>ML685755.1:17612899-17639117 GCA_007922175.1 Pelusios castaneus
CAATTGGAGTTGCAGCTAGCAAGAGATGTGAAGGATAACAGAAAGGGGTTCTATAAGTATGTCAGCAACAAGAAAAGGATCAGAGGTGGTATGGGTCCCTTACTGAATGGGGCAGGTATCCTCATGGTGGATGATGCAGAAAAGGCTGAAGTACTCAATGCTTTTTTTATTTCAGTCTTCATAGGGAGGGCCAGATCCCAGGCTACTACGCTGTATAACGCAGAATGGAGAAAAGAAGAGCGGCCCTCGGTGATGGAAGGTCAGGTTAGGGACTACTTAAAGAAGTTGGATATGCACAAGTTTATGGGGCCAGATGAACTGCATCTGATGGTGCTGAGGGAGTTGGCTGAAGTGATTGCAGAGCCGCTGGCCATAATCTTTGAAAACTCGTAGCGAATGGGGGAGGTTCCAGAGGATTGGAAAAAGGCAAATATAGTACCTAGCTTCAAGAAAGGGAAAAGGGAGGATCCAATGAACTACAGACTGGTCAGCCTCACCTCAATCCCTGGAAAAATCATGGAGCAGGTCCTCAAAGAATTCATCCTGAAACACTTGGAGGAAAATAGAGTGATCAGGAACAGTCAACATGGATTCACCAAGGGCAAATCGTGCCTGACCAACCTGATTGCCTTCTATGATGAGATGACTGGATTTGTGGATGCGGGAAGAGCTGTTGATGTGGTATACCTCGACTTTATCAAGGCTTTTGATATGGTTTCCCACAGCATTCTCGTCGGCAAGTTAAGGAAGTATGGGTTGGATGAGTGGACCGTAAGGTGGATAGAAAACTGGCTAGATCACCGGGCTCAGCGTGTAGGAATCAATGGCTCGATGTCTAGTTGGCAAGCAGTAACGAGGTGGAGTTCCCCAGGGGTCGGTCCTGGGGCTGGTTCTGTTCAACATCGTCATTAATGATCTCGATGATGGGATAGATTGAGTGCTTAGTAAGTTCGCGGATGACACCAAGCTGGAGGGAATGGTAAACATGCTGTAAGGCAGGGACAGGGTCTAGGGAGACTCAGACGAATTGGAAAACTGGGCCAAAAGAAACTTCATGAGGTTCAACAAGGACAAGTGCAAAGTCCTGCACTTAGGATGGAAAAATCCCATTCACTGCTACAGGCTGGGGACCAATCGGCTAAGTAGCAGCACTGTAGAAAAGGCCCTGGGGGTTATGGTGGACGGGAAGCTGGATATGAGCCAACAGTCTGCCTTTGTTGCCAAAAAGGCCAATGGCATATTGGGCAGCATCAGTAGGAGTGTTGCCAGCAGATCGAGGCATTTGATAATTCCCCTCTATTCAGCACTGGTGAGGCCGCATCTGGAATACTGTGTCCAGTTTTGGGCTCTCCACTATAGAAAGGATGAGGGCAAATTAGAAAGAGTCCAGCGGAGGGCAACGAAAATGATTAGAGGGCTGAGGCACATGACTTACAAGGAGAGACTGAAGGAACTAGGCTTATTTAGTCTGCAGAAGAGAAGACTGAGAGGGGATTTGATACTAACCTTCAACTACTTGAAGGGGTGCTCCAAAGAGGAGGGAGCTAGTCTGTTCTCGGTGGTAACAGTGGACAGAACTAGGAGCAATGGTTTCAAATTACAGCTGGGGAGGTCGAGGTTGGATCTTAGGAAAAATTTTCTCACTAGGAGGGTGGTGAAGCATTGGAATGGGTTACCTAGGGAGGTGGTGGAATCTCCATCTTTGGAGATATTTAAGGTTCGGTTAGACAAAACCCTGGCTGGGATGATTTAGTGAGAATGGTCCTGCTTTTAGCAGGGGGGTTGGACTAGATGACCTCATGAGGTCCCTTCCAGCCCTATGATTCTATGATTCAGTAAACAGAGGTCAAGTGACCCAAAGGTCATACAATGAGTCACTGAATTAATTGGGAATAAAACACATCAAACTTCTGCTATTAGATCAGAGAACTTCTGAGACCTGCGTGGCCTTTCTTAAATCCCTACTGTGCTGCTTTGGGAAGGGTGAAGGCTTGATGAAGATTGAAGCAACTGAATAATGTTTCTCACTATTCTCACCAGAAATATTCCATTGTAGCCATGTCTGATCTGATCTCTGTGACATATTTGTCCTTTTGAAAAAAGTAACGGAAAAATAAATAAACACAAGGACAAATTACACTACCATAATATTAAACCCACATGACAAGAAGTTTACAATTAAGTATGTTTCAGGTACTTTAACTTTGTTCCCCTCCCAAATACTGTAATGATGAATGGGGCATAAGAGTTGCATAGATAGGACCCCATCTGTTGTGAAGAGGAACAGAATTTAGATAGCTTCCGTGTTTGTAGAAAGCTCCATTTTGTTACAGTTTTATTGTCTGAAAGTTAACTGGATCTGAGCTGATTTTTCATTGGCAATCTATCCTACACTCCTTTGTTGTGTAACAAAGGCCGTTAACACATAACATATACATGCCTGCCATGACATTTCTGTACTGATTATAGATCTAGATTGTACTATTTTAAGGGCTAACCTGAGGCTTTGTTATAAGCCTTGAGCAAGGGTCAATGTGCAGTTGTGGTGCCCCAGAAGCAATTCAGAATAAGACTTTGTCTCAGAAAGTCACAGTTTGGGACAGAATTAAACACAGTTCTTTGTTTTCCCTTTGTCTCATTGGGTGTGGGGGATTAATTTATACCAGTCCTTTACCTGGTGCGGACTACTTTATCCGGCACAACGGCTCAGCTGTGTTGTTGGACATATTATGGGGGGGTGCAACCAAGGTTCCACACACATGTATCTGTATCTCATGTTGTATCTCATGTTGTAGTATCTTGATTCTCCTTAACATGGTAAAAACCCTCATGGAGAGTCTCCACATTATTCCTTTGGGGGGTGAATAAGGGAGAAATTACCTCCTTCTAGGATGTGCCTTGAAGCAGGTCCCCCCAAATAGTGCAGATCTCGAGGAACAGCGGAATGCCATCTACGTGTAGCCATAGCCTCTCCGATATTTCTGACTCCCAACAATTTCTCTCGTAAAGGAAGATTTTTGCTAAGATAGGAATATGTGTCATGAAAAAAAAATATATCTACAATCTATATTAACGGGACCAGTTTAGCAGACAACAGATGTAACTCCAGTCCTACTCCTGGCTTGTCAACTTCTCGTCTTAATGCCTTTCCCTCCCCTTCTCCTCCCCTCCCCTGCATGGATCCCTGGACTAGCAAAGAGAACTCTGTGGAACCATGCTGCAGAAGTGGCTTACATCTCCTTCTGAATGGGTTTTGGGAGATATTCCCCGAGGTCATATGGCTGTCTATGTTCATGTCTATTGAGCATGAGTCCCCTCAGGTGGATTGGTTATCTGAAAACAGTACCATATTTTGTACATTACCATGGGAAAATGGATAGGGTTAATGCTGGTATAGACATCTTACATGAATTCCTTGGATTTTTGTATGTTTAAATCAATAACTAAGCAAATGTAAAACAAACAAGGAGTCTGGTGGCACTTTTGAAGACTAACAAATGTAAATAAATCTGTTAGTCTTTAAAAGTGCCACAGGACTCTGTTGTCTTTCTACAATAGACTAACACGGCTACCCCTTTGGAATTTGACCAGAATCCTTATTTGTTTTGCTGGACTAGACTAATATGGCTCCCCCTCTGGAAATAGACAAATGTAGCTTTATCTTGTGAACTGAGCACAAACATGGGGAGATGGAATTCTGTTGTGCTGCGACTGGTTTGCTGTGTGGCTTTGGGGACGTCACTTACTGTATCCATGCGTTGGTTTCCCCAGCAGTAAAATTGAGGTAATATTCGCTTCGTTATCTTTTGAGTAATAATGTTTGCTTTATGCTATATTAAATGCATAAAATAATATTCTGTATGTAATAATAATAATAAACATTTTAGCACTACAAAGCACTGTCAATTACAGCACATAGCTCATTGCAAATAGATGAAAAGGTCTCCTAGAATAATAATGTGGTTTTCAGAAACTTTGTTTTTAAGACCTCAGAGTAAAATGTTAGTGTCACATATGGACTGTTAGCGCAACACCTGTAAATATTAAATATAAATGGAAGAACCTACATAACAGGTAGAAAAATTAATTTAATTAAATAATTTCGAGTAAAATATAGTTGTCAGATGCTAATTTATCAAACAGTAGTCAGCAATGAATCACAGTCTAGACCATTTGCCTGAAAGCTTCTAGCATACAAGCTCCCATATTCATACGCCTTGGAGCAGAGACTGTGTCATTTATTTGTCTGGAAAACACCATGTAATCCTAGGGTGCTTTACAGATATATAAATAATAGCAGCAAAATCATGGGAAATTAGATTTGAAAGGATAATCCAAAATTATAGCCAATAAATCTTTGAACTGGTGATGTCATAACAATGATTTAAAAAATCTTATATTTTATTGCAAATTGTGAAAACATATGAGCAGAAAGGGGATGGTGGGGAGATAAATAGAATTTTTATTATTATATAAAATTGTAAGTTGGTCACAATCAATTATCCGATGATGTTTGCTTAAAACAGCTTACATGCTCTGTCAATATTTTGAGGAAATAGTGCCTCAGTGTGTATGTACACCCCCCCCCCCCACACACACCCCATTCTATGGTGAGGACAGCAGTGTGGATATGTATATATGACTGTAAGAAACCATGCTAATTAAAACCTATTTAAGCTTAACATTATAGCTAATATACAGGACAATAAAGTCTTTGTGACAGTGCATTTCTAAAGGACTTCATATGCTGATCAGGGCAAAGGCTTTTAGAAACAATGTGTTTTATAACTATATCTTTACAGCTAACTGGGCTATCCAAATGATTTTTTTCCCCTGCCTCTTGCCCCCCGCAGTCTACTGGCCTGTGGCTAATGAGATTTGTGTTTCGATTAGTTGTAGAACATAAATTAACTAATCAATGAGAATGCATTCACATTATTTCTTGTAAAAGAGCTCTGCTGCAGTGATCTGTATTTAATATTCAAATCAATTTCAAATTCTCAGGATGATTTTGTTAACAGGGCAAGCTCGGGTTCAGAGCATCTGTATCTTCAGCACAGTCTGTAAATAGGAAGTACATACCGAATTACTGACTGACCTCCAAAACCTTCTCTGGTCTCATTGCTGTACTCTTTTACTTAACAGAGATGATCAAAAGATAAGGGAATTGATGAAGATCCATCGGACATGTAGGTTTGTTTCTCCCTTTTACCTAAAAGAGTATGTGGACAAAGCAAAGGTCTTGAAGATGTGAAAAATTATGTTTGTTTTTAAATGAAAACTGAGGCTCAGATTTTGCCTTTATATGCAATGTTCAGAGGGAACTGTGTCCACAAACAATACAGAAGGGCAAAATACAGTCCTTCTCAAGCAGCAACATTGTGAAGTCAAAGTTCTTTCACTCACTTTCAGTATACAGGAAACTATCTTTTACCTTGCTGTAATTGTCTCATCTGTACAATTAACCAGCATCTTGGCATAAAATGTGAGAATTTGTACAGTGTTCAAAGCATCTGTGGCCTTTATGGTACCAGTTCTGTTAGTACTGAAGCCACAGAAAATTAAATGTTCCCCAAAGAACTTCCAGATGTGTTTTATTCTAATAGGGTCATTATACAGTAAATTAAAAAGCAGGGTAAATGGAACTGTAAAATTTAAATTACTCTAAAACCACATCTCTTTGCTTTGAGCATTCATTTGTGGGGTTGCATTTGCAATAAATGTGAATTAGGCAGCTGCAATAACTGTTAATCATATATTTATAAAATAGTAATGAGGAAATGAATAGCAGAGTAAGACAGCTGCACATTTCTCTAATAGTATGTCAACTGTGAACATAATAAGATGTAGAAAATTGTTTGGTGCTATGCTGATAATGCAGCCGAATGTAAGAGATCACTTCAACCTCTTAAATTTACAGGAAATTATATATAAAAATCCATAAAAAGTCATAATAATACATTAGGCCTCTGAATTGTAGTCCCTGTATTGCTTTGCTTTGATTTGCTGAAATGGGCCATTCTTCCCCCAAGTAATCTGCCAAAGATCACTAAAGCTTTTGTTTCAGGCTGCACTATAGTCACCATCTCGCAATTTTATTTAGAAGACTTCTAAAAGAACAGCATGATCTGACTTCTGTGTTTAGTGATGTGGCTGGGAGGACACCTCTAGTCATTCATGGTGGAGTTTTTGTCAGGTCTTGAGTGTCATACCTTCGAGTCACAATCATATTGTCAGTATGGAATTTAGTTATTCAAAACTCTACACTGGACTGAAGCTAAAAGTGAAATTTGGAAAATATATACTTCCTAGGATAAATAAATTGTTGTTGACATGGACCAAAAACATCTGTCCCCAGTGGAACTATGGTAAAAATGATGAAAAGGTTAAGATACCTGCAGAAACACACCAAAACAAAACAAAAACCCATAGATAAACAAGCCGATGTATTTGAATTTCCCTCAGGTTTTCAATTCGTGCTAGCAGATGTTTTACAGTCTACACTTATGCTGGGTAGTACTCACTGCTCTCACAGTTTTTAACTAGAAATAATTGAATTTTGCAACTGAATTGGGGTGAAGAGGAGAATTAGAAACCTAACAAAAATATTAGAAAAGTGCTGGGGTGCACACAGTTTATCAGCAAAGTAGGGGATAAATGCTAAATATATAACAGCAGGGCTGTCATATGAAATGTCACTTATCAGAGTGTTAATACCTAGAAAGAGAAAGAAAAGACAGAAATGAAAGTCCTGATCTGGCACTCACTTAAGTCACTGGTTGTTGGATTGGGCCCTTTGTGATATAACCCACCAGTGTTGCTAGATTTCTAGCAACGAGCTTTTCAGAGGAGCTTTGATCTGCTTCTCTAGATAACACAAAGATACCTTCTTTTGTCAAAACCTGACAAAAGCAAAAATATAAAGAAACCAAGTTGGGTAGCAGTCATTTTTGATGCCAATATCCAACAAAATGCATTCGTTTTCTATACAGACAAACTCTTGATATGAGATTATTTTTCTCAAGAGTTTGCATTATTAAAATGTCTCTTTCTCCTGTATTATTAATTTCAATGTTGCTGCATTTAAAATGACATACCTTCTATAACAGATTTTTAAAAATGTAGTTATTACTAAGAGAAAGGGAAGACTGCAGATTTTTTAATCATTAGTTTAATAGATTTGCACACAGAATCCTTGATAGACTCTGAAGGTCATTTAATGGAAGAGATATTTTGGAGCTTCCAGGTAGCCCACTGTGTGTTTCAGAGGATGTGCCACCAGATGTGTGGATGGAGTTGTAGAGGTCACTCACTAGTAACGCAGTAGGATGAGTTCAGTTAACTTTTGCAAAAACATTTAGAGTCTCTTAGTGGACCTAGCATTAAAATATATGTCTTTAAAAAAAGAGATTACATAAATACTTTGAGGGTTTTTTTTTTTTTTTTAAAAAGTAAAGGTAACAAAAATGGTTACAAGAAAGCAAACTAATTCTAGGTGCAACTCCTTTAATGTAAATATCATTCACATGCCATTGTGATAGATAGATAGATAGATTAGATTAGATATGGAGTTACATAAATGATTAATTCAGCCTGCAAAGTCTACTTGCCAAACCAAAGCAAGAAGGGTCAGTATCAATTATATTAAACAAATTAAACACTCACCAAAGGAAAATTACTCGTTTTCAAATTCATTTTTTTCAAAACGTATACAGTTCAGTTGCATGGAGGAAGCAGAGTTAAAGCTCCCATTTCATACTGTACATTTCTGCATTAGTGTCCCGCAAAATAGCAGTTCTTTTCTGGAAATCCTATTACTGTCCACACCCATGTAGCAACTTTAACACACACCCATATCTGTTACTGTATAGCATCTCTACCACAATTCCTACTTTTCAGAGTTAAAGCTTACAGTTTTAAAAGGAAAATTGAAATATCTCAATTTTGAGCAATGCACATTGAAAAGGAAAAAAGAAAACATGCCACTGTCAGCTACAAGATCTAATCTCTTCTTACATTCTGATCTGGACAGATGTAGAAAGCAGAATAGTACATTATCGTTATCTCAGTTGTTCACTTGTCTTGTGGACACTCAACAAAATAAATAATGCAATCACAAAGTTAAAATATATGTGGTGGAAATACAAATTCATTAGACATAAACATAGCATATACTGCAGTAAATCTGTCATGTGAATTACATTTAGACAATTAAATGGATAGCTTGGCTGAGATGATGTATGATTTGTTCTCTTCATCCATGCTATGATTTAATTATGGCAAGGGATGCATACAGATAGGAACTAGTCATTCTCTTTGTGTTCAGTGCCCAATGGGCACAGGATGGGGCCCATACTATATATTTTTTAATAGCTGGTTCAGGTTTTGTACCGTTTTTCTATAGAATAAGCCCATTACTGCTGCACCCACATAAGTTTTGCTGTTGACCTCAATGGGAGTGGAAACCTAATCTCTAACGTGTAAATTCCTAGTCAGTACTTCTCTGAGATAACTTCATACCAGCAGCATCTATGAAAAGTTTCATCACTTAAATCTTAAGGCAAATATGGCAGCAGGAAAAATCCATACTCAATTCTTTCTGTAATATTCAGTAAGCACACACCAGACAGGCTAGTCAGGATAGAAACCTGCACGCAGAAATTCTCAACTTTTTCCATACCATGATCCTGTGTTAGAACCAAAAAAATTTTGGGACCCATTTCACTGGAGAGGTTTGCAACCTCTAGGTTGTGCACTCGGAAAGTGGCACTAAAATCACGGTATATCTCCACTGCAGATGCTATGGTGCTGCAGCTGTGCCACCATGTAGGTGCTTCCTACAACAATGGAAAGGCTTTTTGTTGTTGTTGTGGCTCCAGTTGATCCATTCCCTTGACAAGCAGTCGCTAAGGCTATGTCTACACTGATGGTGGCAAATTCACCATAGTACGATTGACTTTTCCAGACCAAATGAGCGGTCACTAAAGACACGCTCAGTTGATCCATAAGTTGATCTAATAAAACCACCTTCTCAAGTGGCATAGCATCATGTCGATGGGAGCGCAGTTCCTGTCGGCGCAGTGCAGCGAGGATGACGCTAAAAGAAGTTATGAAGTCACTTGCTGTTGAACTTTGCTGGTACAGTAGATCAGGCCTAGGTCAACAGAAGAATTCTTCCATCAACCTAATAGTGTCTATACTGAAGGTTAGGTCAGTTTAACTAAGTCTCTTAAGGGTGTGAATTTTTCACCTTAAATTTTAGGTGCAGACCAGGCCTTGGAATAAATCTATTCAGGTCTCTGGAAACACCCACTGGAGCTTCTCAGAGGCTCAACACAGACATTGGCACAGTCCCTTATTTCCATCCTAATATTATGTCATCTCATATGTATAATACTTCCATACCAGTAAATTGATACCTACCTTTCTCCTTCTGGAAGAGTTTACCAGTCAGTCTGCTAAATACTAATAACACAGTACATAAAAATCAGTATGTCTTACTATTAGGAGTTTTGAACCTGATTCTGTCTATCTGTCTGGCTATCTATTTAGATACTTATATGACCCTTATCTGAGATTTATTAGCAGTGTCTTGTTGGGTAACAAACAATCCTTTAATGTAGCTTTGTGCATTAAAGATGCTGCACCAGGCCTTGTTTCACAGAACATTTCAGATAAATCACAGCGACATCCATTTTTCTTTTTTGGATGTTGAATACATATAAAAAAACTATTAAAATAGAAACATGATTTGATAATTTCTTACAAATGCAGTAAATGCCACTTCTAACAAATGAACACATGCAATCAGTTTAATTTCTCAAATAAAATGGTTAAATTGCTGTTATTGTGGAACCATTATTTTATTGCTAAAACCTTTTAAAATGTTAATTACTGTGCTCCTTGAAAAGCTTTCATCTTGCCTGACTTTGCTCTTGTACAAAAACTGTCTCCCTGTTCTGACTTGCAGCTTGAATGGAAATTTAAGCCTCCCCACCTTCCCTCTTTTTTACACCTGCAACTATTCTCCTTCGCTCTAATATTTATATGAATTTAACTTTAATTTTTCTCCCCTTTCATCTTCTGAATTAGGCAGTAGAATACATACATCACTCCTTCCTTGCTGCTTTCCTGTTTATTTGCCTTAACAATAGATTCATTAACTAGATTTTGGTGCTCAAGCAATACGGACACATCCATTTCAAAGGAGGCTTTAATGGCATTTCATATTTTCCTACATTAAGGAAGATTAAAGTATATTACAATACCCTTTACTGCTCTATTTTCTTCATTTTAGAAGTGGTCAGTTTTTAAATTTTTTTCCCTTCTTTCTTTCATCTGCAGTGTTCAAGAAATTGTCCAGGCCTTTCAGATGCTAGTTCCAGCAAATTGAGTTCTATATTACAACTCTGAACCATTGTTTAGCCCATCATCAGTCAGATAAAGCACTTCTATTCACACAAGACATCAAAAGAACAAATACATGTTCGAAGTGGGTAAAAAGATTACTGTGACTTGGATATATCATTTTGTTAATTGTTAGTGATTATTCCACTAGTTTAGAGGTGGTGAATTTACTGACTCTGAACCCATACTTGTGATATAATCATAGTATTATATATATATATATATATACACACACACATATTCGCAGCTGTAAAGCATTCAGACAAGCAGCTCCATCATTTTTTTAATATCTTGAGATGCACTAATACTAACATTTTAATAGCAGGCAAAGATTTAAAAAGCAAGATTCAGAATGATGCCTTGATTTTACTTGGGCACTACCTTTCGAATTTCAACTGCACCTGTACTTACAGGAATCAGAGAAGACTCACAGCAGGTATTGAGCCAAATTCATTCCTGGTGCAACTTGACTGAAGTCTATGGAGTTATACAGGCCTCGACAAAGCTGCTGGACACCTAGGGGCCAGTCCAAAAAACTTGGGCACCCTGAGGTATATGGCAGAGCCTCCTCCACCCCCATAAAGCCGCCATGGCTCCTTTCAGTGACAAGACCCTCCTCCGCCCCCTGAAAAAGCTGCTGCCAGAGGCTCTTTTGGTGGAGCTGGGTGGAGAGGTGCAGGGACAGACAGCAGCACTCTTCCAGTACTGCCGTCTCTCCCCAGCAGCCGCACCCCCCCCCCCAAGCGCTGCCAAAAGAGCCGCCGAGCAGCTTTTTCTCGGCAGCGCTGGGGGACGGAGCAAAGGGGAGAGACGGTGGTGCTGCAGGGCAAAAGCATCGTTGTCTGTCCCCAGTGGCCGCGCTGCCCAGTACTGCCAAAAGAGCCACCGAGAGTGCCTTTTTTTGGTGGTGCTGGAGGGTGTGGGGAAGAGGGAGAGACGGGCGTGCTGTAGAGGAAGAGCATTTCCATCTCTCCCTCTCCCCCCTGCGCTGCCAGGGGGCAGGCGAAGGAAAGCCCAGTGCGCACTGGGGGTGGGGGGTGGTGGTCCTTTGCTGCTGGAGCTCTTAGGCGGTAGAGGAAAAATTCTAGGCACCATGGTGACCTGATGCCTAGAATTTGTTGAGGCCTGGAGTTATATCAGGGAGGAATCTGGTCTATTAATTTATTTTGCTTTGATTTTTTTGGCTAGGTAAAACAGGGTAAATGCAATGCATTAATGCCCTGATCCAGCAAAGACGAAGGCAGTGTGAGTAGCCTCTTTGAAATCACTGGGAATATCTTAGGCTGTATCTGTACCATCTTCAGTGACATCTAGGCTATGTCTACACTTGTCAGAATAAGTCGACTTAGCATGTCTACACTGTAAATTTAGGTCGACTTAAAGTTGACCTTGCTAAATCAACTTAGAGCGTCTACACTGGTAGCCTAAGTCGACTGGCAGGGGCTAGGTGGACCTGGGAGTGGTGCATGGTGGGAAGTGTGGCACCCGAGAGGTGCCCCCCTTCCCCGGGCACCCCTTTAAAAGTGGCAGGGAGTTTAGCACCTTCCCCATTGTGCTTGGTTACATGGGGGCTGAGCCGGAGCAGGGTACAGAAGCGGGGTGGGCAGGGCTGTGTTCTGCCCTGTGGGTGGGCACACCAGGCTCTGACTGTGCCAGGCACCCTGGGAGGGAGGTCAGTGGGGGAGCTCTGGGGGCCATTTAAGTCGATTTAGGGCTAAGCCATGTCTACACTGGCTTAAGTTGACTTAATAAAGTTGACTTAAGCAATAAGTCGACTTAAAACGAGGTCTTATTAAGTCAACTTAATTTTTCCTTAAGTCGACTTAAGGAGCAGCTTAAGTCAACTTACGGAAACTCCAGTGTAGACGCAGAGTAAATTAAGTTGACTTAAGCCTGCTTAAGTCGACTTAATTTACTAGTGTAGACGCACTACACAACACATTGGGTGGTTACACATCACAATGAAAAGCAAGCTGTGGCTTCGCTGACATGTGTAGCTGCACATGTGCGTGAAATGCAGAGGCAGGGGGAAGGGCTCGGCAGCAGGATGCTGTGGGTGCCATTCCCCAATTCTGGAGTCTTTCACTGTGGGAGGGAAAGGTTGAAGCAGCTCTAGCGCCCCAGACGCGAGAGGCAGTTGCAGGACTCTACACAGTTAAAATTAGTGTAAAATTAGCAGAGTGGATGAGTCACTGCTTGGGGATTAGAGAGCTGTGTGGGGCACATAACAATAGCCAGGCATGTCTTTACTCACTGAAGCAGTGCCCAATCATCTACACCCATCCGAAGGGGGCATGCAATGTATGTACACTGCATGATGCTGAAAGAGGTGTGCAGTGTAGATGTATCCTTAGGTAGTGATATGGTAACAGAGGCCATAGTACCTGAGTACCTCACAATCTTTAGTGTATTTACTATCACAATACCCAATGCCATAAGGAATTATCCCTATTTTATAGATGGGGAATTGAGACACAGTGAAGTTATGTGTCTTGCCAATGGTCACACAGGGTGTCTATGACAGAGGAGAGAATTGAAGCCAAGTCTCTTGAGTCCTAAACTGGCATTCTAACAACTGGAACATCCTTCCTCTACAGTGTTAGCTCTAAGTAATGTAAGGAAGCTGTGGTGATGTGGTGGGCTGTATAAGTAGCTGGATGGACAGATACTCAGGATGTATGAAGTTAAACATGTGCATACATTGTTGCAGGAGCATGGCCTTATAAAGGCAATTATAGAGCTTTGGCTGTTAGGCGAAATATAATGTTAATTTTAAATACAGCATCTAAAATTGCATGCTGCATTTATTTTTTTCCAATGTATAATACTCCTACACAGAGTGGAATGGAAAGGAAATTTTGAGGATACTGATAAAATGTGAGACTAAAGGGTAGAAGATAGATTTTACAATAGAACAATCACAGGGTGTAGGTTTTGGGCAATAAGCAGGTAGCCTAGTTTTCTCAAAAGAAAAAGAAAATAATGGAAAACCGTAACATTCATTTGGAGGCCTCAAAGGCATAAAAAACCCAATTCCAACTGTTATAGGTCCCTGCAGGAGTCTACAAAAGAACTAAGCTTTTTAAGTAAGAAAACTAGATTTTGGCCCAGAGGGCCCTGTCATTGCTGCTTAATAGATGAAACTCTTTTGATACAAATATGCTGTTTACTTCTCAGCTTCAGCTTTCATAAAATATAACCTTTTTTATGATTTATGACTCACAGAAAAAGTGTAGGATGGATTTTTAGCTCTGAATTGGGTGAATGTCAACAAGAAAAATATAGATAACATATAGAAATAGCAGGGTGTTAATGCCACACAAAATGATGAAATTATTTTTGTTTAGAAAGTTAAGTTTGTTGTTCAAGTTATTTGTGGATGAAATTGAGGAAGGTTTTGCCATTAAAGCTATGTGAAATACCTTATTTTGGGTTTAAGTCAGTATCTGACTGCTCAGATTTTGAAACCTTACCTGAAAGCATATTATGAATTTTACATTTGAGGGCTAGATTCTGCAGTCCTTACTCAGGCAAACTCCCAACCAAATTCAATGAAAGTTTTGTTTGCATAATGGGCTCAGGTCTTTAACACTGAATTCAGGTAAAGTCTTTAGGCCTGATCCAAAGCTGACTAAGTCATTATAAAGACCCCTTGACTATGGTGGACTTTATATTTTAAAAAAACCTGATAATTTCACTTTTGATTTAAACATAATCCTTTCCCTTTTGACTTGTCTAATTTTTTTTTCTTTTTGACATCCATCTTATATTCCCATCTACTTGAATGGACTTATTAACCTTCTATTGGCCTATGATTGAAAAGAAACACAAGCAAGTTCTTGATAATGGGAAATGAAAATACAAGTTCCATTCCATTCAGGAATAAGACAAAACCGTGCAGAGCAGGGAATAACTGTAAGGGAGAATATTGCACACACTTCATCTCTTGGTTTGAATTGGTTTTCTGGTTGCCCTTTGTTATTGTTGTTTGTGAACCTGCTGAACATAAAAAAAAATGTTGATTTTTCTAGATGTTTGGGGAAATAGCCAGATCCCAGACAAATTGCCTGGGATGTCAGTGAAATGACTTGCCTGCCACAGAGGCAAGGTTGTAAAAATTGAAAAGGTTTTCATTTTTGACTCTTCCAAGCATTGCTGAAAGAGGTATTTGCTAGTGTGTGTTCTTTGAAAACTATCACTCAGCAAATTAAACCCACAAATATATCTATCTTTGAACCCACACATGTCCATGCTCCCCCTCCTGTCCATTAGACAGCAGAGAAAAGAATGTTAAATGGATAAAATATTATTTGTGGAAGAGGTTGAAATAAGTTCTCTCAACGCAGCACTACTGAAAGATCTCCTCCTTCATACTGCACACAAGTCGCTGGAGACTGTGGAATTCTCTTTGTAGAAGATCTACTGGCCACAGAAGGAGAGGCTATACATGGTGAAGTCCTCTCCTAATCTGGCAGACTTCTCATGCTACAGCAATAGCTCCAGAGTCCATCTATCCTTGGAAAGAGGGTAGTTCTTTCATAATAGTCCTTAGAGACTGACACAGAGGGGAAGACCATTCATGTGAATGTGCAGGCCTGTGTTCTATTGCTTGGAACACATGAAGTGTGCATCTGTTGTGGCCAAGACTCCATCCAGACTGAGGGGAGAACTGGGTGGCAATGCTGGGGGATTTAACTCTCTGTGTCTAGGATCCACAAAGACAGACACCTCCTTTTCACTTCCTGGATCACCATACCACTCTGGCTTAAGTTTCTGTATGAAATATGTGAGTTCACCTCTTCCCAGACCTCTGTCCAAGTTACAACAGCACCAGGCTCCACACAGACAAGCCAAGGAGCTTGAAAACAAGGCTCCCTGCACAGCTTTCAAGACAGCTAAAGTCAAGAAGATTTTATTGCTATTGAATATATTCCAACAGGGTTTCAAATAGCAATAGCTAGTCAATCACCAAGAGCTGGGGCAAAATACAATGCAATTTAAAGTATCTTTCCATGCAAGTACCTCAAGGCACCTTCCAATAAAATAGCCAAAGGTCAGCATAGCTCATCCATAAACTTAATTAAAAAAGCTTTTAATCTTACTCTTAAAGCTGCTAATGGCCATATACTGATTATTTGCATATAAGTGCGGATATAGTCCCCATGCTAAGGGTTTCAGAATCCTTTCATGAGGCAGTGCCAAAATATGAAAATTAGTAATCATTACAAATAGCCTAGGGGCGACTCAGTGAGTGTTGCTTGTGTGATAGCAGATAGAAGGGTAGTTCAGGGTGCTAGTTTCTATAAATGTCCCATGGATGGTCAGGATTAAAATTCACTAGTCACCCATATATAGTGATGGCAATTATAGAGTACCTCATTGGTTCACCAGTCTAGAGTGTTAGTTTTCCAAACATGCTGGAAAGGGCTGCCATAGGTTGGTTACTTTTACTGCTACAGAATACAAATTATCATGTATTGTATGGGTAGTGTATTATACATGGTCTATACACTGTCATTTTAATATATAGTAGTTTATATTTTTAAATGTGTCAGGTGGTTTGAGGCAGGGATGGCTGCTTAAATTATAAATGTAAATAAATGAATAAAAAATAATTACCTCAGACAACTTAGAGCCTCAAATTGATGAGAGCATTTAGGATTTTATTCAGGAAGGCACTTAAGCATGTGCTAAAACTTCAGCCATCTGCTTAAAGTTAAGCACTTGTTTAAGTGCATTCCCAAATAGGGACTGATTTAAGCATATGGATAAGTGCTTTCCTGAATTGCAGCATAGATCTACCTACAATAGCTCAAGTAATGTCTGTACAGACCTTTGGAAAAGGTAAGGTGCTACAGAAAGCCCTAATGCTGCAAAACAATCCCCCAACAGGGTCCCTTATAGATTGTCTGAGTTCCAGTCACTTCAGTGGAAACAAAAGGTTCCATGTTGGTCTGTCTTTTTGCAGCAAAGTGGATCAGATTTTCAAAGGTATTTATTTAGGTACCTAAAGATGCAGAGAGTAGTAGTGTAGGTGTAGGTGTAAGTGTAGGCGCTCTTTTAAGTCGATTTAACAAGGTCAACTTTAAGTCGACTTAAAGTCCACCTTGTTAAGCTGATTTAACAGAGTCAACTTAACTTAACAAGTGTAGACATAGCCTCTGAATCTATGAGTCTAAATCTTGCAGATTTTAATCATGTCTTGCCTTCAACAGGAATTTTGCCTGATAAAGACTGCAAGATTTAACCCATGGAGTTTTTGTCAAACCACACCTTTGGGGGAGATTTTCAAAGGCAGAAAAGGCAGACAGAAATCTGACTCCCATGGAAAATCAATAGCTATTGGATGCCTGACTGCTTTTTTGTGCCTTTGAAAACCTTCCCCTTAGTTTTTGCTCAAAACACAGACAAAACAAGACAAGTCCCTTGCTTTGGGATAACTGCTCTCTTGTTCAATCAATCTCATTAATGCCACCCTTGCTTTCTGCTATTCATTCATACGCACATATGTCTATACCACTATAACAGTAAATCTGATTTCTTCCAAGTATAGGGATTGTAATTTTTGCCTGTCCTTGTGTATACTGGGGCAGAGGGTTCCTTGCAGATACACACATATAAGCATGCTTGGCCTGGATATAATCTGATCTGAAACTAGGCTTCTACACAGGTCAATTCATGACCAAATTTGTGCAGTATGCTAGATTTATATTGTTAGTCAGAAATTGCTTTGGATTATTAATTAAAGATTATAATGGTGGGTCAATCCTATAAAATGTAGCACATGTGTGCATTTTTAGAATTTGTGGTCTGGTTGCAATCATATTTGTCTTAGAGTCAGGATAAATAACGTTCTTTTTGTAAAAGTTCATTCTACACTATTAATTTAGGTTTAACTGGCATAAAAATGTTCAGTGTGTTAATATGTTAGTTCTTCATTAACAGCTATGTAGACATTACATTTTCCATTGTACATAATCATAATTAAAGGTAAACGAGTCATTTTTTTGGGAAGAAAATTACTTGAAACGTTCTAACTTTTTGTTTTGTCTGTTTTTTCTTTTGTCTGAATTTAAAATGGCCAGACTTTGGATATATTTCCAATTAAAATGTATACCAACTATATGGGCTCTGATTCTCCACTACCATCATTTACACTTGTGCAAAGCAAGTGCAGAGAACAACATTCTGATCTGATAGCATTATACACACACTTTGCACAGATGTTAATGACTACCCATTCAAAGATGTAGGGTACTCCTGGAATAATCAGCTGTCTCGCTATAATTTTCAGTGAAGTCATACCCACTTATGTCAACAGTGAATTTGGCCCATATGCTGTTGTAACTAGTTTTGCACCAAACCGACCTGATTCCAAAATTTTTATCAATAAATCAAGTTCAAGTGAACTGTCTAATCTGTTTATTTTGTTTTGTTCCTTATTCTTCAGAACAGACTTAAAGGCAGGTCTATACTGTCTGCTCTTTTCAGCAGCAGTCAAATGTAGATACGGAAATTACCTAAAATAACTTGTGTATCTACATATGGCATCTTTACTTCCTATACATGCACTGTGCGTGTTCAAAGGGAGGGTGTAAGTAAATTGTTCAGCACTATGGCTATGCCTACACTAGAAAAGTTAAGTCGACTTTTGTTAAGTAGACTTAATAAGGTCGACTATAAGTCAAGTTAAAGTCTACTTTATTAAAGTCGACAACAAAGTGGACTAAGTTGACTTAACAAAGTGGACTAAGTCAACTTAAAGTTAAGTCGACCTAACCACCCTTACGTCGACTTAATAAAGTCGACTTAAGGGTTATTCTGGGTCCACACCGTCCTTAAGTCGACTTAAGGAGTCAACTTAAGGGTTAAGTCGACCTAAGGAGCAGTAGTTATAAAGTCAACATAAGTTTTCATTAAGTCGACGTAAGGACTTTCTTAAGTCGACTTAATGAAAGCCTAGTGTGGATGTGGCTTAATTTAAGTCGACTTAAGCCTCCTTAAATCGATTTAAATTGCCAGTGTAGACATAGTCTATGAGTAAAGTGGTCACAGTACAACCCAGGTTTTCCCCAGCAATTCTTTTTATTTTTTTTCTCTTGATATTGTTACAGTGAAGTAAATTTTCTTAGGTTGCGTTAATAGCCATTTGTATACAGGTCCTCCAGAGGAATATGTTTTTAGAAGATATAGACAGTTGGAGCAAGCATTGGCAAATGAATGAGGTAACATTCGGAAAAGATACTCTGTTAATTGCAGCACAAGGCCTGTCAGTAATGGAGAAGAGACTGAAATTGTCGCAGGCTGGCAAACTCCTGACTAAACTGATACACAGCGGAAGACTTCTGTTGATCTATATATTGGCCTGGGGAAAACTAGGCAGCGCTGCTTCAGCTAAATCCTTCTCACAATTACCATGTCCTGTTCCACTAATTGCCACTTCAACAGAAGCCCCATTGTATAGGTTTTTCCACTCTCAATAGCTGTAAGCCGCATTTTGTCAAAATTTCTCTGGTCCCATAACAATATCATTTCAAGTGCTGTGACACCCTGATCCTCTGTCTACTTATGGACAGGAGGTCAAAATCACACTGTATCCAAGTTTATGCATGATAATAAGAACATAGCCACTGCCAATTTGTCTGTAGCTCTAACATTAGCACTGCATTGCTGCATAAATAAGTTAAATTAAACTAGCAGATAGCTTACAGATTTCTCCCTTCCTGGCACAGTAGTATCTTGGAAGTTTACATATTAATTACGATAATTCTGCAGCTGCCTCACAGCATAATTATTTATGGACAATGCTAATGTCACACAATCAGCTCAAGAATGTAACATGAAAGCATTTGATTCTGTTATATTTCATTGATTTGACTTACGAATAAAAATGCATGGTTTCATCCAGGAATCTGAAACACTGACATATATGAGTAATATTCTGTGCATAAACTTAGATGCATAAGATGCAGGATGGGGACTTCGGTTTTCCTAGCATCGCTTCAGTTCAGATAAAATTTTAGGCTCTTCTTCAGAGAAGTATGTGCTTAAGTAAGTGCTTTCAGGAATGCTTAAGTGCTTTCAGGAATCGGGGCCGTTAAGCACAAGCAATATAAAAATATTGAGAAGTCTATAAACAACAATCCTCATTGTGACTAAATAAATTGACAAAGAAACAATAATCCATATGTTTTACAGTTCAAGGCTTTAGCATGCACTGGTCAAACGCACTGCACATTGGATAGGCTGAATCCATGGGTTATGAATTCCCACATTTATGTGGAAACAGAAGTAAATACCTGAAACAAGAGGCATGTTACAAGAATGTAAAACCAAGCTGGACTTAATGGCATGCTATATTTAAACGAGTGATGCAGCCCAAATAATGTTCACTTCGTCTTTTCCTTCAAGCCTGGCTGCTTGCAAGTTGCTAAGACCATCTAAGTCAAAAGAAATCATTTTTCTCCATTTCAATCCCCAATAAAATGCAATATGCATTGCACTCTCTTGCACTGACACATAGCATACCAAAATGTAATGTTGAGCAATGCCAGGTGTTAGAAATGTAAATAAACAATTATTCTAATTGTAGTTGGAGGCCAGAGCGTAATTATCCACTTGCACCAGGTACCCCAGAATGACAGGGAAATATGAAGATGTTTTCTAGTAGAATAATCAGATAGGCAGTATTGACTAACTTAATGGCTTGATACTGGGTTATAAAGCCTTTGTCTCTAGATACATTGCATTTGAACGGGGGAAGTTGGATGAAAATGTAGAGGTGTATGTTTCCTCTGCCCTCTTTCTCGCACTGGACTTTCAACTCCTCTTCCTTTGTTCCTGAGAACTCTGCTGTTATGATTGTGAGTCAAATGCTTCCTCCTGACTCCCTTCCCTTTGCACCATTCTGCCAATGTTCCTGGACAGGATCAGGAATGGGAAAGAGGGGAGCCAGAATGCTCTCTCCTCTATAACCCCTATAACCAGCAGACAGGTCCCTAGAAGACTGCTGCCAGAACTGTTCTAAATTACCCCTGGATTGGGTTTGGCCCCAAGTTTCACCTAATAATCAGGGGAGCTGAATGGTGAATCTGGCCCCTTATATGTAATGTTGATACAGATCCGTAGCTGTGGGCGAGGAGCTTTACTTGGGAAGATGGGGCCAAAGTAGCTTTAAGCCACCATTGCATTCTCTGATCCTGAGTTGACTGTGTGCTGTGCTTTCCCTAAGCATAAATTAAAAGCTGTTCTGAATTCCATGAGCTGCCATGAGTATGACAGAGCGATTTTGGCTGTTGCTGGTTGAATACCTCCTCCCCCTATGTTGTCTGCAGTGTGTAGTTCCGGTTATGTCATGTGGAATGTAGGATGTGGCTGCATAGAACAAAGACCATTCTCTGTCTTGGAAGATGGGCATGGTCAGCAGAGGTGAGATGTAGGCTCTGGGTGGTGTTGTGGTAATGTTAAATAATCCTTAAATAAAAATAGACAAGTTGTTAAATATACGATCTCATTGCATTAATGTGAAGAATAATGCATGTGGGAAAGGTAGTGATTATAAACCATTGCTTCAAATCTAAAGCATTGGATGATCCCTCTCTACGGGGATGATTATCCTGTGGCTAGCTTTAGGGCCATTTTGTGCCAGTGTGTATAGCTCAGAGAACTTGAAGGCAGGGTCAAAATCAGGGCTGTTATGCCAAGCTCTTTGGGGAAGAGATGGCATCTTCCTTGGAATTGTTAGGTTTCTAGAACACTTCAGGAGCTGTATAAATTAATGGTGATAATATGAAAGCTGCTTTAGGTGACATAAATTTGGGTTCAGCCTACTTAATGGTTGTCAGGCATTTGCCTCTCAAAGGCTATGTCTACACTAGAAAAAGTTAGGTCGACTCTGTTAAGTCAACTTAATAAGGTCGACTTTAAATTGACTTAAAGTTGACCTTATTAAGTCGACTTACTAAAGTGGTTACCCTGAACGTGGACTTAGTAAGTCGACCTAACTGCCCTTAAGTCAACTTAATAAAGTCGACTTGAGGGTTAATCCATGTCCTCACTGTGCTTAAGTCGACCTAAGGAGTTGTCTTAAGGGTTAGGTCGACCTAACCGGCGGTTCTTATTAAGTCGACCTTAGCTTTCATTATGTCGACTTAAGGAATTTCTTAAGTCGACTTAATGAAAGCCTGGTGTGGACAGGGACTACGTTAGGTCGACTTAAGCTTCCTTAAGTTGACCTAACTTGTCAGTGTAGACATAGCTAAAATGACTAGCTAATGAGTTCCAGAAGAGAGATGAAGGGTCTTGAATGGGTCTTGGAGATTGAACTACCTTTCACTCCTAGAGTGGATCATCCAAAGTCATGTTTGAGGAACATGGATGGAATAAAGTGGAGCAGCTTGCACTGCCAATGTAGTATTTGTTGTGTGTGTAGAAATCTCCAGAAAGCTGTCAGTCAGCAGATCTTCAAACATCACCATCAAAACTGACTTATATTTGAAAAAAAAATATAAAAATGGATAGTAATTTGGGCAGTTTTTTCAACAGAATTCTAGCACTGAAGTCAATGAACATAAAAATGGCCATACTGGCCTATTTAACACAGTATCCTCTTTCTGACAGTGGTCAGTGCTGGATGCTTCAGAGCGAATGAACAAGACAAGGCAATTTAAAGTGATTCATCCCTGGTGTAACTGAATGATAAGAGATTAATTTGGCCCATATTGTGTTGCTGTTATGATTAACTATTATGACTGATCATTATTATTTGTACATCATCCAAGAGTGCTAGGTAACTTACAGAACAAATAGATGGACATGCTCTCTCCCTATCCCTGGAGAGTTTACAAGCTAGCTTTAGAGATGATGTTACCATTCTGTAGTCTGTAACAGACTGTAGGGAAGGGATTGAGCGAAGGCCACGGTAACATTGAAAATTAGGGCTGGTCAACTTTACCATCAAAAATTCAGTTTTGAGAGAAAAGTAGTAAAGTGGTTTATTCAAAATGACATTATGGTGCCTCATTGGACTTGTCGTCCAGGAGCCATACATATATATATATATATATATATATATATATATATATATTTATATATGCAGCCATTCTTCTCTACTGGTTGGGTTCCCTGGTCAGTAGGCCTGTCTCTAGGGGTGGGCAGGTCCCATAGTGAATCAGCCTGTGCAAGGCCCCTCCATCCTCCCTGCCCCCAATCCTGGCTTCACACCACCACCCGGCCCTGTGCTGCACCCTTTCCTGCCCTAATTCCAGCCTTACACCTCCCCCTCCCTGCCCTGCACCACCTTCCCAGCCTGATCCTGGCCTTGCACTGCCCCAGCCTGATCCTGAATTCATGCTGTCTCCCCGGCTCAATCCCAGCCTCTCTCCACCTCCCCAGCCCCACTATGGTATTGAAGCACGGAGACCCCCAAACCACAGGGCCCAGGGCTCAATATGCCCCCCTACTGACAGCTCTGCTGGTCAGATTACATTGCAGATGACGCACCACTTTCTCCAGTCCTGGTGAGGGGACAGGGTGTGTCAGAGTAATCTTTGGCCATGCTACATCATGGGAGATACAGTCTGACCAAAGAGCCTGGTGCATAGATGAGAGTGGAAGTTTACAGCACCAAAACTAAAACTCCACGAGACACTATGGTATCATTTTGAATTAAAATATTGACGTTTCTAATGTTTCACTGAAAAATAAAATATAAATGGAAAATATTGATGAAAACAGCAACAAAAAATCACTGTTCTCTAAATTTTCCAGGGGAACACCTCCCTTGTTTTCTGACTGTCTCTACTAACAATATCATAGAGATACTCCGTTGAGATGTGCACAACTTGATGGTTGAATTAAAAATGGGTTTAAAAATAAAAAAAATTGATTGCCCCGAAGGCTTCCTGGAAGAAATTATTTCTGTGAGGAGACTGTCGTTTGACTGACTAATATAGGGAGGGTACTACCTACCCAGAACTCTTAAACGCGTTACCTAAAGGAGCTGTAATGTGGATTCAGATTCAAAGGGTACAGTTCTACAAGTAGAATGTTTTACTCTATCAACAGAACGATTGCCAGCTCTGCCCACATATCTACTGAACTAACACGATCAGAGGACGTAACCACGCAGTCACTCCATTGGGGCTTAATCAGCTGCTCATCCACCAAGGTGATGTGTGCCATCATGTGCCAGCAATGCCCCTCTGTTGTATACATTGGCCAAACTGGACTGTCTCTGCGCAAAAGGATAAATGGACACAAATCAGCTATCAAGAATGGCAACATTCAGAAATCAATAGGGGAACACTTCAACCTCTCTGCACATTCTGTGGAAGACGTGATAATTACAGCGCTTCAACAGAAACACTTTAAAAGGAGACTCCAATGTGAAACTGCAGTGCTGGAATTCCTATGGAAATTTGACACCATTACTTTGAGTCTGAATAGAGATTTGGGCTGGCTCATTCATTACAAAAGATGATTTCCCCCTCATTTAACATGCTCACCTTCATATCTATTGTTCCACACTGTTTTTCAGCAAACCAACCAAACTGTTTGGATTCAAAGACAGAACTAACCTTGTGACTTACCCTTCTCTGTGTTTATTTAGCTGACATGCTACCACTTCCATTTCATGCATCTGATGAAGTAGGATTACACCCACTGAAGCTCATGTTATAAAAAATATATTAGTCTTTAAAAGTGCCACAGGACTCCTTGTTTGTACTGGCAGGCCTGTGCCTCTCACTTTTTTGCCCACAGGATAGAGGCTTTGTAGGATGCAGAATGTCCCTGTTGAAACTGGGGAGCTCAGCTCTGCTATAACAAACCGATACAACAGCATTATTATGTAGCACAGTTTAGAGGTTCCTAGGAGCATCTCTAAACTGGGTGAGCGCTAGGACTGGCCCTCAAACTTGGGGAATTGTAAATAGCTTCTTGGTGTTTTTCACCAGCTCCTCTCTTTCGCAGTTATCAGAGCTCTCATGCAGGAAAAACCCACACACTATGTGGAAAAGTGTGACCGAGGAACAGGTGAATGAAAGACTGGCTTCCCTCATGGAGACAAGGGGCAGATGGTGGGAGACAGGGTTGAAGATGTGTTCTAAAACTGTATTCAAGAATGAAACCTGGAGCACATTCTGACTTCAGCTCATGGGATTATTTTTTTTCTTAATGTTATATATGTGAAACAAGTTAGCATCTCTGGTTCTGTCTTAAAATGATAAAGGCAAAGGATGAAGCTTGGCTTTACTGAAGTCCATGGGAAAACTCCAGTAGAGTCAGGATTTCTCCTAAGGAATTTAGTGCTTTCATTCATGATGGATCCATTTTGATCTTACTGAGGGCCCTGTTCCAACTGGAGGGTTTTCATGTATAATGTGGACACTGATTCTGTGATGCACGTCATATTTTTCAGGTTAATATGAAAGAATTTTACCCTCTAAAAACTTAAATCAATTCTCATACATTAGGGATCAAAATTTATGTCCTATTGTGTGTGATAATTTCAGTCCAGGAAACTAGATATAAAATTGTTTCAGGTCAGCAGTGCTTTATAAAGTTATATAAAAAGTTATAATCTAAAAAAAATAGTTTTGACATGTAATGTTAGCACGAATTGTTTAGAAGAAAAACACAAAAAGAATAAATTTTAAGTACTTGGCATTGTCAGTGATATACGTTATCTAGAATCCCCACCAAGATCAGTCTTATATAGATAGTAACAGTTGTGCCCTTTTTTCTAATGTGGCTAGACTCATTTTTGTTAATTTCACTGTATTTTGTTAGGTGCATGGAAAATATATTCTATGAGCAGGTGTTCTTTTACTTTATATAGGAAGCATTAAAATTGATACCACTTTTCTTTAATAAGACAGATAATGGCAGAAAATCTGAATCTATTATCATGAGGAAGACAGTAACAAGGACTGGAAATGAAACAAATGTAATTTGTTCTCATTACATCATTCATGTTGCAAACTTGTGGACTTCTTTGGATCTGCAATAGCTACCATCACTGTATAATACTGTGATAGATTTTATTTTAAAAAATCATCAATAGCACATGCAGGGATATGTCTTTGTGTGTTTATGGTGGCCTCGTTTCTTTAAGTAGGTTGAGTTGAACAACTACCCAGCAGGAGAAAAAATGTTCTGCTGCTAACATAATGCAATCTTACATTAAATGGTTACCGAATAATCCTAAATAGCAATGAGAATGGGATGCATTTCTACCTGCTGGCAGATATCTTTACAAAGTAATAGGTATTAGTACTGTGTGGACAAGAATTCAGGTTACACTGAACTGTGTGCATTTTGCTTTAGATTCCAATTCCCCCCCCCCACAACCATGCTATAGTATGAAGAAAAAAAAATCAGGAGCCTAAAGCAAATGATACAGTAAATATACAGGCACTGACATTCTTTTTTATACTATATAATATAGGCCATTAGTCTGCCAGCAACAGTTGTCAGTTGTGTTCTTATTTAGGGTAATTTCCCCACTAATATGGCATATTCAAGCCAGATATCTCACAATGGGTGAATGTGGTTTAATGATTAGATTTCAGGCAGAGAAAATAAGTCTGATATTTATCAGAAGTTGCAAATTATATCCTCCAAGAATAAAACAGGGTTATATTTTTTTAAATTTGTTATTGCAAAAAGCAAAACTATGCTGTTGAAGTTGACGAAACTTATTTTACATGATTTTTAGAAATGTATAAATGTAGAAAGCAGTTTGTGTGCAAATATCTATCTATCTATCTATCTATCTATCTATCTATCTATCTATCTATCTATCTATCTA
>ML685755.1:17639127-17716627 GCA_007922175.1 Pelusios castaneus
CTATCTATCTATCTATCTATCTATCTATCTATCTATCTATCTATCTAAGAGACATACTACAGTGGTACAGTTCTGCCAATTTAAAATTTCTGTGAAAAGCTCAGTACAAAGGTAAATCATAGAATCATAGAATAATAGGGTTGGAAGGGACCTCACGAGGTCATCTAGTCCATCCCCCTGCTAAAAAGCAGGACCACTCCCCCTAAATCACCCCAGCCAGGGTTTTGTCTAACCGAGCCTTAAAAATCTCCAAAGATGGAGATTCTACCACCTCCCTAGATAGCCCATTCCAATGCTTCACCACCCTCCTAGTGAGAAAGTTTTTCCCAATGTCCAACCTTGACCTCCCCAGCTGTAATTTGAAACCATTGCTCCTTGTTCTGTCCTCTGTTACCCTCGAGAACAGCCTAGCTCCCTCCTCTTTGGAGCAACCCTTCAAGTAGTTGAAGGTTGCTATCAAATGTCCCCTCAGTCTTCTCTTCTGTAGACTAAATAAGCCTAGTTCCTTCAGTCTCTCCTCATAAGTCATGTGCCCCAGCCCCCTAATCATTTTTGTTGCTCTCCGCTGGACTCTTTCTAATTTGTCCACATCCTTTCTGTAGTGGGGAGCCCAAAACTGGACACAGTATTCCAGATGCGGCCTGACCAGTGTCAAATAGAGGGGAATTATGACATCCCCCGATCTGCTGGCAATACTCCTACTGATGCAGCCTAATATGCCATTGGCCTTTTTGGCAACAAGGGCACACTGTTGGCTCATATTCATCTTCCTGTCCACCATATCCCCCAGGTCCTTTTCTACAGCGCTGCTACTTAGCCAATCGGTCCCCAGCCTGTAGCAGTGCATGGGATTTTTCCGTCCTAAGTGCAGAACTTTGCACTTGTCTTTGTTGAACCTCATGAGGTTTCTTTCAGCCCAGTGTTCCAATTTGTCCAAGTCTCCCTGGATCCTGTCCCTGCCCTCCAGAGTATCTACCATTCCCCCCAACTTGGTGTCATCCGCAAACTTACTAAGCACGCAGTCTATTCCATCATCAAGATCATTAATGAAGGTGTTGAATAGAACCGGCCCCAGGAGCGACCCCTGGGGAACTCCACTCATTACCGGTTGCCAACCAGACATCGAGCCATTGATTCCTACCCGCTGAGCCCATTGATCTAACCAGTTTTTGATCCACCTTACGGTCCACTCGTCCAACCCATACTTCCTTAACTTGCCGATGAGAATGCTGTGGGAAACCGTATCAAAAGCCTTGATAAAGTCAAGGTATACCACGTCAACGGCTCTTCCCGCACCCACAAATCCAGTCATCTCATCATAGAAGGCAATCAGGTTGGTCAGGCACGATTTGCCCTTGGTGAATCCATGTTGACTGTTCCTGATCACTCTATTTTCCTCCAAGTGTTTCAGGATGGATTCCTTGAGGACCTGCTCCATGATTTTCCCAGGGATTGAGGTGAGGCTGACCGATCTGTAGTTCCCCAGATCCTCCTTTTTCCCTTTCTTGAAGATAGGTACTATATTTGCCTTTTTCCAATCTTCTGGGACCTCCCCCATTCGCCCCGAGTTTTCAAAGATAATGGCCAGCGGCTCTGCAATCACTTCCCTCAACTCCCTCAGCACCCTCGGATGCAGTTCATCCGGCCCCATGGACTTGTGCACATCCAATTTCATTAAGTGTTCCCTAACCTGACTTTCCATCACCGAGGGCCACTCTTCTCTCCAGTCCGCGTTACCCCATGTAGTAGCCTGGGAGCTGGCCCTCCCTGTGAAGACTGAAATAAAAAAAGCATTGAGTACTTCAGCCTTTTCCACATCATCCTCCACGAGGATGCCTGCCCCATTCAGTAAGGGACCTACACCACCTCTGATCCTTTTCTTGTTGCTGATATACTTATAGAACCCCTTTCTGTTATCCTTCACATCTCTTGCTAGCTGCAACTCCAATTGTCCTTTGCCTTTCTGATTTTATCCCTGCAGTCCCGAGCAATATCTTTATATGCCTCCCTTGTCATCTGTCCAAGCTTCCACTTCTTGTAAGCTTCCCTTTCATGTTTCAGCTCCCTGCAGAGTTCCCTGCTAAGCCACGCTGGTCGCCGTCCACATTTGCTGTTCTTTCTGCACATCGGAATGTTATCTTCCTGTGTCTTTAACAGGGTTTCTTTAAAATACAGCCAGCTGTCTTGGAGACCTTTCCCCTTCAGATCAGCCTCCCGTGGGACCCTGCCCATCAGCTCCCAAAGGGAGCCAAAATCTGCTTTTCTGAAGTCCAGGGTGTGTGTTCTGCTTCTTTCCTTCCTTCCATTGATCAGGATCCTGAACTCTACCATCTCATGGTCGCTGCTGCCCAGGTTGCTATTTACTTCTACTTCCCCGATCAATTCTTCTCTGTTTGTGAGCAATAGGTCTAGAGGTGCAAGGCCCCTAGTTGGTTCCTCCAGCATTTGTACTAGGAAGTTGTCCTCAATATTCTCCAAAAACTTCCTGGATTGCCTGTGCACTGCTGTATTATCTTCCTAGCAGACATCAGGATAATTGAAGTCCCCCATAAGAACCAGGACCTGCGACGATCTGGAAACTTCTGTTAGTTGTCCATAGAACGCCTCATCCACCTCCTCCTTCTGGTCTGGCGGTCTGTAGCAGACACCCACCACAACATCCCCCTTGTTGCATTCTCCCCTAAACTTAACCCACAGACTTTCAACCATCTTGTTTCCACTTTCATAGTGGAGCTCCGAGCAGTCATACAGCTCTTTTACATATAGCGCTACTCCTCCCCCCCTTCTTCCCTGCCTGTCCTTGGTAAATAGTGTAGATTATTCCCGGGACCCCTAACATTTGTGCCCAAGATTCTATGGAATCTTCTGTGTAGCCTTAACTCGTTTCTCAATGGTGTGAAGTGTTCGATGATTTAAAAACTTTGGCTCAGATCATATAATACAGTGCACCACTTGAGGAAAGTGCACCACTTGAGAAAGGATCAGTCCAGTGTTGGAGACTCCTCCAGTGGTATAGAGCCAGCACTGCTGCTCCAGTGCTACCCTCTTCCCTGCTTCCAACTCAGAGGGTGCATGGTTGGGGGAGCCAGGATGACTTGTTGACTGTTAGCTATGTTATCAATTCCTGGAAGCCATCAACAGCTGGCCTAAATTAGAGCAGTCTGGAGGCTGCTCTAATTTATATCAGGGACCCAGAAAGGCACACGGTCAGCCCAAGCCCGGATGAATACAAAGGCCATTGCATCCCAGTAAGATGAAGCAGGGTCTTCCATGGTGGAATGAAGCCAAGAAATGATTAACAGGTCAAGTGACCCAAAGACAGACTGCAGCTGAAAGCTCAGAAATGGAGCAATCACTGGGGTAAGGATCATGGTGCATCAGAGTAAAGATGAGTTATGAGTAATAACATAAATGGAAGATACAGAGGAAAGGTGGTGGTGGCAAGAGAAACACATTCTTTTCCTCTTGATTTCTGAAGTCATAGGGGCCCAGAGCTTGGGGTCCAACACAGGCCCGAATATTTAGAGAGCAATGTTTCAGTCCTGGAGCCCAAGCTCATGAGCCTTTGTCAGCTGAACTGGGCCAGCCACAGTTGTTTTTTACCTCCATGTAGGCATAACCTCAGCTATCGCTTATATGAAAGTCTTGAGCATCAGGATTGGGGAGACTGGTTGGGGGAAGCAAGGGCTCGAGTCTGAATTTTGCAGTTGGTCCCTAGCCCTAAAATAGGCTGAACCAAAGCTCTGATGCTCACTTTGCAGGGGATAATAAACGGTTTCAAATGTTGATATTGGTATGGGGACTAGGCAGCACATATGAAGTACATAGAAAGTGTGCACTTAACTGTATATAATCACCAGAAACTGCCTTTTGAGTCTCAAATTTTGACTCTTGTAAAGTCCCTTTATGTAAAGTTTCAGCCTGTGGCAACCTCTTGAAAAACAGCATTCATAATGGAAATTCTACAGAGCCACAACTATATATATGTAAATGGTGCTGCTCTAATTAAGTCTGCCTTTAGACTAGACGTATTATTTTAAAGATTTTTAATTAAAATAATTACATTAGTTTATGAAAAATACCTTAGTCCTTAAATATTTTTAATATAGAAAATATTCCAGATCTTCTCTCTCTCTCTTGCTCTCTCTCTCTTTGTGACTTCTCATTCCCTTTCAGAAGACTGGTTTCTCTCCTTTTATTTCCTTTTACTATTTTTTCTAATATTCCTTTTCTGTTTTGAGTCTTGAAAATTTTCTCTGATAATATTGTGTGTGTTACCTTTTATGAAAGCTGTTGGGGCAAGGAACATGTCGTATCTCCATTCTGCAAAAAGTTCTGTGTAATTTACCAAGAAGCTAAAGCTGGTGCCAACTACACAGCTTGCTGTTTCTGTGGTGTATCAGTGTAGCACATGATACCAGGGCTCTCAGATCAGCACTGGCTGCTTGTTGGTTTCCGGGCAGAGTTTAATGTAGTGTTCTTGGTTTATAAAGCCCCAACTGGCTCAGAACATAGCTCAAGCACCTACCCTTTCCCCACAGTCAGTGGAGGTGCTTGAACTTCAGGCTTCTTTGTATAAAAGAGGGGGGGGGCTGTCAGCTGGGCATTTGGGGAGAGGCCCTCAGCTTTGGAATTCATTTTCCTCCCTTTGGTCCTGAGTTCACCCAGAATGCATTGTTCGTTGAGGGCATACTCCAAGTCCCATCTCTTTACAGAACGCATGTGCAATATCAGCTACTATTAATAGTTGTGCTGGGGTATTGTTTGTGTCTGCTATCTCTGGCTATGTCTATACTTGAAAATTTAGGTCGACTTTAGCTAAGTCGACTTAACTAAGTCGACTTAGTGAGTCTACACCTAAATTTTAAGTCGACTTTGGGGGGAACTTACAAAGTCAACAGTGTCCACATTGGATGCGTAGGTCGGCTTCTAGGGGCTAGGGGGACCTAAGGCAGGCCCACGGGGACAGGGGGGACACTCCTTGCCCAGTTCCAGGGGGCTCAGACTTTGCCCCATTGTACATAGGTACAATGGGGTAAAGGGGGACAGGGACCCTGGCAGGGCATAGGGGCAGGGTGGGCAGGGCTCTGCCCTGCCCTGTGGGGAGGCATGCCAGGCTTTAAAAAGACTTTAAAAAGTAGAATTAAGCCTAAAGTCGAATTAAATCTAGGCTTAATAAAGTCGACTTTATTTTCATTAAGTCAACTTTATTTTCCTTAAGTAGACTTAAGAAAACTGTAGTGTAGACGCAGGGTAAATTAAGTCGACTTAAGCAAGCTTAAGTCAACTTAATTTACAAGTGTAGACGCAGCCTCTGATTGGTTATTTCTTCTCTTCTGGTTTTATAGAAGCTGCTGATTTTATCTTTTGTCATTGTATTCTCATTGTTTTGAAGATGACTAGAACCCAGAGCAGGTACTATTCAAATATTAGTTACGTAAGTTATAACAAAACACATTCATAAATACATGACCTATTAATAATATCTAGATACAAATGAAACAATTATTAGATGATCATTGAGGAGGTGCTTTTTGCTTGGCATTTTAAAAGTAATGTTATTCAAGAAACTCCATATTTGACTTGCTATATCATACAACACTAAATGACTGACCTCTTAGACATTCAGGGGGTCATTTTATTTGTGGATTCTTTGTGTTAATTCCAACATTGTTATATCAAGGGTTCCTATTATATGTGGGTCAGAGCCCCAGGGAAATGAATTGATATGGCCACAGGAATGTGATAGATTTATCACACATTTGTGCAATTTATCATGTACCTATGATCTGAGCATTGTAGTACAAATATCACTATAATTAATGCTAATAAATAAAACTATTTGTACCCCATAAAAAGGTCCAATATGGATAACATAACCAATGAATGCAGATGGAAATAAAGCAGAATCTGGCATTCAAACAAATGAGACTCCAAACAGCTGCTACTATTGACTTATATTTGAATTCATTTAATCTTTTTTTTTCTTTTCAGTACAGTTGAAATAAAATAAAGATTCTCTGTCCAAAATAAGATGTGGGTAACTTTTGAGCAGCCTCATCATTTGAATAACCATTTAGTGACATGACTAGCCCTGTTTAATGACTGAATCTGTAAAAGTATGACCTCAAGCATTGGTTAACTTTAAAATAGCTGTGCCCAGTGCATGACATAGCCAACAGGAAGCCATTAGAGCTCCAACAATTACCATTTACATCCATTGACGAAGTCCCTATTTTATTTTAATCTGCTTAAGTGCATTTTCTGCACGAGGTTAAAATATAAATCCCTTCTCCTGAACAAGACTGGTTTTCTGGCTGACTTGAGAGCACAATTTACAACTGATTTAATTTGTTCTTCACAAACATTCCTAATGACATTACCCTGGTGCATATACTGACTGCCTCCTCTTATTCCATTAACTCCCAAATCGGGTTTAAAGACCATATTGATGCTAGATGTTATTATGGGTGATTATCAAAACAACAGACAATGGGGCAAAGTGTTTACTAACTGGTTTATATATAATTTCTGTAATAACTACAACAGATGGTAATGCTACAAACAATAAATCAAGCTTTTCACTGCTGAAATAAATTGGCAGCCTGCAGTACAGAAATGCTGTATGTAACTATATACAGATGCTTCAGTCATCAACTGTATTGTTCATCTTATTAGAAAATGGCTCTGTTGCTGCTATTACAGGAAATCTTTCCATTTGCAATTACAAATGTATATTTTCAATTAAAATTGTTTTTAACTGCTAAACTGGTTTCAGTATACTTTAACCTTTGATTACAAATAGCGCTATCACGGCCTGCCAAACTGGTTTGAGGCATTTGTTTGGGCATATGGAAGTTCATTCGCAAATTGTGTTTCCGCTCCATAAATATATTTCTGTCCTTCAAGACTCCTCTGGTGAAAAGGCAGATATGGTAACTTTAGGCAGTTAATTAAATAGTAGTTGTGTCAGAGGAAGCTTTATAAAACTGTGTTTAAAACAATAGCAAAATCATAATTAATTCCAATCACTTTTGCTTGCAGTGATTTATCAAAACATTTGGCTCCTTAACAGTCTTCTTTTATCTCCTTTGTTAAGAGCTGATATCATGTTTTCACATTCACGTCACCATCGACAGGCTTTTCAGGGCTTACAAGAAGCAGAGGCAAAATTAGACAGCATCTGCTCAACAAGTGACATTATTATGTCATCTTTTTCATAGTGGGGGAGGGAAAAAAAAGAAGACAAGATAAAGAATACAGAGTACACTTGCTACCAGAAATGCCAGTGTTTTAGGTTCTGTACCCACCAGGCCCCTATTTATTAGAAGAAAACAAAGAAAAACATCTACAAATTGTGGAAAGCACCTATCAAAAGAAATACACACACTCACACACACACAAATATATTACAGATATCTGTCCCTAAATATGTCATCAATATTTTAAATAAATTCTCCTCTTTATCAATCACGTCTACCTGCTCTTCAGCAAGGTATTTCACAAATCAACTGGCAACATTTTTCAAAAGCAGATTTTTTAAGCTACTTTCAGAAGTGTGGGGTCTTAGGTCCACACCCTCAAAGGTATTTAAGCACCCAATTTCCATTGATTTCAATCAGTATTAAACTCCTAAGGCCACTTTTAAAAAGATATTCTGGGTGCCTAAAGATGCAGCTCAAGCGTTTGATGGGATTTTCAAAAGCTCGTAACTCCCATTGAATTCAATTGGAATTGAGCACATAAATTCTCAACTCCCACTAAACTCAGAGGAAGAGTTTCAGGAATCTGGATCTCACGGCCAGAGTTTTAAAAATATTTAACTACTTCCGAGGATCTGTACCTAAGTGTTTAAGATACTGTTGCATATGGGACTCAGCTGCCTCAGTGACTTTGGCTTTACAACAATTAATGACGCAAGACCTAAATATTTTAAAAATCTGGGCATAAGTCTCTTTTGAAAATGGGATGGAAGCCCCTACATAACCTATTTATGGATAGATATCTGTAATATATATATATATGTTTGGAATTTTTTTTTTTGATAGGTTCTTCCCACAATTTGTAGATGTTCTTATTTGTTTTCTTCTAACAAACAGGCCTAATGGGTACAGAAGCTAAATTTTCCCCTCTGAGACAAATCACTTTCTGAAAGATAGACATGTGCTAACACACCTTGGTAAATTCGGAATACAATTTGTTTTATTTATCATCAGGCTACTTTTTTACATTTATAATGAGCATTACAAAGGAGACATTGAAAAATAAGGCATATAAAAATCTTATGGAAAGATAACAAATCAATGTATAAAAATATTTTAAAATTCTTTTGGAATAATACTCACTACTGAACAATATTTCCATTCTTTTATGTTAAAACAATTTGAAATACAATTTAAAAACCTGTGAAAACAAACATACAAAACTGTGAGCAAATAATAAATAACACCAACAACTCCTTGAAACAATTAAAAAACCCAAACCCCTGATGTTAACGACACGTTGCCAACTTTGGCATTATGTAGGTTCCTCATGTGACTGCATTTTTATCCTCTCATTAGTAAAGATACCAATAACCTTACTAGCATCTCATGAGTATCCTTCACATAGTTTTGTTTTGAATTCTGCCACGGATCTTAAATACACTTGGGAGGGTGGAGCGGGAGCCCAAAGTTCTAAAGTGTTCATATTGCCATTATTTTATATACAAAGGACTTGGACGCTAGATGAAAGTTATATTCCAAAGGATCCTATGCTGTCATAGTAATGTGAACACACAGTTAAGCTACAGAGAAAAATTTAAGAGTGAAAAATTATTGGGTGAATAATTTGTTAGGAGAAATGTCTTAATTTATTTCACTGTATTATTTTTTTTTTTTTTTGGTTTACAGATGGTCATATGGTGGTTTTCTTGAATAATTTTTTTATTTAGAAACATTATAAGAGTACTTTCTGCGAACAGTTCTTGGGACCAGAACCTCAGGTGTTGGAGGATGGAGCTCAATGGATTTATGCTGTTTGATGCTGGCAATCTGACCTTCCCACTGTACGTTTGTTTGTCAGTGGTTTTGGGAAACAGTTGATATTCAAAACGGAAGCAAAATTTGGTCACAAGAATGTCTGTGGAAAGCTCCCCCGTCTTGTGACTACTCTAACAAAGATAAGAGAGACCTGGGAAGATAGCATTAACATTCAGACACTGCCTTAAATTCTACAAGTATGCAAAAGGGTACCAGCTTGACTGCCTAAGTCCTGTGGCAATTAAATAAGATGGACTAAAACCAACATGATTACTCCTTACAGTAAGTGCATTTGATGAAAATTATTTAAAATATCTTTGCAGTATATTTATGTCTGGCTGTGTGTGTGTTTGTACATACACACAAACACACATTCTCTCTTCATATATTATATATATATATATGAAATCTCATTTGTTTGTGTAACTGTAGTGAGTGAAAAGTAAATTATAATCGAATTCCTTTTCAAACAGTAATGTCCCATGTATGACATACGTGGCCAGAAAGAAAAGGATAAAATGCTCTAAAATTCTGTAATCCTGACAGTTTATCTCCTAATCGCTCCATCAACTGCTACCATGTTTGCTCTGAGAGACTCAAAATGCTAGTGGCTTATTCATGTTCTTTTCTTTAATTGAAGCAGCACCTATCCAATAAGAGAACTGAGACAATTCTATGTGACTATGGCAATTAATTGTGCAACACAGTTGAACAGAGTACTTGTCAGAGTATTCACAGAAATGGTTGTAAAAATTTTTTCATAAATCCATAGATTGAAATGTGTTTTCCCCAAAACAGTCATTGCATGATTTCAAGTAGTGAATCAGTCCTAGAAGTCATGATTTGTTTGTGAACAATTTATTAACATGTAAAGAACTGATATTCAGAATAGTTGTTCAGTTCTAATAGTTAATAATACTATTTAATAAAAAACAAACCAGCACATCTTTATAACTTTATGGGGCCTAACTCTGATTTCACTTACACCAGTTCTACCCCACTGTATCTCGATGATGTCAATGGAGCCATTCCTGGTTTACACCAGTACAAGTGAGATCAAAACCTGGCTCTTCATATGTAGATCTTGAGGTTCTTTACAAAGATGGGTAAAGCATTATTAACCCCATTTTAGAGATGAGGAAAATGAGGTCAAGTGACTTTCCCAATGTCATTCAGCAGTTCAAGGTCAGATCCCAAACCAGACCTCCCTATTCTCTGACTCTCCATCTTAGCTCAGGAAAGAAATATTCTTTTATTTAAGCTAAAATATTCATCAAGCAGGCTCCCTGATAGCTGCAGCTTTTTAATTTACATGTCCTGTAACCCAAATGGACACTCTCAGAACAGGATCATTTACAAGGAATATTGGAAATGGAGCTCATAGCAGTTTCATCAATAAATAAAATGTTGGGAAAGTAGCAATCACAGCCACTTCAGCAAGAGGACCAGCTCACCAAGGTCCACACCGGCACCCATTGGAGTGATATGAAAAGCCACCATGGCTGTATATTATGCAAGGTGATACGTGGTCATACTGGAGCATGTGTTTCACCAGCTGATGTGACTGACAGCAGGCAGGAGGAGGAGGTCAGTGCACCATCCCATCCCCTCCTCACTCTTTCTGGGCAGACTAGAGCTGGTAGCGCTACCAATCTGCTTAAATCCTTACACTCCCATTGTAGTGCTAAAGATGAATGTATACCATAGAATTGCTTCAAACAATGGAATATTCATTGATAAAAATACCCTGCTCACTCATTCACTTGTAACTCCATATTGTAACCAAAACGCCATTTTGAATTGTTTTCTTCATTTTGTGCTGCTCAGCCTCAGTTTTGCTGAAACTTCATTTACATGTGTTTTTAACTTAGTTTGGACGTGTGAATGAAAGGTGTGTATGTGTTGGGATCAGGCTCCAACTCCAACCTGGTCTGATGACAAACTGCCAGCACCACTTTAACTGCTGAAGAACAATGCAATCAAACCCTGCATCAGCAAGAAGAATCCACCCTAGAAAGAAAGGGACAAAAAGCCCCATCAAGAACAAGATCAAAGTCACATCTTCCATTAACTGATGACTCATGGCCATCCAGTGCACTGAGGCAATTTGACATAGCAAGATCCACGGATAAAAGATGGGTGAGACTGCATAGCTTTGGGTAATGTTCTGCACAGCATCCAAGAGCGTCGGTGCACAGCAGTGTGCCCAACAGAAATCCTGCTCTTCCTCATGCCCAGCTTCCCTGGCCAGGTAGCTGACATGAGCTGAGAACACCAGCCACGAACTCAAGCTACGATCACAAGCAACAGTCAGGACTGGTAACTCTACATGACCAACAGCAGAACATCTGTGTGTGTGTGTGTGTGTGTGTAGGTACTAGATATTAGCTATTAACGTAATTGTGTTTTCCTCACAATAAACGTGGCATATTGCCTTTTCCCTCCTTGAAAAGATCCTGGATGCTCATTTTGCACAACACCATTGTGCATGGTTCTTGCATACTCAGACAACCAGGCTCTTGTGTGTTCAGGTGTCCTCTCCTCATGGTACAACCCAGTGCTTGCTTTGCATCTTTATTTACTGATTGACTAGACAGTGCGCCCCCCACCTGCTGCCAGATCCAGGGAAGCCTTCCATATTGGTCCCTGAGTCACTTCCTTATGAGGAAGACTTGATGTGTGATAGTCATCTGAAAGGCCTTTCCCAATGCATATAGTACAAAGACTTTAGTACTGGATTTGTTATATATGAATTAATGCATTATGCTAAATATATGTGCATTATGCCAAAGAAATATAATTAACAAACCTGTTGTGAATTATATCTGGTGTAGCTAATAAAGATAAAAAATACATTTCCAGCATTATAAAGAACTTTAATTAGAATTTCACAAAGGTGCAGTCTGATTATTTGCTAATTGCCTTTCCATATGTTTTCAGGGCTTCACAAAGCTTCAGAGATACTAAAGAGCAAACAGTGCTTTAAGGCCACAGTACAATGTGACAACAGTGATAGATATGCTAATTTCTTCATTCACTCCACTTCACTTCTTTTATTCTTTCCAATTAAAGCAAACGCTACTGAAACTGTAATTAAGCTACTGCTTTAGCCCTGATTGCCTGCTGTTTTAATGAAACCCTATTGATTTTTCTTTTATTTCTAATGGCCACACATCGCGCTCCATGGTCAAACACATGGACGTTACAATGTGCCGACCAAACTTAATTTTTGTGTGGTAAAAGGGTGGCCTTATCAGAAAGAATATCAAAAGATCTATTTGTGTAGGGACTCTATGGCTGCTCCCTATCTACATTGGGAGAACCATTTTGAGGAAACATATTACCATTAAAAAGAAGTGAGAGGCATTTTGTGCAGAAATAAAAATCACTTTTATTCAGTTCCAGTTGCCATAAGTAACACAGAGATTCAGGGTATTTGTTAAGCTGCAATTTAAAAAAAACAACAAAACCTTTGCTGTTTAGTTGTAAACTTGGGCCATCTAGGATTTTCTCCATGAGGCATTACAAATCCTGTTGGCAATTTGAAATAGAGCAGTCTAAGACTTCTTTATGGTTCCCTGATAATTTTATAGAATAATTCACCATCACTCATGAATGTTACCAAAAATATTTTCTGGTTTGTTCTGAGATAGAAAAAGTTAAGAAGAAGAAGAGGAAAAATAATCCTGAGAGTTTTATGAACTGCAAAATGCAGACTGGAGTTTTGTTACACTAACTGTTGTTCATCCAGGACAGAGGTCTGCAACCTGTGACGCCGGAGCTGCATGTGGCTCTTGGCCCCCTCCTGCCATGGAGGGACCCTGCAGGCAGCCTGCGCAAGGCTCTGGGCTCCTCCCTCTGCAGGGGGCCCACTCCTGGTTCCAGGCTCCCTCCCCGCCCACACCAGAGGACCCTGCGGCAATCAGACTGGCCCAGCTCCCCACCACCAGGACGCTACACCCGTTGTGGCTCTCAAAACACTTGGTTATTGAAGAAATTTTTTAAAATGGCTCTTATCTTTTGGGTTGCTGACTCCTGACTAGGAGCTTGGCATTAACTTTCCTATGGCTCCACATCCATGTGTGCCAATCAAAGTGCTTTTAAAGAAGACACTAATTCTATATCCATCCAATCTAAGTTTTTATACCACATTCATCTTCCTAGTATCTGAATACCTGTAATGGAATACTTTATATCATTATTCATAATTAGTATAATTTTTGAAGTCTAAGTATGTGACATAAAATATAATAGGAAAAAAGACTACTTCATAACATTTTGATGATTAGTCTGAAAATAGCAGCATCAGCCTGTTTCGTTGTAAGAGAGACAAGGCAGGTGAGATAATATCTTTTATGGGACCAACGTCTGTTGGTGAGAGAGACAAACTTTCAAAGACTCTTCTTCAGGTCTGGGATACACAAAATGTACATTTGTTCCTATGTAAATTGTAGAAACAGGGCAGTAACTATTTGCATAGCTATATATATGTCTTTGCAGAACCAAGGCCTGTGGCTTGTAAGTTTTGTTTCTTTACTGTAACTGACTAGTTCTTTATTGACCTCCTGACCCCTAAAAATATGCAGTCCCAGAGCAGAAGCAATCAATGAAGAAGGCATGTCTGCTCTGGTAATAAGTGATATAAGAATGTCTAAGCAGTTATTTCTACATATAAAGCAAGTATGCACATTGTTTCAAACTTTTCAATGAGACCTGAAAAGCAAGGTCACTCCTAAGCAAGTGCATTCATTAAAACTCCAGGCATTTTATGAAAACATATTCAGTCACAATAAGCAGACTTTATATCTGTGTGGAAACACACTGAAAGCCTCAGGCAGACCAGCTTGCGTAATCAAGGTAATAAATTAGAACAGCTCTGAGACTGCTCTAATTTATGACACAAATCAGTCTAACTCAGGCCTGGCCTACACTTAACAATTAAATTGAACTAGCTACGTCACTCAGGGTAATGAACATTTTACTCTCTGAGAACCGTCAGATTCACCTTACCTCCTGGTGCAGACACAGCTAGGTTGACAGAAAGATTCTGCTGTTGATTTGGCTGTAGACTGCCAAACAGGTGATTTAACTACATTACTGGGGGGGGGGGGGCCCCCCCCCGGAGGGGAAACAACCCTTGTGTCCAATGTAGGAAGTGTCTACACTGTGAGGCTACCGTGGTTCAGCTGAAGCACCAAAGCTGCTGTATTGTAGACATACCCTCAGAATCAGATGGGTCTTAAAGCTGCCTGCACACTACCTATTCCTTGAGCCCAGTACCACATTGCTCAGAAAATGGGTGTGAAAATGACAAGCTATTGTGCTGAACGAGTCCCATATTTCAGGGGGCTATTTCAGCACAGCCTTAGAAGTTTTTAGGGTCTGGCTTGATAAAGCCCTAGCTGGGATGATTTAGTTGGAATTGGTCTTGCATTGAGCAGCAGTTTGGACTAGATGACCTTCTGAGGTCCCTTCCAACCCTAATTTTCTATGGTTCTTTGATTTATATTGAGCATGAAATTCATTCCCGCCACTCAGTGCTCAATTAATTGATCTTTGCTATAGGCTGTAGGCAAAGGGAATAAAATTAACCCCCATAAGCTGTAAAAAGGCTAGAGAATTTCAATACAGCTTCTTCACTGTAGCTAATCTATTTCATAGGCTGGAAAGCATCCACTGCCCACATAGGGTTTTGTGGTCAACAAATTCATTTAGACAGAGATCTTGTGCCCCATCTCCTTTCCAGCTTACAGCCCCACTTCGACCGAATTCACCCCTGTAGTCATCTCCTATCCACCATTGTAATAACCTTTGTAAAAAATATGCTTTGCGAGGTATCATTTGAAAACTAATAACATGCTAGTCAATAATATGGTAAAATGTATGTAGCAGCATTATATTAGAAAGAGACAAATTAGAAAGAGTCCAGTGCAGGGCAACAAAAATGATTAGGGGTCTGGGGAACATGACTTATGAGGAGAGACTGAAGGAACTAGGCTTATTTAGTCTACAGAAGAGAAGACTGAGGGGAGATTTGATAGCAACCTTCAAGTACTTGAAAGGGTGCTCCAAAGAGGAGGGAGCTAGGCTGTTCTGGATGGTAGCAGAGGACAGAACAAGGAGGGAATGGTTTCACATTACAGCTGGGGAGGTCAAGGTTGGATATTAGGAAAAACTTTCTCACTAGAAGGGTGGTGAAGCATTGGAATGGGCTATCTAGGGAGGTGGTAGAATCTCCATCTTTGGAGGTTTTTAAGGCCGGGTCAGACAAAACCCTGGCCAGGGTGATTTAGTGGGAGTGGTCCTGCTTTTTAGCAGGGGGTTGGACTAGATGACCTCGTGAGGTCCCTTCCAACCCTATTGGTCTATGATTCTATATGTAAAGTTATGAATTTTCCCTAAATGATGTTGGTTGCATGTGTCCAAACCCCCAGGCAAGAGTGATCAGGCAGGTCTATCTTAGACAATGGCATGTTTACTTCAATTTACAACGTCCTTGAGATAGCAAGAGGGAGACAAGGCAAATCTGTATTTCAGCGTACAGAGGGGAGAAGAAAGAGCATGGGGGCACCTCGACACCCAGTCTCCCTTTCATCTTCTTTTCATAAACTTTGCTTTGAAGGGTATTCCTCAGAAAAACCCACTTCAGATGGGAACTGAACTATAAAAGAGAGGGGCAAATTCACCTCATGTCTTCATTTTCTCTCTACCCATTTTTTACTCTTTCGCCTCAGAAAAGTAAACAAACCAGCCTATTTGACTTTGGGAAGAGATCCTGACCTGAAATTTGGTCAGCCCTGTTGTTGATGTACATGTGGTACATGTGGTAAGAATTATATCTTGAACCAAGTCGAGTTTAAGTTTTAGAACTAGATAAAATGTTATCTTTATTTCGTTCATAATGATTTCTGACTTTAATGCCTTGTACTCGTGCTCACTTAAAGCCTATTTCTTTGTAGTTAAATAAACGTGTTTTTATTCTTTAATCAAAACTAATCCAGTGTTGTGCTTAAACTGGGCTGTGTGGTAACTTCATTTAAAGTAGCAAACTGTTTGCTATTGTTCCCTTACAAGGGCAACAGACGTCTAATATCTGAACTGTTCAGGACAGGGCAGAACAGCACAGAACATAAATTTTTGGTGAAAATTTGGCACAGATTATTTTGGGGTCACCTGAAAGTAGTAACCAAGGCTGCTGGAAGCCAGAATGTGGCTGATGTTTGCTGACAGACTGCTGAGGCCAGGTTTGCTGGACCAGGGCTATGGCTATACATAGACATTCAAGGAGTGACTGGCTGGCTATTTGGTTAGTTTTTGAGATTCCCAGATTGGTAGCCACAGCAGTAAAACATTGTGAGGCACCCAGGGCAGCAGTGACGCAGCCCCTTATGGCCTAGATTGAACCCTGGACTATCATATACATATATATAAGTACTAGCCTGTTCAGATCACACCTGAGTACAGCGTGCCTGTGCAGCCCCACTATAAACTTAAATGATGGATAGGGCCTTGCACAGAGTCAGTATAATTATTCCAAGTTTGCATCAAAGTAACTAGGAGATGAATTTGATCAGTGAATTTCACCCATTGTGAGCATGCAAAACAAACGTAATTTACTAGTTTACTCTTAGTGTAGGGTGAGTATCAACGTCAATGGGAGCTGTGTCACTTACACTAGGGGCAGAGTTAGGTTCTTGGGAGGGTTTGTGGAGGGGATGCAGGGATGCACTAAAGCACCTGCTTTATCTTTCCTGAGCACAAGATTCCCCCTTCATGTCTACCACTCAGCCTGTGAGCTCCATTCATCTTGCACACACAGTGAAAGTCAGATCTCTGCAAGTTAAGCTACACTGAAAAAAAATCCATTTTATGACCAAGATTCACCCATGGATATTGATATCCTCATTGAACATGGCCCATAGACTTTCACAGGAATTGTATTTGGTTACTCTGGGGCTCAGTTGGCTAAATTAGGCCCTCATGTTTTTGCGGGGAAAAAGCTCGTATGCTATCATCTACCACGAAGATTAAAAGAAGCCTTCCCTCTCTGGGGCACCTTTCCCAGCACTAAATTCATTTGAAATAATTAAAAGCAATGTCAATTAATAAAATGTTCCCTAGCCTTTAATTAGATTCAAGTTCCCAATCTAAACTGCCTCATGGATATATCCTAGGAAAGACCAGGACTTTGCAATAAAACTGAGATGAGCTTACTGAGCGTAAGCGTAGGTAAGCACAAGCCACAAATGAAATAGGATAAACATGTTACCGTTTCTCCTATATTAACTAAGACAAGACTGCCTCCTTTATTTCCTTAGGTTACACATCTATGGCTTTGAGTATCTTATGCTTGTGACTATTGAATGCTAAATTCTCTGGCCCCTTTTTATTTTACCTGTAGGCACTAAATAATCTGATGGCTTCACATTACTATTAGAGCACCAGCAAACAGGAACATCAGTTCCTTTTAATTAGATTGTCTGACAGTGATGGTCATTCAGCATGGGATAAATTCCCTTCAGTGGAAGTTGCAGATTTAAACTTGGACTTCTTAGTATTGAAGAAGTGAAAATAATAAATAAGATAAGCCAGGAAACAGGTAATAAGAGGAATGATGGAAATAAGACACCATTATGTCGCTACTCAGCTCTGTCAAACGTTAACCTAATCAGAACTGAATTAAAAACACATTTTCCCCAAGATGTTTCACAGCCAAACCAGTTAAATACAGATTTTAACAAAATTGAAAGCATATTATACAGAGATTTGTGATTTCTAGCACTGTGCGTGAGTGCTGAAAGTGTGATGAAATAACAAAATTGCTGCCTAATAATCTATAGAATAATATTGTCAACTAATGGGTTATAATAAAATAAAAGCTGTTATTAGAGTAAAACATTATAACAAAAAAAATTTCCAACTTTTATTTGCAGCACCTCCCCCTTAATGGTTTTGAGCATTTTGAAAGGTAATTTAAACAAGTACATTGTGTCCTTATTGAAACTGTTTCATCTCGCTAGCTGCTGAAAATGGCTTTAACCATCTCTCTGAACAAAAGCTCCCTAATAAGACAACAAAAAGCCCACAAACGCACTGGCTCAGCATCATTGCAGAAAGGCAACTAAAGGCAGCCTGCAAATGGTCTGTTTCTTTTTTTCTTGCATGTAATTAGATGAATTAAAAGGACAAAGTAGTTAATGTAACTGTTGTCTGGGGCCCCCCGGTTCTTTTCATTCTGTCCATTTTAGACAAGAGCCCATGACTCTCGCTGCAGCAATGCGGTGAAGAATGCTGGCAATACGTAAAATTAACAAGCTTAATCTGTGAGGAATCTGGTCTGAGTCATAGATGAAATGTATCTCTAGCAACGAAAGGCTAGTAATTCTTGGTCTCCTTTTATATGCCTAATAAAACTTACAATAAATTAACTGCATTTTAGTTTGCAGCTCTGGCTCTATTAATCAGTGCTGAGATGTGTAGTCAAGTTACAATAGAAAGAACTCAACTGGGTGCATTTCAGTTATGCAATTAGTGCCCATTGGCCTGACTCTAATTAAGGCAGGGATGTTGATATTTCAAGTACTGTTTTATCATTAGGTTTCATTTCTTTGGAACATCTTCACTGACCAGCTAGTGGGAAAGGTGGAGGATGTTATAGGCATGGATCATCAGAAAGCCATGGGGGAAGGGGTCCTACATTAATACCTGGCCTTTGAAGTGCTGAATGCTCTGGGAGGTCCTGAGCACCTCAACACCTGCATTATACTGATGTACTTGGAACTGCCACATTGCATTAAGAGCTATCAGACTAGCATGATACCCTGATCTCCATTAGAGATTAAGATGCAACAATGTAGTGGGGGATTACCTCAAATCTGCCTCTGTGGGGCTCTTCTACCTACCTCTTAAGCACCTAGTACTGCTGGCCACTTGAGAGAGAGGATACTGGATTTGGTTGATCTCTAGGGTGATCCTGCCTGGGAGCTGCTGCTGTATTTCCCCTGCAAAATTGTACCTTCCCCATGCTGTTCCCACACTCTCTTGGCTATTTATTTCACAACATAGATTCAGAATTACAGACTGGAAGCAGGCAGTCTCCTACCAATGTTTACTTTATATGAAGCTGCTGGCTTCCCCCAAACAGAATGAATTCATTTGGTGTCCTTGTAGGGAAAAACAAACCATCAGCCACATTCCAGAAGGTCCAATAAAAACAAGCCAGCAGTCCATAGGTGTGCATTTCCTGCCAAACGTGAACATAAATCCGTAACTCAAAACAATGCGTTGCCTGTTTGTAAAATATGACTTTGTTTCATTAAGAAAAAGAAATTACAAAATTAAATTCATTATATCCAATTACTATATGATTCATCTGGCTGCTTAATGAAGCTTCACATTATTCTAACAAGATAAAGCAAAGAATAACATTTTATGAGACTGCAGGCATTCAGTGCACAACAGACTAGCTAGTTTCTGAGATATATGCAGTTCCTAATACTGTATATTACATTAACTCTGGTAGAAATGCTACTGCTGGGTTCTGTGGTATCTCAGGTCTGAAAACTTTCTAAGGCTGAAAGTTCAACTTAATACATTGCATTCTACTATGTCCATTCAACCCTTGGCCTCTTTTTTTGAAGCTGTGAAAAAGATGACTATTATACTCCTGATCTGAACCATCTACCTGGTAGGATCAGAACTAAGAGAACTATCTAATATAGGCAACTCTAGAGCTACCAGAAGGCAGCAAGTCTTGGACGTGACTGAACTAGTCTGGATTTGAACCATTGACCCAAAGGTGAGTCATACTAGTGTCTGCTTTGCTAGTTTTACCCTTTCACATAATCATATTTAAAATATGCATATACCTGTCTTTCCTTTCAAAGTACATTACCAGCCTAAAGAAGTCAATCAAATCTGCCCTCCCAGTAGTATGTAATGTAATAAATGAGTTTTATCTTTCAGGAATGAGATCTGTATGAATACCCTTCAGCTTTTCTCAATTAATTATCTTATGACAACTTTCAGTATTTAGTGATAATGTAACAGAATTTAAAAATTACAACAATATGACTGATTTTACAAAAGGTTTTTCAGACCATGGAAAAATTTTGGATCATGGTATGTTGGCTGTACAGAAATGCAAAATTCATGGTGCCCACCCTTGTTGAAGGATGTGGTCAACCTTTGTTTAATTAGAAATTTTTGGGGATCCATGACAGAAGAGTTATACTGTTTATTCGTTCCAGTTGGAGACAATACTTTCAGTATTAAAGAGAAAATAGCATAGCCAGTCCCCACTTTATTAAGAGCGACAATTCTTTAATTAATTTTGGAATGGGCATGCTCTGATTTCCAACCCCTGAACAACTGAGGAGGGATTCCAAAGTTTTATGCTATCACACCAGGAAGGGCAAACTAGAAAAAAGGCCCAACTGTTATGATGAGAGAACGCCACCCATTGCAAGACTCCATCAACTCCTAATGGTGAGCTTCCCTCTAATACATGGGAAGAGCAACTCAACCAACACCACAGTAACACAAGGATTAACAAGTCTAAAGCCCCTTCCATTCCTAGAACCCCTGAGTTTGTAAACTCAGGTTTGAAACTGGGGAAAGTCTGGGCCAACTCTATCCTATACCTGGATTCAACCAGGGAGACAGACCGGTAAGTGGGGAAGCCCCATCTCTTTGGCAATCAACAGTTGGGCTTCACCCCATGACAGAACATCACTATCATGACCCTTCTCCTCTTCCACTCGCTGCCACAGAGGGCCAAACAACAGACGGTATATTTTCCCACATTCACAGCAGCAGCTGACCGGGGATGATTGAATCATAGTGACATTGCTGCAATGAGCTCCATCTCCCCTTTGGTGCTAGGTGGTCCCAACATGGAATAAAGGAACTACTGCTTCCTTTGTCTGCCTTTTTGCCACTAAGTGACCTGGGCTGCATAAAATACATGTTTGCAAGGTATTTCAATACTAGATGTTACATGATGCGTAGCTGATAGACAGAATAAACTGGCGTATATGTATAGCCATTATAATTATATTATTCTTCTACATTCATAAGAAGATAATATGAATTTGTATAGTTCTTTAACCAGTTGCCATACATGACTACCAAGAATAGCTTCTTGGGAGATTGGTTTCTGTCTGTTTGCAAGGAGCAATTCAAAGACGCATCTTATTTCTGGGGCAGAAAAATGAGTCAAGGGAGCTATCAGAAAACCAAGGTTCTTCTTAGACTCCCAGAGCAGCTGCTGCTTCCAAACTTATAGTCATGTAATTGTAAAATGAACATGGTAAACATGATGCATAATTGAGTAACAAAGTGCTGAGAAGAAAACCGTTAGAAAATGTAGGAAGGCATAAACAGAGAGGAGGATGAGATTTATGCCCGCAGTGAATATCTTTATTAAAAGGTTGTGATTTCTGGAAATTATTGTTTAATCAAATTGTCAATGTGAATGAAATTAGAAACTTTTTGGAGTTTTCACTTAATATATAATGTATTATTGAACTGTTTATACAATGTCAAAAAGCAGCAGTATCACATGGTTTATTACAACTAACAACTACTATTGGTTTACACTGATTTTGTTTCCCCCCTGTGCAAAGTGATAAAGCGCTAATACAAAATTATATAGACACATTTTTTCCCCCAGCACATTTTCTGTGATTCCCTACCCTGAATATTTTATTGCTAAAGAACAATTTGACCATTTACTCACTGAAGTCAAGGGCAAAACTCCCATTAATTTCAATGGGTGTGAGGTTAGCCCCAAATTTGGATTACGTCAGATATATAATAACAGCAACACTGATGAGCTCCAAATTAGCTTGTATGGTAAAGAAACTGGACTAATGCACTGAAATGACAACAAATGAGTTTGGAAATGGTTGACTTATTCCCTTCCAGAAAACTTTCTGAGCATATTGTAGAACCAAGATTTATATTTATCTCAGTGGGATTTTGGCAAAAATAGGCAGTCATGGGATAAGAAGGAAGGTCTTTTCCTGGATCAGTAACTGGTTAAAATACAGAAAACAAAGCATAGCAATAAAGGTCATGTTTCAGAATGGATAGGTAAATAGTGATGTCCCCCAGGGATCTGTATTGGGACTAGTGCTGTTCAACATATTCATACGTGATCTGGAAAAAAAAGTAAAACAGTGAGGAGGCAACATCTGAAGATGATATAAAACCTCCAGATAGTTAGACCTTTTTGTAACTCTTCACAGTCTGCTTTGGATTTGACAAAACTGGATGATTGGTCAACAAAAAAAGGCAGATAAAATTCAGTGTTGACAAATGCAAAGTAAATGCACATTGAAAAACGTAATCCTAAATATGCATCCAAAATGATGGGATCTGACTTAGCAGTTATCACTCAAGGAAGAGATTTTGGAATGACTGTGGATAGATCTCTGAAAACATCCACTCAATGTGCAGAAGCAATCAAAAAAGCTAGCAGACTATTAGGAACAATTAGGAAAAGGATAGATAATAAGACAGAACATTTCATAATGCTACTATATAAATCCATCGTACCCCCAGAGTACGAATATTGCATGCTGTTCTGGTCACCTCCATCTCAAAAATATATATATTATAATTGGAAAAGGTACTGAAAAGGACAACAAAAATGTTTGGAACAGCTTCCATTTGAGGAGAGATTAAAAACTGTGACTTTTCATCTTGTAAAAGAGATAACTAAGAGAGGATATGATTGAGGTCTCCACATTATGGCTAGTGTGAAGAAAGTGAATAGGTAATTTACTCCTTCACATAACACAAGAACCAGGGGTCACCCAATGAAATTAATAGGCAGAAGGTTTAAAGCAAACAAAAGGAAGTCCTTCACACAACTGACAGTCAACCTGTGGAACTTATTGCCGGGGACATTGTGAAAGCCAAAACTATGGGGGGAGGGGATGCATCTAAAAAAAGAATTAGATAAATTAATGGAGTCTAGGTCCATTAATAGCTATTAGCCAAGATGATCAGGGATGCAACCCTATTTTCTAGGTATCACTAACCTCTGCTTGCCAGAAGCTGGGAGCGGACAACATGGGATGGAGCAATCAATGATTGTCTGCTCTGTTCATTCCCCCTGAATGAGCCACTATCAGAAGACAGGATACTGGGACCATTGGTCTGACCCAGTATGGCTCTACTTATATTCTTATGACCATGAGAAAGAAGCCAATATTGGGGGAATCATTTAGTAAAATGATGGTTCTTGCTTTTTAGAGTAATGGAGTTTAAAGCCAGAAGGAACCACCAGATTATCTAGTCTGACTGCTTTTGATCTCAACAGGCTCGGTCTATGGTGTAGTATGAGCTCATCTGGATTGACGTTCCACAATCAGGGTTCCTTTGCCTCGAGTGCTGAATGCCCAGATCCACAAAGGTATTTAGGCTCTTAACATCCATTGATTTCAGTGGAATTTAGGAGTCTGAATGTTTTTGTGGATCTGGTCCCAGGAGTCTTAGGCTTCTCTAACCGCACACCTAACCACCCTTTTTGGGCACATATTAATTAACTGCTATAGAAATATTTATCATATCAAAAACAGAGGATGAAGCCTTCAAGTGTGAGATCAAAAATAAGAATGAAGAAAGATAAGACGTAATGGTATATTCCATGAGGGCAAAGGAACATTGTTTTTAAAGATTGGTCCTTTTAAACATTGGGCCTTTTTCTTTTTCTAATCTCATTTACACTAGTTTGAATAATAATCAGGCCCATTATCTTTAAATCTGGCATTAAACAATTGTAAATTATTTACCAAACATTGTACAAAGAAAGACAGCAATAAAACATTTTCTAGAAATAAACAGATTACTCATGAGGAAAAGCTTATTCATATTTTGGTAGGACAAACCTACTTTTCTGGGCTTCCCTGAACCACTTCTGTAATGTTTGTCCCAGTAACAGGAAATGGTAGAACTCAACAAAATAATATAAAAGGATTAACTTGTGAACACATTATAGTGGACACCAGAAATCAAGTTACTATTCTTCCTGAGATGCTCAATCAATCAAACACAGCTCATATCAACTCCTGTCTTTTTTGTTTTCCTATGAAAGTGCTTTACATTCCTATGACCTGTGAAGTACAGTGATCTTTTAGTTGGGAATAAGAAAAGAGTTTTGTAACAATAATGAGTGAGACTCGTAGACAAAATCAGTCTAGTACTCAAATCTCTTCAAAGTTTGCCAGGTCCTATGGTTTATAAGTTTGTATTTCGGGCTCATAGGATGCATCTACACTTACAAGTTAGGTCGACTTAAGGAGGCTGAAGTTGACTTAACTTGCTCCCTATCCACACTGGGCTTTTATTAAGTTGACTTAAGCTGTTCCTTAAGTCAACTTAAGGAAAACTTAAATTGACTTAAGCCTTAAATCAACCCAGGTGTTATTAGGTGTTATTAAGTCGATTCCTTAAGTCGACTTAAACCAGTGTGGATGGGATTAGCACCTAAATCTTACCATATATTTTATACTCCATTATATTTTCTGAATGTAATTTAGACTTAGGAAGTTGAATTATACTTTCCTTTAATATAAGATGAATCAAATTTATATCTGAAATATATCTGTAAAAATATTTTTCCTGTAGACATAATTATTTCATGAAAGATTTTTTTAAAAAGCTAATGTAACTGGGTCTACTGTATTGATATGGAGGTTTATTTAATTGCCAAGTAGATGGAAGAACTCAAAAACAAAGAGTATTCTACTATGCGAACCAAAAAAAAAAAAAAAAGTGAATTAGCACTTCCATTTACAATTTTTTTTTTAAAAAAAAAACAACAACATATAAACAGGGTCTCAGTGGACATTTTCCCTCTTCAATAAAGCTACACGAAGAGATGCCTATGTGGGACCCAATGTAAAGCATCTTCTACTGCTAACTCTCTGTTGGGACTGAGAAAAGAATCCATTGGGGAGCTTCATCTTGATATATATCAAGGGACTCCCCAAGATATAAATCCATATCTGCCTTATGGCTGCCATTACCGCACCCTGTCGCCCGAATCTCTTAAACATGATGAACTCTCATCTAGGAGCGAATTATCATGATCATTGGAAATGTATTTTAACTCTGGAAAAGATAAATCATTTTAATTTGACACCTACAAAAGACAAAATAATTATAATGAAGGTCAGTAGTAAAAATCATCATAGCTTGATCTGAATTTTAAGTGAAATAATTTAAAAAATCAGTAATCTAATATTGGAGAAAAAATGAATATGAGCATTTTTTCATATAGACACAGATGATTATAAGGACCATGTTGACTAAGCAGGTAGGGCCTAATCTAAAACCAGTTCCAGTCACTGGAAGGACTCCCCATTGCTGTCAGTGCATTTTGGATCACGCCTTTTAAGTTGATGCAACACCTCTATGATATGGGATATGATTTAAAGGGGATAAAACACATGTAGGAAATGAACTATATTTCAAAGCTATATTTCAAAGCTTGCTTTTTCTACAGTATTGGTAAAATTTTGGCCCACTGAGATCAATGGAATTTTGCCACCGACTTCTATGGGCATAGGATTTCACCTTACATATCTATCGTTCCCACGGTATTTCTCGCCCATCACGCAGAGGCATTGCAAGTCTTGTATAGTCCATGCTTGGATGTTTGCCAAAAAGGGCAGCAGGCTTAAGAGTATAAATATGGTCAATGAGCAAAAGGTTGCGTTTGCTAATGCCTATCTGCAACACTCAGTAAGCCTACCTGTCATTAAAAGCAGGGTTATAGAGAAGGAGGACAACTGGCACCATGGCACTGGAATTTCAAACAGTAGGGCCAGGTCTACATGACAGATTTATAGCAGTATAATTATGTCGCTCCTGGTGTGAAAAATCCACACCTGAGAGATGTAGTTATAGTGATCTTACTCACTGTGTAGACAGCTGTATGTCAGCAGGAGGGCTTTTCCCATCAGCATAACTACTGGCTCTCGCAGAGGTGGATTAACTACACGTCAGGGTGGGAGGGTCTTCACAGCTACATCGGTGCAGTGTTTTAACTGTAGACCTGCCCTAAGTCAGCAAAGAAGTTTACCCCCTTTAAAACTTGCCCCAAAATAGTTTTGCTGTAGATAACTAAGTAATGTTACCTCGTTAGCTGCATTTTTGCTTATACTCTGGCTGCTTCACTACAGAGAATTTCTAAAGACTACTATGGTGATAGTCTGACCCAGTCAGAATTGTTTACATTTCCACTGCTCAGGCTACTGTTTTACTCTCCCATCTCCACATAGCTACTCATAGTTTTTGTAAGGGCAGCTCTGGGACCTTATAAATATATATTTTGTCTGCAGGCTGGATTGACTTGGTCTACCAAACAAAACTGGCTTCATCACAGCTCTTCCTAGCATCTTGTGTGTGTTTGGCTAACAGATAAGGCCTATTGAAAACAGAGATTTCATGTGTCTTTTGTTTGCCATTTTGAAAAGCTATTGCCACTTGGACCAATGACTAACACGGATGATGTATCATAGAAGTCTGCTGTTCCTGTGTCAGCACCATAGTAGCTGCTGGATAGGCTGAAGCAATTATGATGCATTTTTCTTTCAATCAAATGAATCAGATAATTGCTGACTTTTATATGAACAAACAAAGAATCAGACTAACAAATAGACAACCCCCAAGTAAACAAAATCAAAATACCCAATCCAAATGTCTTCCTGGTAGGCAGTTAGCAGGATAGTTTGTTTTTCAATCTAACATCTACGTGAAATTATCTTCCGCTATAATTAACAATTGTCAATTAATAACCATCCTGAAAATAAAAGCATAGCCATATAAATGAACAAAATGAATTGTTACCATTTAGCACATATAACAACAACAAGATCTGAAGGCCACAACAAAGTGTACACCTCAAAAATACATGAGGAAAGTTGGCACTTACCAAATGATCATGCAGCAGGGCCAACAAAAATACCGTATATGGAAAAGTACGAGAAACCAGAGTCTCCTATGGCATAGCTTAGACAAGAAAGTTTTATTAGTTGTTATTTATTTGTACTGCACTAGCATCAATAATCCTGAAATGAGATCAGATTCCTACTGTGCTAGGTGCTGTAAGAGACAGGCCCTGTACCCCAAAGTAATAATGTAATAGTTCAGAAAGGCAAAGATAGGAGAAAAGAAGTAGGGTTATCTCTGTTTTACAGGAATGGAAGTGAGGCACAGAAAGATTAATGCTGTGATCCAGCAAAACACTTACTCACATGCTTAAATTTAAACCCACGGACAGTCCCATTGAAGTTAATTGGGACTACTCGTAAGTTTAAAATAAAGTGCATGCTTGAATGCTTTGCTGGAATGGTGGCTATGTAATTTGCCCACTGTCATTCAGGAAATCTGTGGCACAGCTTGTAGGGGACCCCAGCTCTCCTGGATCCCAATCCAATGTTCTCGCCATAAATTCAAACCTCTTCTTTTTAACATAAAAGTTATTTTATTACCAAAAAGAGATCTAGGTTAATATTACTAACCTTAGTATTCTTAGTCATAAGTTAATAAGAATTTTATAACAAGAATAATGTTAATATAAACTTAAAATGGCAAACTTCTAAAACAATAACAAAACTGGATTATCAATCACTGTCAAAAGTTAACAGTATGTTCTTATTCATTTGGATATCATTTGATTTGTAATATGTAAGCAAATTCAGATGAGACTGCAGTCAACAGCCCTGACATATTTTACCACAGGGGATTTTCCAGGAACAGGAGCAAGACTTCTAACCATCCAATGTAATATTTATATCTCCATCAACAGAAGAACACATGAGCTTGCATCCACTTGTAATGAAAAAAGGTGTATTAAAAATAACCCTCCAATTATAATAAGTTAAGTTCCTATACCAGAAAACGTAACACCAACAGAGAGCAATATTTTGATTTACTGTGTGGAATATTCTACTGTAGCAATTATAAGTAACTGGTACGTATATAGAGGTGAATGATTATATGAAAGAGTGGTTGTGGTAGTTCTTTGAAATGAACAGCTGTTCTAAATGTAATCTTTATATTCACTATTCATAAATATTTTCATTAACAAGCATGAATCTTTGAGACACGACTTTGTACAAGTGCCTTAATTCAAATACAAGCAAGGGTGTAGGTGTGCAGCCTGGAGTGTGTATTATTTTCTATTTGTTATTTTTCTGTTTAAAAAGTACCATTCATCCAATCAGTTAGCAAAAATAATACTATGCGACTTGGTGACCTATCACACAAAATAACAATCAGTAGGAAACAGACAAACGGAATAGTTTGTGGGCAACTCAGCAGTTAATATATTATTTGCTATTATTTCTAGCATGCTGGAAATCCTCCCAGAGATCCACTGCCTCCTCCTAATCAGGCAATGAGATAACTCATCTTAGAAGAGCTCTTCTGAGAAGAAATGCAATGGCTGATTTATTTTTAATTGCCCATTGTTATAGGATACTCTCTACAAAATGTCATAGCATGGTATTGAATTTTATCTAGGTGTCTTATAAAAATACTATGATGCCTAACATGTTGCATGGCCCCTAGAAAATTTACCTAGATATGTACTCTGAGATGCCCACTTGATGGATTTACACTATAGGCCAGTTTCTGGTTTCAACTATCCCAATATAATCTGGGATGGCTCCACATAAGAATTAATGGGCCTTCTCCCCATGTACTGTGTTGTAACTGAGATGTGCCCGGTTATGTGCACATTCATGAGGAACTTGAGGTCACTTAACTAATGAATCCAGAGTGCATGAGGAAGAGAAGAATTCTTAAAAGAGCTACAAAGTCCCTGCTGGTATGGAGGATTAATCTTTTCATAAATAATCATTTCAAATCTAGTTGCCAAATGGGAGAGATTTTGATTTGATGAGTTATGGGCTAAATTTCGTCCCCTGACTCATCCAAAAGTTGGGGCAGCAGAAGCATTGTCCCAGATGCATCTCAGGGAAGGAACCACAATTTGCTTCCTGATTCTCCCTTCCTCCAGAGGGACAATAATTTGCTGCAGGCCTACACCATCAGCAAAATAGTAACTCCCATGTTCTGCTTTGCTGGCCAGCAAATGGAGTGAGTGTAGCCAAGGCTTTACCCATTCTTCATCCCTCCCTACTCACTGAATGCCCTGAGGAGGGAGTAAGGAATCAGTCAGAACCTACTTACTCATGGCAGGCCCAAAATAAAGGCCCGGGAAGCCTACATAGTTGCATCGGGGTTAGGTTTTTTTGTTTGTTTGTTGTTGCTGCTGCTTCTTCCTCTACTGTGCAGGCATGCAGTCCAAATCACCATCGAACTTCCAGAAATTGTCTTGACAAAGGAAGTGTTACAGCATCTTTACACTAGTTCTGGGAAGGAAGTAAATAGGGAGGTAAAAGAGATTTCATATTAATATTTAGCATCATTCAAGTCACAGATGGAACAGCCGCTGAAGGAACAGCATTACCATATAACAAAGATATGTATAAAATCAAAGCATGTGATGAGCTACTAATCTTTCTGATACAAACTATAGTATTAGCACACAGGCTAAGTTCTGTTAGGAAACTGGGGCAGGAGAAAGGAGAAGGATCAGGATTAAAATAGGTTTATGAATAATTTTCTATTCTAACTGGAATAAATAAATCTTTATCTTTATAACTGTTGCTATAGTAGCTAGGCTGATATGCTGGTATCTATTGGAGAGCTAACATATTTAGTTTTATTGTTTTGTCAAAATATTAAGAATACCAATATATCTCCATAATTCAGTATTATACAAAGAAGCATTTTTGTGCCACATATAGCAAAGATTGTATTATACTTTTGAGATCACAGGTAATGATGACAAAGTGATCTGTGTTCAATTTCAGCATTAATGTCTGGTTTGAACAAAGCCTGAAATATGGTCTTGGAGCTAAGAGGCTTAATATTAAGATCTTTAACTGTAATTTATGTGACACAAGATAAGGTTTAGCATAATAAAATGTAATGGGCTCCAAGAATGAAGAGGACTAAGAGACAATTGAAAACAAGGTAAAAATGGTAAATTATAAATAACAGTAAATTTACCTTTATGTTGTTACTTCATTTATTTTTGATTTGTTAGACAGGCTCTGTAATTTCTCATTTTGCTACATTGGGAACCAGACATTTTTCAAATAATGCACCTCAGAAATAAAGGGTCGATATTAGAGCTGCACAGTTGGGATGCTATTGTTAATGCTGTATTAGCACTTTCATTATAAAATTTATTTTTCAGTAGATTGTAATTTAGTTGTGGAAAGTCACTATGGCTATGCCTACACTAGAAAAGTTAAGTTGACTTTGTTAAGTCGACTTAATAAGGTTGACTTTTAGTCAACTTAACTTTTTCTAGTGTAGACATAGCCCTTGTCGATTTAATGCTTTAAGTTGACTTAAGGTCAATTTAGGCACTAATCCCCATCCACACTGGTTTTAATTGATTTAAGGAATCGACTTAAGCCTTAAATTGACCTAAAACTAGGTGTTATTAAGTTAAGTCGACTTAAGGAACAGTTAAAGTCGATTTAATAAAAGCCCAGTGTGGACAGGGAGTAAGTTAGGTCGACTTAAGCCTCCTCAAGTTGACCTAACTTGTAAATGTAGATGCACCCTATGAGTTAAACTTTAATATACAAGCACTGGTGAACAAAATTATTTTATCATTATATGCTGACATTAGTTTGGCCATTTTGGTGAAGTTGCTAAAGTGTAAAAATAGAACATTTATAGAACTTCTTTGATCCCAGAATTTTAAAAGTCACCTTGATTTGAAAAACGAATTACTTTTTTGGAATGTGGTTGTTGCCAGATTTTTGTAGGCAGAGATAATTCATTTACATGCTGGTTGGCTGTCAGGCTAACTGGCTGGGTACTGCTGATGAAGTTGTAAGTAGATATTACCATACAGAAAGGAGAAAAGGATGAGTCCTACTGAAGTCAACAGGAGTCTCTCCACTGTCTTAGATCACTTTTGGATTAGGAATACAAGATTAGTCTTGGAAGAACTTTCATATATTGAAGAAGAAAGCCTGATTTATTATTTTGTTTTGTCAGGATTCACATAGGGCTAAATTTTTGTCCTACTGAAGTCACTCGCAAAACTCATGAATATTAGGGGAACCAGTATTTGACCCTTTGCCTTTTATGATCACATCAGACAAAAATCTCTCTCAGACTATCATCTCCATTTTAAATAAGCTTTACTATATCTTAGTAAAATATTTTCACGGGAGATCTGCTCATACAGATCTCCGACACAATCTTCCATGTTCCATGACCTTCACCAGCTCACCTTCTTCACCAGATTCTTGGAGTAGATGAAAGATCAGTGGTGCCCTTGCAGTCTACTTTACTTTCAACCCAGCCTTAATCTCCACCTGCCTGTCCCATAATGGTTTTGTGACTGATCATTTTGTGGAAACTCTGGAGATTGGGACTATGCATGCTCCATCAGATATATGTCCAATAACTCTCCTTCATGAATCCCAGCTCTTGTTTTAGAATCACAGTGGCATGTAGACCCCCCCCAAAATGAAGGTGAAGCTGCATTAGTGGGGATATCCCAAATGGTTCATTCCTTTTGTGATAGCACTTTTAGGCTTAGTGAATGCATCAGTGATGCATGTAGTTTATTTTGCCTTATTGACACCAATGAAGACCACTCACCCATTGCACTCTCACAGGTATCCCATTAACATAGAGGTTCAGTTTGCTAGCAATTTGTGCACCTGGACTGGGCCCCTTTGGTTTTGTGGGCATCTTTGCCTTTTTCTCATCATGGCTGGTTCAAAATTGATCATTGAGAGAAGCCTTCTTAGCACAGGAGCTCCAAGATGTCTGGTGTGATTAAGGTCTGAGAGAGCCCTCAACTGAAATCATCTTAAAGGGCAAAAAGCCTGATATAAGGCCCACTGAGATTTACACTGATGGATGATTGCCAAAAGGTGAATACCAAGTGGAGAAAGGATAACACATCTTTTATTCCCCTCCATAGACAGAATTAACAGCTCTTAAAATCAAAGGTAATCTCCCTTCTCTGTTCCTCAAGGCTTAGTAATATCCAATTTAACCTCACTTGAATCAAACTGCTTGGTCAAATAGATGGGTAGTGTTTGAACAGGAGACATGGGTCCTGAAAATTTAGTTATATTTGTTAACAACTACATTCTTAGAAAAGCCTCTAAAGGGAAAAAAAATTGTGCTTTAAAGAAAAGTATCCTTCCCTTTCTTGACCACTACGAAGACTGATGAACTGGTAGCACAAGATGGCAGAAAATATGAATACAAAATAGAGGCCTATTTCTAAAGTTAAAAAATGAACCCACTAAACAACACTATTATTCTGACCAACACTGTTATTTATTGCTTGCATGGTAGAAACATCTAGTAAACCCAATCGTGTATCCAGGCCCCCATTGTACCAAGCGCAGAAATGAAGATGGCTCCAGCCCCTCAAAACTTACAATTGTTTCAAAGGACTGAGATTGGCTGCATTTGTGCTAAATATAAAGAACTGTACTTGATGGCCAAAGAAGTCTTTTGAGTCCTAGCTTCCATTATTCCAGTTATCTTCCTATCTTCCCTTATATGTGCCCATGGTATGCCAATACCATAATAAAATCTGTTCGAAAATGTGTTACAGTTCAATGGACTTAACCCAAAGTCCATTGACTTTCATGGGAACTGAATCCTCTGAGTTCAGAGGAGACTATATTTCAGTTCAGAAAAGGTTAAAAAGAAAGTCTAAATTATTTTTAAAAAGTAACCCTTAGGTTAGTTTCTTTAATCTTTAATTAAAATAAATACATGGTTTTAATAATAATTAATAATATATACTGTGAACATCTTATAAATGACTGATACATAATAAATGAGTCATACAAATGTATTCATTAGCTAAAATCATCATACATAATAATTACATTTTCTGAAAAATTCATGCTAAGATAAAACTCCTGTCCTTCGATGCATTTGTGTGGCTCCCATTTATTTTAATGGAACCCGGACATGGGCCCAAGGACAGAACTAGGTCCCAGGTGTGCTGGGCTCTTGATATATGCTGGGTGTATGTAACACTGGCAGACTAGGTGCCAGTTCATGCCAATTCCCCTCGGTCTCACTGAATACTGACAAATGCACACCTGGAAACCAATCTGGCTCACCTATGTGTTAGCATTGTTAAAATAGATACTGTGTTTATAAGAATGTGTGTAGACTTGAAGAAATACTGGCAGGATGTTGTATGTATTCATCTCACTTATAACATCTGTATCTCATGGTATAAAGTTACATTGAGTGTCTGCACTGCAAACTAATTGCGTAGCTTGCCACACAGAAAAGAAGCATAAATTAATGTAAAGTGCTGGTCTTGAACACAAGGAAGCCCATTGAAACCAAACTAGCCATTGTGAAACATCAAAGGACAAATGCTTTGCTGGTTGCTTTCTCACCATGCCCCCAACTCCCTCCTCCACCATACCTATTAAGAGACAAGTGCCAATATTTGTCCCATCAGCTGTAACTGTGGGAGAAGGGGAAAAAAAAAATCCCTGACCAGAAGGAACGTTATTACTACGCTGCTTGGAATTTGGAGGTGGCAATATTTCTAAGTATAAGCAAGGGAGTCCCCAAGCTGCTTGGCTTGGATTAGCTCTGGAGTCATAGAAAGCTTGCATTTCACAGTAGTTTCTATTACCTTTTAGAACCTAACACTCATTTATGTGTGTATGTTTACTTGCCAAGTAACACTCATTTCTTTTTCTCAGTTACTACATTTTTAATTTATTATAAGATTGGCTACAAGAGATGTCTTTGGTGATAGATCTAAGGTACAGTTGACCTGGGGTAAGTGACTGGTCCTTGGGGACTGGGAGTAACCTGAATATTGTTGAAAGACAACAGAGTCCTGTGGCACTTTTAAAGACTAACAGATTTATTTATCGCATGAGCTTTCGTGGGAGAAAATCACACTTCGTCAGACACTTTGAAGATGGGGTTGTGGTTGTTGGTGTAAGGGACCATCTATCAGAAAGGCAAGCTTACTTAGGTGGCAAGATACAGCAGAATACCACCGGGAGCAATCTGTGACCCCCTCTTAAGGCTGCTGTAGTGCTTGAGGAACTCACATTGATACTTGGTTGGTAAAATCTAAGTATAGAACACACAATCAGTTTGTGGTCTGTGCTCAGAAGTTCACGCACACAGTCGTGAGCCAATCTAGACAGTTTGACAATGGACATTAATATATGCTGTGATGTGACTTTCAGGCTTTAAGATGTGTAGAAATCAGCCTGCTGGAAACTCCTCATTATTAAAAATCATGCTGTGTGTTAAATGAAATTATGTAGCCCAAGGAAACTTTGCTGCTACCTACTTTTCTACATAAATGTTACGGTAGGTAACATGATTTATGAGAAAGTTTTCTTATTTCTGGTTGAATTTCCTTATAATCCAAATGTTTGCATAGGCAAATACACAGTGCCAATAGTTATACCATTTAAATAAACCTGGCATGTAATTTGCTTTTAAAATTGATAAAAAAAATTCTTTAAAAACAAAGAGCTGGATCTTCAGCTACTTCAGATGTTAAGGGGGTGGCCTAAAGCCAACTTATGCATTTCCATGAGCTCAGGTGTTGATATGTCCAGCACAACTGTGGTGCACAGAGTTAGCAGTTTGCATAAGCTGCCCTAAAAGCCTCAGGAGCTGCCTCTAAAGCCAAGGCTCAACTCATCATTGGTTTTTTCTGGCCATAGCCTCTATTCTGATATAGAGGAAGAGGGGTGACAGAAGTTTATATGCCACCTCTACAATAGCAGAGGGTTCTTTATGTACTCAGTGAGCATCTGAGGGCTGGATATGCCTGATCTAGGGTAAGACGCAGTCAGCAGTATGGTGCAAAGCAGTATATGCCTGACCAATATGATTTTCTGGTACTGACACAGCAGCTGAATACATTGTCAAATGTTTACTTGGAACTGAAGGGCCACATTCTACCCTTAATTAAACACAAGCAACCCTAATCATCCATCTGTATAGGTAGTTTTATGGGCCCCACCATTGTAATATCTTGACATTTGTCTTGAATTTCTAACGCCCAAAGTGATGATGCCTTCTCTGCTTTCCTAGGCGTGCATAGCAGCCTGGAAATATATAGAAAGACAAGATCTCTCCCTCCAGGAGCTTGCAAGTTAAATTAGGTAAGTACAACCCCAAAAGTTAAGGCTCAGGCATGGAGCAAAAGTAGGTGGAGTTGCAAGGAGATAAGTGTAGGATAGTGAGCTTTAAGGTGAGGGGAGCAAGTAAGTAAGGATTTGGAAGAGGGTAAAGAGGATAAGATGGCTATTTGACACCTTCAGCAAGAAGGACAACTTCCATATATGGCCTAATGTGTTTATTTTGACTTACGAAATGGAAGAAATGGCTCAATGTGCGAACTGGAGTGGGGCAGGGTTGTAGTAACTTACATTCCCAGACTCTTGCCAACATTTTAAAAATGAAACACACAACTCACTCATTTGGAAAATTATATTCCTTTGCTGCCTCATTGGTTGGTTGTGTTTCTCCCCTTGTGTAATTTGATTGTGGCCTAGAAGGAGCAGGATAATTCAAATGGAAGAATATTGTTTTGAATGAGAGGCATGCATGATCTGTTTCACAGTTAAATTATCCTGAAAGCCCAGGCCCATGGAGCATAAGTGACATGCAAAAAGGGCCATAAAACATTTCTATTTCAGATGTATAAGAACACATATTACTTATGTCTTCAAATGGTACATTATTTCAATGCTGAAATTATATTATCTAGACAACTATGGCTTTAGTTTAATAAAGGCATTTTAAACAACACACTTTAATATAAACATGCTTTCTTTATTAACTACTTTTACCAGGACACATTTCAAAGGGTCTCCAGTGTAACAGATTTTAGAATTTGATTACAGCACCATCTACTGGGTATTGAACTTTTTATTTTCACTAAGCCTTTCCCTGTGTGTTGCAATAAAAGTACAAGATGACTTTCATCAGGCAGCTGCAAAATGTTTTATCATTTCATTATGACCCAAAGCTCATTGAAGTCACTTAAAAATATCAGTTTACTTTCAGTTCCAAAAAATAAATGTAAAGAGAGAGGAAATGCTTACAGCAATACATTTCATATAATTACAATAAAGGATCAATAGTCTCATCAATAAAACCAACTAATGAAGGCATCGTAGCAATGAATGTGTGCTCAGCATTAGACAGATTGATGTCCTCAGCCAAATCCCTTGAATGACATCAGGTATTTAATGAGCAGGTATTAATTTAAGAAAGTAATTTTACTAAGGAATCAATCACAATTGGCTTGAACGCCTATCCATGTACTGGGAATCCCATATGTAACACACAAAAATAGATCAACAGGCATTTCCTTCTGGATGCAGGCTATGTTTAACTGCTGATTAGTAAAAGCAACATTTAGAACATTTCTCCCAACAATTATTTACTGTGCATATCATCTAAGATGCCATTGGTTTTAGGACAACTGTAAGCATTAAGGATATCATTCTGCCAATCTTTCTTAGATTGAGGACTACTTTATACATTTGGTTAGTTACAAGGACATTACTCCAAATGACAAAGAAAAGCAAATCTGGCCCTAAGTGATTCCATGCAACAGTAGTTCTCTGTTTAAATAGAGATATCCCCAATGTGACCCATATCTTAAAAATTGAAGAGGAGTGCACTGTGGCTACAACTGTTGAGGTTGGCAGAAGTAGGCGAGAGACCCCATTAAGTCTTCTTACTTGCATCTCTGTACAGGGACCAGTCAGAATCCTAATTCTTGGGTCCCTTCAGTACTAAAATTGGAACCATCTAGTACCAACAACTGTGCTAAAGTGGCCAAAAGAGATGGAATGAGGCTCTATTCTCTTCATTCTATCCGGCTGCTGTGCTAGCTGGAATGGAAATAAGTGCACACTGCATTATGTTACATTGTTTATCTACTACAACAATTGTAGTCTGGACTGCACCATTCTTTTAGTAGTGCTTGCTGAATTCTATCTTGGGATATTTATATTGTTTGAAGACAGTCTATAATTTGCAGTGGAGAACCAGCTACTAAAACTGGATGTTGAAGTTAGAGGTGATGAAAAAAAGTAATATCTAAGAGAGTGAAATCCTGCCTCCATCGATGTAAATGACAAAGCTCCCATTGACTTCAGTAAGGTCAAGATATCATCATATTGCCATTCAACATAAACTTCCCCCTGACCCCTTAAATGGAAAGAAGCTAGGAACAAGCTATCCCACCTTCTTTGAACTGAAGGAAAATGACTAATGATGGACTTTCTTAGTTGCAGTATCCATCATTGTCTTCTTCACCGTAGCCTAGTTAGGACCAAAGCTAAGAATGTGGCCAACCATCCTCTTGTTTTATGCTCAGTTTAATGATATAAATCTTACAAAAAGATTAATAGTTTGCCTGCCTGGCTTTGTACATCCATGGTATGCTGATATCCTAGCATATATAGAATTCCTCTGCATCTCTTCTTTAGTATTTATTTTGATCTTTGTGTCAAATTTACGGTAACAGTTTGCTACAGTCATTTGAATTTTCATATATTCTTGACTCTGTGGGATCATTTCTCTTGTTCCAGTGCTTATATGTTGTTCTCCTTTATACTAGTGCAAACGCTTTGGTTACTATGGATTGACATCAGTGTAACAGAGAGGAATCTAGTCCAAAAACTTCATACATATCTTCTTGAAAGCAAAATTTCAAAACAGAACATCAAATTTAGGAATCTGTTTCTGTTGAATTTTTGATATGTTCCACTAAATAGGAAACATTTTACATGTATTAAAAGCTATAGTGATTAGGTATTGGGCCAACCTCTGTAAGACTAGGCTATTATTTATTATTTAGCTTGCATTGTTTGGGTGACATTAATTTCCTGTTTGTTTTTATTAGGATCTATGTTTTCCTGCATTTGTTTAAGTAGAAGTCTGCACCAAATGGAGTATTCATACTTATGAGTTGTGTTATTTTCAAATTGCAGTAATAACCACATTGGGAATTAGTTTCTTTTCACTCTGACTAATACACATATATTTTGTTTCCAAATTCCTGATTTCACTTAAGTTCTCTTTTATTGAACATTTTATTGCAGGTCACTATTGAAACCCATGTGCTGTAAAGGTTTATGACCCATTTTAAAAGTATATTGTTAGCTCCCTATTTAATCATAATATGATAAGAGCCTTTGCCATCTAAAAGATGTGTGGTTTTCTTTGGTTTTTTTCCTTCTGGATAGTCACCTCTCACTGCCCTCTCTTTAAAAGTAGAAGGCCACAAAGTGAGGTTTGTAACTTGCTCACTGTTGCATCATTGTATACCAGACAAGAAATACTAAAGACTGAATAGCAAAGGTAGCAGTTATGCGGCTTCCCCACATTGTGCTAATATAGTAGTTCACCACGTTGCATCTTTATCACCCATGATATAATTTAATTTTTAAGGGAAGCCTTATAAAACCAAACCTAATAATAATTTGGTAATGCTAAATATTGATATTACAGTAGTGCCAAAAGGGTCCAGTCATGACTGAAGCCCCATTCTGGGGAGTCTTATACAAACCCAGAACAAACAATCTACTCTAAACAAATGGGCAAAGAAATATAACGTACAAGCAAATGAAAATGATGAAGAACTGCCACAGCTTTTTAAATTACCTGTATAGTAGCTTTCGGTGAGGTTTTTACTAGCATTAGAAGTTGGAAAAAAGGAGCAGGAAAAGGGAAGACTGGTCATAGCATGTCACCTGTCTAGCCATGACTAACAGATTGGAATTAGTAGGCTTCATATCAGGAGTGAGTCTTAAAGAGGGATATGAAAGAAGATGAGATGGTGGCTGTTGGGAATTTATCAGGAAGTTGCTCCCATGCAGAATGGGCAATGTGTGAGGACCCTGGGGAGGTTTTAGTCAGTAGCTGACTGGTGGGTGGTGAAAGATGACGTGGTTGGTAGGGCAAAGGCCTGGAGGGAATGTCACAAGGATTATTAGATCCATTAGTTAGGGTGAGACCGAGTTCTGAGGGGCCTTAAAGACAAAAAACTTGTTTTTGATGCAGATGTGAAGGGAAGCCAATGGAAGGACTCAAATAGGTACGTCTACACTGGAGCCTTAGGTCGACTTAAGAACGGTTAAGTCGACCTACAGACCTCTGCGTCCACATTGTGCGCTTATTAAGTCGACTTAAGAGCTTCCTTACGTTGACTTAACACCACTTCTGAAGGTCAACTTAACGCTTAAGTCGACCTTATTAAATCAACTTAATCCAGTGTGGACGGGGAGTGCCCTTAAGTCGACCTAATTGCCCTCCAGGCCCCGGTGCAATGTGGGACAGCTACCCACAATGCACCACTCCCCCGTCGACCTAGCACCTGCCAGTATGGACGCTGGCAGTTGACTGAGTTTTCAGTGTGGACTCTCTAAGTCGACTTAACAAGGTCAAGTTTAAGTCGACTTAAAGTCAATCTTAAGACGACTTAACAGAGCCTCCAATGTAGACGTAGCCATAGGGATTGCTGGGATCAGAACAATAAGTCAAAGAGATGATTTTAGTGGCAGCATTCTGACTAGTTTTGGGGGGACCAAGGTCACAGTAGTCAAGATATGAGATAATGAGGGCATGGATGAAATTTCGGCTGTGCGGACTGATTGGAAAGGCTTTTAGAGATCTTGTGTAAGAAAAAAGCATAAATATTTAGAAATGGCCTGAATATGTGGATCCAATAAATACAAGCAAAGATGTTTTAAATTCTGTATACAATAGCACAATATTCAGACAGAATTGTTGTAGGTAAGACTCTTTTTACAGCACATATTTGAGAATGAGCTTTGTCACAAACCTGGGTTTCCTGTGCCCTGGGCTCAGGTAACTGCTGCCGCCACCAGTTTTTCACTTGGAAATTTTAAATATCACATTACCTCTTGCTCTGATGCCTTATTCCAAGGCCTTTTTCCCCAAGAGCAGGGAGCTCACAGACACATATAGGAGATGTTCTTCAAAAGTCAGTGCAGGAAAACCGCATCACCAAACCACCATTCTGGCTTGGTTCACAAATCCTTGTATTATTTCAAGTAAACCCATGAACAAACTCATTTACTTTTTAACCAGAGGTGCTCTCTTTACCACTCCAGCACAGCAAAGTCGTATTACAAATCCATTTAGACATCCTCCTCAGAAGCTGCTGGGTCTCACATCCTCTGAATGTTATCAGTGCCAGCTTCCTAGTTACGCAGACCCATGCATTTCCCTATAGACTTGTCCCTGGTGTACTGAAAGTCCTTTCCTGGCATATTCACCAGTGTCCTGAAACAGCCATCCCTTCTGGTTGCAAGAGGACAGTGAGAGCAGTCTCACAGGGATAGGGGAGCTATGTCCCAAAGCCAGAGGAGAACGGCAACATGAGGAGCCCACGGGAGCTGCCCAAAGACATAGCAACTTGCGTGAGGGAGCCGGCACACTGGACAACAGGTAGTGCAAAAAGCAGGAAACCAGGAAAAGGTAATAGGCTCAGCTGGGCAGGCCCCTGCAGAGGGGAGTGAACAACTGCATCAGAGACAAGCTGGCCTATGGAGAGTGGCCAAGGGGATCAGAGACACTGGAAGGGAATGGGAGACAGTCACAGAGACCCAGCTAAGGGGAGTGAGTGGAGCAGGAGGAAGGGGGCTCAGCTGTAGCAGTGCAATCAGGCTCCTCCTATACTGCTCTCAGACCAGCCATGCATGGAGCTGTAACTAGCACTGGCTGAGGGAGCTTTCAGCAGCCCCTGAGCCAGGGAGAAGGCAGCATGTCCTGCAGCGTTCTCAGGAGGCTTCTCTGGTTCAGTCCTGAGGCAAAGACCTGCATGAGCTTGCATAGCTGCGGACAACAACGGCCCCACCTCACAGCAGGGGGAGAGTCCAGACCTCAGAAAACAATGACTTTTATATTTTCTCTTTTTCTTGCCTTTCAGTTGACCCTTGGCCATGAGGCGTGTGAGTGAGCAGACATTGTTGTGATGATAATTCGTGTGGAACTCCAAGTGACACCATAACCAGATGGATGTGGCATAATCCTCACCACACCCCTTTCTGGAGCTATCAGACCAAAAGGCCAAGTTTCATCACCCCCCCGAAAATATGTTACTGTTCAATGCGTGGGGTTCTTTTTGCTTGTATCCACACACACACGTTAGTTGTTTCTTTCCATTCTAGTGTAGGAAGTGGTCTAACGATTGCTTTACTATATTTTAAAACCTTTCAACTGTTCAGTCTATTTTGAAGCCTGCTAGCAAGTTGTCTCCTGGTTTTAGGTTTTCCTTGAGAAAGATGAATCTGTTTGATTTGATGTTTTGTGTGTGTTCTTTTTAAACAGTTGAGTTAAAGATAAACTATTACCATAGCTAAAGGGTGCATTAATTATTGGGAATCTTTTTAATAAGAGTGTGGGAGCACTCCACCTCAGAGACAGATCTGATGTGGGTAAAAGGAGCAACTGGAAAGGAAGTACTATGAGGAGAGTGCAATGCAATTTGGAATCTCCTTTGCCAAAGCCTCCAGTGTTCAGACTCAATCCTGTAGGTTTCATGATGACCAGCTATGATGTCCCTGAAGAGGGAGGGTAATTGCTAATCCAATCACAGAGTGTTCTGAGGACTCAGTATGCTGGTGTAGCTTTGTGAGGTAGATGAGCGGGAAGGAAGTCCTCTGGATTTACTAGTGTCTGACATCTTCCCCCAGGCAAATGTGGCAAACCACCAGTTCGCCTACAGGGCAGGAGGGGTCTCATGCTTTCTCAAATCTAGTGGGTCAGGGTGGCCCCAATCACCTTGATTTCACCCCTTGGAGTGTCTGGGTTGGCATCACACCTGGGAGGGGAGAGGGGGTTTGGAACCCAGGCTCACCCTCTACTCCAGGTCTCAGCCTAGGGCCCCTATGAGGTGCATCTATGTGCTGTTGACAGTGCCCCAGTTTTACAATTCTTTCCCCTGGGCTGTCTTTCCCCCTCCTCTTCTCCTTCAGGTCTTTGCACCCAGCCTCCCCTTAGGCCGAGTTTCCTTTCTCCTTCTTGATTACCTTCTGCAAGGTCCTCTGTTCCTCCACTTCTGCACAGGACTATCCTCCTTCTCCAGCTTTTGCCCTTTCTGTTTGGGGCAGAGAGGCTTTTATTAAGCCCCTGGCTGCTTCTTAATTGATCTCAAGTGCTCCCAATTAACCTGCAGTAACCCTAGCTAGTCACTAGAACTAAATGCTTAAGTCAATTTAAGGAAAACCGAGTGTGGAAGTGGAGTAGTTTAGGTTGACTTAACTTTTAAGTGTAGATGCACCCAAAGATACAAAGCCTTCAGCATTCTGGAGCTTATATATCTGAGAGACAGGTTGCTCCTCATCCCACCAAGACAACTTAGGGTTGGGTAGGGTCTCCTTTTATAATACCACTGCCTCTAATCCTGTTACACAATGTTCCTTGCCCAGCTGCTGGAATCTGAACAAATGTGCCAGGCTAATGCCTAGCAATCAAATGGGCATTTACAGAGTTCTCAGATATTAAATCTCTCTTATGTCTTGTCCAACTACTGGTTTTACTTCCCACAAACCCATACATAAAACAACAACTCAACATGTTACCTTGCATTTCCTATAGACTTCTTTGTCACAATGACTGGCAAGCCAGAACATATTAGCAGGCTTTCTCCTCCACAAGATAGTCCAACTGAGTCTGAAAGGTTCTTAAGCCTTATTATACACATATTCTTTATGGGATTTATTATGAGTTATACCACAGTCAGACCCACTAATTGCCATTAAGCTATTTTCCCTCACTCCTATGCAAACAGAATAATTATTAGGATAAAAGGAATCTCTTATGTTTGGAAGAGCTCCTGCTAAAAATGTAAGGAAAATTGTTGAAAATACAATTTGCTCTTGTTCTCTGAGGCATGGAGAGAATTGTAGGAAAATCTAAAATATAAGAATTTTTTTCTACAAGGGCTTCTAACTTAACTGAAAAGGGGATAATGATCATGGTATAACTTGATGATCTACAGTTTCCTCAGTGAACAGGGACCAAAGGACAAGGAAAATCCAAGATTTTCAAAAGTATTTTATCCCACACTCCATCTTGCAGCAGATTCTTTCTGAATGGTCTTTGACATTATACCACAGGGCCATTTTTCCTGCTGGAGACAGAAACAAATGGAGAAAATGGTGCTATAGTTGATGCATATCCTTAACAATGGACAATGTAAAGTTTTAATCTTTTCCCTACAGCTGGCACCAGATTTAAACCCTACTTTAAACCCTCCAACCAAAACAGTGCAGAGGAACATTATAGGTTGGTATGTGCCATCAGAGATATACATAATAAAACTCTGTCTGATCTATGGAAATCCAGTGATGTCCAGTACAGTTTAAAGATGGAAGGCCTTCTTTCATCCATACGAGTTTTACTAAGCTAGTAATCCACAGTTTAAAGAACTTTTTTTAATTTAATAAAGAGGTTATTTTAAACTTAGATCTGCAAAACACTCATACCTCCAGCACTTTGCCTCAGTGAAATATCCCCCTACATGAAAATATAGACAGTTAGTTTTTTCTTCCAAAGTGAAACACTGCAAGGTCTTTCATTACTGGTTTATTATGCTTTCTGTATCTTTGCTCATTTTTCACCAGTATTGCATTAAGTATTGATATTGATTTCTTGTAAATGGTACTGAAATGGATGGCTCACAGTTTTTGTTATTGTTCTGTAGCACTTGTATGTAATTTATTACAGCTGCAATGAAACCTGCCCCTTGCTGCCAAGGCTTAAATTAAATGTGCCATGTTTTGGCCCCTCGTAGTCACATACATTTCTCATTTTAGAGCTAAAATATTATGTATAAAGTTACTTTTATAATTACTTTCTTGGTATTGTTTAAAAAGTTTATTTCAATACCTTCCATAATTAACATCTAATGCATTGGTTGAATTAATTGTATTTAGTCCCCTTCATTACAGAAGCAAATTGCTGTCATGTAAATTCAAACTGAGTAGATGCTATTCATAACCTGCTTGTTTCTCTCCAAAGAGCATTATAGAATTAATCTCTACATATCATTTTCAGTGTGTTACAGATCGAGGGACTGTCGTATGCATGTTGTCCTGATGAGGTCACCAGGGTCTAAAGAGAATTTGGCTCATAAAATGCACTGTAGCTCTTTTACTGTTTATAAACTGGGCCAAAATTACACCCAGGCAACCCCAGGATGAGAAAGAATATTTTTTATAGAAGACTGTTCCAAATCAGACAATGATACCTCTACTTATGCTGAACAGTACCTTACAAATGAATCAATTGTGGAGTCTATTGGTTTTCTTTTAGAGTTAACCACTTCACAGTGCTACTCAATCAGCTGGCCCTTTTGGAGTAAAATATAGTTAGGATGCAAATAGAGAAAAGTTAAGAAATTCGTAATTCCAAATGTTTGTTTGTTTCCATCATGTCTGGCTTTTAAAGAAAACCCTGATTTTATTGAATGTTATCAACCATGTATGGTGCTGAGAGATTCTTCCTATATTGGAATATGATTTCTTAATTTTATTTATCACAATGTCCAATGGAAACAATTATTTCTGTTTATAGAAATGATCAGGCATATTTTGAGTGTGACCTTTTCAGATCCCGCACCCCAGTATTTTGAAAGGAGAACATATGGGGATTATATCCATTTCCAACTTTCTATCTCTATTTTTTTGTTGTCCTACTCAGTATAACTGTAGTACGTGTGCATTTGCTGCTATTACTTGTTTAACGTGGTTGCTCTTCTGTTTTTAACAATCACTGATGTTTCTAAACAACTAGTACTGTGCCTATGAAATTGTCTTATTGCAAAATGCATGTTATATATTATTTAATAAGTAATTTATAACAAAACCCATAACCTTAACATAAGGTTAACATAAACCCTTTATAAGAAGTCTGAGTTCCAGTTAATTGAATAAATCCAGTTGCCATTTGATGAGCTCTTCTTGGTTTTCTTGGCCCTTGATATTAGACCACACCCCCTATTCTTGTTAGATTGGTTTTTGAAATAGGTCTGACCCTTTCAATTATTTTTTCTTGCAACTTGGCTGGATGTAGCCTGCAGGCCTTTGTAAACAAGGTGCCTTTACTCAATCCAAGAACATTTTCAAAACAAGCAAGCTCACAATTACTTTTCAAAAATTCAGTATTTATGCAGCATAACAGTTGAAAACACTATTAGTATGGTTGGGATGAACACAATATAGTGAATGGCTATAATTTTCAGGCAATGGAAAGATGATGCAGGAACTTGCTATTCCATCACAGCAAGTATGTATGGAAGTGTTGCATGTACTGTGTGCAGTTACTCTATGTACCTAAAATTAAACTGTTTTTTTATTGAAAGAACTATTTACAGAGATGTTGCAGTTCCACCAAGCATTCAAGCCATGTGAAAACAGACTGAGCCTGTGTCTCCTCCAAATTCTTCCCTCCTGCAACCTGTGCTCCTCCTTCTAAGTTCCATGCATGTTGTCACAGGAAGGACCTCCTGCTCATGAAATGACCCATCAATGAGGCCAGCATTTACTGATCAGATAATGAAGGCAAGTTATATAGTTCTCTTCGGCTTCCTGAGTTAACAAACCAACCTCAGCAGATTATGATTATTCCCCTATTCATACAAAGGCAACTCTCTGATTGCAGCAAATGGTCCAACTCTTCATCCTTATATACTGTGGAACCTTTACGGCTTTTGAGTCTGACTGGGTTCTGTAGTCATGAAGGGAAAATGTGATCCTGAGGGTTGAACCCTGGATCTCTGCAATTGCTGACCACTGTTCCCTCCCCTATACAGTAATGTGTGGGGGAGGGGGCAGAATAGAAGCTGATGAAGCAGAGCTTCCCCTGATGCCCCACTTGGTGGAGCATGAAAGACCTCACCAGCTGATGTTAAGAGACACCACCAAGGAGCTGCAGAATCATGAGTGGCTTACAGCCTACCAATCCAAGTGATAGCTTTGAAACTTAGAGAGGAACTATCCCATCAGAATTAGGGATTCCCCCCACCCCAAGGAAAATGGAGAGGGTTTTATTGGACAGGGAAGGGAAGGGCAGCACAACTTTCTGGGACTCCTCGAAGCCTGACACTCACATGGGAGAATTTTCCCCCCCATCCTAGATCCCACACTACTTTTTAGCAGCTCGGCAAGTGTTGCTGCTGTCTCAGAGTTGGAGAAAACTCTATAAGAGGAAGGAGAGAAGTACAGGTTGGTGTAAGAGTGAGATTATGAGGCTATCATGTGTTTGAGTTTTCTCTCACTTTGAACATTTTCATGGGCCCATTTGTGACCATGTAACATCTCTACAAACAAGATTGGTCAAGGCAGTGGAGGTCATCAGCAGTAGAACAGATAAGTGATGAACCCTTTATGCCCACAAACAAGAAAACCAGGATTTGACTCACTAGGAAGTTGCCTGAGTAAGGACTGTAGGATCAGGCCCTAAACAGACAAGGAAAAAAAGGTAAGCAGTGAAGATATATGGAGAATTAAACTTTTAGAAGGCAACAGTCTGTAACATAACTGGAAAACATAACAGAGGGGATGACATGTACAGTGCTAGTTAAAAATAGAATTTGAAACTTAATATGTTTGAAACCTATCACAGGTTTATAGTTGAAATGACTTGTTTTCATCCAGGAAATTCTTAGATATGCACGATAATAAATAAGTCTTGGTTGCATAATGAGTTTCTGTCAGATGTACAATTGTGTGCTGTGCTTTTTGCCATGAACTTCTATCTTTTGGTGGTTAATCTGGAATGACTCCCCCTCCGCTCCCCTGAAAAAAATCTAGCTGTAAAAGCTTGATTTATGTTTTCATTTTGACTTCCTAATCTTAAATAAATAAATAAAAACCCAACCTTTTCTGCTCATATGTGAAAACCCAGGAACAGATATGTCTCTGACAATTCATTCTGGGTGCTGGCTGGCTCTTTCCCTGGTGACTCACAGTTTTACAATTACCCCAATAAAGGATATTAGTTAACAAAGACCTTCCTCTGCCCTTCTTTCACTGGACATTAACGTGCTGAATTAAAACTAATAGAACAAGTCACCTAACTATTATCTTGGTAACACATAGTGCGAAAAGAAGCCTTCAGATTTGTAACAAAATAGTGCTTCAATCTGACTTAGCTAGTAGCTACACACGTAAAAGAAGAATTGCACATTAAAACTAAAAGAGGACCGCATGATTCAGTCACTCTGGACTCAGGTAAGCCTCCCACTGAATTCACTGGGAGTTTGTCAGAGTATGGACAGAATTAAAACTGAATGCTCCAAATGCACCTCTCTGCTTCCCCTTGATTCTTATTACTGAAGAGTGCAAGGGATGAGTACTGCCTCCTTGGTATAGGATCCACCTTTCCACTCCCTACTTAGCCCCACAGTGGAAGTTCCATGGGCATTCAACAACGTTGGCAGGTAGGTAGCATGCTTTAGGCCTTGCTCTCCGGACCTGTGGGTCAAATTCCAGCAAATTACCTGGAACAGAATCTACATAAAGTTGTTCAGATTCCCACACCACACTCCAAAGGGAGTTCTGTGGGCAGCTGCAGATAGAGGAGCTCCTGATTCAGAGTTATGCAAATACCTCTTTCCTACAGTGGATCTCAGGGATTTGCCAGGTAGGAAGTGAACATTCCTCTCAGTGCCCTCATGGTGTATGAATTCAAAGGAAATGCCGTGAACTGAAACATTCCTACCTCCTGATACTGGAATAATTCAGGTAAAGGAGAGCCCAGCTTCTCTAGAGCCTTCATAATTAAAGCCTCAGAAGAGTGGCTGCATGTACACCAAAGCATCATATCTTGTTGCAATATTTAGGTACAACAAGATAAAATATAGAAGCCCCGATGTTGAGTGCTCTGAACTCCTGCTGAAGTTCATGGGAGTTTAGGGTGGTCAGCTCCCCAAAGGTTTGGATCTGTATAAAATATTAGTTATTGAGTTGAATTCCCTTGTCTATTTTAATGAGGATCTGAACATTATTTTAAAATAGTTTTAGGTATTCAATTTTCATTGTTTTTATTATATTAGGAAATTTATATGTAAAAGGAAAAACAAATAATGAAAAAAAAATAGGGCAAATTCCTTCACTCCGCCTCACCCCTCGGCCTTAATTTCATTAGTACTTGCATTAGAAATTCCTCCATCCTTTCCATCCACTGCTCCTCATCTTCCAGTGACATTTTATCATCAATATTTGTGTTACAGTTGTGGCTTCGTGCCACTGCTAGGGAAGGACCCTTTAAGACCACAAATGAAATTCTCAGTAGAGCAGCTCCTCTACTAAACTCATTCCATTTCTGGAGATGCAAAGGAAGGACTTGCAATAGAATCATTTGCCAAAGATTTGGGTGGGCTATCTGACAACACTCTACAGTGTAAGGAGTTGAAAACCTAAGGGGGGAGGTTCTGTTCACAAGGATATAATGAAAAGTCTGCTGACAATGAGAGGTATTGTATTGTGGACCTCTTTTTGCTAATTGTTGGAAAGCCCACTGCTTGACATTTGAGGTCTAGTCCTGTGAAATCTAGGTGACCTCATCTCCCATTGAAGTAAAAAGGGGTTGAAGGTGCTCAGCCCTTAAAGCTAGTCTGTGCAGCAACTAGCTGGGAGAAGAACTAAGTGAGCTAACAGAACTTTACATTGTTAATTTGAATAACCATTTTGTGGAACTAGTACAGTGTTGTTCCATTCAAGGTGTGGTGCCAGTGTACTATCCCTACTATGGACTGTAGACAACTTTAGTAGCAATGCACTACAGTCTGACTCAGGTGTGTTAGTAGGTCAAATTTTACTCTTAATTACCAGTTTAAAATCAGTATTATTCCATTGATCTGAGCTTATACTAATGTAACTCAGAGCACATGCTAGAAGTCTATGAACAGAAGTTTCCAATAGCTGTTAACAAATTGGTTCAAGATTAACTTTTTTCAATTTTTTCTGGTCTATTATATTAATAAGGTACCATGCATATTATATCATCAAAAGCTGCTAGATTATGTATGTGTTAGGTAAAGTAAAGCTAACTTTTTTCAAAGATATAGCCAACAGCAGTAGTTACCTTCCAAAATCCAGTATCCCAAATGTTATTTTTCCCTTCATAGAACTAAAAATCAATGGAAGTTTTTACAGAATGCATTGCAGGCTCTTTGGGGTAGGTACCACCTCTTTGTTCTGTGTTCATACAACATATTGCACAGTGGGGTCTTGAGCCATGATTGGGGATCCTAAGTGTTACCACAACACAAACAGTAAGCAATAGAAAAATAATATCTTGCTCGTAAAATTTTTTTAGTCAAATGAAAGTGGGTTTGAAATGCCACCAGCAGTGTGCATAATGTGCAAACTTCCATTCTTTTTACACTTGTGGTTTTTAAAAATGAACAAAAGTCTTCATGTGATAATGACACAGGAAATTTTCCATTGGCCTCCTTGTATGCCAAGTCTCAGACTGGAGAATACGATCTGCTCATAGACTCATAGACTTTAAGGTCAGAAGGGACTAGTACGATCATCTAGTCTGACCTCCTGCAAAATGCAGGCCTCAAGACCTCACCCAACCACTCCTACAATAGGCCACCAACCTATGACTGATCACCAACCTATCATGATTTAAGGACTTTAAACTCTGCTGTTTCAGATCGCTACAAAACTTCAGTTAGTTTTCAATCAAAAATACATCTAGCAAGATTTTTGTGCCTATGAAGTTCATATGGAACCTTGCATTGCAGAAAGCAAAATGAACTGAAAGAGTATTGAAAAACACCAAAGCTGGTTCTTTTTGGTTTTGTCTTTAAAACACAGACCCACACCTCAGGACAGGTCAGTTTACAATAATAGGAATGGAATCTCCGACTGTTGTTTTCTCTCCCAGTCAGTCATTTTGTTCAACTCCTTTAGCATCGGCAGTTCCAGAATCTAGAAATCATACCATAAATGGCAACGAGGTGTTTTGCATTAGCACAGTGCAGAGGAAAATCTCAGCATCAAGGTGTTAATCTGATCTATCAGTATTGGTGTCCTGCACCTCAGCCTCAATGCAGGAAATTAAACGATGAGATCTGCAAGGGAACTATTTCATAATGCTTTAAACAAATGAACTTCTTAACATTTTATGATCCCTGAAAGATTGTTTTGTTGGTGACAAACACTGCCTGCAGTGCTAGGCATTTGCTGAAAATAGCAATGGAACGGGAGACATATCAGCTACAAAACAGCAAGTTATGCCAAACCCAGTTACTTGATCTTTATTATTACTGGATAAATGACTTGCTCATCTCCAATGTGCTTGTGGGCTGGGTATCTAGGAGATACTCAGACCCAAAGTCAGGCCCTGCTGTTTCTTATATATGAGCAACCCTTCGCCTCTCCTTTTGGCACTCTGACCATCTTACAAAACTATGCAGCCATTGGGTCCTGCAACATTCCTGCCCTCTTTATGGGCTAGGCTACACTATCGGTGGCACTTCTGACAGCGTAGCATCGATTGTGCGAGTTTGATTGAACATCTGTAAAGACGCACTCAATCGAACCCAGATTTAGCTGGAGGTCAATTTGTTAAGACCTACCCAGCAAGTAGCATAGCACTGATTCAATGGAAAGTCATTCCCCATCAACTCCATGCTGTGGGGACCCGGCGTCAGTAGGCATTAGGCAGTCGAAGGGAGATGCACAAATTATCTTAAGTAACTTGCGTATTTGCCTTTGACTGCCACAGAAATCCCCCACAGTGCAGACCAACCCTATGAGTGGGGAAGAGTTCACATTGGTATGATCAGTGTAAACCTTTAAGGCTTTTTGGTGATTTATGTCATTTAGAACATCTTTTCTCCCTCTTTTAATAATATCCAGGATTTTTCCATTTATTTGGCTGCCCTTTGCTTTGCACTGCACGGAGGCAAAGGGAGCATTTAGCCCCAGAACAGTAATCTGCCATTTTCTTCCTGACAAAGAACATGTTATCATATCTGAGGAGAAATAAAGACTAACTGGACTCAATGGCTGGATCCAGAAAATCTCCAGACTAATGCTATTTGTTAATTTCAAAGTCCCCTCAAGAGAAAAAAGCCTATAAAAAGAAAGCAGAAATTCCTCAAGGATAATAGTAATGTACCCTAGCTTCAAATTACTAGCAGACCTTTACAGTAGCTTATCACCTATAAAAAGCTTCAGAGTAGTCATTACTGCCATTGAGCTGATGGTGGTTTTATTACTTTTACTTGCCATAAGGAAAGACAGTAGCCTGATGCAAAACCACGTCCGCGTGGACAGGCAGGCACCATAACTGCATAAAATGCAGAAGCAAGAGGTAAACCTGCTGGCCTCTTATGTCAAGCAGTGGCACCCAGCAGTTGCTGCAACAGAGGGAGATGGAAAAATGTGGTATAAAATTTAACATCACCTCAGTGTGGCTCCACTGTACAAATACGTAGGGTTGGGTGAGATTGCACAAGGAATTCCTTCCTCTCTGAGCAGGAGGCAGCAAGAATATTACTGCTAATGGTCCCTAAGCAGAGAGATGGCTAGTAGATCTGTTTGTGCTGTATGCCACAAAGGGGAATGACTGGGAGGATTCTTCCTTCCTAGACACATTGTTCCTGCACCCACCACCCTGCCAGCCATTCCCAGGCCAAGGCTGTCCTTTGTTTCTTGCTTGGGGACGGGCAGTGAAGAAAGCACATCATGCTGGCATAGGAAGTGATCCTGCTGCCAGCCCTCCCCCTAGAATCATTTCTTTGTCAGTCTCTCCCTTGCCCATGCTGAATGCCTCCCAGAAAGCCACACAGATCCACACAACCAAGCCCCATCTGCATTTGCCCAGAAAACCCAAACTGCAGCTCTGGCATTTTTTAAACTAGTAGCCTTTTAAATTAACACAAAGAATATTATCAAAGCGGGGAAAAACTGCTGTATTTTGCTTTGCAGTTTTTTGTGACTGAACTTCCCCCTCAGGCTCATGTAATTGAAACTGTGAGAAGTGCAAGGCGAGTGGATTATCAGAGTGTGACCAACTTTTGATGAAATAATTGCTATGACAACACCAGCACTTTATCTATTACAAATGCTTTTCAGGCTTTAGACCAGCTGAGACACGGTCTTTGGCAAATGCAGAGCTTTTTCAGGTGTCTTATCTATAGTGGTTTGCTTGTGGAGCTGCTACTTACTGCTTTGTAGAACTACCAGATGATACAGCTCTACAACAAGCTTTACAGTTGGCTGGGTGTCAGTATTTGCCAAGCAGCTACATGTGTGCTATGCTACATCAAGAATCACCGTGGAAGAGTCACTCTCCTGGTCATGTGCCACCCAAGGCTCATTGTGCATATGCAAAGAAAGAGAAAGCATATAATTAATACTCCCTTCCCCCAACTTCACAACCAATTTTAGTTGTTTTCTGGTGAGGCAATTTTTTTATATACAAAAGTAGTTTTTATTTTTAAAAGGGCTTTAAAGGGAAAAAAGTATTTGAAATATAAAACAAATCTTCAAGTAGAGTGCATGCATAAAATTCTCAGTAAATGTTTACTGACTACAACACCTGGAACAATTAAGATGAAGTATGCAGTTGATTTAAGAGGACAAGAATTGCAGATGTGTACTAAGTACAATACTTACCTTACCCAAAGTACAGAGCTGCTCTAGCACCTATTAATCTATTCTTCTTCTCAATTAATCTTGTATGTAGAAATAATTGATGCTCTCCAATGAGGGGGATTGGAAGTGCAATGGAGGGTAGGGATTAGCAGCTGTGTTCACTCCACTTGTTTTTTACTTTAGTGTATAGCAAATATGGATCCGATGTTCCCCTGACCAACAACATGGGCAGCTGTGCATTTGAGTAAGGGATAGTACTGCTCCATCCATCACACTGCCAGGTGTGTCAAGTGGTTATTTATGGTACAACTAATCCAGCAAGGAGTAATTACTCTCTTAACAAAGTGACTACTCTGAACCTGAGTTTGGGTTCCTGGATCCACTACACCCACTCTCTACCCATGTAACCCCTTCTGCACTGTTACATACCATTGTCCAAATTTGGGTGCAGAGGACACAGATGGGTTTGTGCAGACAGTGAGGTAACTAAAGCTAGATGCAGTCAGATTTCTGCACCTGCAGTATTTCCTTGTGCATTTCCTGTGATAGCACAAATCCAGCACACTCTTGTATATGTCACAGGATTGACTCCTTAAATTGACTGTGTTGCAACAGGAGACAGTAGTGGCCATTTAAAAAAGTCAGAAAATGACAAATAGAGAAAAAGAAAAGAAAATCACATGTCATACTGAAATTTACAAAACTCAGAAAACAAAAAGGAAAGATTAACCCAAATAGAACACCAAATGTATTTAATATTTATGTTTTCTAGTTTGACTTTAAAATGCAAATCTAAATATTTATAGCTTGTGCAATGTGTGTGAGAGACAATTATATAGCTCTACCATTAGATTATGAAAGAAGAGCAGGAACTCAGTGGTTACTGTGTGGGAACTGCCTGCAAATGCTGATTTTTTTTTTAATGGCTTCTACATTAGAAGATCAGTGAGTTAAAGTAACTAGACTCAACAAATACGAAATAGTTCATTTTTGTCTGTAAAATACTTATCCGGTGCGCTGGATTCTTTAAAAAAAAATTTAAATCACTGCCATTCAATAGGTCAAAATGCCACAACTGGACATTCTAGCTTTATTCCCATCTGATTACACCCATAGCTTTGTATATAACTTAAAAAAAAAGATTTTGCAACCCAACTCCTTACAATATTTGAAATCCCGACATATTCAGGGACCCTGGGACTCTGCTTCCAGCTCCCTCCTTGTTTATTTTGCAAGGGTGATATAATTCAAGCACTTCAGACTACCTCAACTGCTATGGTACCTCCGTAATAAGGGAGGCTGTCTCCTAGGTGACCAAGACTTCTAGGGCTTTAAAAGTAAACAAAACCCTGCCACTCCAATCAGAAACTACTCTGGAGCCACTGCAGATAATAAAGCACAAGTATACAGTTAGTAAATTTGCTCCAGTTTTATGAGTGTTCTGCAAATTCAAAACCAGGCAAATTGATTTTCAAAGAGGAATGTCACTGCCAATTTTTTAGCTAAGCTCTAATAGCAAGTGAGTTAAAGCATTATACAGAGATGCAAGTTTTTTTTTTCCAGTTCCCAAACACATGTAGGTAAATCAACATGAGCTCATGTTTTCTCTTTGTGGGAAGCAGCCTCACTCAAGAACCTACCCCAAACTGTCATTTTGAAGTCAACTCATTTGAAATTCAGCCTTGGGGGAATGAGGCAACTCATACACTGTCTCCACAAGAAACAAGGGCTATGTCTACACTTGCAAGTTAGATCGTCTTAAGGAGGCTTAAGTCAACCTAACTTAGGCTATGTCTACACTAGGCCAAATAAGTCGACTTAGCATGTCTACACTATAAAATTAGGTTGACTTAAAGTGGACCTTGCCAAATCGACTTAGAACATCCACACTGGATGGCGATGTCGACTTGTAGGGGTTAGGTGGACCTGGGACTGGTCCATGGTGGCAGGAGGGGCACCCCTTTCAAAGTGCCAGGGGGTTCAGCATTTGCCCCATTGTACCAGGGTACAATGGGGGCTGAGCAGGACAGGGACAGTGGCAGGGCATAGGAGCAGGGTGGACAGGGCTGTGTCCTGCCCTGTGGGTGGGCACACCAGGCTCTGGCTGTGCCAGCCACCCTGGCAGGGAGGTCAGTGGGGAAGACCTGGGGGCCCTTTATGTCGACTTAAGGTCGACTTAGGGGTAATCCATGTTTACACTGGCTAAGTTGACTTAATAAAGTCGACTTAATAAAGTTGACTTAGCCAGTAAAGTTGACTTTAAAGCAGGTTTAATAAAGTTGACTTAAAATTTCCTTAAGTCAACTTAAGCAGCAGCTTAAGTCGACTTAAGGAAATTGTAGTGTAGACGCAGAGTAAATTAAGTCGACTTAAGCAGCCTAAGTCCCGGTCCATGCCAGGCTTTCATTAAGTCAACATAAGACATTCCTTAAGTCGACTTAATGAAAGCTTAGGTCGACTTAATAAGAACCACTGGTTAGGTCAACCTAAACCTTAAGTCGACTCCTTAGGTCGACCTAAGCACAGTGTGGATGCTTAAGTCCACTTTATTAGGTTGACCTAAGGGCAGTTAGGTTGACTTAACAAAGTGGACTAAGTGCCTGTTCAGGGAAACCACTTTGTTAAGTTGACTTGATAAGGTCGACTTAAAGTCAGCCTTATTAGGTCGACTTAACAAAGGCAACCTAACTTTTTGTAGTGTAGACATAGCCAAGGAGTCCTGTGGTACTTTTAGACTAACAAATGTATTTGTTGCATGAGCTTTAGTGGGAGAAAATCCTGCTTCGTCAGACGCTTCCTCTTCACTGCCTCAGAAAGGTATTCAAATTCCAAAGGGGTAGCCGTGTTAGTCTATTGTAGAAAGACAACAGAGTCCCGTGGCACTTTTAAAGACTAACAGATTGAAAGCATCTGACGAAGTGGGATTTTCTCCCACGAAAGCTCATGCGATAAATAAATCTGTTAGTCTTTAAAAGTGCCACAGGACTCTGTTGTCAGAAAGGTATATATCCATGACTTAAACAAAGAAAGATGCTTGCAAACCATTCAGCAATGGCAAACTAGTACCACAAGTTTTTACAGAATAGCTTTTCAAAGGCTACACAAAATGAGAGAAATTACTTGCTTCTTTTAAAAAGACAAGCGACACAAAGTCATTCCAAAGCCCTAAGTCAAGTAAATCGGAATGAGTCAAGTGATTACCTGTGTTCCCTATATTTCGTAAATGTTTATTCTGTAGGAAAGAATGAAAGAAATGGAAAATACAGCTATGCCTGTCTGCCTTATCTTACCTGGATGCAATATTTTAAGAGGCAGATTTCCCTAATATGAAACCATCCTACTGAAATTAAAAAATTATGTTGCTAAGGCGACAAAAATTAGCTCATCAATTGTCTTTCCTGAATAAAAAGGAAGGTCATTTGCGAAATGAAAGATGTGCATAATAAATATTGAATTTATGTATTAACTGTGCCGTAAAGGCATTCTGTGTGGTTCTGATCGCCCACCTTGCAACTGTGAGCCCAATCCTGCACGTGAGTGAAGTTATTCATGTATGTAATTGACGGATTGGGTTCTTTGTTCACACACTGACAGAAACTAGTGACCTGTCTAGAGCATCAATAGGTATTTTTTGGTATATATTTTATAAGCTGAAATAAATCACACAGTGCTGAAGATGACAAGAATGAAGTGTGCTTAAATGAGAATCCAAACTGATGTCTCATCAGAACAGGGCTGAGAGAAAATGATCATGTTTTTTTATTTAAACCACAAGGTAGTGGCCTTTGCAGGACTCTACAACATCCCATCATCCTCCAGAGAAGTCTATGTGGAAATTGCCAACATACTTAAACTGGATAGTATACTGTACTGGCCATATGTCTATGTAAATACATGAGCAATCACAGTGCTCTCTAGCAGCTGGCTCAGTGATAGGAGATTGCCTTCTTACAAGCTGTGTGCCACCATTTTCTGTAATTACATATTACAGCATCATGAGAAAAGACTTTTCCCTGGAAAGGGTTTTGTGCAAATGAAGTTTGCATATGAAAATTCTATCAAATTTGTGTGCAGATGACCCTGCTTGAAAAATACAAGCACAGGCATTTTGTTCACACAAAGCTGCAAGTGCACAAATGTTGGCCTGCTTGATGCTCTTTGCAAATCAAGTCTTCATTCTTTCTTTTTCGGTAGCCTCTTCTGTATAATCGGGACAGTAATATTTAATCTTACAAAACTTTTGGGATGATTGATTGATTAATTAATATTTTCCCAGAACTTTCAATATGTAATGGGCTATCACACTGCAAAGTTTTATGTTGTTACTCAAGAATAAATCATCAGTGTAAAATGAAAACTATGTATAAAAATTAGTTCAATCACAACACAGGTGAAATATTAATTTATGGTAAATCAATTTGTCAGTGGATTTAGCCTCTCCTCTACTCAGAAATTTTCATTGAGAAATGTAAACTTTTCTCAGCATTATTCATTATTGGTCAAAGAGTTCCTATGAACAGTTCTTGGTTTATGGAATGTTGTGTATTGTTAGTAGTGAGTATTAAATAGCTAAATTTGAGCTGAGTTAGTTCAGTTTGGACATATTAGTATCACTGCTATTCCTGGACTGGATGAGTGCAAGTTCTGGAATCAGATTTTCAGTTTGAATACCTGCTTTTATGGAATAATATTCTCTAAACAGAATGATGTTTAGTACTTGCTTAGCATTAAATGTTTCCATACAGACTTTTGCAGTAAACTAATTTGCTTGAATAGTTATAGAAAGTGAACACAAAAAATGAAAACACAGTTTAAGCAAATTCCATTTTTTACTGAAGTGAATATTTGTGGGGTTTTTTTTTATTTTTAGGTTATTGCTCAGTTCTAGTCAATCATATTCCTCAGACTATATTAGATTTTTCAGATGCTGACAGGCTTTTTTAGAAAACTAATGTGTTCCATGCATCCTCTCTGGAAGGCTTGATTGCTCTAAATATTGATTGGATTTACTACCAGTCAAGGTCAGAAACTGAACAGGTTTTTGCTTCGGGAAGCTGTATATTAATCTCAATATCAACTAAAGTATCTAAACTGTTATTGGAATTTGATGATCAATTACATCTTTGAAAAGTACTTAGCATGACATTTGTTAGGCTTCTGTGTTTTGTGCTACACAATCACACCTGTTAGTTCAATAACTAGATAAATAACTGCAAATAATCTCTCTAGTGCTTAGTCCAGATAATGCTTTTATGGTTTACAGTTCTTAGCTGATAATCTGCATTAATAGAGTTTAAATATAATTCAAAGGGTTACTTGATGACTTCCCTACCATTACTTCATCTGAAGGTGTATTTTAAATCTATTAATTTTATACACACTAAAAACTACATTAAAAGAACATTATCTAGATGGTATAGTCAAGCACTGAAATGTTAGGAAAGACCAGAATTACAGTTGTCCATGAAACCTTAATTCGGCCTCCTTGTCTCTATGTATTTGTACATTTGATTTTTATATTATAGGTTTTTGAATACATGATCATATATTATGTTGCTCTGCAGGGAAGGCATGTGAGCAGTCCTGTCACACATATGAGCTGGGAGGAGATGGACTATGTTCAGTCACTCTAGCTATGTCTACACTAGAAAAGTTAAATCGACTTTATTAAGTCGACTTAATAAGGTCGACTTTAAGTCAACTTAAAGTCGACCTTATTAAGTCAACTTAACAAAGTTGACTTAACTTTTCTAGTGTAGACATAGCCCCTTGTTGACCTTATTAAGTCGACTTAACACTTTAAGTCGACTTAATAAAGTCAATTTAGGCACTAATCCCCATCCACACTGGCTTTAAGTCAATTTAAGGAGTCAATTTAAGGCTTAAGTCGACCTAAAGCCAGGTGTTATTAAGTCTACATAAGGAAACGCTTAAATCGACTTAATAAAAGCCCAGTGTGGACGTGGCTTTGTTTAGGTCGACTTAAGCCTCCTTAAGTCGACTTAACTTGCCAGTGTAGATGCACCCTCTGTGAGGATGTGCCATACACTGTCCTGTCATAGCAGGATTTGTGAGAAACTCAAGTATACTCTGTGATTACAGAATGTTCTGTGATTTAGCTGCTAAAGTCAAAAAGTTCACTGAGCACGGGCAAACTGAAATTTGTCAAAGGCTCAAAATTTGGGCAAAATTTCTTGGGAATGGCAAAAAGCACACAGAGGCCACCTTATGTCAGATTTCAATTCCCTACTCCAAAGAATAGGTGGGCTAGAGTTATTCAAAGAAAAGTTTGCTGGAATTTTTAACACAGGCAACGTAATATATTTTCCACATTCTCATTCCTGGTGAGTATTTAACTGCTTTGGCCAAAATTTTCCAAAAATGCCATGTCATGTAGAGACTGATCTTGAGCCAGTTAGCCCTTCTTCAGACCCCCACTCTGGGCAATACACTGGGAAAACCAAGAGACTGAATTATCTTGGTCTGATGACAGAAGAGACATGTTGTTGAGTATAATCAGCTTACTTGACTGATGAGGCCAGACCTGTCTTTGTACCATATATCCAGACATAAATCCCACTTGGAAAGGAATATAGGAAATCTTAGGATTAAACAGAATGCAAAATATTCACCAAAACCTATTAAACTACAAGAAACAAACAAATCCAGACTTAGCAGGAGAGCTAGCGTGACAGCTGCCATTTCAGCTGATATATTGGGGCTTGAACTCAGAACCACCAGATCTGAAACTGTGAGGTGCTATAGGCCAGTGGTTTTTCAATCACTGTGGTGGGACACATTACTGGGTGGCCATACAGCAGTAAATGTGTTGTGGAAAGCTGGGAAGATGGCTGGATTTGGCCTGGGGGAGGTGGACTGGCGTGCCCTGTAGGGTCGCGATATGGCATCAAGTGTGTCACAACCCACAAAAGGTTGAGAACCACTGCTATAGGCTAATCTAAAGAAATAGACCCTAACGCTGGCAGTTATAACACTCTATGGATCAGCAAAGGTATGGGGGTGTGTGACGGGGTGAGCCTACCCCGCACTAAAGAAACCCAACAAACTCTGTGGGCGGCGGAGTCCCTGCCCCTTGAGCCCTGCTGGGCATGCTCAGACTGCTGTCCTAGCATAAAAGAGGGCAGCTCAGCTCAGTTGGGGCTGACTGGTGAGGAGGAAAGACTTCCACTTGAAGCTCCTTCCCAGGAACGGGACCAGCCCCAAGCAGCTAGAGAGGGAGACGCTGATGCTGTGTGGGGATACCAGGAGCAGCCATCTTGCAACTGGAACCCTGAGGCCCATCTGCAGACGCAGATGGTAGCCGGGGAAGCCCCGAAGGAGACACGGACCAGGACCACGCAGGAGGACCACCCTCCACTCGGGTAGGAAGCAGCCCAGGGGCCTGGATTGTGGGGTCTGGGGTGAAGCCAGCGTGTTTTGGTTTGGATCCCCGCTGGTGGAGTGCCACAACCCTGGCATCCATAGATCCCTGGGCTGGGGCTCAGTGGAGCGGGAGGGCCTGAGCCCCCCTACCCGGGCACCACCCTCCTTGTGGCCACTAGGCCAGAATGCCCTGACCCAGGGCTTGTATATTGACTCTGTGGCCATTGGGCCAGACTGCCCTGACCCGAGGGCTGATATATTGATATATATTGCCTTGAGTTCCAAGGGAAGTTCAGTAATTCAGAGGAGGGGAGCCCACGAAGTTGTGTTGACACCTCCGTGTCCGTAACCCCAGATTTCCCCACCTGGGGGCGCTGCGGAGGGCTCCCTCCCTGACAGGGGGCAGTAACACATATTTCACTTACACCTGATGAATTCAATTAATTGAATTCATTATTCATCACCTGGCATTTTTTAATCAAAAAAAATATTTAATTAACCACTTCTCCAGTCAACCAGCTCTGCTTATGGGATAATTTTACAAAATCAAAAATTTACCAAACTTCTGCATGAACCAGGGCTGATTTACAGTTTCTTACTGAAATCATGTAAAATTTACAAAGTGACCTTCAATTCCATAGTTCTGTTTGTAATTTTGAGGTCTATTCAAATCTGAAACTCAGAGCAAAATTCATGGGGAGTTAATCTATGCGTCCACGAGGACTCCAGCTTCCTATGCTGTACCAATAACCTAACTTCTTCAGATTCCCCACAGTGGTGTCTCAGTCTGGTTTCCCCAAACAACTACCACCTCATGCTTGGCTGCAAGTTCCATCCAATCTTTTCAGCATTCTTTTGCCTTTCTGTGTTACAGGCCTTTCTTTTCCTCTCCTGGTGTAAAACAGTTTTATAGGTTGCTGGAGAGTAGGAAAATTCACCAAAGCCAGTAGTGCTGGCATTGTCCCTTAACAACTCTTATGTGTTTACTGAGAGGTGTTTTAACTTGATCCATTTGCTTCCCTCCTTCCGAGACAGACATATAGTTAAATTAATATAGTCATACAGAAAACAGCCCAGTTATCAGGCCAACGTAGAGTATTCAAATCTGTCACCAAGGTTCATATCAAATATTGAGTGATGCTTCAGATCAGATCTAAAGACATCAGAACTAGAGATCAGTGCTGAACAGATTCTCACTCCTCCTCACTCTATTTCCTTTAAAGTTCCAGTCTGGAAATCAAATGGACCTAAAAGTGAAAGTCAATGGAAATTAGATGCTGCACTCTCTTAGGACCCTTTAAGAACCCAACCCCATATTACTTGTAGATCTTTGTATAATTTCCTTGTTTATTTGCAACAGTCTGATATTTCTCTGTTTTACTTCCTGCGACATGCTGCCATTCAGCTCCTGTAGTTGAAGAAAGTGCATAAACTCTGCTTATTTTAAGCCACTATCTATGACATCATTACCACTGCAAGGGCCTTTTCATTTTAAAGCACATAAAACATTATTAGTGAACTTCCTTCCTTCTGACATATGTTCTGCACCCTCTGAATGAGCTGGAAAGAAGGCAGAAAGAAGAGATTTATCAGGCATCAAGTTCATCCATCCAGATACCACAAGTCTCGTTTTTGTTGCTTGCTGTACGTAATTTTGAAATGGTTTGTAAATTTAATTGTCCATGTACAGTGTGTGCACAGGCCATGCACAATCAACACCATTGCCAAGATTAGCAGCTCCATTTCTTATAAAAGTAGATATAATGTGCTTTATTGGAAACAAAATGCACCCTAAGGCATTTTAAGTGTTGTAGCAGCCAGATATGGCAAGATTCACTGCAGTCAACATATTACAGTAAGGGAAAAATGAAAATGTTTTGGGTTGTCAGTAAGGGAAATTCATCTTTGGGGAAAAGTTATCTGACAGCAATACCATTTACTGCTACTTCTGTTGAAAAAGAAGTAATGATAGGTGACCTCTTTCCAAAATTCTTCCTCTTTGGGGATCAGAAACATTGTTTTGTGTGGAAAATACAACTTAATCAAAGGTTTCTTCTTCTTCATCTTTGTCTTTTGGACTTTGAGGTACTATATTACCACAGAAAGCAGGACCAGAGACAGTGGATTCAAATTACAGTATAATAGATTTAGATTAAATACCAGGAAAAAGCTTCCCAACTGTAAGAACAATAGGACAATGGAACAGACTGCCTAGGGAGGTCAAGGAATCTCCTTCACTGGAGGTCTTCAAAAGGAAGCTGGTTAGCCATCTATCATGGATGCTTTAGACACAACAAATCCTTCATCTTGGCATGGGGACAGACTAGAACTAGATGACCCTTGTGATCCTTTCTAACCCTATGGTTCTATGGTTCTGTTCATACTGGGACTCCATTTGCAGTTGTGCAGGTAATGATGTTGAGTGCACTATAAAATCCGGACTGAAATCTTTAGGTCTTCTCACCCTATCATCTTCATCTATAAACTCAGCGTAATTATAGTGCAACTATAGCTGATTGCAGCGTAACTACACTAGCTATGTTATGCATTGTGACTACTGGAAATCAGGACAAGCCTTAATTTTACAGCTCTCAGATCACATTGCCTCGATTTGTGCAGGCTTTGCTAATCCTGGAGGAACAGCATGATTCAGTGACTTCCTACCAGACAATCACTTAAGTTGATCCCAAAGATTATAAAACTATTGCAAGGGAGGACCAGAGAGTTTAGATCCTTTCATAGACAGAATTAGAAGTTATTTTTTGGTTGTATGCATGGGTTTTATGGCACCTTAAAAAAACCAAAGAGAAACTGCAGAACTCGAATTTATATGCAAATTTGACTCAGTTGCCTGGGGGTTAAACAGGGACTATGGATTTTTCTCTCTTTACAACAGGTGATTTGACCTCCCCCTCCTCTATGTGCTGTTCCTCAGTGTTTAAATCCTAACACCTATTTTGATTTGCTGTTACAGCCTGACCAGCTCCTATGTCATACACTTCCCTGCATTTAATTTCCTCCCATTCTGGAAGTTTCCCATCTTCAAAGCGTCTGAAGAAATGGGATTTTCTCCTATGAAAGCTCATGCGAAAAATAAATCTGTTAGTCTTTAAAAGTGCCACAGGACTCTTTGTTTTTCTGCCATAGACTAACATGGCTACCCCTTTGGAACTTAAAAAAACAGGCATTCACATCATTGATGCAACTTTCTTTATAGTGCGGGAAGGGATGTATTTTTATCTGTAAATGCCATTTTGTTTTTGTCTGCTTATTGTCTATTGTCTGAAGTCAATGGACATTTATTGATTCACATAAGTTGAACATCTGATCCCAAAACATTTAAAACAGGTATATGCCAAAGTGCTCGCTGATGATACCAGATTCACAGATTTAACTATGCAGAATGTGTACGGAGTAGCATCAGGCAGCACTTTGGGAAGTGGTGGGGGAGAAGGCATGGGAGTGTAAAGCTCATTCTTGGCTCTTTTTTCTCCCCTTCGTAGCATAGAGCAGACAGAGGGTAACATGTTGCCCTATCAGTTATACGATAGCTTTTAGAGTATGGATATAATAGATACAATTTACACTTTAAAATCATATGAATATCCATTATTATTATCATATCTTGTTTATTAATGACAAAACTTTAACATTTATCCTCTCTTAATTTTACTTACAAAAACATATTATTACAGCAAACATCACAAGTGATATGCAAAATCTACAACTCTACCTAATGCAGAACAACACCATCCCACAAAACAGTCAAACAAAACTTCCAAGAAAGACAGAATGAGAAGAGACAGGAGGAGCCTCACTTAAATAGACTCTTGGCTCTGGGATATGCAATGACAAATCACGTCAGTAAAAGACAAAGATATTCCTTAACCATAAATAGACATCATACAAATAGACCTGAAATAATAGTAGCTAAAGGAAAATCCAAATAAAGCTACAAGTAGAAGGAGTGATCCCAAACCAATGTATTATTATTACCCTAATGCCTAGGGGCCTCATCTGAAATTGGGGTCCCATTGTCTGAGGTACGGCATACACACATAGTGGGTATATCTACATTTGGAACGGTGGGTGTGATTCACAGCTCTTGGAGACAGACCCATGCTGATCAAGCTAGTGTATTATAAATGGATTGTAGCTACAGCAGTGCAAGTAGTTATTTGCCTCAAGTATATATTTGTCCAAGATGAGAGGTATGGCTATAGGTTATTTTTAGTGCTTTCGTTCAATCACAGCTTGCACGAGCACAGTTCTTTGGCTGCGTCTACACTGGTAAATAAAGTCGACTTAAGCAAGCTTAAGTCGACTTAATGTACCCTGCGTCTACACTACAGTTTCCTTAAGTCGACTTAAGGAAAATAAAGTCGACTTAATTAAAATTAAGTCGACTTTATAACATCACCTTTCAACTAGACCTAAGGCTTAAGTCGACTCCCTAGAGTCGACTTAAGCCAGTGTAGACATGGGGTAGCCCTAAGTTGACTTAGGGCTCCCCCAGGGCTACACCAATGCCCTCCCAGCTGGGGGGAGGGGGGACACAGGGGGAGCCTGGCATGCCCCCCCCACAGGACAGGGTAGAGCCCTGCCCACCCTACCCCTATGCCCTGCCAGGGTCCCTGTCCCCCTTTGCCTCATTGTACCTAGGTACAATGGGGCAAAGGCTGTGGCATTGGGCAAGGGCTGCCCCCCTGCCCCTGTGGACCATCCCTAGGTCCCCCTAAGCCCCTAGAAGTCAACCTAGGCGTCCAGTGTGTTCCTCTTTAAGTTCCTTAAGTTCCTCTTTAAGTTGACTTTATTTTTAAGTGTAGACACACTAAGTCGACTTAAATTAACAAGAGTAGACATAGCCTTTGAGCTCAGAATTACTCCTCCAGCTCTAAGTCAAGATACACCCAGTAAAATGCCATCTCTGGTCTGAATAGCTTAGTTGAAATAGACAAGCACAGGGTGACAGACAGAGAATTAAATTACCTAAGGTCACACAACAAGACAGAGGCAGAGCTAGGGCCAGAATCCAGCTTTCTAGACGCTTAGGGCAGGGGCATAGTCATTACACTGTCTACTACTCGTGCAGTGAGGATTCACCACCTGGCACCTACACACACAGTTTGCCAACATGAAGCAGTATCTTCCTAAAATTAGAACTTATTTAGCCTTACACCTTTGGTTTTTTCCATATTTAGCTATTTTCAATAAACTCCTATTACAGAGCTTTGTATCAGAAAATTCTCCCCACCCAACATTAAAATGATCCTTTTAGTTACAAAAGAAAGTCTCAAGATTCATTGCTTATTTACACAGTAAGATTAAATCACGAGTTATCAACAAGCATGGCTATTTATTTTTTTCTATTTGCCTTATTTTGTGGTTCCAATTCCAGTTTCTTACTTACGATTAAAGACTATCAGCTCTAGTCTCAGTCATGCTTAAAATTTTTAAGGAATCAAAGAGCCACTGACTTGAAAAGTCTTCTCAGAAACATAACATCAACTCATCTGACTTGTCTTGGGAATGCACCTTATAGCCCTCATAAAACTACAGCCAGGTGAAAAATACAGAAGTATTCAAACTCTTCCCTGTTTTGACTTTGATTTGGATTTTTAAAACTTAACCCATTCTGTAAAAGCTCAACATGGATGGGTTTAGGTTGCTTTCAAACTTTGGAAGTTAGCACACCTCCCTTCCCAATCTATTTTCTTCAATCCAAACAAATTCTGGATACAAGCAACAGTAGATATTTAAGATAAGAATGAACGTGTCCAAAGGTAGGATCTGGCTTTGTGGGGGCTTGAAGGTTTGTATTAACCTTAAACTCCAAGGGAATCTGCAAGGAATTGGTACATCATTAACCATTTGTGGACAAAACTTTGCAAAACCTTCCATAAACAGAATCCACATCTCAACATGAAAAAACTACAGACACTTCAGTTTATACAGATGGTTATGTCTTTTCTTATTATTAAAGGGCATTGTCCAGTAGTGTAGAGCCCGAGATATGTCTTCTCTTCTCCTTTTTTAACCAACTGAGAGGAATAATCTAGTCACCAAATTGTGAGAAATCACAAACAACAAGGAACTGATAAATAGGCCCCAGACAAAATCCTGGATTTGAGGAGTTCCAAACTTTGGGGTACTTTGGAATCTAAATCTAGATCCAGATCAGAAATTCACAGGTGGCCTTTATGTCTGTAGTGGGCAGAACCAAAATCATGGCTTCCTAGCTGTATATCCAGCCAATAGAGAGAGCCCTAGTTAACTAACATAGGCTGCTCCCAAAACTTGATAACATTATCAAACATGTTAGGGACACACAAGGAAGTATACAGCTGTTCTGTCTTCCATGGGAAACTTAGGGGGTATAGATGGGCAGCCCAGACTGCCAAATGGAAAAAGTCAACAGCAGTTGGGAAATAAATGTTATTTTCATGCTTATAAGAGGATGTTGTAAACAACGGAGAGGAAAATATAAAACAATATATGTCACTATTCCCTTTATGCTTCCAAGTTATCTTTGAGCTCTTTAATGTTGCAATAATTATTGTTGTATTAATTGTTCTTGAATAATGACCAAGCATGTCTAATTAAGGGACTTCCAAGAAAATACTCAGCTGATTCCTTGACAAATTGTTTTTTATAGCTAATGGTAGCTTTCCCATTTCTTACATATTATGGGCTCTGTGACATTCGCCTTATATAAGTTCCCTCCTCCTCCGAAAATGAAACTTAGCTATCTTCTTCCAACAGAGACAAAGCCAAGCATAAATATTTTAGTATTTTATTAATTAGGAAAACATTAAAGCTATTTATTCCATTGAATATAGGAATAAATTCTACTTAATACCATAGAATTAACTTAAACTTAAGTGTAATCCTCATGAAAGATTTTGACGTTATAGCATTGAAGTCTTACACTTTCTTCATCCACTTTACAGGTACAACACTGATAGACACAATACAAGCTTCCCTATACTACCCTGCAAAGAAATGCTACAATGAAGACTACCTTTGTGGCAAAGAATGGAGTCCAGATATTCTGCATTCCCATTGTGTCCTTGAGGTTGCTACAAAGAGAATACGAGCACAATGGAGCTTTCTGCAATAGGGGAAGGCTCATGTGTGTGGGTGGCAGAGCCTTCTCAGAGACTGGTCAAAACTGCCGAATGCAACTCCTCAAGGACTAAGAACAATTCCAAACTGTACCATCTTCCACTTCAAGTGTCAGGCACATTTCTTTGACCTGCTATGTCTCATGTAAACACATAGCATCAGGTGTGTGTGTGTCCTTTTTTAAAAATTTAGACCAAAACATGCACATCTCCCCCTCAGGAGAACATGAGAGAATAAAAATGACAGATGTGAGTCACATTGCTTAATGAGCTACTGTAAGGCACTCAGACATTACAGAAATGAGCACGCCATAAGAACCCAATAGAATAGAATACCAAAATGGGGGAACCAAAAACTGTTAATGTCATTTGTGGGGGTAAATGCACAAATGAATTCATGTTCATATGTTTTCAGGATAAAGCTGTGTAGAGAAATGTTGAGAAGGAAATTGGACTCTACTCTGCTCATCACACTAAAAGCCCCATTCCTGGAGACATTTAAACATGTGAATAATTTTGCTAATGAAGATTCAACATGAAGGACAAGCAGGGGCCAAGATGGGGACAAGTATGAATGGGAACAGTGATTGGAATAAGCAGAAGATACTTGGAAAAGCTAAGGGTTAAAAAGAATTACTTTAAAAAAGAAGAGTATGTAAGAATTTAAAAAATTGGAAAATGGTGCTATTTCAAATAAGACAAATAATTCATATCAGATACGTAAGGTTGAAATTAATTTTTAAAATATCAGCTTTAAATATGACTTAAGACATATAGAAAAATTAAAAAATAATTGGGAAAAATAGAATAGGCAAGGAGAGAATATGTACCAAAAAAAAAAGTTTAAAATGCTAGACAAGGTCCAATTGAATAGGATTGTTAATAACAATAATAAAAATCCAGGTAGTGACATCTAGTAAGTAACAAAAAGTAGAAATTCAACACAGGACAGATTAATTAATTAAAGAAAATAATATACTTTTGAATACATAAAGCAAGACACCACGCAAATAGTAATAAAGCAATGGATAACTCAAGGCCCTATTAGTCTTTGCAGAATTAGAACAGTAATCTCTGCATAAACTCTCCTGTCATGCTGCAGGATACACTATGAATCTGAGATCTCTCCCAAATCTAGTAAAATATACTTTGGAAGGGCTCTTCTTTCATAAATATCTGTTCTATCAAGCATCAAATATCAGCTAGATGCTTATTTTTTCTTGAGAAAATACAGTATATTTATTAAATTTCCACTCTTCATTAATATGTTTCCATATGTCCTAAGCATGAAAAGACTGTCTTATGGCATTTTTCCTTACCTAATTGATAAAATCAGCCACTTTCTGTGCTCTTCTCTCTCTGTCAGTCCTCTTCAAACTGCATTTTTAATAACTTCCTTGCAAGGGAATCTGTTCCCTTGTCCACCTTTAATATACAATTCTAAATATATTTTTATTAGTATGATTATTTGCTAATAGGATGAGATCCCAAAAGAAGGGTTGAAATGCCAAACAAGGAATCCTGGGATAGATGGATCATTGGTCTAACCCGGTATGGCCGTTCTTAAAAGTAATGTTTCTCCACCTCTAAGAATGTCATCACGAAGTCATTGTTTTTGGCCCCAATTCAGAAAGGTGCTTAAGCTCATATATAACTAACATTTAGCATATAAGCAAACAGTTAGTTTTCACAGAGAGATAAATAACAGGTACCCATGAGGATCTATACTGGCACCAGTATTGCTCAACATATTATAGAATCACAGAATTATAGAACTGGAAGGGACCATGAAAGATCATCGAGTCCAGTCCCCTGCACTCATGGCAGGACCCAGTACCATCTTAAACCATCCCTGATAGGTGATTTCTAACCTGCTCTTAAAAACTTCCAGTGATGGAGATTCCACAACTTCCTTAGGCAACTTATTTCAGTGGCTAATCACCCTGACAGTTAGGAATTTTTTCCTAATGTCCAACCTAAACCTTGCTTGCTGTAATTTAAGCCCATTGCTTCTTGTCCTATCATCAGCAGTTAGGGAGAATAGTTTTTCTCTCTCCTCCTTGTAACAATGTTTTAGGTGCTTGAAACTGTTATCGTGTCCCCGCTCAGTCTCCTCTTTTCCAGACTAAACAAACCCAATTCTTTCAATCTTCCCTTGTAAGTCAAGTATTCTAGACCTTTAATAATTTTTGTTGATCTTCTCTGGACTTTCTCCAATTTGTCCACATCTTTCCTCAAAGGAACTGGACAGAACACTCCAGCTGAGGCCTAATCAGCTTAATCAATTCCTACTGATCTGGAAAAAAGGAAAACCAGTGAGATGACAAAGTCCACAGATGATACAAAATTACTTAAGATAGTTAAGTCCAAAGTAGATTCTAAAGAATTATAAAGGAATGTCATAAAACTGGGCAAGAAAATTGCAAAGAAAAGTCAATGTTGATTAATGCAAAGTAATGCAGACTGAAAAACATAATCTCAAATATACATGCAAAATGATAGGGTCTAAATTAGCTGTTACCACTTGAGAAAGAAATCTTAGAGTCACTGTGGATAATTCTCTGAAAACATCCACTCAATGTGCAGCAGAAGTCAAAAAAGCTAATAGAATATTGGAAATCATTAGTAGAAGGGATAGATTATAGTACAGAAAATATTATAATGCTTCTTTATAGATCCATGGTACACCCACACCTTGACTATTATGTACATTCTGATTGCTCCATCTCAAAAAAGGTATATCAGAATTGGAAAAAGTACAGAGAAGGGCAACAAAAATTATCAGAGGTAGGTATGGAACTGCTTTCATATGAAGAGAGATTAAAAAGACTAGGGCTATGTACACACTACCATTTTTAACGCGCAATAATCCTCTTCCGCATTAATTCTCCCGTGGCTGTTGTTGCGCGAGATCGCGTACACACTATGCTTGCTCTAACGGAACAAAGCCCCCCCCCTTCTGAGCGCAGTCCTCCAGGAAAGCGAAGGGGATTGTGGGTACGTATCCCAGAGTCCCCAGTATCATCTCCCGTGGTGCATTCCGCTACTGACGCTACCCAGCGGTTGCCAATAGCAACGAGCGCGAATTTCAAATTGAAGCAACCTTCTTCTCGGCACTGCCTTTTCAGAATCGACATGGATTCAGCTGTGATCTTGAATGCTGCCTTCAGCATTGTGAACACAGCCCAGATTCTGTTGCGGTTTGCCTTTGGCTATGATTCGGAGCATGACACGGATGACTCGGTCTCGGATGATGACAGCATTGAAAACCAAACGGACATTCTGATCAGTTTCGCGGACCAGCAACACAGCCTGAACCGCCGTGTTTGGTCCCGGCAGACGAGCACAGACTGGTGGGAACGAATCGTCCTTCAGCTGTGGGATGATGATCAGTGGCAACAGAACTTTAGAATGCGGAAAGCCACATTTATGGAGCTATGCCAGGAGCTTGCCCCTGCCCTTCGATGCAAGGACACGAGGATGAGACCCGCCATGACCGTGGAGAAGCGTGTGGCTATCGCACTTTGGAAACTGGCGACTCCAGACTGCTACCGCTCGGTCGCAAACCAGTTTGGGGTTGGACGCTCGACCGTTGGAGTGGCACTGTCACAAGTATGCAGAGCCATCAACCGTATTCTGCTCAGGAGGATGGTGACCCCGGGAAACGTGAGGGAGATCATCGCAGGATTTAATGAGTTGGGCTTCCCGAACTGTGGGGGTGCAATAGATGGGACTCACATCCCTATTCTCGCTCCCGACCACCTTGCCTCTGAATACATCAACAGGAAAGGATACTTTTCGATGGTTCTACAGGCACTGGTGGACCACCGTGGTCGCTTTATGGACATTAATGCTGGCTGGTCTGGAAAGGTGCACGATGCACGCATCTTTAGAAACTCTGGACTATTCAGAAGGCTACATGCTGGCACATTTTTTCCAGACGAGAAAATAATTGTGGGCGGTGTAGAGATGCCAGTGGTGATACTTGGGGACCCCGCCTACCCACTGATGCCATGGCTCATGAAGCCGTACACCGGGAAGTTGGATCCTGACAAGGAGCGTTTCAATTACCGGTTAAGTAGATGCAGAATGGTTGTGGAGTGTGCCTTTGGCCGTTTAAAAGCGCGCTGGAGAGCGCTGTATGGCAGGCTAGATCTCCACGAGGACAGGATCCCATTAGTTATTTCGGCTTGCTGTGTTCTTCACAATATATGTGAAAGCCGGGGGGAGAGATTCAGGAACTCTTGGACCACTGAGGCACAACGTCTGGAAAATGCCTACCAGCAACCAGACACGAGGGGTATCCGGGGGGCGCAGCTAAGGGCAGTTCGCATAAGGGATGCGTTAAAAACCCATTTTAGTACTGTTGGTTAAAATTGTACCTTTGAATATAGTTACTAACCATTTCCTATATGTTTCAACTGTTAAAAATTAAGCTTTAGAAATTTTGTGTTTTTCCCCTGTAAACATTCATTGAATCAAAAACCGTTAATGTTAAATTAATGAAACAAATAAAGAAAGTCTGATTAAGTTTAACAAGGATTCAACTTTATTTAATTAACATTGATCAAAACTAGGGTTTGAGGGGAGTAGGGACTAAAGGTGGGTGTAGGTGCGGGACTCAACTACATATGTTGGGGGAGGGGTTCTGTTAGGGTTACACCATGGATGTCCATGGTGGTCTAAAAACTGTCTGGGGGGGGAATGTGGCGTGGATGCACTGAAAGGCATATGAGGCTGATGATGGGGGGTGCGAGCCTGTAGCAGACCGACCATGGTCTTGAGGAGGTTGGTCTGCTCCTGCATGATGCCTATCAGGGCATCCTTCTGCTGCTCTCTCCTCGCACTGCTCTGTCTCCTGTCCTGCCTGCACTGCCTCCTCCATTGCCTTGTCTCCCTCGCAGAAGCCTCATGGAACTGCATGAGCTCCTGGAAGACGTCTTCCTTGCTCCTGCGAGGCCTCCGCCTTATCCTCCTCAGACGCTCAGCTGCAGCTGTAGACTGTCCACCGAAGGTCATTCCTGTTCAGATATGAAAAATGTAGAATGCCGCTATTGTTCTCGCCACGGTCAGGAGCAAATGATGTTGTTCTCCCCACACATTCCTTCAATACACAAGAGGGGACCTATGGGGGGGCGGTAACAGATTTCCCAAAGCTTGGTACGGGTTGCAGAGCTAGTACAACGGAGAGTTGACTATTGCCACACCAAGTTCTGATCCCGTGCCCGAGATGGCTGAAATAGAGGCAGATCTCACACTGCTTAGAGTGCCTCTGCAAGCGAGAATGCATCTCCTTCATGTTGCCGACTTCAAGCCGGGACCTTACGCTGCAGGACTGTGCGCAGCAATGTTGCCCGCAGGAGTGCTTGCGAGTCTGAAAGGAAGAGTGTCCCTGAATGGTGGAGTGCAAAGGAATGCTCTACCATGTAATCTCAAGAGAAGACTCTGGAAATATTTGGATGACGCGTTCAGTGAGTTGAAAGGGAACGACTACTTGGAAATCGAGGCATACATCGATGACGTTTTTAAGTAATGCTAGTAACACCTTTACAGTTCTGTAAGGAACAGAACTGAGGACACCGAAAACAAAAACCCCTTGCAAAAAAACCATGTCTACGCTGAGCTGTAGCACCTAGAATAGAGGACATTGCGAACGGGACTTACCAGAGCTGCCTTCTGATGATTCCTGGGTAGGCGTGGAGAAGGAATCAGTGGAGCTTGTTTCTGGCTGGGTGGAAAATAACTCCTGGCTCCCCGGGTCAGTGGCTCCGTTCTCTCCGTCCTCGTAGTCTTCTTCTTCTGATTCCTCGTCCACAATTGCCTCGTCGCCTTCTGCTTCCTTCTCTGTTTGGGGTGCAGTCTCCGAGGTGTCTACCGTGCAGTTCGGGGTGGTTGTGGGATCGCCGCCCAGGATCGCCTCCAGCTCCTTATAGTACTTGCACGTTGCTGGCGCGGAGCCAGAGCGCCGGTTAGCCTCTCTGGCTCTGTGAAATGTTATCCGCAGCTCCTTCACCTTTGCCCGGCACTGCAGGGTGTCTCGCTCGTACCCCTTTTCGGTCATGGCTTTGGATATTTGACCGAAAATGTCAAAATTCCTCCGGCTGCCACGTAACTGTGACTGCACGGCGGACTCTCCCCAGATGCCGATCAAGTCCATCACCTCTGCTGCTGTCCAGGCTGGAGCTCGTTTGCTGCGGCGCGACGACATTGCGAGCGAAGCACACAGAGGCAGCAGCACCGAACAGCGAGGCAGAAGGGAGAGTGGTGAATTCAAAAATTCGCGGGACAGAAGAGGAGGTCGGGAAAAATGACGTCACGACGATAGAGTACAGGCGGAAGTGCAGAAGGGTTGGAATTTGAATTGTGGGCCATTTCCGTTATATTCACATTGCGCGATAAGCGTACACACACTGGCAATCGCGCAACAACTATTCCGCGTTAGCAGCAACCACGCTCGTTTAGGTGGTTTACATTTTGCGCAAAAAGAAGGGACTTAACGCGGAATAACTGTAAGTTGTGTGTGTACGCTCTGTTTGTTATTGCGCATTAAAGGGCTTTATCGCGCAATAACTTTGTAGTGTGTACAAGGCCTAGGACACTTCAGTTTTGAACAGGGACAACTGAGGTGAGATAGAGGTCTATAAAATTATGAATGGGGTGGAAAGAGTGAATAGGGAAGTATAGTTTACTCCTTCTCATAACACAAGAACTAGGGGTCACCCAATGAAATTAATAGGGAGCAGATTTAAAACAAACGTAAGTACATCTTCACACACTGCACAGTCAACCTATGGAATCATTGCCAGAGGATGTTGTGAATGCCAAAACTGTAACTGAATTAAAAAAAAAATAGGGAAGTTCATTGAGGACAGATCCGTCAGTGGCAATTAGCCCCGATAATCAGGGATAGAGCTCCATGCTCTGGGTGTCTCTAAACCCAAACGCTAGGACTTGATGATAGGAGATGACTCAAGAAATTGCTCTGCTCTGTTTATTCCTTCTGAAGCATCTGGCACTAGCCACTGTCGGAAGACAGGATCCTGGGACAGATGGCCAATCTTATAAGTAAACCCAGTGAAGTCAATGGGGCTACTCAAGAATTTAAAGTTTTGTATATGTCTTAAATATCTTCCAGAATTGTACCTAATTCTGATGAAGACTATGACAAAGTGGGATTTTCTCCCATGAAAGCTCATGCAATAAACAAATATATTAGTCTTTAAAAGTGTCTGGATTTCTTTTTATAATACCGTGCAAATTATTTATTTAGAGAATCCACACTTGTTGATCAGAAAAAGTGACTATATGTGTCTATATTTGAAATAAAGTTTTGAATGGGCACCCATATATGTAGAGTCCTGATTATTGCATAAACAGGCTTTGTGGAAACACTTCTTGTTGAATAGTATATAGCTAACATGCCCATGTTGTTACAGAGGGCATTTTAATAATGTTCAGTCCCTTGAGAAATAAACCCACAATTATGAATTTACTCTGTGCATCCTCATAGAAAAGCTATGGCTTAATTTTTAGCTGTGGGATCAAGCTGCAAAGTTCAGATCCAGTCTGAGTTTCTCTAAAATCTAGCAGTTTTTGGATCTGGGGTTTTGGCTTGGTTTTTGTAGAAATAAAGTCTAGTCACAAAATTCAGATTAGGATTCTCCCAGAGATCAGACGTGTTCATATATATGGGGGTTCTTATTGGACCCCTCTCTATTTCAATAGGGCTAATGTAGTGCTCATAATTTTATAGATGCTGTAGAATCTGTATTGACTTCATATTCTGAAGCAAATCAAAGAGATTTCATAATTGCTTACATTACATCATTCCTTCAGTATCTAATTATAGTTAAGATCTTAGTATTTTCCTGACAAACAAAAACATAAGGCCAGGTTCTGCCACCAGCGAAGCGTGTGCAGCTTCTCTTAATTTCAATGGGTGCGTCTACACTGGCAATTTAGGTTGACTTAAGGACGCTTAAGTCAACCTACACAAAACTGCGTCCATATTGGGCTTTTATTAAGTCGACTTAAGCTCTTTCTTAAGTCGACTTAATAACAGCTTAAGTCGACTTAATAACACCACCTCTGAAGGTCGACTGTGACAGGCTGCTCCCCAAATCCAGTCTGGTGTGCTGCTATGACCACTTGAACCCCGCTCTTGAACCCCAATTCACCCAGCTCTGCTGGGTGACCACTCACTCCTGAGTCAGTCCACACCAGCCACCAGCGTGTAATTGGTCCCAGGCAATGGGTGTAAATACACTAGCCACACAGGCGTTGGTCCCCAAGCGAGCACACCCAGCCCCAGACACTACACTGGGAGCTGCTGCCCTATCAGGATTAGGACCCACTCCCAATCACCTTGGTCTCAAGTCTGTCCACTTAACAAAGAAGTGGATTGTGCCCAGCCTCCCACATCTACACCCTCTAAAGACCACACAGCTTTATGTAAAACAACGACTAGTTTATTGATCAGAATCCAATGTCAAGTGAGAGCATGGCCAATCAAGGCAGGAACATACTATAAAGGAGTCAGGAGTGACCACTATCAAATAAAAAGTATAAACCGCATACTAATCTAACATCTCTACCTAAACTGACCTCAGAGTCCAAGATTATGCGCATGGTGTTTGGCTGTTTGATGTTTTACAGCCATTCTCTGCCTGTTCTCAGGCAGGGCCCCGATCTTGCTTGAAGTTGGTTGCAAGATGGTGTCCTCTCAGGCCGAAAGCCTGCAGCTTCTCCCTCCCCTCACAATCTCTCTGTCTTTGTTTTAACAAACTGCTGACAGCCCCTCCCTTCACTGTCCTGTTGTGAGATTCTCTTCACTTCTACCTGAGCCGGGGAGTGCATTAGCATTCCCTTTGGCATGTAAATCTCCAGCCACTGTGCTAGAGAGAGTCCTGAGAGTCTGAACCCTGTAACATGCTTCACATCTACACATACATGTCGCAGCAGGGAACATGGCACCATGGTAATCACGTGGCATATGTTCTGAGCATTCACAGAGGAATCTGGCATAGTGCATTTGGCATCAAATCACACAATTACCTTGCAAAACAGAACAGAAAAGTTACCCAGATCATGTCCTAGGAGTGCACGGATGTGCATCCCGTCACACCGACTTAAGCCTTAAGTTGACTTCTTAAATTGTTTTAAATGCATTGTGGATGGGGAATAGCGCTAAGTCGACTGTATTAAGTCGACTTAAAGCCAGTGTGGATAGCTATGTCTACTGTTAAATTGACTTAACAAAGTCAACTTAAGTCAACTTAAAGTGTAGCCACTCCGTTAAGTCGACTTAACAAAGTCGACTTTAAGTCGACTTAAAGTCGACCTTGTTAAGTCGACTTAACAGAGTTGACTTAACTTTACAAGAGTAGACACAGCCAATGTGTGAAGAGGCCATACATGAAAGGGCAGAATTTAGCTCACAATTACTATTCTTATTAGCTGACAAAACAGTACTTTATTATATTTGTGTCTTGAACAATAGTGGGAAATACCACTTATACCAAACAGTGCTTTCTCCTCTTCACTTCTCCCTTCTTGTTTGTATTCTGTAATAATAATAATAATAATAATAATAATAATAATAATAATAATTAATAAATGCAATCTACTGTATATTAACAGACCTAAAATTCGCATATGGTTTACCAAAGAAAAAAACAATAACTTTGGACGATACCTAAAAATGGAAGTATCAAAAAATATGGTTTTTGAAAATTGAAAATAAAATTAGAGAGAAAATACTTTATTTGATTCTCTGCTTATGGGAAATTCATTTTATTTGACTTTTTTATTTGTAATATCAACTCTATTGCAGAGCACAGTTGCTAGGTGCTCCCTTATGGTACCATTCTTCTAAATTATTAATGTCGCACTGTTGATATATTGTCAGTCTTGTACATACATTCTATGAAAATGAGTTTTACAGTAGGTTGGGATTTATAACAAAGCTTGACATATGCAGCTAATTCACCTAGACAGTCTTGTCAGTTTTAGGTTTATAAATAATTGATACTCAGGGCTTGGAGTTCAGCTACTGTTAGTACTTTAGCTGTTAAATTCCAGCAGCATAATGGATGAATATTTGTTTATAATTTCTGTACATGGACCTGATGTCAGATCCCCAGTCTCATTTACATAGGTAGATTGAGATGTTGGAAGTGTAATGAGCATATGAAGATGATGAATTGTTTTCCTCAGTGCT
>ML685755.1:17719127-17784720 GCA_007922175.1 Pelusios castaneus
TTTTCAAACCCGGATGCTTAAAATCAGGCTCCAAAATCCACACTTAGACATCTAAAAAAAGTGACTTGATTTTCAGGAACGTTGAGCTCCCACAAATGCCAGGGAAGAAAAAGGAGGCTGCTGGAACTCAGCACCTTTGACAAAAGGTATTTCTATGTGCCTAAATATGAATTTAGGAGCCTAACTTTATGGCACCCAGGTTAAAAATATTGACCTTAATCCAGAGAATTGTATTACCTTGCAAATAACCCCAAAGAAGAAGTCATTGGTATTAATTAAAACATGTAAAATAATATGAAAATATAGGCTTTTAAAATATTTACTGGATTTTCTCTTTCTAACTGCTTGTAATCCAAATTTATGCTGGAGCCCAAATGGAGGCAGAGATCAGTTTGCTCATTTCAATATATATATGTACTTAAGAACATAATAATGGCTATACTGGGTCAGATCAATGGTCCATCCAGCCCAGTATCCTGTCTTCCGACAATAGCTAATGCCAGGGTGCTTCAGAAGGAATGACTAGCACAGATAATTATCAAGTGATCAATACCATCGGCCATTCCCAGCGCTTGGCAAACAGCAATCCTTGCTTACCCTGACTCATAGTTATTGATGGATTAATGTTCTCATGATCTTTGCTGTACTCTGTACAGCCTTGGCCTTCAGAACATCATCTAGCAAGGAGTTCCACAGTTTGACTGTGTACTGTGTGAAGAAATATTTCTCTCTGTTAGTTTTAAACCTGATGCCTATTAATATAATTGAGTGACCCCTAGTTCTTGTGTGATTAGGAGTAAATAACACTGCCTTATTTACTTTCTCTACACAACTCATTATTTCATAGACCTCTATCATATTCCCTGTTAGTCTCTATTCAAAATTGAGCAGTTGCAGTCTTTTCAATCTCTTCCCATATGCAAGCAGTTCCATACCTGTAATCATTTTTGTTGCCCTTTTCTGTATCTTTTCCAATTCCAATCTATTTTTTGAGATGGGGAAATTAGATCTGCATACAGTATTCAAGATGGGGGCCTACTGTGGATTTATAAAGAGGCAATATGATATTTTATATCTTACTATATATTCCTTTCCTAATGATTCTCTACTTTCTGTTATCTTTTTTTCACTGCTGCTGCATATTGAGTGGACGTTTTCAGAGAACTATCTGTGACTCGAAGATCTCCAAGATGTTTTTCAAAGTCTATTGCTTTGTATTTATCAACATTGAATTTCATTGGCCATTTCGTATTATTTTATTTATTGATATTTTTCCTGCTCATCAATAAAAGAAAAATTATTATCCAGTGCGTTGAGTGCTCTTCACAGTCTTTTAAAAGTGCATGTATAAGTGAACAGATCAGTCACTTCAAGGTCTAATCAAATATTAGCAACATGAATACAACACTAATTAATTTACTTCCCCAACTAAAGCCTGTTAAGTTTAGGGGATTATTTTTTCTGCTTTCTGGTCAGCCTTATATTTTATAAGTGGTTTCCTGAGAGGAAGAAAATTTTACATTTCAATTCTCAGTGAACTGGCTAACTAATAATAATAGCTGGCTCCCATAGATAATATTTTTCTTCAGTAGAACTCAGAGCATTTTACAATGGAAGTCCTTAAGCCCATTTTACAAATGAGGAAACTGAGGCAGAGTGTGGTTAAGTGACTTGCCCAAAGTCACCCAGCAGCTTACAGTTGGGTATTGAATCCAGATGCTCTAAATTAGGCTCAACAAACTGGTACCAATGTAAATTCAAAGGAAAAAAATGACAAATGGATGGTCAGAGATGACTATCACATGCAGGCCCTGGATCGGAGATATGGTGTGGTTGGCAGTTCTGAGCTGAATTGGGAAGACGTCGAACACAGTGAAACAAGCATATGGTATGTAAATTGAACCATAGTTTGGACGTTTTTCTTATTAGTTTCAGCTTTTGTTTTATGACTAGAGCCCTGTGTGGACACAAATATGTGGATCCACATCTGATCTGCATCTGCAAGAAATGGTCCATGGATATCCATGTTGTCTGTGCAGATGCAGATATAATGCGGCTATCCATGGATATCCGCATATTTGCAAGGCTCTAGCCCGGCACAGATAAAAATAGGTGGATATGTATCTCATCTGCATCTGCAAGAAATGGTTTGCAGATATCCACATTGTATCTGCGGCTGCAGATATCTGCAGATATAATGCGGATATTGGCAGATTTGCAGGGCTCTATTTATAACTCCCCCTGCAGTGCCACATGGACCATACAAGCCATTCCATTGCATTCTGTAGGAGGTCCACACACCACTGGCACCTCACTGAAAAAGCAGGTGTGGCCACAGGTAGAAGAAGGATCATGGCTAGAATGATACGCAAAGCACAGCTGCTTCCCAAAATCGTGATCGGGGGAGCAAAGATCAAGCCCTGTGTGGTCAGAAGGTGGGTAATTATACCCAGCCTGAGAAGACCTTTTACCATACAAAGTGTACCAACAGCAGTGTCAGGGCCCCACAGATGGGGACCTGAGAACCCAAACCACCGAGTTGGAGGTAAGACACACAGAGTAGCAAGAAACTCTACACAGCACACAGGAGATGCAACAGCACCCCAGGTAGTACTGACATAGTCTAAAAAGCAAGCTGTCTGAGGGAAATGCTCTTTAGAGTAGGTGCAGGTGGGCTGCCATCACCAACATAGGTCTGTGCATACAATTAGGTCTAGGAGCAAAATTATCATAACCTCCATTACATTGTCATGGAGAACACATAAGCCACAAACTCCTCCACTGTGGTTTGGTGCATTGGTGTGAGTTTGTTCTATTCCTTTCACCATTGCGTGCTTCTTTTCTTGGGGTGGGCTATTTATGGACCCTCTTCTATATCCACTGACACCTATGCCCATGGCATTTATTCCCATGCACGGTCATCTCTCTGTGCTGACTCTGGGAGTCCATTTCATGGTCCAGGTGGGGTCAACATTGCACCATATTCTGACTGCTCCTGGCTATGCACGCTGTACCCCATCTGCGTGTGGCCAGGTTGGCCATAGACTGCCTATTACTTATTGCCCTGATTACCATGGGCACAATGAATGTTTCTGGTAGATTTCGGTCCATTGCCTTATTTCCTGTAGCTTTTGCAGACTTTATATCAACAACCTCATTATAAGCAGGGTGCTCTGGGGGGCAAGCTCATGCAGGAAGGGCTACGCCAATTCAGAGCATTTTCTTGTGTAGTTTTCTCAGCCATGGTGTATTTTATATGCAAGGAGTTGATTGTGCTCAATATTATTTTAAAAATAATAAAATAGCAAGTAATACATAATAAAACTTTGCAGGGAGCTAGGGGGACAGAATACAATTAAATTTAGTTGTCTATAGCACCTTATTCTCTGTAGCCCTAAGCACTCCACTATAACGATTTTAAAATTAAGAGGGCAGAATCTTTATATGGATGGATAGATGAACAAATGTGGACTTATGTGTTCGCCTTTCTGCTGCCTGTGCTATTAGGTGCTTCATTGAGAAAGGAAATATTATTCAGGATACTGGCTGTATATTGTATATCTTTTCATAAAGTGCCTTTAGCTTTTTAACTCTTGCAATAGCAAGATCACTAGAAATGGAGAGATGGGAACTTGGCTTGACATTTTCATCCAAAAGATGAGTTCAACCTTGCAGCCCAAATGCCCACTGAAAGCTACGCTCTCATTTCACCATTAGTTAAACTTAAGTCCAGTGGCTTGATCATTGCCATAAGTAAGAAGAAAGAAATGCAGCTAATATGCACTAAAACAAAGTAGCAAAGGGGTAGCCATGTCAGTCTAGTCCCATAAAACAAACAAGGAGCCTAGTGGCACTTAAAAGACTAACAAATATTCTCCTTAGCACATTGTTCATGGTATGAATGGGAGCCTACAGTGTACTTAGCTAGCAGCATAACTTCATGCCCAATGAGAGAGGAAGTCACATGCCTAAAGATTTCCTTTTCGACAGCATCCCAAGAATCAATTTACAGAGGTGATATCAATGGAGCTAGTTAAACTAATCCGCATACTGGCCACCAGCAAAGCAGCTGGCTGAAGGACTGTGGAACAGGCCATACAAGACTCATGGTTTGAGACTCTGAGGCAGAGGCTTGCTATATCATAGGAGATATACCTCCATGCAGTTGGCGTCAGCGAGCTTGATATTATTGTGAGATGAATGTCAGTACCACACAGTGGTGCAGCTGAATGGATGACATATGTGTGGGACAGCACATTATCCTAGCCAGGTACCTCCCTATACAGTCATTAGCTGGTGTCTCATCTGTTGCTGTTGCCCACTGATACGCATGCGTAGTCCACATTGGGGCATGTTTCACAGGCTTGTTTCATACGGCACCCTGCAATGCTTCCTCACCAGTTAATGTTCTTCAGTGTCCTGTGCCCAGAATTCATACATGGTCTAGGTTTTAGTTCCAAAGCATGCATACTGCAGAGTTGCTTTCCCTGTGTTTGATTTTTACATGGACATCAGAGGCGAATGTGGTGTAGGTCTGGTGCCCCTTGTTACTCCAGTTTGAGTAGCCACACTTTCTCTGCAGCAAGCTGAGTTTGGTGCAACTGGCACACATCGATGGACACTTTGTGGGACCACATGAGCATTCTTTATCGTGTACTTGGTGAGAGAAGTTTGAGGGCAAGGTGGGCAGGAAATAACTAAGCTTCTAACATGGGATTTGAACCCACAATATTTGTGTCCAATGTGGAAATGCTACTGATTAAGACATAGTGCCACTTTGTGTTCTCTATAACAACTTGCCTTGCAGGAAAATTGAAATGAAAAGATAAAGTGAGTTATATGGCCCTGGAAGCCGAAAGAGCGAGCATTGGACTTGCATTTAAACTTGAGTGCAATTTTCGGGTGTGAATAACATCTTAAAATGATTAATGGATGATGTCCTGAATCAGTACTGGCTGAAGCAGATTAAGCCTGGCCTAGAATTAGGCTGAATACCCCTACTCAGCAACCAGTGGCCAGAATTCTGGGTATATGCATTGATGGGTCACTGATCCCTAAGTAAAGGCAAAGGCATACATGGGTTTACACTAATCTAATCCGATGGGTGCAGATCTGGTTTCCTCTCATCCACAGACAAGAATCAGCATGGTTCAGTTACTCAGACTGCTGAGCTGGGACTATTCAGGCAAGACCACGCTCATTTCAGCCTGCATTGCCTAGCCTATCATTTAAAACATATTTTTTAAATGATACTGCAGGGCTCCAATGCCTAATAACCATGTCCCTACATTTTCATTTGCTTTATTCTATGATGTGGTATTGATATAAAACCATTCTGACCCCATTAATGATATTTCATGTGCAGTAATGTCAGACCATTCAATCAGTCGCATCATTACCTTTAATATTAAGCATATTTAGTTTATTCAGTCATAACAAAGCATATATAGTACTGAAGAATCCTTTTTTTAACATCTACTCATTTCAATTTCATTCTGTATAACCTCTAAAATGTGTCTTTTGTCTTTAGTGTTATGTATCAGTAAAGAACAAAATGCTTTGTATTTGGGTTGAGAAAAGCTGTGTATCTCCCCCTTTTCCTACCAAAGCCATTGAAAATATTCCAGATGTTTCACTGCAAAGTTCATTCTTTCAGTGCTTTCTTTTAAAACAGAACTTCCATGAAGGCTCAAAGGATCATAGAAATAGGAGGGTAAAAAGACTAGTTAGATCTTTGAGTTTAACTATCACTAAATTCAGGTCTATAGAGGCTGGGCCTTTGGCAGAAATAATATTTGTGTATGTATCAGGAGGCTGACCTCAAGCAAGTGATCAGAATAATTTAATCTTTCTGTTGGTCGATCAATCGATCCCTTTAGCAATGGTATGTATGCAGAACTCCCATTTTATATACATGTTAGACTAGCTGAAGGATAAGCCAGCAGAGTGGCAAATGTGGGATATAATGGAATACAAAGCACAATTTTTTTTTGAAAGATGGGACAATTAGCTGACCTACAATCTTTGAATAGTGTTAGGAAGAGGTGATGTATGCGACTGCTCACTAACAACCATTGAGGAGCCTGATGTCATTACTGTCCCAGTTTATTTACCGGCTGTTTCAATTTAATTTAAAAAAGACATCTGATGCAGCAACCTTTTAAATCAAAGCAATTTTGAAGGGTTTTGTTGGTGGTCATGAAAGAGCCAGGGTTTTTCTTTGCTGCTGTCTTTATACCTTATATTGTCCTTTTACTGTATCTTTTTGAGAATGAACAGCTAGCAATCAATACAGAATATTGCCAATTTACAGGAATGCATAAAGTACACAATACATTTGCCAGATAGAGACCATATTTACTAACCCACGTATTGTCAAATGATTTCAGCTAAAGTTTGTACTCTTTGGTGCCAAATCTTCAGTTATCAGCAGTGTTACCAACTACAAGAGACTAGTATTAGAAGCCCAGGAACAATTCATCCTTAGACCAGGCTGGCCAGCTTGACACTCACCTCATCACAACCATTCTGTGGGAGAATAAACCCTCCTGTCTGGCTGACTGTGACCCATAGAATCAGGAGTCCAATGCAAAAACTTGATGTTAAGAATTTATCATTTTCTTTCCTTGAACGAGCACCAACCAGTATGTTCTGAAAATTTGCTGTTTCTGAAAACATTCTGGCCCTGGAAAATTTCCTGCTTGAAATTTCCTTGAAATGAATCAGTCAGAGGAAATTTTATTTAAAAAATCAAATATATGTTCATGGAAATGTTAGTGCAACGCTTGTCATGTTTTAGTCACAATTTTAGTCCCTAGACTAAAAGTAGGGATGAAAAGTTCCATTATCCATTCTCAGTCCCCTGAACCAACTAGTTCCTCCACCCTTTTAGGATAATTTATGTGAGAGATTCACCACTGTGTGTGTGCCTTTTGCACAACAACAGGAATATGAGGAAACCACACAGTCCCAGTTGGGTCCCAAATAACCATTTAACTCACTTTATGCAGATGTACAAAGCCTAGCCACATATATACACTAGTGCTCTGTTAGGTTCTTGTGTTGTCTGCAATAGAAAACATGGAGACCCACTAGAAGGCTCATAAACTTATATTAACCAATTCTCATACACAACATTAATGTTTTTCCACATTGTGGATACATGCATCAGATCTGCCCAATTAGGAAACAACACATTCTCAGAATAGGGCCCCTAGTTTATAGAATCTCCAGTCATTTACTCATCCTGGTATATTATGTTTACTATGATTTCAGATGTTTAACACTTGTAAAACTCTGACTGTCCTTTTTTAGGCTATATTTGGCAACACTTTAAACTAAGTAATTTCTTGCCTATATTTCATGTACACATCCTTTGGCATCAATCCCCATTTTGCATAGGAATCAAAGGCATATTATGGTCCTTAATTCCATAAAATTTTATGTTTGAAGTTGAAACACCTCTTTGGGGGAAAATTCTAACCACTTTTGACCTAGAGAGACTTGTGGCCCCTGCTAAGCAATCAAACATCGTCTTGAGTTCCCTGTGAGAAATGGAAAATAAAAATCAATAATGGTAAGATTAGACTGTTTAGTGAACCCCAAAGAAAATGTGATTTACAGGTACTTGTTTTCATCTGCTGTATGCAGGCTGCACACATTAAAATCCTAACTTCTTGTTTTTTTGTTTTTAAATTCATCATCAGAATGTCTACTTGACTACATTACTGCTCAGATGATAGCTTTTGTGTATAAATGACTTGACAAAGACCCCACGGAGCATTTAGTATTTATCAGCCAATATTTTGTATCACTTTCCATCACTGTTTTGATACTTTAAGGAATTCAGCCTATAATCATTGTGTTGTAGACATTCTAACAAGAAAAGAACAGATGCAAGTTTAGTGAATATTGAGTTTTAAACTTGTCTTGCAGTGATTTGTGGCTGTGTCACTGCAAATATTTTTCAATGTCATTGCCTAAGCCCCGGCTGTCACTAACATGGTCAGCTGGGGAATAGAAGGCCTAACACTATGATCTCAGTATTAATGGGAGCTGTTGAGAGTGGCAGAGGTGATAAAGTATTGTTTAGTTATTGGTGCCATACTTTTGCTGCAGGACATTATTATAAAACGTTGTGAGTTTTTTTGGGTCAGATTTCAATCACGTATCCAATAGAATGCTAAGAAAGTTGCAGAAAAGAATACTGCAATAATGGTTATTTTTAAAAACTGCTAATAGGAATGCCCAAGTCTGAAATCTAAAGATGTAAGAAGTATTTCTGAATTCTAGCTTTATAATCTGTAGTTTAGCTACTTATTTTTATGTAAATGTTCTCAGCTAAATGCACAATTTAAGTCTAAGTAAATATGATGTAGGATGGATTAATAAAGATCGGTTCATATTCTGGACCTCTGGATAACTGGTAAGCAGTTCTCCCCTTTGACATGCATGTATATTTTCCACGAATGTTAATGGGAGTTATGCGTGGGCATTCAAGAGAGAAAGCATACTCCAGTTGGTAGGTAAATTTATGTGTCACTCTTTTTCATTACTCCCCAGACCAGTACAAGGAGAAATAGAGATATAAGATTTATAAAGCTTTTACAATATCCTGTGTTACCAAATTGTATTCTAGCAAGGGCAGGATTTCTTACCTCATCCTCAACACAAGAACACAAATTAATGACTTGCTGTCATTGTCATTAATAGTTTTAGTGAACGTGTTTTATATAATTAGAATAACCTTTAAAATTCAATCTTTTATTGATGGCAGAGATAACTTGATTCGAAACTCTTCGATAAACACATTCACCATAGCTTTAAACAAAATCCAATGCCTCCTTTAAAAAAAAAAAAGGGAATATAAAATTAGATTATGAGAGTTTATATAGCTTTTAAATATCAAGCTGTCAGGTTTTGTGCAGGTAGAAATATTGTAATTGAAGAATGATGAAGAAAGAGAGTTTATTTTAGAGTGAGGGTTTTCAAGTGAATTTATACCAAGGAGAATAGAATGGAGACAGGCTTTTGCCAATGCTTTGGATCTCCTGACCTCCATTTCCAGGAGAGATTAGCTTGATAAAACCAACACAACCTCAATAAAACACTAACAATGGAAAGAAGTAAATAGAAATCATATTAAGCAGCAGCAATATTGCATGAATTGAAACAAAAATTTAGGTATAATAGCCTTGGTGGGTTTTAATATTGTTCCCAATCACATCACAATATGAATCATATCATGGTGATTCTAAATAACGTTTATCATCTTCAAATCTCCTCTCCTGGTAGACGTCTCACATTATTTGAGGGTTTTTTAAGAGCTCATACATAATTAAATGTGCTGAAAGCAAAGCGGACGAAATACCTTCAGAAACAGCAACTCTGTTACATGTTCAATTAAATATAACACTCTCATATTTACCATTATTTTGCTACCCTCCCCCTGCCCCAGAAGTTAAATAAATAGCATAATGATATAGTGCTGCAGAACAAAGGGCAAATACGACCAGCCCTGAAACTTTGTTTAGATTCCAATTGTATTGGACTTGCAGAATTTTGGATTCCATCGCAAAAGTATGACAAAATAAAAGGAGCATTGATCAAAAAGTGTGGTTAAGAGGGCTAAGAGGGTAAGTACAATGGATGGAAGGATGTAATTCATTTTGGTGTTGAATAGGACTCAAGAAAATTGTCTATCAAAAAAGAAAGTATAATCATCTACAAAGTAAGGGCCTAATACCGTGCTGACTTTCATGTGGATAGACCCGTGCGGCCCCAATGACTTTCATGGGACTCTGAATAGTTGTAGGGATCAATTTGCAGCAAGCACTATACAGGACAGAGGTTTTAAACAGTACAGTTGATCATCATACAGTCCTTTTGCTCTTAGACAGTGTTTACTTAACAGTCTAACAGTGAAGTGTGTATTTCCAAATGAACACCAAGATGATTCAGTCACAATATTCTTGACTTTAATAATAGCTAGCTGGTGTTAGCTGACATTATTTGGAAAATCTGAAATGTGGTGTATTCATCAGTTTAATTACTAACAGTCTGGATCTAACAACTAATATGGATCAATTAGGCAGATCCACTGTTTATTCTGAGCCAACGGTGAATTTTCAAGCTTTTAGATCTTACTTATAGAGTTGAGAAATATTACTTATGACTACTAGTACCTTGAATATAAATTGAGAAAGGCCTTAAAAGCAAGAGTTGGAAGCTTATATATGTAGTGATGACAATGGGAAGCCAATAGAAGGACACAACACGGCATGGTCAGAATGACAGGCCAGGAGGATGATCTACATGGTAGCAAACGAAAGGAAATAAGGGAGACTGAGGTTGATGCTAGGGAGGCAAGAGATAAGGAGGTTGGGGAAGTCAAAATGGAGATGATGTGAGGATGACAGTGGTGTAAAGGGAGGACAGCCTTTTTTTTTCAGGAAGAAACGCTTAAATCTGGACATGGTCTAGATGTCTAAGTCTAAACAGAAGGCAGAGTCAAAAAGGTCACTCAGATTATGGGGATGAGTGACAAGAAGGTTAGAGTTTTCTACACTGATGGAGAAGGTATGGAGTGGGAAGAGTTTGAAAGGGATGGCAAATAAATCATATTTGGGCATATTAAGATCCCTGAAGATGTCAGCAGGAGATATCACAGAGACAGGCAGAGATGTGGGGTTGGATGGAAGGAGACTGGTCAGAATGGAGAAATAAATTTGTGATTCATCAGTACAGCGATTAGCTGATGCATGCAAATGGATGAGGTCACCTAGGGTGCGTCTACACTGGCAAATTAGGTTGACTTAAGGAGGGTTAAGTCGACTTAAACAAAGCCACGTCCACACTGGGCTTTTATTAAGTTGACTTAAGCACTTCCTTAAATCGACTTAAGGAAAGCTTAAGTCGACTTCATAACGTCTCGTTTTAGGTTGACATAAGCCTTAAATCGACTGCTTAAGTTGACTTAAAGCCAGTGTGGACGGGGATTAGTGCCTAAATTGACCTTATTTAGTCGACTTAAAGCATTAAATCTACTTAATAAGTTGACAAGGGGCTATGTCTACAATAGAAAAGTTAAGTCAACTTTGTTAAGTCGACTTAACAACTTTTCTAGTGTAGACATAGCCCTAGAAGAAGGTTGTGTACGGCGAGAGGTGGAGCAGTGACCAAGATCTATGTGAGAGAGGAAGAGGAGGCCTATTGAAAGAGATGCTGAATAAATTACTAGAGAGGTAGGAAGAGAAGAAGGAGAGGACAGAGATGTGAAAGCCAAAGGTGGAAACATTTTAGAGAGGAGAGTGTGATGGATGGTGTGAAAAGCAGCCAGGAGCTCAAGGAGCATAATAATGCAGCCCCAATCAGAGATCCTAGTGACCGTAGATGTGACATCAGATGTAGACAATTTCAGTGAGCTGTGGCTATAATTTAATTATTAATTGGCATATTTAACAACAAGCACAGATATAGGAACATGTTTTCTATATAATATACAAGATGTTTTTTCCTAAATTCATAAAATGTGATCTCAATGTCAGGAGTAACCTGCTTTTCATGAAGACCTCCCCTTCCATAAATGCCTAACTACACAAAAAAATTAACGTTTCATGCAGAAGCTTGTTGGAACAAAAGCATGCTTGAAGCGTGATCTAGAGCTTTTCACACAGACAGTGTGACAGACAGTCCTGACAGTCACAGGAAGTGAGTTTCAAAGGCAAAGGGTCTTTAACTGAGAATTTCCTGCTATCAGCTGTAGATAAACAAAATCTAGGGTGTGACAGAAAGAGCTCCGGAGGATCCCAGATTTTGTGCCATGATGTATGTAACAGGCTTGTACACAACTAAACTTAATATTATTTAACATTATCCTTCTGTGCTGTCAGACATTTTCTTTTTTTATAGCAGTGTCTACTTTGGAATCTCACAGTGTTTCACAGCAGCTCTGGGAACAGAGCTGATTATCCTATTTTTACAGATAGGGAAACTGAGGCACAGACCAGTAAAGTGCCTTGTCCAAGGCCACACAAAAAGTCTTTGACAGAGTCAGGAATGGACATCTCACTCCAAGTCAACCACAGTCCTTTGTTCTTCTGTTGCTAATGCACAGAAAACCCCGAACAACTAGCTTAATAGTAGCCTTAAAAATCAGATCTATGGTAATGTTTTCCACCACCATGTGGCTTCAGAATTTGGCTCAGAATTGTGCTTCAGGCTGATCTCATTTATCCCAAGAACCAAGCTCGCAGAGAGTGAACCCAGGGTCAGGTAAGCACAAAGGTCATCTTCGAACAGCCATTCCTGAATTGCTCTGTGCATTGCAAGGCCTGAAAGTACAGATCTAACTGGGAAAAAACCCCCACAGATTTTTCACCTCTCCCCATAAGGACAAGGAAGGAAAATGATTTCACCATGTCAGAGATGGTTGAGATATTACTTAGTCCTGCCTCAGCACAAAGGACTGGACAAGATGAGCTATCTAGTCCCTTCCAGGCCTACATTTCCATGCTTCTAAGCCTCCTGGATGCAAAACTCAGAAATCTCTGTTGTCAACAACCCAAGTGCCAAACGCCACAATTTCCCATTATGTGTCAAAAACTCCAGCTGTCTCATCCCCGAGACTTTTGTGTTTATTGTAATATGTCATTTTCTAAAAATCCTCTGCTATGGGGTATCCTTGAAGCTGCCACAAAATTCTCACTTTGCAGCAGAAGTGCCTTGCTCCAGAATATAGCTCCAGCTTGCTGCAGAGTACATAAAGCATCAGTGCCACCGGCATATAGAAAGAAAGAAAGAAAGAAAGAAAAAGGGGCTATCACAAATATGACTTGGATTCTTACCACTTTCTTTGCACTGTCAGAGCAGCACCAATGTTCCTTATTGGCTTTTTCTCTGGAAGAAACTGTGCACATAGGATTAGATGCAGCTGTTGTGTCTGGTTTGTTGGAAAAGAAAAATGCAGGTTAGGCCCTGAGCAGTGTGTTTATAAACAAATGTACCATGAGACAAACAATTAATGTATGAAAGAAAAAGGAGTGCACTTCTGTCAGCCAAATAAACCTTTTTGCTTCTTTGTGTGGCGGGAAGAACAGTTCCAGGTGGCAGAGCACAGAAAGGTAAAGTGCTAGGTCTGTGGCTTGCCCTTTCATTTTGTTTGAAACCACAGACCCTCCCACCATCTCCTGTCCCTTAAAGCATCCACTGAGACTAGGATCTTTATGTGATTAGAGAGCAGACATGTGGTGGGAGGGAGAAGGGTTAGGGGGACAGCTGCTGCTCAAGCCATTGTTGTCTTAATTCAACTCCGCACCAATTGTTAGCATAAATTAATGCTTATCTCAGCAGCTTTAACTAATATGTGTTCCTCCACTGCATAAGAATACCTTCAAACACACACACTAGGGATGGCCTGAGGAGTAGCAACTCAGTACTGGTGGCTTGGATCCAGCAGAAGTCATGTTGGCATAGAGTAGAAAGCCCAGGAAACAGTAGACCCTAAAAGAAAAGGAGAGGACCCTACCTACTCTGTAAGGGGTCTCTTGACATGCTGGGAGAAGAGACTGGAAATAATTTGAACTTTAGAAATAAATGTATGAGTTTGGCAGGGCCAGAGTTTGAGCAGTTGGAGGGGAAGTTCACAGGAGGTCCAGGTTCAGCAAAGAAAATCCCTCTCTGAAGTTTAAAGTTCTTTCTCATCTAAAGTACCCCTGAAAGCAAAGTCTCTGGTGGGATGAATCAGTGAGCCAGGGGAGCAGACCCATCATCCGTGTGTAACTATTATGGTTCTATATTATGAATTCTTCAGTGCAAATTGCATAACAGCAGACTTTTTCTTTCTTTCTTTCTTTCTTTCTTTCTTTCTTTCCATAGGTTATAGAACACAGACATAACCATGTAGGAGAAGAATGTTTCCATCAAACAACATTTCCATTTAAATACCTTTATTTCAAAACACTCAGATCTTTTTTTACTTTCTTGTAGGTGCTGCAGTTCTGATAACTTGTGCTTTTAGGAGAAATCTAAAGCCTTTCTTTGGCCTGGGGATTTTAAATCTCTGCATCTTTCTTTCCACTGTGGGCACTTCACAGTGATGCAATGTAAACAAGTCACTCCTGTCAGGCTAAGTTTTCTAAATCTTGTACCTGAATTGGACACCTTGGATTGTCCATTTCTGTCCTATACGTCAGTTCATTAATACTCAAAAATATGCTATCAAACAGACAATCAAATTTCATGTAAAATAAGCTTCAGCATTAAAACTGTTCTTAGCATTTTATGTGCAACTCTGTGGGTAGATATATTTCTTACTACTAGAGCAAAACTGATTTGTGTGATGGTTCCCCATCATGAAATCACTTGGAAGGTTGTGAGATAAAATGTCGCTTAGGATAATGTAATTGGCCTTAAGGTACAGGAGTTGAATTATTTTCAGTGATTTATAATCTGGAAATTAAAGACTCACTCATTTTCTAATTTAATTCCATCTTCAATGGAAAAATGTTCACTCTGAACTAAATTGGCGAGTAATGTTGCTAATTCAAATGCAGATGCAATTTCGATTCTGGTAGCAGTTTGCTGTGATTGACGAGTCCCCAATGGATCATTATGATTCTTATCTCCCAATCTCACAAATTCTCTAGCAGTTGTGATAATAACTTCAGCTAAGGAGAAAAGGGAAAAAATAAATTCTCCGCTGCATTGTCAATTCAGGCTTTGCTTTTTTCTGACATGAAATGGGGTTTATTTCAAATCTATTGCATGTTCGAGACAAATAAGAAGCCTCATTACTAAATTTTGTGTCATCATAAAACTGCAGTTTAATTGTTTACAGATAGCTTTCTAACCTCCATTTAAATTTCCCTAAAATGGGCTTTATATTCTTCATTGTTAATTAGGCATTAAATTACATTTTAGGTAATTCATTAAGTGTAAAATATCAGTGAATGTGTCCAATGACTAGCTATAATAATCCATATTTTGCCTTTTTAAAAAATTGTTGTCACATTGCTAAAAATACATTAAAAGACTTTAATTTGCATCCAGAAGTTACATAGAGAAGGTTATTTGATTGAGAAGTTACAGTTCATTTTCAAATTAAGACATAGGGTTCACATACACCAGAATTAATGGAGATCTACTATGTAAATAAAAATGGGGTTTTCTGTCATCACAGCATAGCAGTTTTTTGTGTTTCCTTGATAAACCTAAATTTTTAGGGCGGTTTGATCCAGTTGTGCGGACTAAAGTGTCTTCGGATTAAAACTTTTCATAGAGATTTCATGTAGAAAAGATTTTATTTTAAATGAAGTTAATGTGTGCCAGTTTGCTGACAAGTAAAAATACTTTATTAGCCAACTTAACCTTTTTTAAAATAATATTTCAGATTGTTAAATAAATGTTAATTTTTACGGTTCTAGTTTAGCCTTATTTGTAGCCTATTTTCTGTGGGGTGGGGAGGAAGGCATTCCAGCAAAAGGAGAGCAACCTGTACTCTCTCCTTTCCTCCATGCCACGTGAGATTGCAGTATGAACGGAAACCAAAGGACTGTGGTAGTGGGAATGATCTAGATATGGAACAGGTAAATGTTTACCCAAATAATACTACAGATTATTCAGTTTGAAACCCAGATCTGGCTCGGAAACTGGGCAAATGTGGAATGGAGAGTGGAAGAGAATTTCTCATCTCTAGGTTGTGGAGATTTCTCTGGAGGCTACTTTAGCCCAGTAGCTTAATAGCCTTCAAAGAACAGACACATTGAATTCTCTGATTCTCCCCTTGCCCTGCAATATTAAATGCAAAGGGAGGGGACTTTGTATATGGAAACCTTTATGAGAATTTTCCTGCAGATATTATCCTAGGCTGTCATGTCAGTGTATAGGAAAGTTTACCCTCCTGTAGAAAAGTTTCTTCCAAGCCAGGCAGATCCATCAGAACCTGTGGCAGGGCAGGTCCACTCACACAAGGGCCCTGAACCTCTTTTTCAGTAATGGACCCCAGGAGCAACCTTATTTTCAACAGCTCCTAGAAGGTTCAGTGGGGAATGAATAAAACTTCAGGTTGTTTTAACTAACTTCATAGCTAACTGCTCCCAGCTAACTTCCTAGGGTTATCAGGGGTACTATTAACAGCTCTCTTTCCCTGCCCCAGGATGTCTATTCCTCCGACTCCACCCTCTCCATCTGTGCAGATCCCCAGGGTTCAGAGATGGTGGGATCAGGCTACAGAGGCAAGTGAGTTCCTTTCTAGATGGAGCTGGAGAGATCTGCATTTGAAGATCCCATATATGTGGGTCTAAGGGTCATCAACCAATGTCATTGAATGGATCTGATTCCCCATTGAATTGTATAGGGTGCTTAAAAAACTCTCTCTAGGAAGGCTGTCTTTTTCTATTAAGTCCTATAAAGATCTTCTATGAGGGTTGTTACATTCTCTGCAGGCTAAACACTCACAGAAAGACAGTGTAGCAATATGCTAATACTGAGACACATCCATATTGCAATATGCAGTGACTTCATCCCCACCTGTCCATTGACATTTCACAAGTGAAGACAGCAGCAATCAAAGAATAAACATTATTTCTGTAGTACCACTCACATACTAGGGGGCTGCAGAAGGTGAGAAAGGGACCAGAAGCTGGCTGAATACTAAATACAAAAATTTAATTAAAGTGAACAGAATCATGAATTCTGCTCTGGACTCATGCAACATGTAGAAAAAATGGATCATATTCCCCTTCTTTGTCTGTATATATCAGACCAGATCTAAATTTGGTGTAAATAAGTGTGTCTCCACTTGAAGGTCTGGCCCCTTAGGTGTATATCAGGAAAATATTGATGATATTCAAGGTCGATGGAAGTAGATTATTTCTTAAAGATAAAAGCATTCTTTTGAATGTACTTTATTCTCTTTTAATTTGATCAGTATTAATCATTACTAACCTCAGGATTTTTGTCTGAGGCATGAGAAATAATATCAGAAAAAACCAGAAAGCCCTGTCAGTAGGTGCAGAGGCATGGTGAAGCAGAGATTTGTGATAGATGGATTATTCCCTTTGTTACATAGATACTAGAGGTACTCAGATAGTAGGGTGATGAGGGCCATATAAGTACCCGCATAGATCTGTTGCTTTGTTCTGAGGGCAAGCGTGAACACTGGGCTATCACGTATAGACACCTGAACCAATCACAATGCTTGTAACTTTATGTACAAATATAAAACAAAGTGTTAAAAGGAAGAAGGCAGAGGGCCTGAATCTCCATTGCTCGGCACCTTGTGTGGTCCTTTACACCTGTGCAAAGTGATTGCTAAGTGGGTGTAGAAATACTCTCATCCTGGTGTGATAGCCTATAACACATCTTAATGGAGAATTAGGCCCGCTACATTGATAGGAGTATGCAGTGAGAAAGCATTGCGTCTTGAATTGAAAAGAATATTCATTAGCAGGTTATAATGCCATATATGTAGCTGGTTTTGGCCTAATGGTATGCTGGATGTCATTGCTCTGCTCAGACAGATGAACATTTTCTACAGTATGGTGTGCATATACAGCCACATATATATTCTAGCTATATTTTATTAAATTCTTCATATATGTCCTTAATTGGCATTTAAGATATCTTCCTTGGCTCCACACATTTTGCAAGAGAGTGAAACTTGTCTTAAATGTCTACCCAAGTACGAATAATAATAATTAAAAAAAAAAAAGCAGCAGTTTAAGGGACATGCCCATCGATTAAAGATGAAGCAGAACTTTACCCAGGGGACATGACTCTAGTCCTGATTAGACCACTGTAAAATCAGAATTAATTCCATAGAAGCAAATATAGTTAACCCACTGTAAAATACGTGAGATCAGAATCAGGCATTTTATAAGTTTAGGGAGAATTTATGGCAGTCTCTGATGAAAGAAGGTTGCCCAATAAAGATTGTTTCTTGTATTTCTTTCGGACTGCAGATAGTGATCAGCTTTTACCCTGAAGAATGGGGATTAATAATCCTTATAATGTCTATCCTACCTCTTGCTCTCGTCTGCTCATCAAATACAATTTAGCTCAAGCTCATCACACCATGGGTGTAGATCTCTTCTGAGCTCTCATATATACCATCCTGGGCAGGATGTTCTGCTGTTTGACTGCTTAATCCTCCCTGCCCGAAACAGACATGCAGATTTCTATGGCATAGAGGTTGTTTGACTGGAGTTCAATAAAACAGGAAGGGATAGGTGAGGAGTGAGCAGATCCAGTCTGATCTTATTGGGTCCTTTTTCTCACTTCTGCAAAAGTGGTATTTGGTCTGCTTCACTTTCTTCTGCTTTACCACTCACTTTCTGACAGTGACTGTTGGTTCCTGGGCAACTCCCCTCTTTCCCACATAGGCTTCTCCCTTTTGCTGGAAGGGAGAGGAGTGGAGTGTGACAGAGAGATACGGGGATCACACTACAGAGTCAAAAGGAGCCGAGGGTCTCTGAATCTCAGGAAGACAGCAGGGGTTCCACAGCAGCAATCACAATTCTAAGGTAGGGATGGCCCAGTTAGCAATAAGTGAAGGTAGGAAAGGAAAGGGCAAGAAGAGGGGAATTGCATTCATTGTGTTGTGGTGGGAAGGGACAACAACTCTGTTTAGAGAACTGGGGGCACTGAGAGCTTCATTAATTGCATTGTGTAGGCTGCATGCACTTTGCAGGTAATAATGAATGGACGTGCTACAAGAATCTTAACGGGTATGGGCACAGGGGCATTGTAGAGGTCTGTGTTCATAAGGGGGAGCTTCATTAATTGGATTTGGAAGTGCCTGGGCATGGAACTCCTTTTGCTACCCCTTGTGTCCCACAAAAAGCAGACCGCTTCCTCTAGGCACCCGGCAGCCTAGAGAGAGACACTCCCAGCTGGGCCCCAAATGATGAAGTATGGAACACTTGTGTTTTGTTGGGTGTGGAGTCATGAGGAACCAATTCCAATGTTTTTTAATTATAAAACCTGCTTTCAAGAGTGCTTTCTCACTGTGAATGAAGTAAATGAGCTATGGAACTCTGGGGGAGAGAAACAAACAAGGAGTCCCGTCGCACTTTTAAAGACTAACACGTGTATTTATCGCATGAGCTTTTGTGGGAGAAAATCCCACTTTGGAGACAGAGATGTGAAAATGCACACCCAGTTTATTGGATTCATCATCACAAAACACAGTTAATTGTACACTTGAAGAGCATTATAATTTGTCATTTATGGCACCACATGCAATGAAACCCAGGTGATACACGTGATTGGCTTGTGTAGCGCACTGGCAGATTCAAAGGTTTAGAGAGCTGTCCTTTTGCCACTTTGTATGCTCTAGGACATAGAAGTGTCAATGTCAAACCAAACATCAGAAGCTGATTTAAATTAAGATCATAAGAAACAGAGTTAAAGATATTAATGTATTAGGCTGACCAGCACTATGTCTTCCAAATGCAATTCCTTTGATATGGGAGACTCAGAATGCCATTTGTATGTAGAAGAGGGTCTTTTAGTAAGCTTACTGGATATGGTAGAACTAAGTGGTACAGTAGTATGAGTGTACACTCTCAATTCCAACTGCAGAGTGCCTTTAAAATATACTGCAGGTGCTCATAATGTCTTGCCAGTGTTTCATATTAACCTTTAGACTACCTGAAATTTAACATTCTATGTAAGCTAGATGGGTTTTTAAAAAAATGATAGATAATATAACAAAAAAGTACAGAACACGAAGGAAGACATGTGAACAAGACAGTTATTAGAATCGGAAAGATTTATGTTATAATATTTTGAGGTAGCCTACCCTTTAGTGACTGCTTCCTTTAATTTGCACAAGTAATTGACAAATCATTAGAAACTCATTAGGCAAACAAATCTTAGACAAAAACAAACCTAGTACATAGGAAACAGACACTAGTTTTGAAATATTGTGTAGCATACTGAGAACTCCGTTGGGTTCAAAGGTACAAGTCAGAAAACACTGTTTTAGATTTGCATGTAAAACATAAATTTAACTTCTTCAGTGCTAGCAAACTTATACAGTTGGATATCACAAAATTTTCCATTGTACATAATACATTGCACAAAACTTATATGTCAATGGGTGTGTCTACACTTGAAAATTAAGTCGACTTAAGCTTGCTTAAGTCGACTTAATTTACGCCACGTCTACACTACAGTTTCCTTAAGTTGACTTAAGGAAATTCAAAGTCGACTTTATAACACCTAGTATAAAGTCGATTTTGAGGCTTAAGTCGACTATTTAAGTCGACTTAAGCCGGTGTAGACGTGGGGTAGCCCTAAGTCGACTTGTCGACTTAGGGCATTTGTCCCTTCTCGCCGGGACCACTCAGATCCCGGCAAGAAGGGACCGCGGGGCTTGCTTCCTTCTCCCCAGGACCCGCGCTCCAGCTGCTACTAACTAAGTCGAGCTAGTAAGGCCCCCTTTAAGTCGACTTAGGAGTCCAGTGTGGACTCTCTAAGTCGACCTAAATACCCCAGTGTAGATATAGCCAATGGGTATAGAGAGGTATCGCCATTGTAGATATATTGCATCCTATATACATACATTTATAGAACTGCAGAGAAGTCAAAGACATACTGTTTAACAATTGGTTAACTAGGAATATTATTACATCATATACAAGGCACACCATATTCCACTTTATCCACAAATTTTAAAGCAAACTTGGCCATTACAATAGAAGTAGAGCTTAAATTTACCGGGCACATTCTCCTCCTGATTCATGAATGTAACTCCCATTAATGCTAATAGAACTTGCACTGAGAGAAGAATAGATCACATGCAGTTGATGATCGTCTTAGACTAACACAGCAGCATACCGAAATTCCTGTCATACAAATTATGTACTCACTTTCCTCCTACCTCCCTATAGCACAGTAGTGCAACTCTGCATACACGCTCACACCTCACAAAACGATATGTGGAAACAGTCCAAGTTACACTCACGACTAGTAGAAGTCACAAGGATATTTTGATATAAACAGTACCAACAAAAAGATACGAGGACAGATTCTGAGATCATTTACACAGGCGGAAATGAGAACAGAATTTGGCTTATGATATGTAAGATAAAATATAGAAATTAAAGCATAAAAGTTTTCTAGTTTACTTATTAGTACAATATGTAATTGGATGGAAGTAGCAAGTTTCAAAAATTTGTCTTACCATAATGACTGTAATTTTTTAAAGATCGAAAATGAATCTGACTAGAAAATACCATTAAACTCCAACTTGCTTAAAATTTAAAGGGTAATTCACATATAATGCTTTTATTTAATAGCCCAATTTACAAAACGTCTAAAATTAATGCAGATCTTTTCAGGACAAAATCAGCTGTAACTGCACCAACTAATTTTTGCTCATTTGAACTGAATTATTAATAAGAGAGAAATATACCATATGTTCCCAAAAGAGCTGGATACATTTATTTCAAATAAAATTGCTGTGTTTGGTGGAATATAAGAGGTTTAAATGCTTTCAGAGAAATGGGTTACTTATATACTGATTTAATAGAGTATAAATCAGGCTGCATAATTAGGGACACAGCTGTTTCCTAACCTAAAGCTGGCAGCTTTTGTTGGTTAAGTTCCTTTATCACCTGCATGGCTTTAATCAGCAATAATTTGTTCTTCTTGTGGAGTAATACAAGTTAATCAATAATTTTGTTGTTTGTACTATATTGGAAAAGGGCTTTTATGACAGGTTTGGGTTAAATTTGGAATGCATTCTCCTGTCTTATTTGTTTGATTTATTTCATAATACTGTAATCTTAATTCTAACTGAGAATTAAAGGAGGTATTTTGATAGTGTAACCTCTATCTAAAACTATTAGAGAGACATGTTGTTTTAACTTTTTAACATTCATTTTGAAGTGTCTACTGTAAATTATGACATCCACCCACAATTTCAGATCTATAGTTGAAGCTTTGAGTAAACTTCTCCCATCAAAGTATATAAGTAATTTTCTAAGGGGTTTATGGGACATTCACAGTGCATTACAGGGAGGAGAGCACCTTCTTTTTCAGCTTCCCTGCTTTAGCTAACTATTCTGGAATTGGTTATGGAAGAACACTGCTGTTTGAGATCCAGCCCCTAAACCAGGAAGATACTTAAGCACATAATTAGCTTCAGGCATGTAAGTAGTGCCATTGACGTCTCTGGGACTATTCACTGACTATTTGGGACTCCAAGCAGTACTAAGAGATCATGGAACAAGTGAAGGGTTAAGGATGGGTTTTCAGATGCCATTGAAGTCAGTCTGGCCCTTATTTTGCAAATAGATATAAGGTTCAAATAATCTCAGAGAAAATGTGTGAGCCATTGAGCATCTAAAGAACAATCTGGAGAATTAAAAGAATGCATATTATTTATCAGAACTTATTACTTATACACTGTCATGATCAACACATGTGCGTAATACCAATCAGCTGCTTTTAAAAATCAAACCTAATTTGTCCCACTGGATCCTAGAAGGTCTTTTGGAACCGTCACTAACACTATGTCTACACTAGAAAAAGTTAAGTCGACTTTGTTAAGTCGACTTAATGAGGTCAACTATAAGTCGACTTAAAGCCAACTTTATTAAGTCAACTTAACAAAGTGGAGTAAGTCGACTTAAAGTTAAATTGACTTAGTCTACTTTGTTAAGTCGACCTAACCACCCTTAAGTCGACTTAATAAAAGCTTAAGTCAACCTAATGAGTAGTTCTTATTAAGTCAACTTAAGCTTTCATTAAGTCGACTTAAGGAATTTCTTAAGTCGACTTAATGAAAGTCTGGTGTAGACAGGGAGTAATTTAGGTCCACTTAGGGGTCCTTAAGTCAACCTAAATTGCTACTGTAGACATACCCTAAGATTCCCAGATATTGTGTTGTTTCCTATCATTCTAAAGCATGGAGCTGTTGTTACAGTAGGTGTAAATACGTAGAGTCGGCTTGAAGCCACAAAGTTCAGATCCAAACTTCAGAATCATGGTTTTGATTTGGCTCATTATAAGAGGATATAATGTAGTCTTATATAGTCTTACATTATCCTGCTGTAAGGTTCTCCTGTGAAGTTCAGATCCAGACTTAATAGTGACCATATTATAATTAAATTTAACATTCTTGTGAAGGGAAAAATGCCAGAGAAGCCCAGCACAGTAGCATTTAACTTCAAAAAAGAGAGGTACGCAAAATGAGGAATCTAGTTAAATGGAAATTAAACAGTGCTGTCACAAAAGTGAAATGCCTGCAAGTTGCATGGAACTTTTAAAAAATTCCACAATGGAATGAATTCCATAAATGAAATGTATACTCCAGGTAAAAAAAACATAGTGAGAGGACCAAAAGAGTACCCCAGGACTAAAGAAACAAAAAGAGGCATTTAAAGGCACAAAGCCATCCTTTAAAAACAGGAAGTTAAATCCTACTCAGGAAAATAGAAAGGAACATAAACACTGGGAAGTCAAATGTAAAAGCGTAATTAGGCAGGCCGAAAAGAATGTAAAGTGTAGTTAGCCCAAGGCTCAAAAACTAACAGCAAAATATTTTTAAGTACATGGGAACCAGGAAGTCTGTCAAACAGTCTGGGAGTCCACTAGATAATCAAGGTGCTAAAGGAGCATGGGACAAAGATAAAGCCACTGTGGTGAAGCAAAATGAATTCTCTGCACCAGTCTTCACTACAGAGGATGTCAGGGAGGTTCCCACTCCTGAGCCATTCTTTGTAGGTGACAAATCTGAGGAACTGTACTAGACTGACACGACAGCAGGGGTATTTTTGGACCAAATTGATAAATTAAACAGTAATAAGTCACCAGGCCCACATGGTGTTCATTCAAGAGTTCAAATATGAAGTTGCAAAACTGCTAACTGTGGTGTGTAACCTGTCGTTTAAATCTGCTTCTGTACCAGATGACTAGAGGACAGCTAATGTGACACCAATTTTTAAAAAAGGCTCTGGGGGCAGAACTAGCAATTACACGCTCATAATCCTAACTTCAGTACCAGGCAAATTGATTGAAACTATAATAAAGAACAGAATTATCGGACATATAGATGAACACAATTTGTTGGAAAAAAGCTAATATGGCTTTTGTAAAAGGAATTCATCCCTTGCTATTCTTTGAAGAGGTCAACAAACATGTGGTCAAGGGTGATCCAGTGGATATAGTGTACCTGGACTTTCAAAAAACCTTTGACTAGGTCCCTCACCAAAGGCTCTTAAGCAGAGGAAGCAATCATGGGATAAAAGAGAAGGGCCACTCATGCATCAGTAGCTGGTTAAAAGGCAGGAAACAAAGGATAGGAATAAATGGTCATTTTTCAGAATGGAGAGAGATAAATAGTGGTGTCCCCCAGGGACCTGTGCTGGAACCAATATACTCATAAATGATCTGGAAAAAAGAGTAAAGAGTGAGGTGGCAAAAATTGCAGATGATACAAAATTACTCAAGATAGTTAACTCCAAAGCAGACTGAGAAGAGTTACAAAAGATCTCATATAAATGGCAACAAAATGGCAAATGAAATTCATGTTGATAATGGAAACGAATACATCTTGGAAAACATAATCCCAGCTACATACAAATGATGTGCTCTAAATTAGCTGTTACCACTCAAGAAAGAGATCTTGGCATCTGAAAATGTCCACTTAACGTGCAATAGCAGTCAAAAAAGATAAGAATGTTCGGAACTATTAGGAAAGGAATAGACAAAAAGACAGAAAATACCATGATGCCACTATATAAATCCATGGTACGCCCACACCATGAATACTGCATACAATTCTCATCACCCAATCTCTAAAAGATATACTGGAATGAGAAAAGATACAGAGAAAGGCAACAAAAATGTTTAAGAGTATGGAACAGCTTTCAGATGAGGAGAGAATAAAAAGACTGGGACTTTTCAGCCTGGACAAGGGAAGACTGAAGGGGGATATGATAGACATTTATAAAATCATGAATGATGTGGAGAAAGTGAATAAGGAAGTATTATTTACCCTTTCACATAAAACAAGAACCAAAGGACACACAATGAAATTAATAGGCAGCAAGTTTAAAACAAACAGAAAAAGGTACATTGCACAATGCACAATCAACCTATGGAACTAGTTGTGAAGGGCAAAACTAAAATGAGATTCAGTAAAGAATTAGTTAAGCTCATGGAAGACAGATTCATCAAGAGCTGTTAGCCAAGATGATCAAGGATGGAACCCCATGCTCTGTGTCGTAGCTGCTGACTGCCAGAAGCTGGAAGTGGATGACTGTGGATGAGTTACTTGTTGATCGCTTGTTCTGTTCATTCCCCTCAAAGCACTTGGCAGAGGACAGAATGCTGGGCTACATGGACCATTGGTCTGACTCAGCATTGCTGTTCTTAGATAAACCTTTCCAAGGTTTATGCTGTTTGCATTGCCAGTTTTGACTAGGACCCTTTTCTAATATATATCTAGTGCCTTAAATAACTGTGCTTATGCAGTAGCTGATTTTCAAATGTAATTAACAGAACACATGCATTTTTAAAGGGCCTAGTTCATGGTATGAGCTTAGTTCCACAGTCTGTGGGCATGCAAAATTCCTGTTGGCTTCAAGAGGAGTTATGTGCACCTAAAGGACACAAGCTGTGCCTTAGATTCAAGCAAATAATGTAGCCATTTTGAATTATGGATACACAGAAAAGTTTTCCACTCCTGAGGTTTAAAGCCCGGAGCAGACAATGAAAGGTTTCTATAAGCTTGACAGGGGTTTCAATCAGGTCTTGAAAGAATCAACATCTTTTAACTGTTGATCATTTATAAAAAAAAAACAAAAAAAACCTCTTCTCACCTAATACCTCAAATGCAAACTTTTATCCAGAGAAAATTTTTATGGACCGGTTGTAGACCTTGATGATTCTAAATGAAATGCTGCAAAGCTTTAACTATAGTAAGGTATGTATGCACCACTATAATTAATTGCATGGCTTTGATTTTAACTATAGGAACCATTGTTTCTGTCTACTTGTTGAATATGGGAAATAGTGCACTTATAATACAAATATATTAAAACCAGTGTTAGATTACAAATTTTATCTTTAGCTTTCTGGAATGGGTATGTCTGAGTGAAAATTAACCTCAGCATAAGGCATTTAATTTTCTTTTAATTAGAACTCTGCCTCATATACAGTGTAAAATATACTTGAGAATTTCCTGAAGGAACAGGAAAGCTGAACAATAGGATATTGATAAATATACAGATTCTACACTAATCTGAGTGCATGTAAGAGAAATTTGGTTTGGAATATTAAATTAAAATGCAGAGACTTAATTTATGGTCTCTATGTGACTTAGTGAGCTTTGTTTATTTTCACATTTTTCTCTTTCAGCTTCAGACATTCCCTACTTCATAAAAGTGAATGCTAGATAGCTTAACCACTGCCAGAGGAGTTTAGCTAGAAAAAGACTGGAGCACCCTCTAAAGTGCAAAGCTAGTATCAGCACAAATTACATATCAATGGAGCTAAGCAATGTATATTTATATAGATAGAAAGCAAATTCTAATGTGCAAAAAAATGTTACAAAATTCTGTTCTAGGTAGCATAGAACAGTGGCTTGGACATGAGACCCGTCCAAGTGTGCTGTGAAATTTTGTACAAAGGTAATGAAAATCAATGTAAAATGAACATTGTTTCATCTTAAACAATATTCTACCCAACCAAAATTACAACTCATAAAACTCATGAAAATTAATCATCAAATTAAAAGCGAGGTATCGATTTTTCAATTCTAAAACATGAACATTCTAAACGTGGGTAGCCAAAGTGCAAAGTTGAGATGACATGTATTTTAGTTCTGGTGGATTTGAAACATTAATTCATTTGATCCTTCTTTAGCTTGTTGTATGCACTATGTTGCAAACCACTCTAGTAAGACCATAAACATAGTAAATGTGATGTTTATGAGCAATCATTTCAATTGAAAAAAGTGGGTATACAGTAGAATTGTTTGTCTCATTGAAGTGTGCCGTTTTACTGAAAATGTTGGGAACCACTGGTAATTTATAATAGAGATATACTATGTAATCAACCTTCTGAAATGATAAGATCAAACCAAGGTATACCAATTAGTAAAGTATCATGATCATTCTAGTTGCATTATTTGAGCAAGAGAGGACATTATATTTTATTTGTTGATATAAACTTATTTATTCATATTAGAGGGAACACAATGGAACATGAGTCATTATAGCCACTGAGTTTTTATTTTAAACAATTATACTGTGAATCATACCAGATATCCTTTGTCTTCTTGCCTGGCTTATAAAAACAGCTGATCACGGCCTACATTTCCTGCTTTTAGTGCCAGAACTTTTTTTCATATTCAAAGAGGGGGAACATCCATCCCAAAGGTAACCAATTATATTAATTTGCAAATTGAAAACTTTACATAGTTAAAAATATAGTGGGGTAAAAGAGTAATCTCACCCTGTGTGGCTTTACTTCATACGCCTCTTTTATCCACGGCAGGCTACACTTTCACAAATGTTAAAAGAATTATGGTGGTAAAATTTACAGATTGGTAAACAGCTTTTCAACTATTTTTCAGTTACTTTTGGTACAAATGAGCTTCCACAAAACAGCAAATTCCCCTAACTTCCTTGTCTAGCTCTGACCTTGATGGGAAATATATTGAGAATGTCAGGGGACCAATGTAGACAGTGATTGAAATTAAAGGTTTAATAAGCTTTTGGTCAGTTGGCCAAAAAGTTACAGATTTCTAACAGGATAACTCCTAAAGGTACCTCTCCCAACAGCAATGTGATGGGAGAAGGCAACAAAACTCATTATCCTCATTTTGATTCTGATGTCCACAGCTTCTACCTATGTCTCAAGATCAGCACAGCCCACTCAAATGGAAGGCCTTACTAGATCTGTATTATTCCAAGATGTAACCATGATTTAGCCATTCCAAGGCCTAACAAAGGCAACACTCCCATTTAGATTATTGCATGAGGCAACCTCCCACAAGAGTTCATGCCTCACTGCAAATGCCAGCCCTTGTATCTGCTTTTCCCATAGCCCTATGCCACATAGCCCAGGCATACACCATAGGAAAGAACTTTAGAAAGGTTATATTCTTAGTGAGCCATCCGCTGCTTTACCTGTGTACATCAGGCCTCATCATAATAATGCCCAGTGGCATCTCTACACTACTGGATTTCTGTGGCCAATGCTTATTTAGATCCCATTGAATTACTTCTCTTCCTGTTCTGGCCCTACCCCCTAACTCAGAGCTGCCATGATCAAATGGTGGCTCTGCAGACAGCTACTTCTTTCTAAATCACTGCTGCCACCGCCAACATAACTCACCATACTGCAGGTGTCTTTCAAGGTCCCCCCATTCTCCTTCCTCCAATCTCCATAGTGTCAAGGGGTGAGGTGGAGCAGGAAAAGCCTTCTGCTTGCTGCCCAGCATTACCTTATAAACGCTGCTCCCCCTATCATCTGCCAGCTAGTCACAGCGCTTGTCAGATGTGCTTGTATTTACCAGTAGCTGTTCCCCATGAAAGGGGCAGGCACCAAGATGCCAACCAAGGCTGTGGGTCCATGCACCTAATCCCTGGCTTCGCAATTCAAAACTACTGGCAACAGAGCAATATGACTTTGTCATGGTCCACACCCGGAATGTCTTATTCTGCCTTTTAAATCTGAGGTATGGGAGAGCTCTCAGCTTAGACAAACTCAAGGCTGATTTGAGAAACAATGGTCTTAAGTCAACAAATTACATGTAACATACAAAGAAAAAAAAACATCAACAAGAAATGAAAGAGGAAAAAAACAGAGGTCTATTGCAGATGTTAAATGTCAGCTCTAGAAAACTAAGCAAAACCGTACGGGAATTGCATTTCATGGAGTTTTCCTAGGAACTCTGTCTTGTCTTTGTTATATTTTTCTTTTGACTTATTCAAGATTTTAAATGGGGTATCTGAGGTCAGAATCTGGCCCAATGGCTCAGTGTGGTGCTAATATTTTCCACCATTAGAGAAGGAAAGCCTGAGGCTCCTTCATCAGCTGCTAAAAGATATCTGTTTTCTTCTGCTGGCCTAGAACTTTGGGGGCAGAGGAACATTGAGTTAGCTGATTTTGTTTTGAATGTGTTTTCATTATTTCTTCCCATGCCCCAAAGAAAGTAGCAGTTGGTAGTTAGTTATGAAGTTTAAAATTTAGGAACATTGAGCTAATGATGTTTAGCTAATTTCTATTCAATGTGCACCACAAGGATAAATCAAATTGTTTTGCTATATATGCAACTTAGTGGGGGGGAGGGCGGGGAAACAAACAAATAACACCAAAATCTGCTGTGACTCTCTCCCAATGAATTTTGATCTCTCTGCTGCAAGTCGGTACTTCATTCCACAATCTCCTAAATACCTAACTGCCTGATTAATGTATCATTTCATACCTAATCAGTTTAAAGGAATTGTATGAAAGTATGGTAGAATAACAGGGCTACGTGTCTTTGGTTATGGTCCTATAGCTCTAATTCAAGAATTAAATATCTGTCTTTTGTAAAAGTCATTACATGATTTATTGGAAAATTGGTAGAAACAGCCCTTAGGGGGTTGTGCTCAAAATCTGGTTTAAAAGACTGGCTGCAAGCTATGACTTTTGATTTCCATGTATCAAAATGAATAGCATTGCCTGTTCCTATGCAAATGAAATGTTTGAATGTAATTTTTTTTTGTAGATTATATTTGTTAATTTAATACTACTCTTATACAACGAAATGACTTCTGTTTTGATCTTTCTACCTCAATTAGGCTAAATTAAATTCTCCCCCAAGCGTCTCAAACTCCTGATTCACCAAAGATGCAGGACAGCTTTTTTTGTTGCTTGATAGCTCTAAAATGTCTGCAGAAATTGTAGGTCAAGAATTACAACTGTGGTAAATCATGTCTCATGAATGAGAAGTAATCTGGGATTTCTCTAGGGTTTTTTTGGCCTGCCATTAAAATGAGAATAATATTCAGAAGAAAATTGAGGACCTTTAAATATATTTTGACATAAATATAAACCATGTCAGTCTATGCATGATTGTTGATATCTAAAAGCATCCTCTGTTGTCTGTCATCTAAGTTATCTTAAAAATATAACAACTTAATTTTGGAATATCAACAAGTAACGGATAGTTTAACAAGAGTTATTTCTAGTTAAAGTTTATGAAAATGTGATGAAAAATATTTTATAAATGTAAAATGGGTTTGGGGTTATTACTACACAGTGAAATACAAACCCATCAAACTGCTTGCTGGAGCATTGTCAAGGAAGATTATCTATCCAAGTTTTTATACTTTGCTCCTCATCATGATATCTGAGGACGAAATTCACCCGTGTTACTGGCCAGAAAACACCCATTCATCATTAAATCCTTCTATCCTCTTATTTTGAGTACTTAAGTAGAACTTAAGTGGCTCAATGATCTTGTGCTGGCCCTCTTTTGTAAGGCAAGTTTCAACCCCAGCATCCATCTGAGTTGCTGTCACATGCTTCCTTATTACTTACTTGGATATATCTACTCCTGTTCATCATTCATGGGACAGCTGACATGCCCCACAGATACAATGCATGTGTTTTTTCTTGCTCCTTTCAGTTACTTCCTAAAAAGGCAAATCCTCTTGCTTCATGCATCTTATACTGATGAGTTCTTAAAGTCATGATCTATGCTTGCTTTTTTATTTTCCTTTCTAAAACCTTGTATAAAAATGATAATTTTGGAGTGGAAGAAGAAGGTGCAAACAGATCTGTGAATTCCTGAATGATTAGTCTCCCTGTATGTATGTCACAGCCTATAGGAGCCTTTGACATGTATGCACGGCAGTTGGATGGACATAATAGACCATAATGCTGCAAAGGGCACATCTGATGCAACTGAATGGACACATCAGCTCCAAAGAACTCCTATTATAGTCCAATGGGTCAATGATCCACGTACCATGAAGGATTTCCATGACAGTCCAAGATAGCTATTTTGTAGCTATTATATTTTATCAAATTGAAATCCAACTTTTAAAAAGGGGCAATATACAGATATACACTGTAGACCTTACTGTCTGGGAAGTTGCCATTACAGTTTATTGGATAAACAAAATACGTTCTCAAAATTAGTAACAGAATCACAATGCATATTTACTTGATAGACCAATAATAGCTTTTAGAGAGCCGCTATATTCCTTTCCATGGAACCAAAATACACCCAGGACAATTTCTGCATCATAACATGCATTTATAAATAATAATGAACATAGCCTTTAAAAAGAGAAAAATATACTTCCACACTGATTTGTTAGGTTGTTACTCAATAAACTGGGCTAGCCTCTTGCAGTAATATTGGGATGGATTTGAAAGTGTACCTGAGCATGATCAAAACTAGGGTTGGTCAGGTATTGATACCTTTCCACCAATCCTAGGGAAAGCTAGGGCATAGGTCAGGTACAGGTGAGAGCAGCCTTAGGACTGCTTTAACTTGCACCCATTGGAATGGCCTCTTGTGTCCAGGCTGTACCCCTTCTACCACCAGAAATACTTCCTGCACTCTAGGGGGAATAGTGGTAGATCCCACAGAGTTGGCTACATCAGCACAGATGGAATTCTCAGCCATCCTAGTAAAACAGCTATCTGTCCTCTTTGGCTATGTCTACACTGGCAAGTTAGGTCGACTTAAGGAGGCGTAAGTCGACCTAACTTAAGCCCTGTCCACACTAGGCTTTCATTAGATCGACTTAAGAAAATCCTTAAGTCGACCTAATGAAAGCTTAGGTCGACTTAGTAAGGTCTGCCAGTTAGGTCGAACTAACCCTCCTTAGGTCGACCTAAGCCCAGTGTGGAAGCATAAGTCCACTTTCTTAGGTCAACCTAAGGGAAGTTAGGTCGAATTAATAAGTCCCGGTTAAGGGAAAGCACTTTGTTAAGTCGACCTAATAAGGTTGACTTTCGGTCAACTTAAAGTCAACCCTATTAAGTCAACTTAACAAAGTCTACCTAACTTTTTATAGTGTAGACATAGCCTTTGTGCCACCAGAGCAGACAAAATGGACATAGGTGGGGGTCAGGATCGGGCCCATTATCTTTATGCCTTTTCACAGAAGGTTGATTTCTTTTGACTTTTTATGGTGAACTCAAACACAAGATAATACAAGAATAATCTCAATGTTGCTTCATAAATTTGTAACAGGTACGAAGACTAAAAATTAAGCCTGATACTTCATTCCTAACACATTCCTTTGTGACTTAGCATTACAAACGCCTCTGTATAGTGTGGGTCTCTGGAGCGCTCATATGTGCTGTTATACCTAGGCAAAATGCCATGAATTAAGGACAGAGTGTGAGGCTTGCCTTTGAATTTCCTGGCTTTTGTTGGTTTGTGTCATAAACTCAACGTTATTTAAATCTCGAGTTTTGTACTTAATATTACTAAATGCCTCCTCATCAAAGCTGAGCTTGTAATTGGTCACAGTGAATAGGTGATTAGAGAGATAAAGCACATTTGTGATTGCAAAACTATTATCAGTTTTGCAGAGGACAATAATTATGTAGCTTCTAATGTTTGAAAATATTGTCTAAATCTCTTTCCCACATGTTGTTTGTGATGGAAAACAATTAGACAAAGGATTCTTTCTCTAAACTGCCTCTGATTCAGATTTGCCTGATGAATGGTCTTTATGCTGAACCCAAAGCATTTGTTCCAAGTAAATTATATGTCATTGCAAATCCAAAAGGTCTGCTTCACAATGTTTATTGGGCTAAATTAAATCGTCTAAAGATGGTAAATAGAAGGCCTCAATAATTATTCACTTCTGTATAATTTAAACTGAAAAGGATGTTGCAGTTAGGAGAATGGAGATGAAGCAAACAACACTCCCTGCATTGTGTTAACATTATAAGAGGTACAATAGGGAAATTTATTTGATACCGATCTACATGAGGCACAACACAGCAACACAGTTTCAAATGCTACTTTTTGAAATAGCAGCTTTTGAATTGCAAATTTCAACCCAAATCACCTGATTCATTACTTGAATACATTCCCAGTGAAGACAGGGAGCTCTGCCATTGACTTCAGTGAGAGGAATAGGAGAACTGAATGACATTGTCCTTATTAAGGACTCAGTCCTGCAAAGTAATCTGCACTCTGGACAGATCCAGTGCTAACCAGGGAATACGAGGCTACATGGGTTTTCCTGGGTCAAGACAAAATGCTCTCCAACGAGAAGGCTCAAGACCTAGAACTCTTTATAGTCTTCACAGAAATGTTTGGTTCATATACAGAGTAGATATTTTTTAGAATTTGTGCTAGCCTGAAGAATTCTACCACTTCTTGCTCCCACATTATGGGCTTGAACCAAAGCCAATTAAAATGAGACTTTCCATTGATTTAGATTAGGGCCTAGATGTACAGGGAAGCTCTCTCAAAGTGCAAAAATCTTTTAAAAACAACAGAAAAGTAATTGTGATACATGTGTGTGTGTGTGTCTGTGTCAATCTCTGTATGTGCAAGTGTGGTGGGTGTATATTTGTAAATTTAAAGGGGGCCATTCAAGGCTCCATAGATAAGATTTTGTTGAATTTTTCATGTAAAGTCACCTAAATTCTGTGTGTATATACTCTCCTCAACATTACATTATTTTTGGAATACAAAACGAATTTTCTGAAAATTTAGATCCATTAATTAGTTTATGAATTAAAGTTAATGTAAAAATGCCTCCTTTAAGTAATTTAGGACCCTTTGTCAGATTTGTTTTTGTCCCTGATCATCTTAATAAGGTAATAACTTGCACTCTTCAAACTTAATTTAATTAAAATTCACTGAAATTCTGTATGTAGGATGTGCGTGAAGGACTTTTTAGAACAATTTATTGTAATGCCCCCTCCCCCTTATTCTTCATAATTATAAATTAAAGACTGGAAAAAAATGTTTTCAGATAATTCCATGGAAAATGTCCCTCTTTCAGAATGACAATCCTTTTAATGATGCCATGATGAAAAAAATAAAAAATCTAATATATCTTTAAAAATAAGTTTAATCTAATTTGAGATTAAAACACAAGAAACAAATATATGGTCATTACCTGATGTCACTCCAGGGCTGAGTTAAGGTGGTTTGTGCATTTCTGTGCTTTAAAATATTTGGATTTCTTTTAAGATTAATCCTAACTCTGAATTTTCTGGGTTTATAATGCTTGTATTTTGTATAATTATAATATCCCTGTAATGTATTTTAGGCTGTATTACTGATGTGTACTCTCAACCACAATTCCATTTTGACTTTATATACAAATATTCTCAGACAAAAGCTACATTACAGTGGGGATTTCTTCATCCCTGATCTTGCAAACACTTATGCAGATGCCCCTAATTTTAAGCATGTGAGCATACCTATGAATTTTAATGAGGTTTCTCACATACTTAAAATAAAGCATTTATGAAAGTGTTTTCTGGATTTCTGCTTCGTAGACGTTATGGTAAGCACCAGCACATTTCCTTCCTGACACATATGCCCCATCCATGACATGCATTCATATGGCCTCTCCGCCTGAAATGGGAGGTGGGACACATGAAGTTAACTAAGAAAGTTTTAGTCTCCTTTATTCCACTGTAGTAGTGCAAAACTGACTTATAGTAGACTGAAGCCAGGTATATAATGTACATATTATGTATAGCTATATCAGTAAACACAGAAACATACACACACACACACTTCACTACTATGGGCAATACATCGATTTGAAATACTGTCAAATATTTTACATCCACACAATGCATTTTATGGAAGAGTTAAAATAATATAGTATATGCTCTGTGTAGTATGTTTCCTTTAGCATTTGCAGATACTGCTTTGTAAAAGAAAAATATATATCACTGGATCAAGGTTTTCTGTTCACAACAGATGGTCAAAGAAAGCAATTATACTATTGCTAAACAAGCAGACTTCCCTTTAGCCTGATAAACCATTAAAATCCTTTATACTTGAACAAGCCTTTATTAATAACTCTTTTGAATTTTACCAGTGAGGACAGAAATAATGTATGCGTATTGTTAGAAATGGAAATGTAAAAAGATGTAAGGAAATTTTCAGGCAAATTCATGTTCATATTTAAAGAAGGCTGTTCTTTTCTAATACCATTGTTTGCATGTGTATCCGATTGTCAGATAAGGGGAGGGTCACAGCAGATAAACCATAACAGGATCATTGAATGAAAAACAAATATTTATTTTCCCTCTGTCTATTTGGGACTCATTTGCATTAAAACTGAAGCATTTCCAAAGACTGTTAGTGGGAGAATGATCATTTACGTGTCCAACAACGGTAAAGCTCTCTCTGATTGATATTGTATCATATAGGTTTCGCTTTCTATGTACTCTTCCGTCCACAGAGAATATAAAACCAAATGAGATGAACAGTACAAACAATAAATGGTCTTTTGTATTGAATTTGTATTTTGTTTTACCTGTTTACTTTTTATAACCATTTTTTAAGACTTGGCTGCTATATTAAGGATCTAGTTAGTGTTCTAGCCATAGGACAACAAAGCACTTGTTCATGTGCTTAACTCTAAGCACATGAATAGCTCCTCTGAAATAAATGGACTGTTTTACTGGCTTACAGGTAAAGTTGCTTATCTGGATCACACTTCAGTGCCTTCCTAAATTCCCTGAGGTCTGAACTGAGATGGAAATCTTCACTTTCTTTATTAAACTAAGTTGTGTAGTATCACTGAAAACTAGTAAATGAATGATTATCAAAGTTTTTTTGTATTACTTTCCAAGGGCCTGAGCCAACTACCCCAACAATCACTGACTCCACTGTCAGTTCAGAGCCTGAGTCCTGATCCTATACCTTCCTCGTAGTAACTGTACTCCTTGGCTACATTAAGAAAAGATGTTAGGACAGTTAAAATTGGAGTATGAAGATATATTTGCTTTAACACAGTGAGCTCATCTGCTTAATATTTAATTAGCTTACTTTCTCTCCCCAGTCTTCCCAGTTTATCTGCTGCCTCTTTTTACCGATTTGTAGAATTTAGCCTGCCCATTGGTTTTTGTCCTCTAGTTTTGTTATCATCCAGAAATGCACTCACTCTTGGGATTCCTTTTTTGAATAATGCTGTAGCTGTCTTACATTGTGTTATTATCTAAATCTAAGTGATCTACAGCAATGTTTTACTTCTAGAAATGCCAGGATACTGGGGGAAATAATCCTCCAAAGTGGTTCATTGTAATTGTATGAATTCTACACCTATGAGTTCCCTAAAAGGAACAAGGTATGGCTCTACCTGTATTAAAAATGTATGGCTGGTATTTTACCTAACTTCTTTTATATCTTTGCCATCAGACGGCAGTGCTTCAGCTATTTTCATTTCTATAATGAGACCCTGAAATACATTTAAAAAGATAGTGGAAGGGACAATACCATATTAATTGTTTCAGAACCAGTCAAATTATACCAAAATATTTTATTTATGTACAGTTTTATTTCTATCATTAATCACTGAATTCAGCTATGAAATGTAATGATATCCACACTAAAGTTAATTGTTCCTTTATTACCATAGTTATTATTGTTACTATTTAGCACTAATAAAAATGAGGTATATCCTGAAATGCTCAGGATTTAATATACACATATAAAAGTTATACAAGTAACTGATTCTTTTTTACTAATAGCTGAAGTTACTTTTTCTTTTTAAGGTCAGCCAAGTTATAAAAAAATTCAGGTATGCAGAAGCTAGCTACTACTGGGATTTTGTAATGATAAACACCTCAACGTCAAAATAATTCTAAGTTCTTGTGTTACTGATTAACCTGACTTTTGTTACCCATTTCATGAACCAATTTCTGCCATCACCTATAAAAATGGAGGGGTTCCCTTTGAAGTCAATTGGAGCCACATCTGTATGTCAAAATGTAGAAGCTGCCTCTTTAGCATTAACCAGGAAGAACATCATTGATTATTGGCGGTATGTAGGATATAACGATTTTAGAGAAACAACTGCTCTGTTAATTTTCAAGGTGTATTTAATAAAAAGTTATGTGAAACTGCATAATGTGGGATTGATACTAATTCTCAAATTGGTATAGGTGGCATATACTACATTTAGGATAGATTTATATATATGATAAGGGAGCTACTAAAATAGCCATACTGTATTGTTTTGCAATGGAACATAGGCTCCTGAGTCAATTAGGTACTTTGGAAATTCTTTACCCGCAGTACTCAGAAGGTCTTTAGGGGAAGATGCTTACATATTTCTTGTCTGACTGGGATATTTTGAACCAGAGAAGTTTGGAACACCTTATAAGCCTTGTAACTTTGGGTGCTTATTTAAGAAGAAGTTCTTCAACTTTTGATGTTCACTCTTCACTGGATAAAAATCTCAACAACTGGGGTCTTTTCACCTAAGAGCTCAAAAAAAATCAAAATTTGTTAGCTACAGAGATCCTGCATTCTGAGTCTTTGGGTTATTAAGGACTTACATATTTAATCTTTAACAGGCAGAAATCTCTTTTCTTTCAATCTCCTCACTATATTATATGTGATAATAAATTTTTAACAAAGGGAACCGTGTGATCATTCCATTCAAGATTTCCCTTAGTTTAAATAAATCTCTGTCCTATTTCATATCACCACAGACAAATATCAGAATCACAGAAGCAAGGGATGAGGTAAACCTCTTAGGATACCTAATCCATCTCTCTGCCAATGTGGGATTGTTCATATAATACATTTCATAGTGAATTGTCCAGTCTAGTTTTAAAAGTCTTAAACAATGGGGTTTTCACAAACTTTTTTGGTGAGATTATTCACGACCAAATACATTTCACCCTCTCAGTATGTTTATCTTGATACTCAGCTTCTATTTTTTCTGTGTCAGGTCCACTCTATTACCCATACTCCTGTGTGCCATACAAAACAGTCCCTCTGCCCGAGTCCCTCGTATTTATATCCGCCTGTTATTTGAGGGCTGTTTTCATGTCTAACCGATCGTCATATTTGGGATTGGGAAGGAATTTTCCTCTGGGTGAGATTGGCAGAGACTTTACGTGTTTTTCATCTTCCTCTGCAGCATGGGACACAGGTCACCTGCAGGTTTAAATTAGTGAATTCTCTGTAGCTTGAAGTCTTTAGTTTAAACGGTAATTTGAGGATTTCAGTAACTCAGCCAGAGGTTAGAGGTCTTTTACAGGAGTGGGTGGGTGAGGTTTCGTGGCCTGCATTGTACAGGAGGTCACACTAGAAAGATGGTCCCTTCTGATATTATAGTATATGAGTCTCTGTCCCCCTCTTTTGTCTTAGCAGAGTTATACATAGTTAATCTTTCTAGAGGCCAATGAACAAAGTTCTTTAGGGGTGATCCCCAGTAGCTGCTGAGCACCCTCAATTCCCATTCAGTGGGAGAGCACTCAGTACCTCCCAGGGAATGCGTAAGACCCCTCAGAGGATCAGGCCAATTGTCTAACTCAGCACTAAGGAACTGACTCCAGAAATACACCATTGTAATAGAGAAACAATCTCAACTTCAGGTCAGACCTAGAAACATTAGAGTTAGAGCATATGTTTCTCAGACCTCTAAGTCTTAACTGAAGAGCTCTCTCCTCACATGGAGCTCTACTCCCTTGTTTCCCTCTATAATTGCATAGTGGGAATGGAACAGCAGCTGCCTTAGTGTAGCAAGCCAATTCATGACTTAGGAGGGCATATGTGACCAGAGTGAGTTTGCTTTGCCCTCTGTAAAGCAGCAGCTGCTGCATGCATTGCTGTATGCAGTACACTGTTTAAAAAGTCCCCTGTTTGCAGATAAAGAAAAACCTTAAGGACAGACTTCATCCTCAGGACTCCTTTATAGAAAATGTGCCAGCAACATGGATTTGGTGAACAGAAAAGTAACCTGCAATCAAGTCAGCAGCTCAGCTGAGCACTGAGTAATTGAGGCCCCAATGCTGCAAGGTTTAATTAGGAAAATAGCTGTTAGATACAATAACGAATCAATGCAATACAGGAAATAGCATTCCAAGTCAAGGACGATAAATGAAGCAGGCAGAATACAACAGGAATGAAGAAAGTGAAACAGAATAAACAAACAGGCTAAAAACAAAAGACCTATAATGGCCCAGATTCTTCACTGTGTCTAGAGGGGAAGGGCCAAATAAGCTTTCAGATGCCTGGCCCAACATTGGCCTTGAACACTGCATCAGCTGGCTATCATGTCAGCACTGGCCATTGCTGAAGCATTTTGTGCTGCAATAACTCTGCCTCCAACATGCTGCCTCATGTATCAGGGATGCCTCTGCCTCCACACCCACTGGGGACGCCCCTCCGGTAGTGCTATCCCCAGAAAAGAGGTTATAGACTCTGATCCCTTTCTGGACATCTATGAATGACCAGAAAAGGATTGAGAATGTCCCCAAATCTACTCATTTGGCTATGTCCATCAGATAGTGTATAGGCACGAACAACCCTGGAAAACCGAAAATTCAGTAATGCAAATAATGTTAACGATACAGATTTATGTTCAATTGAAATAAATGGATGAGTCACGATTTTCACTTCTGCCTTATTGCTTTGCTCTAGTCTGTATTATATAACTGGCAGTTCCTACTAAAGCAATACTCATGATGAATGACAACTTTACCTTAATGAGGGCTGGAGAAGCAGGTTTTTAGTTTGCAATTAAGCACTCTAACTTGCAGGAGACATTTTAATCATACAGATCTATCTCTGGCTTTGCTTATGTTATTAAGATGTGAACCTTCCAGGTCTGAGTAGTGATGTCCGCTGTAAGCTCATCCTTTATAACACGATTTGCAGCAATTACTTGGTCTCCTCTAAGGTCACTAGTAAATCCATATACTACTGTAATTACCTGAATGTAAAATATTTAGGAAATATCTATCATGGTCTTAGAAGTCTCAGAAATCACTGAAAGACAGCCAGTGAAAATGTAAACAGCACTGAAGGGACTGGATATCAGCTTCCTCTTTTTTCTCCCTCTTGACTCTTAGCATTTGTCTCTAGGGCAAGGCCAAATAGTGGGCATGTGTCATCGAGACATTTATCATGTAATTACAGCTTTAAGATCAGTTTCTGTTGATGTGAGATGATTACTGTGTATTTCACGCCTTTCAGGTTCCCAGCTGGGATTCAGAGATTTAGGGATATGGGATATATATTTTTTAAATTTATGAGATAGCCATTAATTTAATTAATTGTACCGTAAGAGTCAAGTCAGTCACCAAATAAGAATTTTGAAAGGCAGAAAGAACCAGATGTCATATGAAATTTCAATATTTTAACATGTATAATTTGGAATAATGTAGGGCTTTGTTTTCGCTTCATGGTACAGTATTGCTGAATAAGATAAAATATATCAACATAATTTCTTATGAATCTTTATGTTAAAGTAAAAATACTATAAAGATGAGATTATTTTGAGACTGTCTTAAAATATATTTTGTTCCTGGCTTAATAATAGTTACTGTGCATTGCCACGTTGCTTATACCACTTTGAAATTTTGAATGTAAAAATATGATTTATTGAATGTACACTAAGCACTTGTAAATATGTTTGAATAATAACAGTAGGAACCATGCACTCAAAGTTAGTGTCCACGTAGCTTTTCAATGTTTTTCTAATGGACCTTCCATTTATATGGGTTTTAGTGGAAATTATAGATACCCTTTGAGTATCTACTTTCCTTTAACATGAGGCCACAGTTTCCCTCCCTCCTCATACCAGTTAATTTCATGTAAAAGTAAAATAAAATTAAAATCTTTTAAAATGCTTATGATGGCTTTCATTAACTCTAAAGCCCACTGAAGGTTGTTTGCTCCAGAACAGTTCAGCAAAGCAATAAATAAATAATTTCCTTACATTTTGAAATACAGCAGTGTTTCCTGTCTGTAGGACACCATTTACTATCACTAAGCTACAACAGCTGTGCCCAACTTACAGTTGGTCAAAAAATTACAAGATTTGCAATCTTTTTTTCCAAAAATGAGACAATTGAAATTTTTAATTTTTTTTTTTGTGATCAATTCTGGCCCAAATATCAATTTTTATCATGGCCAGCTGGATCCGTTTTAAAAAACTAGCCAAGTAAATTGTTTATGAAAGGTACATTAGAAAGGAATTGGATATCTTCACAGAGCTTTGTCTAGTGTCACTTGTGAAAGTTCATGACTGTTAACCTAAACAGTAGAGGGCCTGATTCACCATTCTGTTAGGCTAGCCAGTTTCTTTATGCTGAGTCAGCAGAATAATACCAGCATGAAACTGATATAATGAAGTCGTGAATCAGGCCTAGAGGGCTAAATCCTCAGCTGGCATTAACTGGTGAAGCTCCACTTGGGTCAATAGAGTTACACTGATCGATAGCAGCTAATGATCAGATCCACTGTCTCCTTTTTATTTTGACAACTACCTAATTTAAAGTGATGAAATGTTTATATCTCTGGCATATTTATCCTGCAAACTGTTTTATTATGTTCTCTTTGAGGAAGATCCTCACCTTCTGTAAATGGTCACAACTCCATGGAAGCCAAATCACTGGGTATGCAAATGAATGCCTCGTTTAGAAATTTAAAAAGGAATGTCCAGGAAATGCACGTGATTTTGACAGTAAAAATAATTAAAAAATGGAAAAATGTCCTGACAGAAAAAAAAATTACAGCTCATTTTATTCCAGGGCACACCCTTGAACATGACTGCCCCTGAGATCAGTGCCTACTGCCAGCAAAGATGCTCTCATGCTTAATTTATAACTAGCAAGGTTCATGTACTATCCAATGAAAAATCTTGATGAGAACTTTGCAGTAGACAGTAGGAATGTTTAACAAATTATTCACATTTGAACTCTTTTTCTCCCAGTGGATGGAAATAAAATGTTTTCAGTATCACTGAGTGGGGTGACCCTATTTTTATCAACAGTTGATTTACTTTTTTCTTTTCTTTTTCTGATAGACAAATGGCTATATCCTGGTATGACTTACTGCGAGGTAGCTAAACACATACTCATAAATCTTGGACTGTTAACAGTCCACTGCAAACAATCCTGATTTAAACATTCCTTATGCCTGTCCCTAGTGGCAGTCCAGTAGAAGTTAAGGATCCCATGGCAGTGTTTGGAAAGAGCAATTTCATTTGCCAATAAAGCAGATTCTAGTGCCCAAGACTATGCATGAGCCATTTGTTGAGTTCACTATGAGTGCTGTGAATACTGACACAATGACTGAACTACACCTATACCGTGCATAACATTATTTTAACTTTTAAATAATACCTTATATATCATTATATTCTCTAATATTGCTTTATAGGTTAAACAATTGAATTTCACCTTTGCAATAACTAGATTACAGAAGCAAAGGGCCATCTTCAGCAACCCTGCTTTATGGTGACATGAGTAGCAAGTTGTCCAACTAATGCTAGCTGTGGTAGTTTTCTGTGACCTCTCTCAGACGAGTAGGAACAAGCCTCCCATGTTCTTAATCCATGGGGAAGGTATAGGAAAGTAGCATTGAGTGCTGTGGTGAAAATATCATTCTTGTGAGAGGTGCAGTGAGGACTAGAAGAGAAGCAGGAAGAGAACGTAGGGACCAGGAGGAAATGCACACCGTACAATGTATGTCGTGTGCTGTTTATATCTCCTGATGGGTAAGAAAATATTGGCAAAGTAGTTCAATTTATCAACACCATTCATTTCTATGAAATTACTCCTGATTTACAGGAGTGTAAGTGAGAGGAGAAAGAGGTCCACAGGTAAGCAAAAAACAAATAATTTGGGTATGGTATGGGTACAACACAAAATGAAAAATGAGTGCCATTTTTCCCTATAGTGAAATACAATCAGTGTTTCATAACACACCAATGCTTAAATCAGTAATAGCAATCTTAGTATTTAAGAGGATTTTCAGAGTCAGTTCTCCAAACTGCAATTACTGCAGTCTACTTAAAGTAAATAAATAGAACAAAGGAAGGAGTGATAAAGAGGTCCTCCATTCTAATAATAATAAAAAAAAATGAAATGTAAGTCTCAGGTTCCAACCAGAAGCAGAAATGCAATGATAGCATGATGAAGTCTGCCTTTTTTTTTTTTTCAATGGTGGTGTGGAAGCAATAAATACTAGAAATCCTGTAAGAACAGCTATTCTCATGACATGCTCTGTTCCATTTTGAAGTCCCATGTGTTTAAGATTGTTTAGATAAGTATCCACTCTTCGGTGTGCTTGTTAGAAGTAGACATCTGATTTTTTTTCAAGTAAAGCATGTGCTGTTGTGACATACGTATAGATCTCACAGAAAATTTATAAAAAGGGACTTCTGCTGTTATTTGGTTGAGTTTTTCATGTTGCTATCATTAGGTAATTTGTTTCTCAAACAACTACAATCTGAACTTCCTTAAAATGAACTGCTGTATTGTACTTAATAGACTGGTAGCTCCCTGGATTAGACTGATAGAGCCAGTGATGAATAGTGTAAGTAAAGTTAACAGCCATTCTTAAACAACTTTGAGTGTCATTAATTTTGTTATACGACAGATTAATCTGAAATGTCAAGACTTGCTGTACTAGACCTAAAATTGTATTTTCAGACCAGTTTTAACAGATTGTATTTCACTCTTGACACAAAATTCATTTACGTGCCTTAGATTGCAGTTTTTATGGTAATTGTATCAAATTAAATCAGGACATTAGATCCATTCAAAACTAAGTTAGAGCTACTGAGATGGTTAGGTTACATTTTTTTCATATTCTGCTGTTTATGACTCAAGATGGATGAATGGTTCTTACTTTGGATTCAGAAAAGTGTCTGGTTCATCTAGCTGCCAGTTCAGAGACTTTCTTCATATAAATCAAACAGGGGTATAAACAAACACCTACTCTGTCTAAATTGATGTCGCAAAAAGATCACCAGAAAAAATATACAGGAAGGAATGAAGGAAACAGATTGCAGGAGAACATAAGAAGTCATTGGCTTCTGTAGTTCTTCCAGAACGTAGCACTTGAACCAAATGAATAAAAATCCAGAATGTATGTTGATTACATATACAAAGTTCTTTTATGTGTTTTCCATGAATATTCATGAGTGATATTTTTATAACTATGTTTTGACATGACATGTTTTATGACTATGTTTTGACATGTTGGTGCCAGAAGTGGTATACTAAACCAATCCTTTTTAGAAAAGTTCCAAGCAATCAAGCAGTAGGCAGAAACTATACCACTTGAGTAATATGACAAGTCAGATGAGGGGTAAATGCACTCACATGAAGATGACAGGCACAAAGTGTAAACTCTATTTAAGTTCTATTGAAGCCTTCAAAATAAGGAATAAGTGAGGCTGAAATAGTATTTAGGCCTTGCGGTACATACAAAGCGCAAATAGCAATTTACAAATAAATAGATAAAGCAATATTAGTTGGTCAGCAATCCATAGGTTGAATGTGTTTGCACAGAAACATTCCTTTGGAAATTTGGAAAAATGAACAAATCTATTAAAATACAATTCAGTTCTCAGATAATTCATGAACCAACAAACAGACAAAATTTGTCAAATTAATTATTCACCACAAATAGTTCTCTAAGTTCTCCATAAAATGTTGCACCTCTGTTGTCTCTTGCCTGTCTGACTAGTGAACAAGTTTAGACAAAATTAGAATTGAGCTGAATTTTCCCAATAAAATTCAAACCTGAACAACCCCCCTCACAAATCCTTTCTAATAAGCGTTGTTTAACGATAGGAATTTTTTTCTACATGCTCCTGGGCTTCCAGGATTTTTGTCAAAACTGAAAATAGTATTGCCTGGGGTATGGTAATTCTTGCTTCATCTCCTGATCAGCTAAAACCAGGATATGACAGAAACCGCATGAGAAACAGCTATTATTGCAAGATACCTAGGCCAAAATGAATGGGAAAAATTCAGCTAAGAATACAAACTTTTGGATGCTTATTTGAACTGAACCAAAATTCTGAGCTTATTGAGGATGCATTCCTGTCCTGCACCCATGCATAATACAAAATATATTTATATAAAATACTAATAATTTCTGAATTCAAGAATTAATAGAGAAAATGATGCCACAAAACCATATTACCAGACTGAGCATATAGTACATGCTTTGCTTTTAACATTGTGCAAAATTTGCAAACAGTATATGAAAGGTATGGGATAACAGATGTCCAAGGCAAGGTATTGTATCTCTGTGTGTAGGGCCTCTAGAGCCTTGCCTGCTAGCCAATAGGCTGCCTACCTATTGTAAAGGTCCTGATGCTGAGGTCTTAGAGGCAGGGCTATTGGTGCTTATGCAGAGCCAATGACTGAAAACCCATCCATTGAATGCAAGCAGGCACAATCACCTCTCCATCAGGAGTAGCACCTACAGATGAGCTACCTTGAACTTGAGTCCAGTAGAAATGCTCAGGTGTGTGAAGTTAAGGATATGTGTGTTTGCAAGATTGAAAGCTTAGATTATAGGTTTTGGGGCAGTAAAAATGAGTCTTTCTGTGCCTACTCTGAAGCAACTACATTTGTGTGTGCTATAAAATAGCGAGAGAGAGAGAGAGAGAGAGAGAGAGAGAGAGAGAGAGTGCAGAGTAAACAAGGCATTGCTGCCCATGGACAAGAATAACCCACCAATCCCTCTTTTCTCACAAATCATGTATGCTATTTTCATAAATATCTTAGCTTCTACAAAATATTGATTGACCCTACTATGGAGTTTTGCCTTCCTTTATTGTGGTTTCGGCCCGAGTAGCCAGTTATATGCTAAGAAAAGACATGTAGATGAAACTGAAACAAGAAAAAAATGCAAATAGCCTTGAATACTCCATTTCAACCTTTCCCCCCACAGATAAAACCTAGCTATGGAACTGGAGCATGAATCATTTTTTATTAAACATAAATCAAGCTCCTAATCATTAGGATTTGCCAGAAAGAAATCGCTAATCTTAATGAATATATAGTGATAGACATGAGTTTGAAATTAGACTTCTGCTAAAGAACTGTAAGAGGATACAAGTTATATGACCTGGAATTAATTCCATGTTCACATTTTGTATTATGCAAAATCTCCACTATGACAGAACAAGGCATCTTTAGATGTTATTATGACTAGCAAATGTCACTGAAGTTTTTGTTTTCTTAACTGAAAAAAAATGAATAGAAATATTTTTCAATGAGTTGGAAATTACTATGAGATCATGTGGTTTAAATTTACGAACAGCTTTTTGCTGCTCTGAGCAGCTCACCATTTAACAAACAAATTTAGCCCAAATCGGATTTCCTTAGGTATCCAAAATGCCTATTGAATCTATATGCTTCAGACAATATGTTTAGTCAAATCTATTTAAAAATATATCTTGAAAGTATTTTTAAAAATCATTTTAAATACATAAAACTAAAGAATAAAAATCCAAAGATAAGGAGGACTTGTTCCACTCCCTGCTCCTGATTCCAGAACATTGCTTTGTAGTAGACGCTGTAGATCAGCATTTGGATTATGTTAAATCACAGAAATAATGAGTTCCAGAGCTGAGGATCCCTCAGCTACCACAAGTGCCTCTGCTGATTACAACTGCAGAAGTATCATATGGGTAAATGGGACATGGCTACCTATGAAACATTCTCAGCTAGTTAGAACTTTATAGTGAAAAATCTTGAGTATATACATAACCTGGAAAATAATCAAGTCCCATGGTAGACTATGATGCAGTCTCTATAAAGAGACTAAGCTTCTGAATGGTCAAGTGAGAAGATTGGATTTTATTCTGCGGGGAATAAGGACATGGAAAATAAGGTGTGATTTGAAAGACAAGGTTGAAAAGTGCTATATCCCAGCAGACACTAGTTAGATTTGAGACTCCCCTGCAATAAACACATTACATAGTCAAACATCAAGACAATCTTGGTATATTATGAGAATGCTAGTAGGTGTAATTCAGAAAGTCATGTGTGTAAACAAGCCAAAAACAGGGCTCTTATTTCCATGTGCTATGCTGTAGTGAGCAATGTTGCTCTTTGGACATGTTCACCAAGGTTGGTGCACAGAGCTGCCCTCCAGCTGGAGGCACAACCACCGATTTGCTACACCACATAACTGTTACTCCCATCTTCTCTGACTACCACGGAGCCTTCGGACCCCATCATTCCATCTGGTTCTCACCGGGCGGAGTGGGGACTGAAGAAAAAAGAGATCTGAGCCATGCTGGTCACTGTTTCATCACTCCACGTGGAGTAAGGCATTCTAGGCTTCACAGTGATAGACTGTCAGCTGACGGGGATGAGAGCAATCTAGCTTAGTGGTTGGAGCTGGTGTTAGGAGCCAAAGACTAGGGTCAGAGCTGGAGTTAGTCATCAGAAGCCAGAGCCGAGGGTTAAATTGGCAGTCAGAAACTAGAGAGAGAAGAGTAACAGGCAAGGAGGGGCTCAAGACAGGGGCAGGACAGAAGAAAGGCTAGGTACAAGCCAGGAGCAGCAGGAACAAGGCACACAGAAGCAGGCACAATGTTGGGCTTGTGCTCTGAGTAGCCAGTGGTCTGCTACTGGCTTAAGAGCTGAGCTGTTGGCCCCTGCAGCCAGTTAGGTGGCATGATAGATCAGGCAGCCAGCTGAAGGCCAGCTGTACTGATGAGGCTGCCAGGAGACCAGCCCTGCAGCAGTCCCTGATTCCTAACACACAGACAAAGTGACAATCCGGAGTATTTGTGTTGATTTGTGTTTGTGGCAAATGAGGGGTGTGTGCTGTGATGAGAGGCTGTATGTGCCTGGGGTTATCATGTATGCTGGTAATATTGCAGTATGGGTGGTGGGGTTGATTAATGTCTTGGGGGGGGGGAGAGTTGTGCTGGGAGATTTGTGTTGATTTGTGCACGTGGCAGTTGGGTGCATGTTGTGGCAGCTGAGCCAAGTAATCCACCAGCTGTTCAGGCTCCCTCATTCAACCAATGAAATTGCTGCAGGCAAATTAGATGTAGAATAAGCATGGTGATTGGTTGAATTACCTCTTATCTCACAATGGTTTCGTACTCTTGACATGGCATAGATATATGTCTTACTACAATTGCAAACCACATAGGTATAATTAGTAGAAAGTCAAAATGGCTAAGACCTTAAAAATTGGATGATACACTGTGAAACCCGGAAATATTCTGAACAAAAAAAGCCCTTTGTCACGCTTGTATTTACTTGCATCAGTTCACATAATCACCAGAGACAAGGTGGGTGAGGTAAAATCTTTTATATGACAAATTTCTGTTGATGGAAGAGAGAAGCTCTCAAGCTTGCACAGAGCTCTTTTTCAGGTCCTCATCCACCTTCTGTCACTAATACCCTGGGATCAACATGATGACAACTACACTGATTCAACCAGCATTTTTGGGCTTCAGAATGACTCAGTGACATTCCCACTTTTTCTTTTCTTTTTTTTTGTATAACTAATATACTGAAAATAAATAGGGCCAAACTCTGGAATTGTAATACAGGTAAACATCCACTGGTGTAAATGAGAATACTATCTGAACAAGAACTATGGAGTACAGAATTTGACCCCTATAGAGAATACTCAATAGTAAGTATGACACTGAGATCCTAGGGTCTGATGTGCACAATATAGACACCTAGATTGAATGGAGTGCTGTAAAATTGCTAAGTTTGGAATGATCACTTATCACATGAAAAGCCAGTGAGTAACCATAACTGGCCAGCTCCAGAAACATATATCTTTTCATGATTATACAGATTTCTTTGTAAGGTTTCAGAAAATGATAGAAAAATAAGATGACTAGAATTGACCATTAGTTACTCAAAGTGAATGTACCATGTACTCAAAAGTGTTGCACTACCGTATAATCCTGGTATTTCATGTGACAACACTAATACATTAAAAATTGATTTGATCATTTTGATTTTGATTATGAAACAGTTAATTCTCCCTAGAAAAACAGTAAAGGACTGATAATGAAATGCAGATTAGTAACAAGCAAACTGGTAATGAGTGTGTGAATATCAAAGCAAGCATCATGGCAAGTCCTAAATCAAACTGAATCTATGTTAAAACCATGTTCATTTAAGTCCCCCTTTCTTTACCCAAAACATTTTATCTTCCCTGAGATATCAGTAAATATTCTTAGTCTCTGCTAGGCCAGCTGTTGTCTCTTGAACAGTTTCCTAAAGTTGTTGAAGAAATAAAGTATTCTGGGGTATACCAGGCCATGGAATTCACTGGAGCATGTAGACTAGAGCGTGCACCTAAAGCCTCACGGGAAGAGTGCTGGATTTGAGATTTTCCTTTAGAATCCCACATGCTTTGTGGTTCAGAATATAACTGAAATCTGGGAGGATGAGCAGGACATTCAAGGCCCATGTGGGATTTGGAAGAGAAATTTGAAGACAAGGCATGTAAAGTGATGTGGCAGGCAGACTGGCAGGAATCAGAACTGTCAAACATGCTGAGAGGCCTGTGATACAGGCAGAAGCTCTAGTGTTTGTGAAATAGCAGCCTGCACTTGGTTTACACTGCGGAGCTCCTGGTGCCTCACCAAACTAGAGTCCTCCTGAAACCTGATCTTCTCCCTACATTTTCACGCTTCATACTAAAAGGAAAAGTCAATGAGCAATAAGCTAGGGTAAGGAAAAAGAAGTATGGGGTTTGTGTAGAGGGAGATGGAAGGATGGAACATTGAGAAGGATGAGGAGGAAAAAAGGAAGTCATATGAGGTTTTGATTCTTTTAGAGAAAACTGTGACTGGGATGATTTAGTTGGGATTGGTCCTGCTTTGAGCAGGGGGTTGGATGAGATGACCTCCTGAGGTCCCTCCTAACCTTAATCTTCTATGATAGATAAAATTCTGATTAGCAGCCAAACTTTTCAGGACTTGAGTGAATGAAATGGAACTTCCAAACTTTTTAGGTCTCCCTCACTAATGTCCATAAGGGTACTGAAAAGTTATATCTATCCCACTATATTGGATTCATTTTGTGTTTTGAGGTAAAAATGAAATTACGCATACACCAATCTACATCTTTTCAAAATATTCCCATGTTAGCAGTCTGTAAAGCAATCAGCAACATTCTTCTTAAAGAACAAGCAGGTAAACACTTTACTATTTGTCTGGGCTTTTCTTGCTTCATCAGACACAAAGTAAATTAGACAGGTCAAACATTATAGATCTAATCTCACTGTGAACTGAAAACATAGTAGCTTTCCTGGCCACCAGAGTATATTTCGGTATACATTGACCCCACCATGAACCGAAGGGGAAGAGAGATCACCCGCAGGTGCAGTCTGGCAGAACTCAATGTTGCATTCAAGTTTATTCTTTGTACAGTTCTGAGAACTGCAGGGCTGTGTTTTGAATCCAATACCCCAGGGCTTTCACTTGCGTTCTCACAATTACATGTACAAGGAAAAAAAAAACCAGAAGAAGAAGAAGAAGAATTCTTCTCTGGCATGGTGGACACGGTCAAGGGCAGTTCAGATCAAAGGCTATGATTGGCACAGGTTACTGAGTAGAAAAGCCAACAAAATCAAAAATAGAACCATCCTGTTTAATAGAAACAAATTGCTCTCCACTTCCCAGTGACACAGATAGCGGACCATTTGTACCTGCTGCCCTTTGTTGAGAACAACAGAAAGGAAATGTACTCGTCCTGAGCAGGATAAAATTCTTTTTGTAAGACTTGGCTATCTCAGTCCACAGAACAAGCACAGCGGTTAAGTAGTTGAGCTTCCTTGTACATTTGTTTGATTAAAGGTCTGTAACACTGGCTCAGGTAGAAACAGCTCAGCTGCATGAAACAGGAATGAATGAAGGGCTTGTTAGAGATCAGTCAGTGAGACACTACAGAGCTGGTTTTTGAATTAGCTCTGAATAGGAGCTTGTTGTTTTCCTTGTTCAGTTTAGGATGGAAGCTCAAAACTGTACATTTTAAATGACAAGTGATGGACTCTAGGCTAGTTTGCATGTGTATATTGGGAGAATTGCTAAAATGAAGACAAGCTCTATTGCAAGTGGACCCATGAAAACAAATATCTTTCAGATGTCCCTGAGCACACCAGTTAATATTGACATTTCTGAAGGTCAGAGTGGTGTGTTAGAGCATATGAACTAACCAAAAAGGGGGATTTAACTTTGATCATAAATGGGCAAGTGAGAATCCAGCCTCCTGATGGCTGACAAAAGAAAAAAGCCTGTATTTATTATTTACTATTTATATACTGCTGTAGATGTGTACAGTGAATTTCTCACAATATAAACATGGTTCAGATTTATACAAAAAGGACTCCATTAGGTTCTGATCAAGTAAAGTACTTAAACTTGTGCTTAACTGTAAGCATGTGCATAGTCCTATTGTGATCAAACAGGGGCTCAAAAGCTCTTCTGGAGTGGTTCTGCAGTGTATATGTAACTCTATAAGTATTAACCACTTACACATACAGTTGTTACATGAAAATAATGAAATGCAAGTGCAATAAGCCTATTTGCATTTAATTTGTGTGTGCAAACAACTTGCATAGATAAATGATAACATTTGGTTGCACAACTGTGGCTGTGAAAGAATTGGATTCACAGCTGATTTTCAATACAAACAAAAGGTATAACTTGAAAAAGTTGCTGATAGTATGTGTACCTTCACAAATTAGTTTATGGTAATTACCAGTGAGATAATTAAAGTGATGGATGTGATGTTTTTCATATTTTCAATGAAAAAAAATTATAAATTGGCCTTTGAAATGCTTTTTGCAGAAAATTGAAGTCCTCTGCCAAAACTTATGAATACTATGCCCTGGTCCTGCAAAAGCCAGCATGCATGCTTAGACTTCAGCATATGAATAATCTCTATGCCTTCAATGAGGTGACTTAGGTGCTTGATGCTAAAAATATGCTTAAGCATTTGCAGACTCAGGGCCAAAATAACTAATTAATAAAAAACCCACATGCATTATTTTACTATTAATATTTATGTATTTTTAGGAACTGAGACCACCCATGGGAAAGATCTTCTGATGATGTAAATAATTATAGCTCTAGGAACTTCAGTGTTGCTGCAGATCTGCTGCACCATCCTTTATTCTATAGAGATACAGATATTTTTCACACATGGTGCTGATTTCATGGCAAGGTGAATGTTTCAGCTCATTTTTTCCCCCTAGGAGTAAATAAAATATGGTGTTTTATGCTGATAATTCTCCTTTTTTCATGGATCTAGATTGCTCATGGTCTTTAAGGGTAAGCACGTTTATAACAGTTCTGGGCCTAAGAAGGAAGTAAGCACTTTAGCTGAATCATAGATCTTCTTTTGCCATGGAAAAGGAAAAGATTGTTTCAGTGACTGGCCTAAAGTGGTTTAGTTAGTATTTCTGATATTTAGAGCACATCTATTGAATGATATAAATAAATATTAATAATTCAGGGTAACATTTTCAAAAACACTTACGTCCCACTGACTTCCAGTGAAACTTAGGTTCATAAAGCTCGGATCCTCACGAAAGTGTTTAGGCACCTAAGTCAATGAGTCTCTTTCTATTGGTACCATTGGATTTAGGATCTGTCCCTTAAGACTCCCTCTTGCCATCATTACTCATATGATTAGTTCTTACTCACACAAGTGGTCCCACTGTGCAGTGACAAGCATGAGTAAGCACTGCAGGATTGGTTTCTTAGTTTTTAATTTACAATTTTCAGTTTAGAGAACGCCTTTTTTCACTTTTTAAACAAAGGAATTTTAATACCATGCTTTGGTACAATTTGTAAATTCTATCCTCACTTTTTTCCTTTTGGTGTCTTGTGGTTTTAAACTGGAACCTAGAAACTCTATACCCTACAGTAATTTGGGAATCCTACAACAACCCTGCCCCAAAGCAAGAGGAAAAAGACTGTAAAGGAAGCAAATGACTGCAGCTAGAGAGCTATTGAACTACACTGAATGGATGAAAGCTCTGACTAAGTAGCTGAGGAAGACAGACAAGTCAGGATGAACATAAAATGCCCAGACTGTACAAAATTCCTTTTCTATTACTGTATCTCAGATCCAGGTGGAGGAATTTTGTTTCTGTCAGCTGTCTTTGATGTTCACTTCCTGGCCCGTGTTTAAATGAAGATGATTGTCCTGCTATGGCATCTTGCTGAAATTATTAAAATTCTAAAGCAAAGATTTATCAAAATCAATTGATCTTTTTTTGCAAAAATTAAAAAACTGCATTTTATAGTTGCCTGAATATTATGGGACTTCACTACCACATATGTTGTTACAAAAACTATCTAAGGGATTCTGAATGTTTAGGAACTTACTGTAACCTGTGAGTAATAAGATAAATTGTAAATCAATTTTATAATGCAACAGCAAATGGGCAAAATATCTATTTAAACTACATGGACAATAGAAGATCTTTTAACAAATTAATTTTAATCCTTTAATGATATTTACTATTCCATATGCATTTAGGTAGAAACATTAGTTGTATAATTTTACAACTAGTAAACCTCAGAAACATTATATAGTCAAATCATCTTACAAATCTCAATTAATCAGGAAATTACCTCCACATGAACCAGCACAGGTGCAATAAAAAAAATTAAAAATAATTAAAAAAAAAAAATCAACAAACCCCGCTGATCCTTACCGTCACTTACAAGTTAAGCTTAACCCAAATTATTTTTTTTCCTGAAGTTTGATAGATTTTGTTTAATTATTAGAGCTAGGTGAAAAATGGGAAAAGAGATTCATGAAACTTATAATAGTTCTGTCCTGTTTTCTTCTTGAAATTTCAATGAAAACATTTTTGGTGACATTTTGAAAAATTTCTACCAACTCTGTTATTTTATTTCATATGTATGTTTCTCTGCACTTGCGGATTTCAATAGAAATACTCAGTGATCATGAGCAACACCTGTTATTCTTATTATCATTCTATTATTATTATTTGAAGCAAGTAACACAGAGAAATCTCACCAGAAAATCTATCTTTGCAAGATTCTCAGTAATTGTTTCAGGAGTGGGTGAGGAGCAGGAATGATAAATTAAAATAAATCCCTGAGCTTCTGTATATTGCTCTGAACCTCACAGGACTTTCTGTGTTTAGTGTATCTCTGGCATATGTGGCTCAATATATTATTTATAGGAAGTAAATATCAATATCCAGAAGAAGTTACCTGTGGCCACTCACATAGCAGAAGGGTCCAAAATCCTGTAGCACAGTGAGACCACCGTTAGCCTGCTAGAAAAGTGAGTAAAACAAATAGAAACATTTGACAGTAGAAAATGGTTGAACTATCCTGACCTTAAGGGCTAGGGAAAGGAGAAACTTTACTGAACCAAAAAAAAAAAAATTGGTCAGAGGTAGTGCTTGGCTCAAACTTCTTTAGCTTCAGAGGTCACTAGCCACAGATGTCAGCACCTCAGGTGTATTATAGCAGTTAATAGTGTGTAATATTTACCATTTCTTCTTAGCTACAACTCTCAGCAAGGAATAGCATTATGTGTTTGGCATCACTTCATTCAGAGATTATTGCTCAGAGTAGGCAGGCAGAAAAAAATTGCAAAAGATATAGGCACGTGGGCCCAAATTTTCAAATAAGATGCTTAACAACAGGAGCCTAAATCTATCTTAATTAATAAACTGGCCTAATTAAAAGGCCTGATTTCATGGAGATGGTGAGCACACAGATCTATGCAAGTTGATGAGAGCAGTGTCCGACTATGGGTTTAAATGCTTATCTTGTGGCTCCCTGTTTGAAAATGTTAGATTTAGGACTTACCCTTTGAGAATTCCATTATTCAGATGCATTTCCTTCATATTTTTCAATTATTTTTTGCTTGGGTATTTTTGTATGAAGTCTGAAAAAGTCTCTCCTGGAATTTATAGTACAAATACAAATAAAACATACTGCAAAAAGCATAGGCGCAATTTCTGGTGTTTCGTAGCTCGTTTCGGCTACTGCACAACCACATCGTCAGGGATGTTTATAAAACCACTAGAGCTTGTATCACTGAAAAAATATATCAGTGTGCGTTAAAGAAAGTCCTCTCTCACGCACGCTTGGAATCAATGCACATTTTGGTCGCTATCACGTTTACAGAAATCAATCTGAGCTACCATTTCTTCACTGCAGCTATTTCTAATTGGAATACAATGTTTCCTTAATTAGTCAGGGCACATAAATGATGTCATTTGGTTTGAGTCAACACTGGATAATTTGTTATTAAATCCTTTAATAGTTAATGTTGAGGTTTCTGTCATTACTCGTTGCTCTTCTCAATCTTTATTATGATAGATCTTTTACAAACGTCTAGGGGAAAAAAAGTCCTTATTAATCCTTTTAAGAAAAAGCTTCTGCTACCAGCTTAAGTAAAGCTTGTGTCTGAAACTATTCTTTTCTGTATGACACATAGCAAGTGGTCAGTAATCCACATCTTAATCTCCTTGTTGCACAGCTTGGTTTATAGTAATCGATACTCCTGTGACTGTAGCAAACTCCTATTGTGTTACCTTTAGAGTCCAGCTCTTCTTCCTGTTTCTTCCATTGGAATGTCTGATAAAGGCAGCCTTGAAGTTGACCATAGTCTCTTGTGGAGCTGCTTTTAAGTGAAAATTTGATTTTTTTTAAACTTGCATTTATATTACTTCTGGATTTTCCCTTGGGAATTGTGTCAAACAACATTCCAGGTATTTGCCAACACATGAATACAACTGCTACTTCTTTTAAAAATACCTTTTCAAGGTATTTATTGCAGTGCATACCTCTCAGAGAAGTAGCTAAGCTGTACACTGTTTTTTTAGTGTAACCAAGTGTTTTTAGTGTAACCAAGAATAAAAATAGCTTTAATAGTAGAATTCTTCTAGACTAATATGTATTCATCAGTATAAAATATAAACATCATGTATTTTAAACTAGAAGAAAAAGACATGCTAAATACAACTGTCCCTAGAAAAAATGAGAATACTTTGTATAGCAGCTTTCATATGAACAACTCAGAATTTATAAACATTAATGAACTTAGCTTCACAGTTAAAGTAAATAGGTAAGTAAAATTACTATTGCATTTTACAGATGAGGAAACTGAGGCAAAGTAATATTATAGTTCTAATCCTGCTCCCACTGATATCAACAGAAAACAGATCAATAGATGGATATCAACTCCAGCAGGATCAGGCCACAAATGATTTGTATAAGGCACCTAGGACAAAGCTAGGAAAAGAACTCAGGTCCCCTGACTCCTAATACCCTACAAGATAATCCTTCCTCGTATTAAAAAAGATGATTCAGGCCATGATCATTGTTGCCAGTTCTGGCATATGCAAAGTGCCTTAAACTCTGGGCCCACACATGCCAAATGCAGAAATCCATGCTTACTAGGAAAGGAGGATGATAACAAGGAATCATAGAATGCCCAGCTGAGTCTGGGAAGATTTCTGACACCCTCCAAGACAATCGTAAAACCATATTAAAGACAGTTATGAAAAATAAAAGGGTTATAATAGTTATATATCTATATAATATAATATAAACCTGTGTACTAAAACTGTTAAGAGTTTGAGGGTATTATCCATAGACCTCATCTAAGAAGTTATCTGTATTCTTTCTGAGTAGGATGTAGACAATGTGAAAATTATTGCATAACTTAACCTGGCACAATAACAGTAGTAATTGGATTCCTTATGGATGTCAATCTAATGGAACCAGACAGGCTGCATCTGGCTAAGTGATGCATTTTGGGGATCACTGATATGAAGATGTGTATTGGTATAACCATGTAAATGAAACTAGAAATATTCCAGAGTTGGTAGCAACCAACATAACCGGTTACCAACATAAGTTCAAACATAATTCCACTATAAATTGGTGTTGTAAATGTCTGTAAAACTTGAGTCCCAAATGTTGCCCCACTATAATGCCAGGACCAGAGAAAGGATTAAAAATCCCAGTCAGAAACAAAACTAGTGTACTGTAGGACAACATACACTGGTTTCATGTCCCTGTGATTCTTTACATCTTCCAATGTGACGCTGAACATATTATATGCAAGAACAGCTAAGTAGGAAAAACATTATAGAGAAATATTTAAAGGCATCCTGAAATATTCTTAAATCTAGGACAGCACTGGGAAAACAGATAGAAAAACCATGTTTGGGTTAGGAATGTGCTTAACAAATAAGAGTAATATTCATAAAACTATACAAATAAATTAAATACATTTAAATAAGATTTAAATGAGTAATGTATTCTAGCAGCTCGATTAAATTCAGGATGTGTTATGGGAAGAGTTATTGCAATAATAAACATGCACAACACTGCTACTTAACTGAATGAAACCAACATATGAGTTGATAAGTTGACAGATAATAATTGTAAGGCCAAAAAACACAATGTGGAACTGATGTGTGATTCAACGGGTACACAGAGGGTGCATCTACACTTACAAGTTAGGTCAACTTAAGGAGGCTTACGTTGACCTAAACTACTCCCCATCCACACTGGGCTTTTATTAAGTCAACTTAAGCGGTGACTTAAGGAAAGCTTAGGTCGACTTAATAACACCTACTTTTTGGTCGACTTAAGTGTTAAGTCAACCTTATTAAGTCGACCTAAATGCCCATGTAGATGGGGAGTAGCCCTAAATCGACCTAAATGCCCTAGGTCATCCTAGGGCTAGGGGGAGCCCTTCTCCCAGTAGAAGGGAGCCGCGGCTCCACCGGGGACAAGGAGAAGTGTAGACTCTCTAAATCAACTTAATAAGGTCGACTTAAAATTGACTTAATTTTCTAAGTGGATAGAGAGAGAGCAAGAGATTAAACAAATGTTGAAAGATTTCAAGACAGGGAAATTATGAGAATAAGCCTTATCATCAATAAACAAATAATCAGAATGGTACAGAGATGAAACATGAATGATAAAGGAATCATGTCCACTTCACAAATTAGTGGTAGTAGCAACGTTATCTTCTGATGGTTCTCCTCAGGAAGGCCTGCCAATTTATTTCACACTCTTCCTATCATTAAATGGAGAAGACAGTGTATATAATATAGTGGTGCATGTATACTCTGTGGGAGTTTTGGAGAACTCTAACTCCATTTTTAAAGACAGAATCCAGGTTCCTCAGAATTTACAGAGATGGTGGAAGAAACCTACCCTGGATTACTGCAAGAAGGTGTGGGGCAAAGTGGGTATGTAGACTTGATATCATCAGGGTCACGCAACCCCTTTGTGGCATAGATCATAGTAACAAGAAGGAACACTAACAAAGGGCTTATCTTGTTTTCCCAGTCTGGGCTATGTGCCTAGAACTGACACCAAACGTGAACCACTTAGATAGGGAAATAGAGAGTCTGGTGTTATTACACAGCAAACAAAATACAATTAAGGGAGGAAGGTGTGCCCAGCTGATCATCCTAATTGGTGTTTTATTGCTGATTTAAAACTATGATTGGGCAGGTTAAAATTATAGCAATACTTAAATTTTGTTATCCCACTGGCAATTAAAAACCAACCAGACTTTGATAATGAGCCTAGGAGGTTGCTCCCTAATTTTGGAACTGGATATGAATTTGTAGTCTTTTTTTAAATGAACCCCCAATTTTATCTTGTATGCATGAGCAATTTCATAAAATTATTAAGCAAGTTCACCAAATTATGAAGCTACTTATTTAACTAATTCAAACTAACTTTAGTAAGTGTAGACATAAGACGGTTCTTAATAAGCCTCAGACTCCCAAAATAAAATCCATCCCCACCCTAGAGTATTTTGTATACTGAGCTCTTGTGTCCTCATTTGTAGTGCCATGCAGAATACCTACACATCCCCCAGCAGAGATATAAATGCCAGTGTAGATGGTGAGACACTGCTAAGGCATGTAAAGACATGCCTGAATCCTGTAGCTATGTACCCTGAATGGCTCTCAGGTGCAAGCAGTGCCTTCCACTTCTACACTGCTAATTTTCGCAGTACAGCATTCCACCTCTTCCCCCTGCTGAAGTCTTTCCTCATTACCAGGAGCTACCAGAGTCTTTCCCTACTGCTTTCCCCTTGCCAGGACCTTTCACTGACATGTGTTGCTACATACTGCATTGTGAACACAGCCTGCTTTTCACTGCAGCCTGTAGCTACACACCACCACCAATGGTGTGCAGTGGAAACATAGCTACAATCAGAGTTCCTCCTCTATGCAAATCTGCTCTAAATTCAGGCTCTCCTTTCAGCCTTCTGGCACTAGCCCCCAAACATCTAGAGCTGAACTCCACCCAGGTTTCCCCACAAGAGATTGCTGCTCCTCACGCTGCTTTGTCACAGCTTAGTCTAAGGATCTTCCCTGCAAGAGTCCTTCACAATCTATACATTCGTCAGCATTGATTCCACCCTTCACTGTAGCCCCCTGCTGCTCTTTACAGGCCAATTATCCTGCTCCCTCTCAGGTGTGGCTCATCTGTGACCAGCATTGGTTTGCTCCAGTCCTTCAATCCCTTGATAGGGGAGGCACCCTGTTACAGCACCCTAGAATAAACCATTCTGTACATCACAAGCTGCTAACCCAGGGAAAAAGGTCAGACTGAGCCTGAGCTTGTAGAGGTTTTATAAAAACTCGCCCTCTTGATTTGTGTTCAAGTACTTTAATGTTAATCTATTTCTTATCTGAACTTTGGTAGATGCAGTAATTTTATTCACACTGAGGCTGGATTGGTTCTGCTTATTCAGATCACATTAATTACAGGAAACTGGACTCAAGTTCACAAATCCCATTCACCATCTTCCCTTTAGGCTAGTCAGTTTATCTGACATTTAATGAGGAGTTTTAAATAGTTCAAGTTACCAGAAGCGGGCCACAAGCGTGTTGGCTTGTGAATCCTAAACAAATGGGCTGTTCTAAAACTTGTTTTAAAACAGAAGGGACATCATCTCTGTAGATTACTATGCTGTTCTGTGTTAATTGATTTTTAATAATGCTATATAATGTAGCAATAAGCAGGGGGGTATTGTTTTTTCTGAAGTTTGGGCATATCAACTTTGTCAACTTTTAAACCATCATTTGTCTGAAACCTGATGTCAGCTGAAGTATTTTGTATACCCAACCTCCTCCTGGGTGGTACTTAACTTTTGTATACCAAACTTATGTGGCAGAGGTGCCATCTTGAATGATCTCATTCTCAAAAGCATATATCATATTTCAAAAGTATATGACCTATAGTCATAGTACCACTCCCGATGCTAATTGCTTGGTATGTCAGTATCACTATAAGACAATTATAAACACTCATTGAATGGTGGTGTGACGTTCCCCTCCTGCAATGGGACTGGCATGCCAGTGTGCCCCCCCAACTCCAGGGCTCCAACTTACCCCACCTTGCTGTGTGAGCTCCCACTCTGGGTCAGCTCACACCCAGCCACCAGCGTGTAATTGATCTCTCAGGCAGTGGAAATACTCTCATGGGATGGTCCTAGCCACTCATAGTATGGCCCCCAGGGAGCACCTTCAGCTCCCAAATACAATTCCAGGATCTTCCATGTTGCAAGGTTCAGTGCACACGCACTGGGCTTTGCAAACTCATTTACACCAGTCCTTCAATTTAACAAAGAAATTGATAATGCATTAGCTTTTGCTCCTCCAGTGAGGGTTTCACACTTACACATTCAACATTTCACTGACTTAGATAAAACAAACATGAATTTATCAATTAAAACATAATTTCAAGTGAGTATAAGGCAAATCAATGCAAAAATCAAATAATTAATCAGTCATGGAGATGATCACAATGAAATAAAAGATAACTCGCATTCTAAACTAAGGTCGCTGTAATAATCCATTGCTAGCTTACCCACACACTTTGGCTACTGATGGTTTTGCAGACAGGTCTTTCTCTCCATGTAGGTAGATATCAGTCCTTGAGGTTGCTTACAAGATGGAGTCCCATGGCAAAAAGCCTCAATCAGCTCAAAGTGTGTCTTTTTCAAGCCCCCACTGGCCCGCCTCCTTCTTTTCCCACTCCAGCCAAACCACTTGATCTCCATTGTTTTTACATGCATAACTTCACTGGGTGTGTCAGATGCAGCTCTGCCTGCTTGTCCCCACTGGAGCCACGTGAAATAAATTTTGGGACATGTTTCATATCTGTACATACAATGGTGCAGGAAACATGCCTCCATAAGCATAATGTAGAGGCTGCCATGAGCATTCCAAAAACACCTTATATGACACACTGCATTACACAATACATGGTTACATTGTGAGGATGAGCAGGAAAGCACAGATCATATTACAGGGGTGTTCAAGGGGGCACTCAGGGCTGGATTAACTGGCCTGGGGGTCCTGGGCTGCTTCCCACCCCCACTGCAGGGCCCCCAGTCTGGCTGCTCCATTGCAGAAGCCAGACCCTCACCCCTGTCACTTGGAGGGGGACCTGGGGCCCTAGGGCATTGCAACCCTGGCCCTGCTCCAGTCAGCTGGAGGGGTGGGATGGCAGCTGCCATGTGGTGTGGTAACAGGTGCCAATGCAGCCCCCCAGAGCCACTGGCCCTGGAGAGCTGTGCGCCGGGCCGGAGGAGTGCAGGCCACACCAGCTAGCCCTGCCCCGGGGGTGGACCAGCAGTTCCAGGGATGGGGTGAAGCACAGAGCCCCCCTCCACCCACTCCCTCTGCACAGCACCAGCAAGGGTCTCCAGATTATCGGAGGAGTTTTAGGGGCTGGGGACCCTTTGATAATCTGGCCCTGTGTGCAGCCTGTCACAGGAGGTACTACTTGCAGAGGTTGGCTCAGCATGTGTGGGTATTTCTCTACACACGGAGCATTTGAGAACTATCTGTAGACTAGCTTGATAATTGTAGAGAGAATTTGATTTAAACACCATTCTGACATTATATTGTGGTATGACAGAGTGAGGGGTGTTTTTATTTCTGTGTTGCTTTGCGTTTGACATGCATGTCTGTTTGGCTGTGCGTGTGAGTCTCTGTATGAGTGTCCCCTCAGGATTACCCCTGGCTCAGATCTCTAAATGGGGACTCCATGAGCCCAATGATCTAGAGCAGAGGTGCACAACATGCAGCCCGCGAGCATGTTCTGTGCGGCCCTCTGGAAGCGGAGTGAGTGGGGGGGAATCACGTGATGTGACACCCCCCCCCCCCGCATGTTGCATTTGTAGCCCTCGAGTGGCCTTAGAAAATGTAATTTGGCCTTGGCCAGAAAAGGTTGTGCACCCCTGATCTAGAGCTTGGCTTGGATCTTAAGCAGGAACTGAGTTAGCCCGATGATCCTAAGATGAGGTGTTCCTTTGGTTAACACTTTGGGTTACTTTTGGCTTAGGTTTTTAGTGAGGACCCAGTTAGCTCATTAACCTTAAGCCTAGGCATACCCTGTGTACAAGAGGTAAACTGAGGCAACACCCACAATCAAAGAAACTAACACGACCACGGATCTTTATAGAAACGAAGGTGCTGGGCTAGGCTTTATTGCAATGTAGCACAATGGCAAGCAACCTGTATCGACAGATCTGCTGGCAGCATTCGTGCTCTCAATGCAACAGAACAGCTCAACTGATGGCAGGACTCTCCATCACTCCCTCGGCTGCACAAGATCTGAGCTCTCAGGCTCTTGCTTTTACACCCTGATCAGACCTATTGGCTCAGCCCCCTTTGGTGTCCAAATTTACCTGGTTGGTCCATGTACCCCTTTTTTGATGCCATCCATTAATTTGATAGGTCCACGTGCCACTGAACATCTCCATCCATCAAGCTGTCATTCTGCAGTTACATATACCCTTGTGCTGGAGAGTTCAAAGATAGTTCACAGTGTTTCTTCCTATCTCCTTGCACTAGGCTAAGTAGACACCTTGAAAGTCATTTTCAAGTACTTTTCACTCTTAGTCCAGCTGCAGCTTACTTCTTGTCAATTTCTGTGAGGTCAGACTGCTTTAGCCAGACTCCTGTCAAGTTAGCTAGTTATCCAACTCAGGCCTACTGTTTGTATTTGTTTAACTAGGTCTTAGGCCTCATTCCTGACCGCTTCTATCTGTCTGTTTTAACATTTTACATTTTGCTACATGTATAATGAAACTCGAGCAAGTCAATTACATGGTTTACACAGTTGCCAACATTTGAATTTTTCTAAATTTTTCTAATGTTTCCTGGAAACATTTGCTTAGCCAGCTGGTGGGGAGGAAGGGGAAATCAAAGGACAGAATTCCTACAGAACAAGCATTGCATAGGATGCCCTATGCAAGGGAAGAATTTCCATGCCATAGAGGACCTACTGGGTTGGGGTTATGAAGGTATGTGTTAGAAAGCCTCATTTGCTATAGGCTCTAAAGGAGCCTGTAGTTAATCATGGCTGCTCTGCTCTATCCCAGGTGCTTCAATGACCTCTGGCACATCTCAGAAAAAGACAGGCTAAAATGTGCCTAACCTTTGCCTTCTCAGGCCTGAGCTTCACTTTTCTGCACTGTTCCCCCAGACACCTCATTAATTTTCATTTACTGTCATGTATTCAAAATAAGTAATACATATTTAATTTAGATTAAACAATATCAATTTCAGGGATTATGAAACAGGAAGGATGTGACAGTCTAAAATATGCAAAAGATAATATGTCAAATTCTGCTCTAATTTATATGGTTGAAACTCCTAATGAAGTCAAGGGTAGCTTCTCCCACGTATCAAAGAGCAAAACGTGGTCCAGTTTATTTAATATTTCCAAATAGTTAAACAGACATTTGTAAGATCCTTCCAGAGTTATAATTACTTACAATTTGTATGGTAGCATCTGCATAATCACAGAATAAATGACAGGTCCTCAAAGGCCATTCAGATTGGCAGGGCATCATACTATTTGTGACTGGAAAGGCTGACAGATTTGCATTGGGTTACTGATTAGATTATAACCTTAATGTCACCATAATTTGGGCAAACATCTATGTTAAGGATTTATATTGATGTCTCTCACCAAAGCACCAAGTGACTCTCAGTGAAATAGAGACTGGCCATAGTGAAGTTCTTACTGTATTTACTAGAGACTCCTTTTTTGGAGTTATGTTCTTATCTTTTACACAAGAATTTAAAGAACTGTAGTTTTGAATAAAAACTGGTCTCAAAAAATTGAAAACCTAAAGAATTACAAAATAATCTGTTGGCAACTCTTGATTTTACTTGAGCTTTACATTGTTTTATGCTGAGTCCTATGGCACTTCTAAAGACTAACAGATTTATTTATTGCATGATCTTTCGTGGGAGGAAAATCTCACTTTGTCAGACGTTCTCCCACGAAAGCTCATATGATAACTAAATCTGTTAGACTTTAAAAGTAACTCAGGATGCTGTTTGTTTCTCTACAAGAGAGTAACACAGCTACCACTTTGGAAATTGTTTTATGCTGTTCTTTAATTATTATTTCAATGGATACATTTCTCTTTTCTTTTAAGTGGCAACATAAAAGAATTTTAGATGTCTATGTGCATATTGGTGCTTATTTTAATGCTTCACAATATTTCATTATAGAATTATGTTATCCTTAGTTTCTATGTGTCATTTAGTTTCTCAAGTCCGTCCTTTTTACTTTTTAAATATTTGTACCTATGAGAAAACAATTTAGCAATTCTTTTGGCGCTCAGTTGTCTGCTTAGAAAGAGATTGCCATCTATCGAAAACTATCCCCAATTGCACATTCTTTGGCTGTTAGACAAAGACCGGAAGGAAATTTTTAAAAGTGTTTGTGTTTTTAGAGTGTTTTTATGGATTTTTCTCTCATTACAACAGGTGATTTGACCTCACCTTCCTCTATGTGCTGTTCCCCAATGTTTGAATCCTAACACCTATTTTGATTTGTTACAGCCTGACCTGATCCTATGTCACACACTCCCCTGCATTTAATTTCCTCCCATTCTGTAAGTTTCCCATCTTCAAAGCGTCTGACGAAGTGGGATTTTCTCCCACGAAAGCTCATGCGATAAATAAATCTGTTAGTCTTTAAAAGTGCCACAGGACTCTGTTGTATTTTTAGAGTTAATTGAAAGTAAAGCTCTGACTGATGGTGTGAAAAACATGGAATATTTTAACTGTGATATACTGAAAACCTTGTTTTTCTGCATTTTTTTATCACTACTATGGATTCATACAAACAGTACAAAGAGCCAGCTGAGATCTTCTTCCATATAGAGATTTCAGTTAAGTTGCAAAAAAACCCACTTAAGTTACTTCCCATTCATTCATTCTTCTTTTTTTTTTTTTTTTGAGAAAAAGCATATACAATGTCTTCAATGCACTTTCCTACTGCGCCCAATTCAAAGACTCAAAGTCAAATCCTGGGATCTAACCAAACTGCAAAGACTGGTTAAGGCGATGGCTGCTGTGGTCCACTTTATTGATCTTTACATTTACATTAGATGTACTTAACATTTACTGTAATGCAGACATGGATTAGAAATGCCTGATGGATTCCAAAGACATGACTCCTTCCCTGGAGAGTTTATAGTCTAAGAAGACAAATAGCTTGTGAAGAGTAGAGGGAGAAAGATACAAACACACAAAAATAGATAGATAGATAGATAGATAGATAGATAGATAGATAGATAGATAGAT
>ML685755.1:17784730-17831409 GCA_007922175.1 Pelusios castaneus
GATAGATAGATAGATAGATAGATAGATAGATAGATAGATAGATAGATGTAATTTAAGAAGTAATTATTAGAACTAGATAAAGTAGATGACAACTGTCTATATCTTCCAGTCAAGCCAATCATTAATAACTCCGACAAATTAATACTATTTTTGTCAAGTTCACACCGTGCAAAATTTTTCAAGAAAATTTGACTGTGCTGATGGGAGAGGAACAAGCTGTTCTGAGCTAGAGGGAGACAAAAGTACTTTTCCAATCAGAATAACTTTTTCATGACTTGTAACTCAAAATCACTTTGACATTTTTTCCCCCTTCAGGCTTCCCAGAAATATTGTGTTTTGTTTTCAGAATACATCTGGCAATTTTCAGGACAAGCTAATTTGCCAAGCTAAAATTAATAGGAGCCCAAATAGGCCTTTATAAGTATGAACAACTTTAAATATGGAAAAATTCTATTGTAAAAAAAATAGAAATAACAATTTACAATTAAATTCCTTTTAAATGGTGCAGTAAAATACTTCATTTCAATCTTTAATAGTTTTTCTTCTAAGAATCAAATATTCTTTGCCTGTTTTTGACATGCAGACCTATTGCAGCCCTATATAAGATTTGTGAACTGATCCATCCTCAATACAAGTCAAATTATTTCAGTCTTGTCAGTCTACCAAATCTTTCGTCTTTTCCCTGGTCTCCTTTTCTTGTTACATTTCCTTTATCTCTGGTTTCAGTTTTAAGACATGAATGGCAAAGAGTCACCTCCAGTTCATTTGAAGATAAAACACATTAAGCTGTTTTATTCACATTTAATTAATGTTTTCCAACTCTCATTTCCTATTTTCCTACCGAAAATCTTGCCTAAAGTGCTGTTTGGCAAATAAAATAACTCAGGTAGAGGGATATCTGATCCAAGTGTTTTGCAGGTGATGACTGGATAAGATAAGCTTAAAGGATTGATCATTTTTATTATTTGTGGATGGCCTACTTTACCCGATATCATGTATTGCAAACATGTTTTTAATTCTTTACAGAAAAATCATGCAAAGTATGCCTTTCCTTTTATTTTTTAAGCAAACCCTAACATTTATAAAATTGTACTTCTATCTTTATTAATCCAGGTTGTGGCAAATTACTCAAATAATTTAATCTGAGATTTGTTCTCTAGTGCTTCTCTAATAAAATATTTTGTATTTCTATAGCTCATTTGAGCATCTCCAAGTGCTTTACCAACAATAAGGAAATGAAAACTGACAACAGTCCATTTGCCGTGGGGACGCATTGTAATTTCCATGTTACAATTAGGGAAACCGAGGCACAGATGTCTTTCATTTTACCTAAGTCACACAAGCTCGAGCTGGGAATGTAACCCAGATCTCCTGACTCTCTGCCCTGTGCTGTAGTGGGACAATCAGTCCCCTAACAGACCTGCCTTTCCCTGCAGTGAATGCCAGCACAGAACGCAGCATTTCCAGGTTCAGATGTGCAGCTTCTTCCTGTCACCTCGGGTCGCAGAGTAGCAATACAGCACTCAGTTCCCTTTAATCCCGTAGTTGTCACAAACTCACTTGGATTAGCAGGAAATGGAAGTGTCAGCTGAGGTCTCAAAAATCATGTCCTGTATTAGAAGAAGTAAATGGCTTTGTGTTGGCTAAAAACGATAAATGGCTGAACTGAAGCGGCAGGGGTATGCTGGCAGAGAAAGAAGCAGCCAAAGAATATTTGGGGACCACAGTCCAAGTCTGTGAACTAGATGTGTCCCATGTGAAAGAAAATTTTGTCGCAAGTGTGAGTCAAACTGTATTCTGATCTATTGATCTGTCTAGCTAGGTGTTTATAATGCACCCCTCATTGTGATATCTAAGTGCAATGATGTAGATAGCAATAAACTAGGGGGGAAAAGTACTTGGGGGCAGAGTGATGGGGTTATATTGAAAGGGCAGCCAACATAAAGGTGTAATAACTGTAAGAAAAAGTGTGGGCATATGTGAGCGTTCTTTATCTTAATACTGTTTAATGTTGATCCCCATTTACATTACCTTTGAATTTGGCACCTTAGTACGAAAACAAAGTTGAAGATTTATGTTTATAATGGGTGTTGGCATTGTCATTTGCATGGATGGTTTGCAGATACTTTGAAAAGTGCGATTAGTGTTCTATGTTGTAAATTAAGAAATAATCCCAAAATGAAATAATCCACTAAAATAATCCCAGCCTCATTTTCTTCCCTTTAGCATTTTTATTTCTTCTGATGGAAGAACTGAAGAAAATTCTATTATAGTTAAGAATGGTTTGTAATCTGCAGATATATCCTCCTCCCTCAAAATTTTCTCAGTGACCATACCTGTTTATATTATTTATATCCCACATTAGATTTTAATGTGAATGCTTGCTACACAGATTTTTCACAGCATTGGATTTCTGGCTTAGTGTCTCTAAAATAGAATCAACCAGTACAGCTACTTGCCTGCATTTTATTGAGACCCATTCACTAAACAAAAAAATCTGGCTTTTTACAACCTATATAAACAATATATGCAACTTTTCTAGGTTTCAGTTTGATATAATTTATATACTGTAATTAATTAAAGCTTGCATCAAGCCTTATCAAAGACAATGCATTTTCTTTCACCCCTCTTCTTCTTCTTCCAAGACTGATGCCTAAGGAGATAATTTTGGCTAATGCAATTTAACAATACTGTATACACTTTATTGTGGTTTCTTTCTTACCAGCTGAGCTCAAGGGCTCTAACCTGGATGAAGCAGACTTTCAAAGACTGATATGTTCTGATGGTTCACTTATTCTTACAGAGCTGATTCCTTCATTCTTAGCCACCGCGTTCACCTACCAGTGTATGACTTCAGTTCTTTACCTATTCAATTGCAATGAAATATTAATTTTGGGACAGATCCACTCCCATCCACTCCAATCTCCTACACAAATCACTAAGAGCAGGAACACCCAAATTTTAGTCCTAATGTAAATGGAAATGCAGTGCCTTTAAAACCGATAGGCCACTGTAAATCTCAAGTGCCACCACTGAGGTCAATAGAGCCACTCTGGATTGGCCCTAATGTAACTCAAAGCAGAGTCTGGCTCAAATAAGTTTTTCTCACTTACATATGTTGTCCCTTAGTATCAGAGGATGGACTCCATTGTCCAAGACTGAGGTTCCTCTGTTTGGAAGGTCCCTAGATGATATTCAAGAGCAATTAACGATTTAATCTCTCCTAGAATTTTACCATATCACATGTTTCTATACCTGTTCAAAAGCCCAGAAACTGAACTTGATTAGATCAGCCCATGACATTGGTGGTCTGACACAGCTTTTGCTTTTCCAATACAGTACCACAAAAACTTCACATGTAATTAATGGAACACAAGAAGCCAGATGCTCATCTGTTGTAAATAGGGGTACCTATATTGAAATCAACGCAGCCATGCCTGTTTACACAATGTAAAGCTCTGGCTCATATCCCTTTTCAGTAGACAAAGTGACAGCATTGTGCATTCACAGTGCCACATGTAATTTTAAATTCCTCTTCACATTTATCAGGTTTCTCTCTTTATAACAGTAATGAAATGTATAGTAGCACAGCTTAGTTCAGTTCGTTTTGTTCATGTAAATAGCTGCACAGTTCAACTTTTTCTCCTTTGTTCAAAAACAAATTCCTGCCAGGTATTTGGAATAAACAGGGAATTATTGAAAGCTATACATAGCGGTGCTAGGTCATTTCAGATGAAGGGATCAGTCAGAATTTCATAAAGTATTTATTTAACTGCCAAAAGAATTCCCAACCTCCCTTTCATGTATGTTAGAATTGATGCTAAGTTTCCAGGACAAGGCTACGATTGTAGCTGTCACCAAACAATGACATATTTCTTTTCTTCTCTTAAATTCTCTGTATCATTCTATATAAGAGGGCAATTTGTCTGTCATGCAGTTAAAACAGGGCCCACTCAGTGCCCTCATTAAACTGACAGCACAGTTATTAGCAGTAAACGAAGCCAACAGGCAATGAATTTAGCCACTGTTTTATGGCGAGCGCCAGTGAGATTTTTTCAGTAATTAATTTGATAAATATATTAATTATGAATTGAGTTGACAGTACAATCAGATTGTCAGCCTTCCAGACAGGCTCTTGTGATAAGTAGCTTTGTGATGAAGTGGTCGGATTTCAGTACCTGTCATCCTCCAGTGTCAGTTTCTTATCACTGTCCTGGCCATTCACTCTGTAATTTCCTGTGTGTTGTAATTAAATGGTGGCTTTCTGATTGGAAGTGACTCCTCAAACTTAATCTCTCTTTCTTTCAGAATATGATGTAAAAAAAGCCCTTTGTTTCAGTGGCTTTTAATGTTTAAAGAAGCAGCACATTATGCTCATATTTGGTTATTATGCCAGTGTGTGTTTGGAAATGGCTAACCTGCTCAGCCTTGTCACGAAATTGAGTAAAGGAACTCTGCTCTCCTGCTGCTACAGCAAAATGGTCAAATCTGCTGTGAAATGGAATGAAACAAATCCAACGGCTAATAGAACGGCAGACCTGGTTTTGTGTTTGGAGAAGAGGGAGGCAGGCCTGGTGCGATATGCATTACTTAGAGAAGGGTCATTTGGGGTACCTCTTGCCAGCATGTTATACTATTTATTATTATTTTATTTTTATGAAATTCATTAGCAGTAGAACCTGGTGTCATTCGGCTCTGGAGAAACATGTCAAGATAAAATACGTCAGACACCCTTATAATGTAATTTAATAAAGTGGTTATGATTATTTATAGTTGCCAATTTAAAGAAGGCAAAGAATTCCAGCAAAGGGGAAACCCACAGCTCTTTTTACCTTGTTTATACTTGTAATTAAAATCTCCGTGAACAGTTTTACAGAATAATGCACCTCCATTTCATGTTTCAGATATTGTTGTGATGGACCAGCTAAAGACTGACCACTGCACTCCGTGCTGATGCACAGGTCTGATGCAATGCGAGCCTGAAGAGCCACCAGCTACTTCCCAAAGATGACTGCAGAAGATGATGTGGAGGCTTGCCTTCTGGCTTTTGAGAGGGCTGAACTGCGTGAAGCCTGGCCCCAGGATCAGTGGGTCAGGAGTTGTGGAGTGAAAGCAAGTTCGGTTTTCTAAGGGAAAGGAGCAAGGGCTAGGAGATAGGGCTTCTATCACCAATATACTTTCTGATCTTAAGTAAATCACTTAGGCCTGATCTAGTAAAGCACTTAAATATATGGTTAAATACCAGCACGTGAGTAATCCTACTGACTGTAATAGGACTACTCATGTCTTTAAAGCTAAGCACTAAAATTCTGTGCTGGGCTGGAACTTTTATCTGTCTGTTTCATGACTTCATCTGTAAAATGGGAATAACATTAGCTATCTCACATGGAAATTGGTAGGGTAAATCAATGAGTGCTTATACAGTGTCTTGAGGTTCTTGGCTGGATAATGCTGAGAAAAGTGCAAAGTATTATTTGAGTTTCCAATATATCTCTTGATTTTAAGATGCTGTGTTGCTGTGGCAGTAATATGACTAACAGTTATACAATGAATTTGTATACTATGAACGCTGTAGAATTACAACAATATTTGAACTGACTCTATGACTTGGCTAGAATTATGGTTCTGCACAGGAATATCTGGGAATACTTTCCACCAGGACAGAACTAGAGCAGTGGTTTTCAAACCATGGATCGGGACCCAGTACTGGGTCACAGACCCTCAGGTACTGGCTTGCAGTGTACCTCACTGCTGCCACCGCCAAAAGATTGCAATGTATTGCTCAAAGAAGCAATTGTTGGGTCTTGGGCATAAATGACTCTTTTCAACGGGGTACTGAGAAAAAAAGTTTGAAAAAAATCACTGAACTAACCTAACATGCTCAGAAACAAAAGTGAAACATACTGTCCCAGTCACCCTCCCATCTTGTTCCTGCCCCTCTTTATTCTCCTCCAGGTACTGTAAGATCCAATACTTCCATCTTGCTTCCGAGTTCATTATCCATCTCTACATCACTGCTCACATCCCCACTCATCCCCAAGAAGCTTCCCACCTCACCAACCTGTGACCCATTTCCATCATTTGATCCAGCCCATGATCTCTCCTTTCTTTCACTACACTTCACTTTCCCATTGAGAATGTAGGTATTAAGCTTAAGCTTCATTCCTAGATTTTTATCATTTAATTAACAATTCCTTGCAGACACAAGGAAAAGAATATAATCATAGGATCATAGATGATCCAAATGGAAGGGACCTCAGGAAGTCATCTAGTCCAACCTCCTGCTCAAAGCAGGACCAGTCCCAACTAGATCACACCAGCCAGGGCTTTGTCAACCTCCCCCTTAAAGACCTCTAAGGATGGAGATTCCACTGCCTCCCTAGATAACCCATTCCAAGCCTTCACTACCTTCCCAGTGAAAAAGCTTTTCTTAATATCCACTTTAGACTTCCTGCTCTGCAACTTGAGACCATTGCTCCTACTTCTGCTATCTATTATCACTGAAAACAACCTAGTTCCATCCTCCTTGAACTCCCTTTCAGGTACTTGAAGGCTGCTATCAAATCACTCCTGCTCGCTCTTCTCTTCTGCAGCATAACAAGCCTAGTTCCCTCAGCGTCTCCTCAGAAGTCATGTGCTCCAACCCCCTAATCATTTTTGTTGCCCTCCGCTGGAATCTTTCCAATTTGTCCAAATTCTTTCTGGAATGGGGAGCCCAAAACTGGACACGGTCCTCCATATGTGGGCTCACTAGTGCTGAAGAGAGGGGAATACTTGCCTCCCTTCATCTGCTGGCAGTGCTTCTCCTAATGCAACCCCATATGCCATTAGCCTTTTTGGCAGTAAGGGCGCACTTTTGATGCATAATCAGCTTCTTGACCACTGTAACCCCCAGGTCCTTTTTTGCCTTACTGATGCCTAGCCAGTCAGTCCCTAGTCTGTAGCAGTGCATGGGATTCTTCTGTTCTAAGTGCAGGACTCTGCACTTGTCCTTGTTGAACCTCGTCAGATTTCTTCTGGCCCAATCCTTTTGTGCCAGAGCCCTGAGCCTCTTGTCCTGTATGGGTTTCCAACCCCACACAAATACAGGCCCTGTCTGTGTGCTGGCACTGGCTACATATTGGCCTGTGCACTGCTCTTTTAATAAGTTTAACATGTCTGTTACTAATGCTTGACGATGGGCTTTAGGCTGTATTGTATAACTGAAAGTAAATCACACTTGCATTCTGGCAGTCAAAATGAAGACCAAAAAAAAAAGAAAGGCCATTTACAGCTGATACAGCGGTCCTCTATCTGACTACCAGGGTCTGCATTATATAATACAACATAAAGCCCTCTAGTGAAGCATTAAGAACAGTCTTTTGAACTTCTCATCAGGGAGAACCCTTATGGATTATTTAAACATAGCCAATATACTGCTTTCTGAAAAAGAACCATTTTATTCTTTAGGGACACATACTAACTATTGTATTCGAGGAAGAGCTATCACTGAGCATACTAATATTAGTATGCTATAGTTTAAGTTGAAACTTAGCAGGTACTAGTCTACAATGCAAATTATGTATTAAAAAAATCAAAATTATCCAGTTTAAAGTCCAAACAGTATCATTCAATTGATCTGCAGGTGTTCAGCACACTATTTATAACCCTAAGAAAGCAGCTACGTCACACTGACAGTATGAATGCAGCAACCACTAATTTTTAGAACTGCTTGAAATTTTTTGAACAAAAAGCATGGGGAGAGGGAGAGCTGGACTAAAAGGCCTTCCCCTCTCACCCCTCCCCAAGACATGAAAAACTGCCTTAAAAAACCTGAATTTTAAAATTGTGCATAATTTCACAAAATCGTTGTTCTACGTTTATCAAAATTGTTGGCTAGAAAACTGTTGTCAACATTTTTCACATACTGAAAACTCAGTAGGTTTTATAAAAACATTTACTTAAATAATTTAAAATAAAAAGAAGAGACAAGATGTTTTGGAACGCTGCAAAATACAGATAACCAACTCCTTAAAATTTTACAGTTTTTAAATGTCAAAAAGCTGTATTTATGTTCACACCATTTTAATGTGTGATCCAAAGCTTGTTGAGGTCAGTGGAAACACCCCTACTGATTTTAAATTATTTTGAATCAGACCTAGAGTACCAATTATAATATTAAGGGATTCTATACTTTCTACATTTACTTTGCAATGAATTTCACTGTTTGTGGTGAAGGCATTGACTCATAACTTTATAATGAGTCATACAAATGATCCAAGGACTAATGGGTGGGTAAAGAAGCCTTAGCCTATTTTTATCATATCTCTATTCAGGGCTTTTCTCTAGAGGAAAGTTTGATCAGTTATACTAATATAATTATAATGATACCAGTATAATAAAAACCAATATAGGATAAGCCCTCCTGTGGACACCCTCATTTGGAATTAAAGTGGCTTTTGTCAGTTTATTTTATTCAAAGTGACATAAACTAAACCAAATATACCAGAATAATATTGTCCACATGAGGAGTTACATCAGTGCAACTACATTGCTTTAGATTCACACCTTAGCCTATACCAGTTTAAGTTTTCTGTGTAGAAAACCTTCAGGTAAATTGTTCGGCATTGATTAAACAATGCAGTACATGTCTATGGAATATATATTCACTAGTGCTAACTTTATTTCCATCCCTACCATGTCAAGGATGCATTAAGATGTGAGAGAGGTGCTTCACCCTTTAACTGTCATGACTCATGATTATTTTCAGGAAGCTTGTGAATGTGTGAATTCATGCTCCCAGCTGTATAAAACTGACGACAAGCATTTTATTTTTGGCCTGTGGGAATTCTGCAGCATTTCTAGGGCAGGCAGCCAGTCTGGAAAATTGAGACAGTCTCTGGTTAACAATGTATTAAATCTGAAGACTTTGAGAACTGAAGATTATAATTTAATAAAATAACTCATAGAATATATCTCCTGTCTAAACATATGAGCTTGGGTTTCAGGAAGGGCAAAAAGTTTGTAATAGCTTTGCCAATGACTGAAAATTTGCAAAGACTATCAGATGAGCATGGATGCTAGATTTTAAGGTGACAGATGCTATTATTCATTCATATGGCAATGAAATTTGCGCTAGGCACTTTAAACAGAGATTTAAAAAATGATATAGTCCTTGCCTTAAACACCCTACAATCTAACGTTTAAGATAAAATACACCTATGGATGCTAACAAGGTGTGGGAATAGGAGGAAGAGATGGCAAATGTTTAAAAAAAAAAAGATAATACAGTTGTTTATAGGGCAAATGACGAAGACCCACAAGGATAATAAATAAATAAGTGGTTGAAATCCATCCCCATTAAAAACAATGGGACTCTTTCAACTGACTTCAGTGGGGCCAGAATTTTTCCCATTGTCTGTATGTGTTTGGTTGTGGAGATGAAGTGGATGAGAATAACAAGGTAGGAGTCCTGTGGCACTTCTAAAGACTAACCAATTTATTTATTGCATGAGCTTTCGTGGGAGAAAATCCCACTTCGTCAGATGCTTCAAGATGGGGAATTGTTTGTTTTGCTGAACTAGATTAACATGGCTATCCCTTTCGAAATGGATGAGGTAAACTTTTAGTGGATTGTCTTCTGTTGGTGAGAGAGAGAGAGAGAAGCTTTTGAGCCAGCCAGAGCTATTCGTCACATCTTTTTGTTTGGCTTGAAAGCTTGTAAATATAAGGCGAGAATGGTTCTCATAGACCTTTGAATTATTCCTATAAGGGAAGTGAGCTCCCACTGAGAATTCTGAACTAGCTCTGAATCTTCCCAGTTTAGTAAATGAGATTGGAGCTGGAGTACAGAATTCTGATTTGGACCCCATTCACTAGTATTGTAGTGTATTTTGGACTTAAATGTTTATAGCCTTTCCTGACCCAGTAAATACTCTGGAGCAGTGGCCAGTCAGTCAGATCCTGTCCCCCAGCATTCACCTCAGGGTGGAAGGTCTGGCAGCTCCTGTGCTGTGTGGCTGGCTGGACTTGGTTCTCCAGCCTAGGCATTGCAATCCCTGGGGTTGCAGCGCTGCTCAGGTTTGGCTCCACCCCACTGACGGCACCAAATTTGTGTGAATGTAGTTGTGACCTGGCTCATGGGGTTGCAGTGCTGCTCACTCACATTTGGCTTATCCTGACTCCTGTCAGAGTAGTGCAGGGACCCCAGAGGCTCTGGTGCCTGAAGCAGGAAGGAGAGCTCAGACAGCCCTGGGGGACAGAAGCTGCCATGGGACCCTTTGAAACATTCTGCCAATCCAGTTTTGAAATCCAACCCATGGGATGAGAAACCCTTCTCTAATATATAACACGGTGCAATCATGGGAATGTATATGGTAGGGTTGCTGGCTTAACATCTGTTATATCTGCATATGTCACTGGAACAGGTAATACACTTATTTTCTGCTATACGTTTAATTAGCTGAATTTGTGCTGGTTGAACAGTTGGTTCTGAATAATAGTAATTACTAATTATTTGCTTAGTGAATCATTCTTGAATCAATCCTGAGTCTTCAAATTCATGACTATTCATTACATAGCTTTGAGAAATAATTTTCAGTCTGTTGGTTGCTCAGGAAATTTTTTTCTAGTATTTTTAATTTTCATTATTTGTGTGGACTTGGTCCTCTAAGACACATAGTCTTTGTAGGGAAGAAAACAATCAGAGAGATAAAACATTTTAATCCAAAGAATAACACATAAATAGTAACAAGAAATGAACTTCCAAGTATGAATTATTATAGGAATGAACATGTATACTAAAATTTATTAAACTTTCAGGATTTATGAACATTTTTCACAAATACACATCAGCTGTCCAAATACTCCAGAAAAATGATTAACAAAATATCACGGCTCATCATTAACTGAATTTAGTGCTTTTAGTTGCATAACTGCCCAGAAAACACCCCTCTCTCCCTGCCATTTAACTATTTCTAATCAGAAATATTGGGGTTTAACATTGGCTTAAATGGGGCTAGAATTTTACCCAGAGCCTCAAAATTGTGGCAAGCTATGACACAGATTATTATCAGTCTGTAATGCAGTAATTTCCATTTATTAATATGGGCAGAAATTGTACTAGAGTATCTTATTAAGGATACCCAGCATTGCCATTACAAGAACCTGTTTTCAGGGTGATGGCCATTGTGTCAGGGAGGTGCCTTTTGCTATCCCTGTGAAAATCTGACTAAATTTGGCCAAATTTATAAATCTTTGCACATGTTCAATATGGACTTAGATTTAGGTCCCTGGATTCCCAAAGGAGTCCATGCCACTGAGCATGCTGCAGTTTGGAGCTGAGCAAGACTTTCCTTGTAATTCTAGCTCTGTGCTGCTATACACCACACTGGGTGGGAGTGCCTAAACTGAAAGGAGGGAGCATGTCATTCCTGTCCTCTCAACAGTCCCCATTTGGTCCTGGCAGTATGGAAGAGGAAGTTGCCTGATTTGAATCCAAAGGGGAGAAGAGCCAGATTTTGTGCACGTGGGGAAATAGATTAGGACAAGAACCCTGGGTGGAGAGGTAACTGGGACTGGAGACTGGGACAGGCTGGATTGTGAGGCTGGTGTGACTAGGACTGGCTGAGCAAAGAGTCTAGGAATAGGAGCTCGGGAGACAAATGGAGCAACTGGGATTGGATAATGAGCGGTAACAAGTACTGTGAAGAATTAAGTATTAGGCATCTAAATTGGACATTGCTTCTCAAATTGGGCAGCCAAAATAAGTGGACACTTTTGACTAAAGGTGGCTAGAAAATGAAAATTCCTTCCCATGAAATATTTTGCATATTTTTAAAAAAAATATCATCCCAAACCAAACCAGAAATCTGTCAAAAGCTGGGGGAAAAAGAGCCTGACACTGAAATATTTCCACAGAAAATTTTGATTTTGCTAAAAGGGCATTCTCCCTTTTGACCTTAAAATCTCTGTTCCTCAGTTCTCTATCTGTTACACTGGGTTAATACCCCTTCATTTCATCATGTTGTTATGAAAATAAATTAATTAATGTTTGTGAAGCACTCACATAACATAATGAGGAGTGCAATAGAAAAACCCAAGACAAAATTAATAATTTTTTTCTTCAGAGCAGAATTTGAATAATATAAAGTAAATAAGGCCTGGGGAGGAGATATCCACTGAATAACGAGGAGAAAATAAAATATTGAATGCTCATTAAGTGACCATTGTCCATTCTGTGTACTGAAAGAGGTAAGAGCCCTACGGAAAAAATAACTTGTGGTCATGTAACTGAACACTGTCCAATAATGCATATGCACAAGGGGCCTGAATTAAGGTTGCTATCAGTATTACCAGTATAAATCCAATGTTACTCCACTGATGTCAGCAAAGATACTGCAGAATTATAGCTGAATATCAGATAGCAGAATTTGTCCCTTTGTACTGCTAGTATATTGCTTGCTGTTGAATATAGACTTTAAGAGCACAGCTTGATTTTTCTGTTTCTGAATGAAAAGAGACTTATTCCTTGAAACAAAACTACTGCTGATTTCATGCAAATACATTCTTCTGAAAAGTTCTAGTCAAATTATGTATAATTATATCTTACATGTGATTATATGTCACTTATTGAATTCCTAGAAAGGAATTATTGGTGTATTTCCAGTCCCTTTAAAATAAACGCTGAACTCTCATCAACTGCAGCGGGTGTAAGATCAGGCCCAATGTACCAGAACTGCCTGATATAACAGCACTGATCGCAACAAAAGCTGCAATTTTTGATACCAATGTAAGAAGCAAGTGGAAACTACAGAGCTTTTGTGCATCTGTCAGACATCACTGCTTATTACAGAATAAGGAATGATAAATATGCAGGATGCTTTGAAGTTAATATTGGCTTGAACCCCTACAGTACTCAAGTAGAAAGTAGAAGCTATTGTTTTCATCTTGCATCAAGGATTTAACAGATGCAAGAAAATAAATTGGATCTGTTAAAATAATAAAGGTCTTTGGATTAAAAAGAGCTTCAATTTGTTTGATTTATTAAGCCCCAATCCCAAATGTCAGACTCCTTACCAAGTTAAAATACTCAGTTAAAATAGGCAAAAGAAATGCACAGCTTATATAACATACTGTCCACGCAATAATATTTATCCACAACAGTAGCAAGCCCCATATGTATGATCTTTATTAACCATTATAGCCATTAATCTCTCTTCCAAATACCTGAGAGCAGATAGACTTATAGTATGTTTGGGATGTCAGCAAATTCAGGTCTATTATGCAGGGGTGAATTACCGCACAGGCCTATGGGGCCCATGCCTAGGTCCCCCAAATCATGGAGGTCCTCCACCCTGACGATGCTGGGGGAAGGGAAGATGGACTGGGCTGGCCCAGAGGCTGGGCTCCACACTCCCTTCCTGACCCTGGGCCAGCTTCTCAGGCCCCAAGGGAAGACCAGCACGTGGTTGCTCCACTCCATTGTGCATGCTGTATGGCTGCCTCTGGATGCAGACTCACTGGAGCGGGGGCTGGGGTCCCAGGAGGGAGGAGGGGCTCACTAGGTGTCTGGGGCCCAGGGCCCTGACCCCCTTTAATCGGCCTCTGCTATTATCCTGCATATATTAACTTACATGACTAAAGTTCCGATAGGAAAGATGGTCTTGTGATGAAGATACTGAACTATCTGGATCTAGAACTGCATCTCCCAGATCTGCAACAGATTTCATGTGTTAACTTGAGCAAGGAACTTAGTCTCTGACGCTATGTCTACATTAGAAAAATTAAGTCGACTTTGTTAAGTCGACTTAATAACGTCAACTTTAAGTTGACTTAAAATCGACCTTATTAAGTTGACCTAAAAGTCGACTTGATTTTTCTAGTGTAGATATAGCCCCTTGTTGACCTTATTAAGTCGACTTAATAAGGTCGACTTAGGCGCTAATCCCCGCCCACACTGGCTTTAAGTCAATTTAAGGAGTTGATTTAAGGCTTAAGTCGACCTAAAACCAGGTGTTATTAAGTCAACTTAAGCTTTCCTGAGGTCGACTTAATAAAAGCCCAGTGTGGACATGGCTTTGTTTAGGTCGACTTAAGCCTCCTTAAGTCGACCTAAGTTGCCAGTGTAGATGCAGCCTGAGTGCCTTGGTTCCACATCTATAAAATGGACAGTGAAACTTCTCATCCCCTCTCTCAATGTTTCCACTATTGACTATAAGTTCTTTAGGATAGGGGCTGTCTTTCACTGTGCTTAGCACAATGGATGCCTGATCTTGATTAGCGCCACTAGATATTATTGCAATGTCTCTATTAATGAAAACAATATAATACTTGAGTTCATGTTGGCTACATCATCATTTTACCCATATCTGACAGTATTTTAATCAGACCTGATGAGCACACTAAAATGTTTTTTAAAAAACCTTTTCTTAAATTTTGGATTCTGTTAGTGTACAGTACATACAATACTTCTCAGAATATTGGGCACACACATTAAACATTAGCAATGGTTGACAGTATTTGTTGCATAATTTCAATATATTTGTTTTGTGAATTGCCCATGATCCACTCCCAATTCTTGCTAATGTTTGAATAAGCGATTAGTATTCACCAAATAGTTTGGGAAATAATATTTTGATTATAGGTAGTTAAGGGGGTATAGGTTTCCCATTTGATACAGTGGACACATATGTGCCTCATTTAAAACATGTAAATAATCCCATTGACCTTTATATGGAAAAACAATGGTAATTGATCCAAAAGCATCCAATGGCCTTTCGTTGTGATTTGTTTGTCCCTTGAATGGTAAGCTCCCATATGCTAGAACAAAAGCAACAGAATAACATACTTGCCCATTTTTTCCCATAACAGCTGAATAGGTTATTTACTATTTTCAGTTTTTATCAGTTAAGTCAGATTAACAGTAGCAGTCTAAAACCTTATGATATGGGCAAAGTAGAGCATAAAACTTAAATGTCTTTTATGCTACATCCATGAATTACTTGTTCAAAGTGACAGAATGAGAAATTGATGCCAGTGTAGAAATATAAAAATAATGTAGAAATGTCTTGTCCTCCTCTCACCAACATAACAATGAATTTAAAATGAGTGTGTTTGTTTTCTTAAATGAACTCCCTGATTACAACCAAGAGCTAAAGTTGCTATGTGTTTAGTTATAAACCTTCTTAATGGACTCTCCCCATTATTTGAATAATAGGTTAATGGTTTCTTTTGGAAGGCTCAGTCCTAACAAAAAGCAAATGATCAGAACAATCTCTCTCTCTCCCATGCATTATTTCTTCTGATTTTTATCACAGAACTCTGTAACTGCTGTTAATTTCCCTAATATTATGAGTGATTGATTCTACTAAGAATGTAATCAGTGACTGAAGCTAAGGTTTGGATGGCCACCAATGTAGAATCATTATGGATCAACTTTTCTCTCTAGATATAAGATGTCCCATTAGACTATTTGTAATAGTTGCATCTGGTGAAAAGGAATAATATCTCACATCTATTGGTATGAAGCCAGAAGCTGCAGAACTGGAATGAGGAAGACAGAATTACTCTCCACGCAACAGGGGAAGTTTCAAAACTATCCAGTGTGGGGCAAAATCAAAATTAATGATATTGCATTATTAAAATTAATATAGTTTCCCAATGAAAACAATCTCACTTAGTATGTTATATTTTCCAGGGAGAAGGTAATCTGTTGGCTGAATAGTACATGCCAATGTGAAAAAAAACAGGAAAAGAAGCAAAGAGTATGATACTCAGGGAGGAAAAGGTAAGTCAGGTCATCAGTAAAGAAAAAACATATCATCCTGTGGTACTGGTCCACAAAAATGCTTTACAAGGTGTGAATGCAAAATCATTTCAGAAATACAGAATATCATAGCCCATAAATAAGATGGCCAATCAGAAATGTGAGAGAGAAAAATAATACAAGGACAAAAAAATATGTCTGAGGGGCTTACCAAGGTGCTGTCGGGTGGGGAACAGTAGTGCATGAAGGAACACTCACACACTTAGGAGGGTAATGTGAGGGAGTAACACATTCTCCTAGATTGAGAGAGATCAAACTACAACGAAGAAAGAAAATGACCACAGGGGACTTTGATTTGAACTAAATCTAGTAAAACCAACATTCAGTGTAAGAATTCTTCAATCAACCTAGTGCTTTCAACATGGGGATTTGGGTTGGCTTAATTAAACCACTGAGGGATGTGGATTTTTCACACCCTTGAGTGATGTAGTGATGTTAACTTAATTTTCTCATGTAAATGAGGCCTTGGACTAAACATCCATTCAGAAGAGTAAGGGAAAGTAAGAAGTTTTCTTGCATCCTTGATCTTGGGTTCCAGGCTGAATAGCCTGCTATAGTCTTGGCTACCAAGGTTGGCAGTAGATCCTCATGCTATAAGATTCAGAAATTTGATCCTCACCGCAGATGACCTAACCAGTGGGGCCATGAAACAGATGCAACAACAAACTGACATTATATCTGCTTACTCATCCCTGGAAACAGGTGGGTGAAAAAGGGAATGGGCTACCTCTCAGTGACCTGACATCCTGCGCACAGCTGAGCTAGTATGTGTGTGGATGAAGGTGTTATAACACTTTACCTGGATAGACCAGTCATCGCTTATAATCCTTCACCCCATGCCTGCACTGGGGAGGGAACAATGCCATGAGGAAAGTACATGCAGTTACCGTGATTGTTATTATTATTCTTGTTGTACAACCACACTACCCCTTGTTCAGTTTTAAATCCATCCCTATGTATTCCACTTGGGAGTACTGCGGGTAGCAATGTTTTGTCTCTTCTCACACTTCCACTGGTAGACAAAAGAGTCTTGTGGCACTTTTAAAGACTAACAGATTTATTAATCGCATGAGCTTTCGTGGGAGAAAATCCCACTTCGTCAGACGCTTCCACTGGTGTAATTCAATTGCATTCAATGCAGTTACTTCTAATTGCCACTGGTGTGAAGTGAGAAGATACTCTCACCCTGACTGGACAAATTGGCATGCAGGGTTTTTTTAATGTAGCTCTTCTTGTTGTTGCTACTAGAGCAATCTTGAGCTGTCTTCTTTTTCTCCTACTTAAGTTAACACATATTAAATATTTACAGATATATTTTATTTTATTGCATAGTTAATAAATTAATCAAATTGAACAAAATTGAATACAGTTGATAAACATAGAGGGTTGTGTTTTAAACTTGGAATAAATATTTGCTTCAGTTATGGTTTACTTACATTGTCTGCATATAGAAAATAATAAAGATGTTATTTTGCATACAGAGGCAGCTGAGTGGAACATAAAACATTTGTTTAAAGAAAAAGCCTAACATTTCAGAAATGGTCCCAGGCAATGACAGTTAACATTAATAATACTATGTAAACAGTGCTGTGGTTTCAGATTCTTCACTACAAACTTTGAGATGGTACATGTAATTATTTAAACAGTTTAAACCCTATTCTTTCATTTATTGTGAAAAATGTAAAATTCCGTAGTCAAATCCTGAGGCCAAACTTTAAAGTAAATTAGCCTTCCAAATCCATGTTTAGGGAGCTGCTAGTGACAATTTTTTTTAAAGAGGTGATGCACTGATGAGCAATTACAGCTCCAACTGAGTTTGCCTTTGAAAATTTTGCCACTTAATTAAGTGCCTAAATCTGGATTTTAGGCACCCAAATTTGAAAATACTGGCCTTAAGGTCATTACTCAGGTTAGAATTCAGGAAAAATATTAAAGCATGTTTATTTATTTTATATTATTTGCCTAACTGTTAGCACATTAATCCTTCCATTTACTTCAGTGTGTTTAAAGTAAGCAAATGCTTAAGGTCTTACTTGTACAAGGTAAAACTCTCACAGAAGTCAATAGCACACATGAGTAAGGAATGAATATAAACTAAGGACTTCAGAATTTGGCCATATATTAAAAACAGCTTGGATGTTTCTTGTTCTGAGAATAAATATATCGTAACACACTGGACTGGGAGTCATGTAGCCTATAAAGGTGATATTGATGTTAAATTGAAATATGCTTATATGTAAATAGAGAATAAGTTTTTAGGCCTAAATGTAGGCTTGACAATAATGAGACCTGGAACATTGTGGCTGAAGTAAAGTGAGATAGCTCAAAGGCAAATTAGTGATAAATTAGGACATAATCCCAGGTCATGCTGGCTATGTCTACAGTGGCAAATTAGTTTGAATTAAGGAAGCTAGGCTTTAATTAGTTCGAATTAATGGCTTCCTTAATTCGAACTAATAACTTGAATAGTGTATTAGAAGTAAGGGCTAATTCGAACTACTTAGTTCGAATTAACCAATGTGGCCATGTTAGTTCGAACTAATTTCTTATTTCAAACTAACTGGCCAATTGAAATCAATGGAGATCGCTAATTCGAACTAAGCAAGTGCCATGAATGGCACTTGCTTAGTTGGAACTAATTTTTTCTAGTTCGAATTAACTTAATTTGAACTAACTTTAGTAAGTGTAGACATAGCCGTTGTGAATATGTTTGGTTTAAATTGGATTTCATAAAAGTTATAGAAGAAATGTGAATGCTTTGGAAGGATGCTATCTCTATCAATAGTTTATTGGAATGGCATTTATGCAGCTGTTAATTAGGTAATGTTTAACACTAACTAACCAATGAGGAAGTAGCAGAAATATAGATATGGTAAAAGGCAGGCATAATACTAATTAAGGTTGTTATTCTAAGTGATTATAGAAAGGGTAGCATGCTAATTTTACAATAGTATATTCATCCACCATAACTGTACTGTTAAAGATTGGATTGCAAAGAATTACATACTCATTTTTCTCAGCACCTCTGGATGCGCTATTTTATCTTCAAATATGAATAAAATTGTGGCATATGGTTTTAATGTGATGCCTGCATACTTTTAATAACTTTTATTTAAATAAAGTCTTTGATTCTATCAGCCATCACATCACTTACAGTTCCCCATTAAATTAAAATGTTACCACCCCAGATGTTTGAGCCTAAAGAATTTAATTTGACTGTTGGTATTATTATTTGCATTGAAATTACAAATTGAAAATAAGAGGTTACACAAAGGAAACCTGAGTTCTATTTCTACTTTTACCAATGGGTTGCTTGGTCACTTGGCCTCTCTGTGCCTCAATTTCCCCATCTGTAAAATAGGGATAATGGTGCTTTTTGTGACACACTTATGAAAAGAGTTATTTAAGACCTAGATATTATTAATTCTATTAATTGGAAATCAAATATGACTTTAGCCTCCAGCTAGAAATATAAACTTTAGTGAATGTCAGCGTTCATTCTCTTAACACTATTGATGCATCAAAAGTGGCCCTTTATTTCACATGCTGCCTGGCATTATACATGAATAAAATGATATTCAAGTCATGTTGTAAAGCATGCAACTTCCTTTGTGCAACACACTTTCCATTTTTACTGATGAAAATATGTGCCTTCTGCTACTTATATCCTAGAATTAAAAGAACTAGATTAGATCAAATAAGCATTGATCTGAGCCACCATCAGAAACCTGAGCTGAAGTCAAGATTATAATTAGTCTTGGAAGGATTTAATTTTTATCAATAAATGTCAGTAAATGTCAATTTCATGATATACACACAAACTGATGAAAAAATATTTCCATTCATTATAATAGAATGTTACAGATAGGAAAAGTACGAAAAATGTTGCTTGAGAATTTATTGGATATTGATTTAAGGAAAATTATTTTGAGTATTTTGACATTTTGACATGCATTTTAAAGCTTTAATGTTTTGAACCTCTACTGTCATTAATAATTATTTTTTAATCTTCTCAACTATCTGATCCACTCATATTTTCCCATAACTGTGAAAGTTTAAATAGATAAAAATCTTTAAAATGCTTACATATCACCATCAATATTACGTGTCAAAATTATAAAATAAACAAAATTGGATTTCGCCAAGCCTAATTATAATTATGTTTTTGTGTTTCACTGTTATCAGTGTTATGGTACACAGAAAATGAGAAGACTGGAAATCCTGGTAGGGGCCCCAGTCTCTTGAGTTTCACAAAAACTGATAGCTTGATACACTAGACCACTGATCTAAAAATCTGAACCTTCTGATGTTCATCCATCTCTTTTACTAAATTACCACTTCGTTCTTTCTTCTGCATTCTTATAGCTTCGTACTTTACCTTGTCACTGTATTTGACAATACCAAGAAATACCTATTTCCAAATGTTAATAGCTTATACTTACTAGTCTTTTACTTTTGAATTCTATGTTCACATCCTATTTAGGCCACACAATCCAAGAAGAAATTGTCTATAGCTTGGCCAATCAGCTGGAATATATTCTCAGCTGTGCTGTTGTAAATCTAGAGAAACATCTAAAAGTTGATCAGAATCTGGCCAAATTTTTTATAAAACAAAGAAAAAGCTGTCAGGGGCTGGTGACACTATAGAAAGTATATGGACATTTTCCTGATCCCTGATTATGGGCAAGTCAAAGAAACCAAAACCTTTGCAAGGTCTTATTATTTGCACTGTATTAGTAACTAAGATTAGGGCCCCCTTGTGTGGGGCACTATATAAACACGATAAGAGATAGTTCCTGCTCCAAGAACCTTGCAATCCAAATAGACAAAACACAAAGGATGGGAAAAAAGATAAAGTGACTCTCCCAAGGTCATACAGCAGATCTGGGAATAACTCCATACTTAACTCCAACTCCAATTTAAAGGCCACATTGTCCCTTTTCTGATTGCAAGTGTTGATGGTATGACTATTTAGTTCCCTAGCTGTTTGATTTAGCTTGTACAATCAGGAATTTCTTCACATTTGATGGGAGATCATATCTAGGAAAACAGATTCCCTTACCCCTTTCTCACTTGTGAAGCCCAATTTACATGCAGGACTTGTATGGCTGGAAGAGAGAGGGCAGCAGATAGCAGATCTGATACTCTATCTTAAGGCATTCCTCTGCACTCTCCCTTCTACTTCCAGAACTTGAGGAGAGCCCAGCAAATTAGGATCAAATAAATGTGTATGGAGATCAGCTAAAGATTTTAGTTTGGCTAACTGTTCACATAACAAACCTCATCTGTTGCACCCTGTGGAATATATAACACAAAGACTAAAGAGAAAAAATATGTTGTTCTTTCATATCCATGGAACTGTATTCAATTAATATAGCTAGAGGGCCTCATCATCAGTCCCCATTATGACTCCTTGGTGCTACTCCCATTACACAAGGGAAATATAAAGTTAATGGGACAGCTGAAGGATCTTGTCTAGTGCCACAAGGGAATGCAACTAGAACATGCTGTGCTTCAGCAATACCTGGCTGTGACCTGTGAGGTCATGGGAGCTGGGTGTAGTTATGAGCAGAGGATCTGGGCCATATATTTTATTACAAGCGATCATGGAAATAAAGGAAAAACATGCATCATCCACATATCCCTGATAAATTCAAGTGTGGGCGTCCTGCATTGATCATATTTACAGGTATCTGCTACTACAATAATCTGAAAATACTTGTAACTCTGTCTTCATAATTGTACCACAAAAATTCTTTCACAGTCTTGTACATATAGTGATGCTAGAGAAGTGTTTGTACAGATAATGTTGATGTGTAATTGGCTCTTTTCTCTTACTGAAGTGCCCTTTCCGTTTAACACTACAGTTCATCTCTACACATTCAACATGAAAAAATTGCAGGAAGACTATAAAAAGACTATAGACTTGGCAGAAGGGTAACAAAATAAAGTGATATGTGTTCAATAATAATGGGAAACAAACATATACAAATGCAGTCTTATTTATAACACAAGCAGGCAAGAGGTTCTATATACACATATACTGTACACAACTGGGGGGAGAGAAAGAGAGAGACTGCATGATGGGATGCAGTGGAATAACGTTATATTGACATGCATTTGGAAAGAATGCTTCAGAATTCTCTTCATTAATGATCAGAGTGCAAGGAAGGTAGTCAAAGATTCATGGTAAATTTATCATATTATGTAGCAATTTTGTCATATCGCTATCACCTCTGTATTATACTGACCCACATCATGCCCTTCAATATGCATGAAGACAGGGAGCTTTGGGCACATAGAAGGGAAGGGTATAGCCTCTGCAGCCTTGTCCATCCCTGTCCTGGACTTGAACAGAGTGTGCCAGGGGAAATAAGAGGGTTGACAAGCATGGGAAGAGGGATTGTCCGGAAAAGTTCATCTTCAGCCTCATTTGACAATTAACTGATCTTTGACTACTGGTAGTAAAATATGATGGGACATTAGATAGGGTAGGCTCTGAATTGCAGCAGAGGATTCTTTCTTGGGTGTCTGGTTGGTGAGTCTTGCCCACATGCTCTGGATTTAGCTGATTGCCGTATTTGGAGTTAGGAAGGAATTTTCCCCCAGGACAGATTAGCAGAGGCCCTGGGTTTTTTTAGCCTTACTCTGTAGCATGGGGCATGGGTCACTTCTGGTGGATTCTCTGTAGCTTGAAGTCTTTAAACCATGATTTGAAGACTTCAGTAACTCAGGCATAGATTAGGGATCTATTACAGGAGTGGATGGGTGAAGTTCTGTGGCCTTCATTGTGCAGGTCAGACTAGATGATCATACTAGTTCCTTCTGACCTTAAAGTCTATGCGTCTAGACTGCAGCTACATTGCCTTTTCCATAGCTCCCATCTGTGTCCTGGGAACTGCCCTTATTCTAGGGAGAGCTCTTGGCAGAGAGAGCTCTGGTGGGACATCCATGCAGCAATGTTGCTTAGAAGCCAGAAAAAGGACCGAATGGAGACACAGGATTTCCAAACAGATAGCCTGGACCTTTTTGCAGATCCCCTTAAAACATGTGGATTCTTGGGATAAAGCCCCCTGTTTGTTCTACGGGGGGAATCCTGCAGAACAATCCCCCCCATGGAATTTTATTCTTCCCTCCAGGACTCCAAACGAAGAGTCTATTCTAGTGCAGTAGTGTTATTATTTATACTGTTAAGAAGCTAAAGCACAGACCGGCTCAGGTTGTCTCATAAGATTTGCAGAGTTTTTGACAAACTTGGGCTGTGGTTCAAAGTTTGTAATGAAACTTGAAACCAGACTGGTTTCAGATTATGTTAAGAAGATTTCCTGCAGCTGCAGTCATACCTCTATAGCTCACTGCAAGGGGAAAGAAGGTGAAATATTCTACAGGGAAGCTTAAATAGCAGGGCAAAACAAATTAAAAAGATTTTGCCACCAGGATGTTTAATTTTGCAGTTGCTGCAATTGTGATAAAACTAAAAGAAATGGGTAAGTCTCAAAAAGTGAGGTTTGATTCAGAAAAGCATTCAGACAGTTTATCTAAACAACTCTGCTCCAGAAATCATGCTTTCTGATTTCATCTTGGCTGAAAATACCACATGAACTACTTCTCTTTTGGTGTTTTGATCCTTCAATTTGCAGTTCTACCTGCATTTGAGTTCTGTTGAAAGGATTATTACTTATGATGCTCACTAGTAGTAATGGTAATAACAGGACTATAAATTTATATGTAGTTCTCAGGTCCACTTTTATTACTTTCCACTCCCAGGGGGGTGATACAGAAGTGCCACAGCTCTTTACAGCCTGCCTCCACAACTGATTCCTCTGCTGTCCACAATGTGGACTGGGGAAGTAGGACATGACTGGCTCATCTTTCTAATTGCCAGAATGGCTCCTGGAGGCAATAAGCAAACAAGCAAAAATTAGAGCAGTTCTGAGGTTGCTCTAACCTATGCTGAGGACTGATTTGGTCTCCAGTTTGTACCAAGAAGGGGAGAACATGGCAGTGCATTGTCATATCTTTGGCCTCTTTCTCCATGAGCGGCACTGAATCCAGGCTTTGATGGAGCAGAGGATCAGGGCAAGCCACCCTATATAGCATATTTGATCCTATTATTTAAAAAGCACTTTTAAAAAGAAAATATTCCTCACAACAACTTCCTCATCAGGCAGGTAAGTAGAATTATACCCAGTTTAAATGGGAGAACAAAACACAGGCAGATTAAATAGCTTGTATCTGGTTACAGAGGGCCAGATTTTGAAAAGAGTTCTCACCCAGATCTTGTACCCACAACTGAGGCTACATTTTCAAAGAAGTTCAGAACCCGGCATGATGTGCTCTTTTAAAGTGCTGGCTCCAATTGTGGGAGCATAATTCTTTTGAAAACCTGACTTTAGCATCCATAAGTCAAAAGCAGAACTCTTAGGCTATGTCTACACTTACCAAAGTTAGTTCGAATTAGTTAATTTGAACTAACTAATTTGAACTAATTTTAGTTTGTTCGAATTAACTTAATTCAAACTAGCATGGACCCACTAGAAAGCTAGTTCGAACTAAGCAAGTGTCATGCATGGCTCTTGCTTAGTTCAAATTAGTCAGTTGCATTAAGCTCAAGGTGGCAGTTAGTTTGAACTAAGCAGTGAGTTCGAACTAACATGGCCACATTGACTTAATTCGAACTAACTAGTTCAAATTAAGGGTTAGTTCGAACTAAGCAATCGAATTCATTAGTTCGAATTGGGGAAGCCCTTAATACGAACTAATGAAAGCCTAGTGTGGCCAAGGCTTAAATTAGTTCGAATTAAGATTCCTTAATTCGAACTAACTTGCAAGTGTAGACATAGCCTTACTGACTTCAGTATTAGCTATATCTAGCCCACACTGAATCAAAGGTAAAGCCTTCTCTTCCGGTTCCCCTTTGGAACTCCAAGGGCCTTGCTTAATTCTGTGCATCAATATTTTCTTCAGCTAGTAAAACATTTTAAGCTCTTTTATCCAAATGGGTTCCTCCATTCTTGCTCATTAGTTGCCTGAAAATGTAGCATTTCAAGGTTACCACTATTCTTCAGTCCAGCATTGCTGTTTATTTTAATGGTGTGCAGTTGAAAGTCTGCTGTCACTAACTTGTTACATTTCTTCTGCACATGCATCTATGCTGGTGTTCATAATTGTCTAGTTTCTCAAGTGTACTCTATCTTTTTAAACCTGTCAGGCCCTCTTGCTTGTCTTACTTGCTGTTCAGCATAAAGGGAGTGGAGCCAGGAGGGTGGAGGTGATGACAGTGGTGTTTTATCTGTAAATCTCTGTGGGGATAAGGTTGCATGGTTTGCAATTAGACAACCAGGTATTGTGGCATGGAACATCATTTCCTTCAGCAGGTTATCATTTTGAAAAAATCAGGAACCTTTTAATATACAGTATATCTATCCAAATCTATTGTGGCTCTCTCTTAGCCAGCTGAGAAGACGGGACCTAATGGCATTTAACTCTTTAGACAGAATCAAGGGTTTAACCTAAGCTTTTTTTAAGGCTCTACTTCATGTACCGCTTGTATCCTTGGTATAAACACATGCACTGCAAAGTACAAACTGGAAACAAAAGGCATCTGTTCTATTGTCATTTCATGTGTTTGTTTTAAAGAAATATCATTCATATTGGACTCTCAGTGTATAAACGACAAATCCTGGAGTTATTCCTCTTAAGGTATATCTGCCAGTGTTGGCACCTTTGCCTGAGCAAGGACATGAGATATGGCCCATGGCTGTTCATGTTGCCTGGCTTCCTTCTGGGAGTAAACATTTCAAAAGCACCTCATAGCTCAGGTGCCTAAATCCCAATTTTACCCCTTGTGGTTTTGCAGTTTATGTATTTCAAGATACTTTGCACTCGTTTATAGAATTAGTGATCAAGGTTGGGATTTTCAAAGGCGCCTACTACTAATTCAAGTTAGGTATTTAGCTCTCTTAGGTAATTTTGAAAACCTCGGTATTTATAACTGATGAGAACCAGCGTGTATCACAGAGTAGATTGGTAAACAACATGTTCCCAATTATATTAATAAAGTGAACCATATTTCAGTACATATCTAGTCTTGTAGACTGCTTGCCCTCATATTCTTGATTGCACTGATCATCTCCACTCCCATTTGAAATCCTATAACATCACTACAGTAACTACAGCAATTGTTTACATGTAAGAGTAATAGTTAGGAACTATTTAATGCATTTTGTCCTAATACAATTCAGTAACTAGAAAGAAGCAATCCCATGTGAACATTCCAGTTCCCGCAGACTACAAGCAAATGTTGTGTGAACCACTAATTGGGAAATTTTGCACTAATAGAACAACCCAGGGAAAGTTCTGCATAAGCCACCTTTAGATTTCCATGACAAAAGTAAAACGTGATGCTTTGAAGCTTTTTACAAAGTAGAGAGATCTAATGTATGAATTCTTGACTTTGAACAAATTGTTCAGATAAAATTTGGATGTAGAAGATTTCTTTGAATCAACCAATATAGCCAAGAATTTGATTTTCAAACTGAAGCTAAATAGTTTTGTTTTAAAATATATTATGTTTTACTGAAGACCTAGAGCAATAACTTCTTGGTTATTCATGTTTGAGATGACAGCTATCCTGTTAGGGCAATTTGAAATTCACTAATATCAAATTTGTGTTTCAAAGTATATATTAATTCTGAACAAGGAGTCTTGAATGGCTGTTGTTGTAATTAAGAATCATGGGGATGCTCTTTCGAAACCATCATTTGATGAAACTGGTTATTTATCAGAAAAGATCTGGTACGGTAACTCAAGGAACAACAATTCATCCTTCTAGCAGCCCAGGATTTCCTTTGTTTTAAAAGTGGGGTATATATGGGTACTGGCAAAGCACATCTTTTATTTCCTGTCCCTAGTCACCTGACAAGAGCCTGGGTTCTAAAAGATTATATTCCTTGTCACATGGCAAAAGCTAATATCTGCTGACTCCCTTGGCCAATGTTATAACTCCTCCCTCACACCCGCTCTAAATTAAATGCAGGGAATGGCCCTTTTGTTCTGTGTTTATATGTCACTAGCCCAATGGAATCTTGGTCCGGGACTAGAGCTCAAAGTCACTACAGGAATCATCATCAATCAATCAAACTATCAACCAAACCCAGCAACCATAAAGAAATATAGCAAGTTAATACAACAGAGATAGAGATGTCCAAACTGGACGTTAGCATAGATAATTAGAATGACTGTTTCTGAACCACATAGCAGGTCTACACTGCCTGTCCTTTTCAGTGGCAGTTGAGCGGAGATAAGTAAGTTACTTAAATAACTTGCATAGCTGCATTCTGTCCTTCCTACTCCACCACTGTTGCCAGGGTGGTCTTCAGGAATCGAACTTCCTGATCGGCTGAGTAGATCTTCACAGACCTGAGGAATTGATCAGGAAGTTCAAACTGATGGTAGCAAATTAGCCACCATCAGTGAGGACTAGCCCTTAGAGATTATCTGATCACATAGCCACTTCTTCATAACATAGTTCACTCCTCAATGGCCTCTTGAGTTACTGAGGTAGTACTCCCACCTGTAGCCTATATTGGCTACGCTTCCTGGCTTTGTGTCATAGAGAAGGTTATTGAAAATTTTCCAAGAGAAACTGGGTTTTTGACACCAAGACAATTTAAAAAAACAAAAAACAAAAAACCAGTGTTTACTCTCTGCAGAAAATTTCAATTTTTAATTGAAAACCCCCCAAAAGTTTAAATGTTGAGGTTTACAAACTCTTTCATGAATATCTATCAGGGATGCTCTAGATAATGCTTGGTTCTGCCATAAGTGCAGGGGACTGCAGTAGATGACCATGCGAGGTCCCTTCACATTCTACAATTCTATTATTTTAAACCATTGGTGCCTTGTATTTTTCTGTTTCACTGTAGTGTAAACAATGTGTCCATTGCCTTGAGAAAAATGGTGTAATGTTAACTGAAAATGTACAAAAGTTTAGGAATTATATTAATTTTCAATGAAATTCACCTCCAATATGTCTTGAAATCAAGATGAGAATCAGCCTCCACTTATATCTACATCATGATATTCACTGAAAGCCTGACTTTATTCTGTTTTACATAAATATATGGTTTAACTCTATTCAGTGGAGTTACTCTCTAGTTCAGTGGTTTTCAACATGTTTTCACTCAAGGATCCCTAAAAAATTTCAAATGGAGATCTGGACTGTTTTGGAAATCTTATATATGATCTGCAGACCTCCACGGGTCCATGGACAATAGGTTGAAAACCAATGCTTCAGTTAATATCAAGGGCTATGTCTACACTGACAAGTTAGTTCGAATTAAGGAGGCTTAATTCGAACTAACTAAAGCCATGGCTACACTAGGCTTTAGTTAGTTCGAAGTAAGGGCTTCCTTAAATTCGAACTAATAAGTTCGAATAGGGTATTCGAACTAAGGGGTTAATTCGAACTAACTAGTTTGAATTAACCAATGTGGCCATGTTAATTCGAACTAATTTCTTAGTTCGAATTAACCAGCCATTGAAATGAAAGGGGATCGCTAATTCGAACTAAGCAAGTGCTTGCTTAGTTTGAACTAATGTTCCAGTGTGGCCATGCTAGTTCAAAATTAAGCTAATTCGAACTAACTAAAATTAGTTCGAATTAGTTAGTTCAAACTAACTAACTTGAACTAATTTTAGCAAGTGTAGACATAGCCAAGGTGAATGAGGAGATAAGGAACTTAGAATAATAGAAACTGGAAGGGTCATCCAGTCCCCTCCACTCATGGCAGGACCAAGTTCCCTCTTAAACCAACCCTGACAGGTGCTTGGCCAACCCTATTAAATCATCCTTGACAGGTGCTTGGCCAACTTGGCCCAGTATCTTTGAGCTGGTATACTGAGTAGGACATGTTCTTACCTAGAATTGGAGTTTAAGGTCAGAAGGGACCAATGGATCATATTCTAGACCTTATTTATCCCCGTACAAAATGGATTTTGTTCAAACTTATCCAGTTATAAATAAGATATGGATCTGACTTGGTCACTGAACAATTTGGATAGATTCCCCTACAGCCACCAAAATTCATATCCTGTCCACAGGAAAAAGCACAACTGCTAAGTCAAATCTATATTGCAGTGTTGGATACTACAGAATGTGGTGCACTTTAGAAAGGACTTTACCTTTCATTAGGTTAAATAAACCCTATCGCTCTGCCATCTTTTAGTGAGTTATTTATTACTTCATTATGTATTAGCATTTAATGTCTTTGTATTGATTTCTCAATCTGATTATCACATATTATCATACAATTAGTAGTTCCAATGCCTTTGAACTGACACCAGGTGTTGCCTTATTTGCTTTCACTCTCTCAGGAAAAGCTTCTGTTCCCTTCATACTGTCTCTCCTTGTGTAAAAGAAATTCTCTTTACAACTCTAAAGGAGTGAATTTTCCCTTTTATCATAGATGTATGTTATTTTTGTCTTGCCTTTGTGGTATAGTATGCGTTTCTTTTAGTATAGTGTGCACCTTATCTAGTGTTTATTTTTTCCTCCTGAGCGTTATGTCTACAGAACTTGTCCTCTGTTTGTTTTCTCTCTCATTATTTGGTACTTCTGTTTACAGCTCTCCAAATCCACGGATATCCATATTATATCAACAGATACGATGCAGATGTCTGCAGACTATTTCTTGAGGATGCAAATCTGATGCAGAGCACATACATTTGTGTCCACGCAGGGCTCCACTTATGTTACACCTACTATTTTATAAAGCAGGAAGTATGACTGGCAGCAATTGTGGGGTTTTTTTTAATATCATTATTTAAAGAGAATCCTTTTAAGAATGAAACTGAGAGCTAAACAAACATAGGTTGGAATAACTGACATAAGCACTGTAGCTTGCAAGTTCCAGGGCTTTTTTTTTTTAAAAAAAGAAGCTTTTAGGCTTAATAAACTCCCAACTCACAGGTTTCTTCCAAATTAAGTTAAACGTTTTCCTGCTGTTTCCTAAATAATATACAAAAGTGAGTGTTATCTATATATGGTCAAGACAAAACTACTAATTTGCATTGTCAGGATTTAACCCATATTTTAGGGTTACTGGGGTGGGCTTTTTTGTTTTGTTTTGGTGGTAATTTAACTCTTTTGCAATCCTCTTTAATTGGACAAGAGGACTATATTCTTTTTAAGGAAGATATAATTTATGCCTGTTTCAGTGAATGTGCAGCAATAAAGAAGCTGTTTCTTTCAAGGTTCTTTTTAATCTCCTCAGAGAGTGAAAGTAGTATTTGCTGAAATAAAAGTGCATTTTGCCAGAAATGTGATGCTAATCCTCTTAGTTTTAATGGTTTTGAAATGGTTTGAATAAGAAGGTAAACAGAGTAGTTGATTAATAGGAAGGAAGTCTATTGGCCATGTTGCAAATGTTATATGCTCTACTGTACAATAGTTCTTTATTTTTACAAAGGGAAAAACAGACCGGTCTCCTTTTAATGTTCTTACTTGAAAACTGATACACATTCTTATACTGTACAGCTCATAAGTGTTTGATTCCATTAAAAAAAATTTAAGCAGCATACATTTCAAATGGAAGTCAAACAAATATTGCTGATAACTAGTGTCATATCAATGTCTTATCTTACCTTTTTATTGAAAATAGTCAGATATAATGAGGGGCTTCACATTTAAAAGTCTTAAATCTTTGAAAGCTCCAGGCCTAGATGGTTTTGATTTTGGCTTATTAAACTTGCAGACTCTCAGTGTGTATGTGTGAGACACACATATATTCAGAAAAAAGAGAAAGTACCTCAGTTAGCAATATTATTTAACCTTTCGCTGGCCAAATGTATTAATTGAAAAAGGTTGTTGGCATTTGATTAAAGGTCCCCATATCTTGTATTCTAGCTCTTACGCCAAGGCATATTAGAACACATATTAGTGCCTTTGTATGTATTTTCTCATTAATAGTTCACCTGGTATGTCTGCTGGATCTCATACTCAATTTGCATGTAAGGTGATAGTGACCACACAGCTATGCTAGCTCCTTTGTCTGGGACAATAGCAAATCTTTTACCCTTGTCCACAATGAGAACAAAGGTTCACATCAATTGTATTCATCAACTAACAGTTACAATTAGGAGCTGTAACTGAAGTGCGAAGCATTTGAAGATCGGAAAGGTAATGCAACAGGAAACCCAAGAGAAACATTAAGAGCTTGGGAGGAAAGTTTGGAACCTGTGATTACAACAGCTGATTGAGAAAGAATTTCAAGGTTTAAGTAGAAGGGAAGCTGGAAGAAACTTCAAGACAATGATTTTAAGAAACTTGAAACTGAAGAATCATTAGAAGTTTAATCTACTGTAGATGCATGCAAAAATTATATAGGTTATTTCTGTTACATTTTAAAAGAATTATCTATGTAAACAGATTGCTTCAATAAACAGACCCTCATTCAGCCACCTTCTATTGAGATCTCTAGCTATTATGAGGTGCAAAAAAAAAAAAAAAATCTAGGGCTACCCTCAGGTTCTCAATAATGTTGTTATACTCTTGGGCCTTTGTGCATACTGGAAAGATTAGAGTTCGAATGGAAGGCCAGAAGGGACCGCCAGATGATCTAGTCTGACCTCCAGTATATCACAGACCACCAACGTCTGCACAATAAACCCAACAACCAAAATTAGATTAAAGTGTTACATCCTTCAGGACACCAAACTATTGGTGGCCACAGACAAAGAATGGGAAGAACTGAGATGCACCAGTGCTTGGTAAGTGAGATATACCCAGCAATGAATAAGTGAGATATACCCAGGAGATTCTGGCAAGTGACCTTTGCCCAATGCTGCAGAAGAAACTTCCTGTCTGAAGGTAGCATTATAGAATTTAGCTATTTATACCACTTAACCTATGTGAAAAGATAAGTTAAAACAAAAATATGCTTTTGCAACCAAATGCTGTTTGCCAGGACTGGCATCTGGGAAAGGTGAAATGGATTCAGTCATGTACAGGTTCCCTCACTGCAATAGCTGTAAGTAAAAATAATTTTTTTGTCAGATTCAAAGCCTTGGAGTCACTACATACTCGAGCGTTTATCGGTTCAGTAGCTTTTCATGAGACAAATGACTGGAGTTCGTATCTGGGAATGAGAGAAACCAGGTTAAGCGGCAAGCTAATGGAACTCTGTAAGGTGATCATATTCCTTAACAGATGCTTGACTATAAAAATTAAACATACCAAAGTATCTGAACTGGTGCTTTTTGTTAGACACAAAACCTGGTGCAGTCACCCAGCTGGATTCAAAACTGATGAAGCAAGAAGATGCAAACCACTGCATGAAGGAAGTTGCACTACAGGAGTTTCACCTCTAAAGATGGGTAGGTGGTATTTTCACTGTCATTCTTCCTCAGGCATTCTGCCATAGGAGATCATTTTTCACTCTTCCCCTGGATTCCTACATATGGCCACTGCCCAGAAAATATGCTGAATCAACATATGGGAGGTCTGGCCATTCCCTCTTCCTGCTCAGTGTTGTTCACTTTCCATTTGAGGGATTAGACTGCACTGGTTGGCTTTTGGTCCCTTAGTAGAATGGGAGTTGTGGTTGTTTGCACCTCTGCAACAGACTTCCCAGCAGACTTCCTACTTCTGTAAGCCTGATATGAGTGAGGCTGCTGGTAAAAGCCATATATGAGTTTCACCCACTGGGCCAGATATTTTGGCCCACTCTGCTCTCCTATGTCCACTTCTTGAGATACTCTTGATGACATGGTAGAATTTCTACCAACTATAGAGATGACAAAGCTAGCTCCCATGTTTTCCTCTCAATTGTCCAGGCATTTTGGGGGTGAATCACAACAGAGAGGGCAAGTGACCAGAGTGCAAACGGCTCTGGCAGTCTAAATCTGAGGTTCTGTAGTCAACTGGTACATTTTAGAGCCGTTATAAAGGGCTGTCATAAATAGAACAGTGAACTCTGAAGTTAGGAAAAGAAGTGATTGCAGCAAGGGAGATTTAGAAGAGGGTCTAGCAAAATTGTTCAAACTATATTCTAGAGTTGCACCTGTTACTCTTCTAAGGGAAGTTGTGGAATCACCATAATTAGATGTTTTTTAACACAGGCTGGACAACAATTGTCAGGAAGGATCTGTCACTTGGTCATGTCACAGAGCAGAGGGCTGGACTTGATGACCTCTTGAGGTGCCATACAGAACCTACATTTCTAAAATAGGCCATTCAGTATTATGGGGAGATACCTCCTTTCCAGCAGTGGTCTGAGAAGATGAGTGTTTCATCACCCAAACCATGAACAGCTTCATGGTGTAAGCTGCTTTTCTTTTGGCTGTGTGTGAGGGACCCGTATTTTATCCACAAAGCCTTGGTTATCACTATATTCTCTGGCTATAGGATCTTCATTAAATCAGTCCCATGCATGTTGTAAATGATTAATACTCAATTATCATATTAAATTGTTGGATGACAGAAAAACCATTGACCATTCTTATGCATTGGAAATAAACACCTACTTTTAGTGGAATAATTGTTTGCTTTTTATTTTTAGAATGTGTACAGAAATACCATTAATGCAATAAATATTATTTATGATATATATGCTACAAAATCTCTTAAATAAAATCTTTAACATTGTCTCTTCAGTAACATGTAAACATTTCTCAGACAGTGGGCCTTGTTTTCCTCTCATTTGGACTATTGTTATTCAGGAATAACCCCATCGTATTCAATAGTAATCAGTGACGATCAAGTCAATTGTAGTACATGGTCTTAGAAGAAAATTGTGCCCTGTGGCAAGGATGAACAATTATTTTTTCAGAGGGCCACTCCACAGATTTTGGTAAGTCACTGAGGGCCTGGGCAACTTCCAGCTTCTGGTCACATGACTGGAAGCAGGAAGTTCAGGAAAGCCTGATGCTCCAGTTACCTTGGCAACTGGAGCATTAAGCAGCTTAGTGATTCTCAGCCATTTGCTTCCGGAACTTCATATTTCTGGCCACATGACTGGAAGCTCCGGTAGCGACCATTCGAAAGCTGGCTGATCTACCAGGGTGCTTAAGCAGAGCATCAGCAGCAGATTGGGTGAGCCTGCTTTCACGCCTGCATGGCGGGCTGGGGAAGAATGTTAGATGAACTGAATCCTGACCCAGGGCCATATTTTGCCCATCCCTGCTCTAGGAAAAAATTTCCATTGCCCATGGAAAACATGTATCTATGTGAATTAGAATTTTATATTATGTGTATACGTGTTTAACTTTCATGCTTGTCTGTATTATATGTCTACTGACTTCAAGAGTTAGACCTGAAGAAACATTTCTATTTCCATAGAAGGCTACTGCATTCTAGAGATATCACAGAGTTCAGTGCTTTCGGTGTTATCGTCAATGACCTAACTCAACGTGGTGTGGAAAGACATATCACAAAATGTGATGTTGGATTAATGGCATGTTACAATATTGTGCACCATCGTGTTTATTACACGTCAGATATATGACCATAATAACAAATTGATTTACTCCAGCTGAGAATTTGGGCTGATATGTTTTCCTTGGCTGAAATGCTAATGTTGGAATTGTCCCGTATCCAGCTTTATTTCTTCTAATATAAATGATATGCTCATAATTTAGACAAGACCATACAACCAAGTATGACCGCTGCTCAATAAGAATGATTGCAGCTTTTTGGTAAATGTTTTTGTTCTTGCTAGATAGAACTATTGCAATTCTCTGTTTCATAGACCAAGAGTTTTTATCGTATCCAGTGTGCATCATACGCAAAACACAGCAGCACATATGTTAGCAAACAAAAAGCACTCACAACATATCTTACTCTATTTTGCAGTCCTTACATTAACTCTGCACTGAGTTCTGGTTTATTACATCCTTAAGGGTGTAGCCTCAATATATTTAATTAATCTTTGCATATTGTAACCATACTCTCCACTCAGGATAAAATAAACTTTTAAATTTTCTGACTACAATACTCACTCAAACAGCTTGAGTTAGGGATTTTTTCAACAATGTCCTAACTTGTGGAATATTCTTCCTACGCCCATCCATGAATCTTAATCAAGGTCTACATTTAAAAGTGACTAGCTATATGCTTAATGTTGCATTTAATTGGACCCAATTACAAATTTTATACATGATAGTTAAAGCTCTGCTAGACATTTGTGTGAAGCACTGGGAGGTAGGGTGGGGAGGAGAGGCGAGGCTCTATAAATCCTGTTGTGTTTCAATGATTTTAAAATAATGTACAATTCCATTTAGTTTGATTTTCTGTTTTAATGAATTCTCATCAGTGGCTAGTTTGTGCTTTCTAGGCCCAGACCTGCAGTGATCTTTGGAACATCAGAAGTGTCCTGCCTCCCACAGCTCCCTATGGTGTGAACAAGGCTGCAAATTGCTACCACTGTGCATGGTATACTCTTCTCCCCCTCCACAAAGAGCAGCCAGTTCTTTTAACTGGCATTGGAAGGGGAACTTAGTGCTGCCACTTTTGGAAAGGTTTATGTCCTGTTATCGGGGAGTAATTAGGGAGCAGAGACTGCACCTTTAACTGGCAACATACATGGGACATGGTGTCTTTCCATCCCTTACTGGATGGGCATAATACTTAGAGTCAGTTTTCAGGGCATTTATTTTCCACAAATATTCTGCAGCGTTCTCTTAAAAATTACTCCTTCAGGATGTAGAAGGCCAGCATCTGGTCACTGATACTACCTAGGCCCCTCATAAAGGCTACACAATAAATATTTCTGCAGTGCACTTGGGAATAAATCAGACGATGTGCTCACCTCATATTATGGTGATGAAACGCACTGATTCAGGAAGATGTTAAACACCGGCCACTAAAGTTAGACATTTTTAAACCAGCAGATCAGCATAACTTGCATCTGAGAGCTCTAAAAAAGCTGGCTGGGGAGCTCTCTGGACTATAAATGGTGATTTTTAATAACTTTTGGAACACTGGAGATGTTCCAGAAGGCTGAAAGAAGGCTAATGTTGTGCCAATATTTAAAAATAGTAACCTGAGTGACCCATGTAATTTTAGGCCTGTCAGCATGACATAGATCCTAGACAAAATAATGGAACAGCTGATATTGCACTCACTTAATAAAAAATTAAAGGAGGATAATATAATTAATCAGCATAGGTTTATAGAAAATAGATCTTGTCAAATTAACTCATTGTCTTTATTTGACTACAAGTGTGATTGATAAAGGTAACAGCATTGATGTAGTATATCCAGATTTCTGTAAGGCATTGTACTTGGTACTACATATTGTTTTAATTATGAAACTAGAATGATACTAAATAAACATGGCATACATTAAATGGATTTTAAATGGCCTGCTGATAGGTCTCAAACCGTAACTGTCAATAGGGAATTATCATCAAGTGGGTATGTTTCTAGTAGGGTTCTGCAGAGATTGATTCTTGGTCTTTTGCTATTTAACATTTTTAACAATGGCCATCAAGAAAATATAAAATCATTACTAATAAAGTCAGTAGATGATACACAGATTGAAGAAGTGGTAAATGATGTGTTAGAGGTGCATTTTCACCTCTCAAGCACTGTACAGCCCCACAGAAAATTGGAATGCTCAGGTTTTATACTGGTAGATTTTTACCGTCAATGAACATTCCTCCCATTAAGTTTATAGACTAGATTATTTTCGGAAAGAGAATACTAGATGAACAGGAGCACAGTGAAAGTGAATTGATTAAAAAATTCCACTACATAGTCATGCACTATTCCCACAATAGCATATGGTCTGAATCAAAGATCACAGAAAACAATGCAAAGACATTCACTGATGTCAGTGGGTTTTGGATGTAAACTCCACTGTTTGGGAACGTTAGTCTGGAACACTGTAGTAAAGTACTTATAGGACAATATAATAATAACCAAGATGCACGAACCTCTTTTCCTTCAAAACTTCAGTTTTATAGAGCAACTGCTCTAAAATCCTCCTTCTAAGTGAACTTACTGTAATTCCTGAATATTTGGTACTGATCCCATGCCTAATTCTTTGTTTAATGAATAATGCCTTTCTGTTTACATTGAACATCTACAATATTCCTCACATTTATTTTGTTTCACTGGAGTGTAAGTTTCATTCATTCCTGCTGAACTTTATTATTGTGATGTGTAATGAGTAACTCCTACAGTCTTGAACTATGCAGGTGTTTGCCCTACACTTGACATTTTTCAGGCATACCTCATCTCAGATGACTATGCAGTGATCCATTTAAACTTCATGTCATCTTGAGTTTGATGTGATACCTTTTAAGCACAGGAGGAGAAAAAGATAATCCTTCCTATTGTCCTTCCCTCACCTCCAAGGGATAATTCGTTGTATTGATACCGCCTGGAAAATTAAAATCTTTTATTTAGCTACATCATTTCAGGCCAAGTACTCATTTGGAAATATAGATGTGTGGTTTTTTTTCAGTGGGGACTGATATTTCTTAACAACACTTCATAGGTTTAATATAGCTCTTCTTATCACACCCTGAAAAACTGGTATATTAACTCTCTCCATAACATCTTCAAAAGATACCAGGATAAATACTGCAGTTCTGTTGGATATATGAAAATATGCAAGCAAATTCAAAATGATGCCTCATCATTTTTATGCATACTGTATCTTTTCTCTTTCCTACCTGAGAAAGTAATATATTATGCAAGAGGGAGATTGTAAGATTTCATGGTCTTCCAGGTCACTATTGCATAATAAACAAAATATTAGTAGCATTAGTCTCTATTAATATAAACAAACAAATATAACCTATATGGAGCTACCGTAAAGTGGGTGCATAACTGATTGGGAAAAGTTCCCAGAGAATGGTTCACAGTCAAGGGTATTTTGAGTGGGATACTTCAAGGATCAGTTCTGGATCTGATTCTGTTCAATATCTTCATCAATGATTTAGATAATTGCATAGAGAGTACATTTATAAAGACTGCAGTGTTTTGGAATATATGCTTAGAATTCACAATGATCTGGACAAACTGGAGAAATGTTTTGAAATAAATAGGATGAAATTCAATAAGAACAAATGCAAAGTATTAGGAAGGAACAATTAGTTGCACGTGTACAAAATGGGAAATGACTGCCCTACAAGGAGTACTGCGGAAAGGGATCTGTGGGGCTCAGAGTGGATCACAAGCTGAATAGAATCAACAGTGTTGCAAAAAAAAAAAAGAAAAAAAAAGAAAAAGAAAAAAGTGCAAACATCATTATGGGCTGTATTAGAAGGACTGTTGTAAGCAAGACAGAAAAAGTAATTCTTCTGTTCTACACTGCATTGATTAGTCCTCAACTGGAGTATTGTGCCCAGTTCTTGGTGCCTCGTTTCAGGAAAGATGTAGACAAATTGGAGAAAGTCCAGAAAAGAGCAACAAAAGTATTTAAGGTCTAGAAAACATGACCTATGAGGGAAGATTGAAAAAAAATAGGTTTGTTTAGTCTAGAGAAGAGAAGCCTGAGGGGGAAACAATACACTAGTTTTCAAGTTCATAAAGGTTGTTACAAGGAGAAGGGAGAGAAATTGTTTTCCTTAACCTTTGAGGAAAGGGCAAAAGGCAATGGGCTTAAACTGCAGCAAGAGTGGTTTAGGTTGAACATCAGGAAAAACTTTCTACCTATCAGGGTAGTTAATCACTGGAATAAATTGTTTCAGGAGCTTATGAAAGCTCCATCACTGGAGATTTTTAAGAGCAGGTTGAACAGACACATCTCAGTGATGGTCTAGATCAGTGGTTCTCAATTTCTTTATCACTGTGAGCTGTACATGCAGCACCCTCTGTGTTATGAGGATCACATCCACTGCAGAACCAGGAATAAGCCCCATAATAACCACCTATATCATACATAGTTATCATTGCAAATGTACATGGTGGTAGAGCTACTGAAATAATTGAAGTTGCTGACTTACACTAGTATTAAATGTAAGTACATCAAGTCCATGTACACATAATTGCTATAGCATTCCTATAGCAACAGTACTGTGTTTGCATGCAGTCCATTTTGAAGCTTTTATAGCACTTTTCACAGCACTGTTTTTTTAGCATCCAGAGCATTTCCAGGAGGATGTCTGAAGTTGAAGTTCATAGAATCATAGGGCTGGAAGGGACCTCATGAGGTCATCTAGTCCAACCCTCTGCTAAAAGCAGGACCACTCCCACTAAATCATCCCAGGCAGGGTTTTGTCTAACTGAGCCTTAAATATCTCCAACTTTTCCAGATATAGTGCTTTCATCCAATTGTAGTTTCCACAGACTTGTGGCATCTCTACATTAGAAGGGAAGGTGAAGCGAGCACAGGGCCAGGGACCAAAGTTGGCTGAATTCTAAACTTGAGAATCAGGATGAAGCTTAGAGGTCCATGAACAGGTCATTGAAGCCTTTTCTCTCACATTGTCACCAGCTGGTAAAAGAGCTAATACCCCTTCCTGATAACCATATTGTGAGGGTGTATGTTGAGTGCTAACAATATAGAGCATTATATAGGAACCAAGTATTTTATTATTAATCACACTACACTGTAGTCATAGATTCCACTCACAGAACGAAAGCCTTTAAGTGACATCTGCTAAATCTAAATTTTGAGTTTTTTAATGTAAACTAAGCTTTTGAAACTGAAATGAATTCTGAGGTCTCAAGTAGGTGTAACCCATATGCCTCTGTTTGAGAGACCTACTGAGGGTGGGTTACTGTTCTTGGGCAGATTAGCTAGCCACAACCAGAAATTTCTGGAAGCAGGGAGTGGTAGTATTTTGAGCATGCTCCACAGTGTACCCTGCTGGTGTGATGTGATGTTGTCAGTCAGATGACATGAGAGCAGCAGTCTGTGCAGACAGCAGGCAGGAGCTACCTTGAAAGGAGACCATGTGCTCAGTTTTCTGGAGAGAAGCTGAGCCAGGAGTGAACAAGAGGTTTTCTCCCTGTAATGGAGTCATTTGCAACAGACCTTGCAGACATGCATATGGGACTAAGGGCTGGTTGCAAAGGAGAAGAAAAAGCCTGCATGGAATGCTACAGAGGATTCCAGCAAAGAAAGAAGAGGACAGCTATTTCTTGCCATTCAAGCTTCTACACTGGAACAGAGACTGTAGCTGAGAGGTGGGTGAACTCCACCTGGACTTTGGCACTCTTGGGTATCTTTCATGTAGGGATTGTTCTTGGTTAATTGTATTTTGTTTTTCTTAGGATAAGGTTCATTTAGTTAGTAGTTAATAAAGTTCATTGTTATGTTTATTGTAGTAGTATTTTAAAGTGGGAGTGAAGATCTGAGCAAGCTTTGCTGTGAGTCCTATACAGACTGGATCTTGGGTCTCCTGCTGCTTTCTCCATAGGGATTGGGATTGATTTCTGTGAGGCACTGAAGAAGGGCAATTAAATGAATTTTAGCCCACCCAAAGGTTACATAGGCACTAGATCAGACTCCCGAGCTCACCTAACTTAGTTAATTGCAAATGAAAATTCAAGAAAGAAGCTTCTAAGCTAGCTACATGCAAGTTAGAAGAAATCTCTGAGTCATGCCATACTCTCATCTCAAAGAGACATTCTGCACCACACTAAACCCCTACAATAAAATGAATACTGCAGAACTGAAAAAGACATAGCTGGACTGAGCTTCCAAACTAGAATAAGTGGCTCTGACCAGCTTTGTACTCCATTAATCCCACCCACAGAGATTCTGACCAATCAACCTTCATCACCTCACCCAAGGGGATCTTATACTCAGCTGCAAACAATGCAGTCTCTCCTAGTGCCAAAGTAAACCCCATTAGTACATTACCTCATAATTAGAATTCCCTTAAGTTAAGTGCAATCAGGAGGGCAGGAAAAACCACCCTGGAGTGGTTCTACATCCCTATCTCTCCTGTGGAGCCATTAAAGAATTTGAATGACATACATTTTCCTTTTCCCATTACACAAACCAATCCCATGGGCTTCCTTCCATTCTTTCTGTAATGGATTGGTATTACCATTATGTGCCTGGATGAGCCAGGCGCCTAGCTGGGGGAGAGTCTTTGTGTGTGTATCTATATCTGTGAATATAAAGCTGAAGAAGAGTCATATAGTACATCAGCATACATTTTCATTTAGAGTTTTTATATTCATCATTAGAGAACAGCAATTTGCTTCACCAGGCAGTGTAGGCCAGGGGCAAGGACACTAAGCTATAAACTAGAATGGCTGAGTTCTAATCCTACTGCTGTTTTTCTAGCGGTTGACTACTTAAATTGCAAGGTCTTTGAGGAAGGAATGCTTGCCATGTGTTTGTGTAGCACACAAACACATTGGCCTCTAATTTCAGTTGGGGCTACTGTAATAGCAATAATCTCTCATAACCCATGTTTTCTCTTAACAAGATTGAATATAAATTAACTTACTGAGTTGTGGACTTGCCTCCCCATCTCCAGACAGGCAGTTTCCCCTCTGTCATCTTCACCATGTTGTAGTGAAGGCCCCCATATGTGGCCTATGGTGAAAACTAAAAACTCTCTGGTTGTCATGCTAAGTGCAGGAGGTATGTATAGAAAATATTTTAAAAGCTATGTAACATGTAGAATATTGTGTTCCAAAGCTGAAACTGATCACCTGGAGTGGGGCAGGGGTGTTTCTCAGAACTCAATCAAGAGGGAATAATTGACATCTTTTGACCCAGCCCAGCCAAGTGTTTACAATCTAGACAAGATGCAGGATTGGGTCTTTACAAAGCACAAAAGAGTCTAAGAAAAAGACCTTGAATAGGGGAACCATCAGGGCAAAATGAAGTTAATGAAGTGCCCTGTTTATGAAAAGAGACAAATGATCTGGAACTGCACAAAAAGAAAGGCACAAGACAGTGTCTCTTAAAGAAGTGACAGTATGAATGTCTCATGAGTAGATCTTAGTCCTCCTGACTGGGCAATCATCATATGGACTGTCCATTGGGTGAGAAATAGATTAGTAGACAGGAAAGGAACTTGTTAACAAGTAAAGACTTTAGACAATGTTTTATAATTTTCTTTTATCTGTAACCATATATTTCCAATCCTTTTATTTGTATTTGAATCTTTAACTTTCTCCAATAAACCTCTATTTGATTTTACTACAGACAGAGCTCAGTGCTGTGTACTAATGAAAGTGTTGAACAGAGGTGAAGCTAGTGAACTGGCTACATCCAGAGAGGCAGTGAATTTGTGTGCATTGTAGGTGTCTAGAAATGAAGAAAGTAGGCACATGGGTAACAAAATGGGGTGTACAGACAGGTTGGAGGGAACTGTGCTCTAGAGCCAGAGTAGAACACTGGGGGCTAATTATTTCCTTGGATTTATCCATAGCTGGTCTCTTCTCTGCTCCAAGGACTCAGCTGGGGAGCATAAGGCATGCGGTCTGCAAATTACTAGTCTAGAAAGGGAAAGAATGGATCTTGCAGACTCCAAAGTGGGGTGTGTTGCCAGCAGCTGGAATCTTGGTTGCATTTCCTCCCAATGGACAAAGACAAGGCTCCCCCATGCTATAAGCAGGTGGTAGTTCGACTTTAACAGTGACCATTCCCCTTATGTAAACCGGAAAAAGCACAACCTACCAAAAGAAATTTGATAGAGGTTGAGAGAAAATTCTCTTTTATGGAAAGGTGATTTCATTGCTGTTTTGGTTGGAAAGGGCAAACAGGGAAAGGACAGTAAGTCTGTGCAGCCAACTAGAGGCATAGAAGGATATAATCTCCACAGGAATTAGTGAAGTCTGAATGCAAGTCAAGTGGCCTGATTCTGTAATTTCACCCAATAAGCAAGGCAAGATGCAGGCTTGATAGTGCTCATATTGCTGCAAAGAAGCTTTACTGTCCTCTCTGAATTCTCTTGATAAGAAATTTCCTGAAACATCAAGATCTTATTTCATGGAGGAGGTTAAGTCACTTGCCTTCTCTCCTCAGGTGAAAATTCATTATGCTCATCTTCCATGTATATTTGAACAGCCTCTTCCTGTGTGACAGGCTTTCCCTTGCTCCCTTAGGCAGAAACAGCATCAAGTGGCATTCAGTGCTACTTATCTTACTCACCTGCCAATTAGCTATAAATTGTAAGAAGCATTGTACAAAAAAAAAAAAAAAAAAGAAGAAGAAGAAGAAGAAAAGCTGGATCATTTTCAAGTTTAATTACTCCAAAAGAATTCAATATATTATTGCCTCAAACAAAAAACCAAAAAAAATCTGAACCTTTAATCCTCTTTGAAGATGCATCTTGCTGGCATGGATTCCATCACCTATTTTTAAGGCTGGTGACAGTGCTTCGAGAAATCATATCCTATCCTATGCTCAGTTAAGCCAGGAAATGTATTTGATTGTTCTACTATATTTTATCACAGCAACTTAATAAATGGTATCTTTTTTTTTTATCCCATGTAAACTGTCCTGTTGATGGTACTTGTCTAAATGATACATAATAAAATGTAATTGTTTGTATGTCATCTTAATGAATGTTGCATATAAATCAGTTCGCTCCTATAGTTGTAAATGACTGTAGAGTTAGCTCTGTTGTAGGGAGATTAGGGGATATTGGCATTCAGAAGCCTGAGATTAAATTGTACCTAAAGGGAATAAGTGAAAGTGAGATTCATCCTGACCCTCACTTATGGCTTGATCCTTCAAGGTCAATGGGACTAGTCATGTGTGTAAAGTTAAGCCTGTTCTAGGATGCTTTGCCAGATTGGGGCCAGAGTGCTCAGCACATTGCAGGATTGAGCCCTTATTCACTACACAAAAGGAAACAGATTGAGTATGGTAGCTACTGAGAATCTTTGCTTACTAGAAACCTACGACTGAAACTTCATGCATGTTACAGCTTAGGGATAAGAGAGATCAGCAGAACTGTGTGAAAATAAAATTACATACTTTCATGATTCCTGACTCCAGCAATTAGCCCTCACTTTCATGAATACTAACTTCATTTACACATTTCTAAGAATAAAAGTAGTTGTATAGGCCCTGACTTTGCAATAGGGTCTGCTAGGGAAGATCCCTGAGCTTCAAGTCTCTAGGGTTGTCCATAGGTTTGAATGTCCCAAGCAAAGCAATTCAGCTGGAAGAACTGGGCCAGGTACATGGCACCAAATACGTATATATGTACGTGGCACCAAATTGAGGTAATAATCATTACTTATTCTTGGCTTTACATGGAGGTGCAGAACAATACAGTTTACTACAAATTATAACTAGTTTCAAGTTTCTACCTTTAAGTCGTCATCATAACTTTAAAACTACTCAATTCATTAAAGAAAAAAAAAACTCCTAGGCTTGTGCCTTTGATATCATTAGATCTAAAAAACAATTTTGAACAAAATTTATTTCAGGAAAAAAAGTTCAATTTGAATATATGTAAAGGATGTAGGACAGATTGTTTAATTGTTTTATTTTGAATGTACACTCATATTTTAAAAAATTACCTCTGGAAACATTCAGCCCAAAATAATTACATTTTTTTAAAGTTATGAGCAACTGAAAATAAGGGCAGCAGCAATCTAAGAATTAAAAGTCAAGCTAACTGAATACTGTATGCACTATATTGTAAACCCACTCTAAATGTAAGGTAAGAAAATTCCATTTGGTGTCTGTTTATGCATGGTCAGTTGACAAATTGTAATGTAATATTAATTAATAATTAATGCATTACTTTTAAGGAATACTTACAAAGACAGAGAGTTCAGGTTGAACTTACAATTGTAACATTCTTCTTGAATTTTCATTTCTTGATTTTTCAGCCTCTCTCTCTCTCTCTCTCTCTCTCTCACACACACACACACACACACACACACACACACACACACACACACACAGAGTATGTTGTAGCTATACTATATCATCTTGAGTTTATGTATGTAGGTTACTAAAAAAAATGAACAAGGAGTCTTGTGGCACTTTTAAAGACTAATACATTTATTTATCACATGAGGTTTCATGGGATAAATCCCACTTCGTCAGATGCTTGAAGATGGAGCTTTCAAAGAGAATTTACAAAGTTCTCCATCTTTAAGTGTCTGATGAAGCGGGAGTTCTCCCATGAAAGCTCATGCGATAAATAATATTTGTTAGTCTTCAAAAGTGTCACAAGACTCCTTGTTTGTTTTGCTGAACTAGAAAAAATGGCTACCTCCCCAGAACTTGTTAAAATAAGTAAGTTACTTTGCACAGTAATGCTATGTATGAGAATGACTGCTATCCTTCAGAGAGAGATGAACGGGAAAGTTTGAAATTCAGCTTTTAAACTCAGATCCAATGTTTTTCATTGGTCTGAGACTAAATGCAGAATGCCAGAAGGACTTAATATTAACCATCACTCATGAATTGTTGATTCACTTGTATAACATCATATAAACAAAAGATTACAGTACAGACAATATTCTCCTTCCAAAGACATTTGCTTCTGGCTCATTACAATCACTAATTCATACAGCAATAGCAACTCCTTGATGACGATGCATAAATTGGAATCTGTGGTAAAAGGCAAGTGCTGAAAGATGGGGATTAAAACATCAACCCTCTCTCATGCTTTGTCCATGGTTAAAGATGGCCCTCTAGAGACAGTAGGTAGTACTACATTTGATAATCTTGGAAATAGATTTGACATCAGTGTTATCATGCCAGGTTTGTTTTGCAGAGGCAGCCCCTGGTTTGTTGTATTTTATAGCTATTTCAAACATGTCTTGAAAAAAATGGGTTGAGTGAGTCCGTTACTCAGAAATATTTGGTTTTATAGCACTTTAAATATTGTTAACTTGTTTATGAAAAGGTGAGAAATATTGGCAGCAACAGAGGCATTTAACATTTTTGTAGTAATTCAGAGCTGCTCTGTCCAGTTGAAATGTAACAGATCCTCTGAGCACAAGAATACTTGGGGCCAGAGAGCCCCTCACCCATAAGAAAACCTTTAGAAGAGGCCACAAGGGGAAACCTCCATGCTAGTCTCCTCACAGTATTCAAGAAATCAACCAGTTTTCCGTCTTGCTTTTGGCCCCAGAAACTCCTTCAAGAGAGGCTCCTGAGCATAGAAGAGTTACATAGAAAAGTAAACCAGCTTTCTGCTACATTAACTTCTTGGGAGATTTTCTGTGAGGCTGACAAGGATTAGTCAAGTGTGTAGTACATCTGACCTTCCTAACTTGTTCCCAGCCCGCACACAGATCGCTCACCAAGGAGAGAGACATGAAGGTTACAGACCTTGTGTACAGGAAAGTGAAGATCCATGCACAGATACGGGCACAGTCAGGGCCATTTCATACATATTTAGCACCTGGCCATCCTAGTCTGCTCAAGGTAAACAGAAGCTTATTTTGGCCATCTCTCTGGGGGTCACAAAGTGAACTCAGAAAAGAGAAATGAAGCAGCAATTTGATTAGAATGTTCTTGTCCAGTTTCCAATCTGAGAGGCAATTTGACCTATTTCCATTGAGTTCATTCTCATATTTTACCTAGTTATCGGTTGTTTGGAATCATGGATTGTGTCTTCTATATGTCTGCAGGCACCCATGCCCACTAACAATGCAGCATAAATAAATAATAAATTATAAAATGCTACCACTGGTTAAAAAGACTTGACAGAAGGCATTAGATGATGAAGTGGAATTTTCTCCCACAAAAGCTCATGTGGTAAATAAATTTGTTAATCTTTCAAAATGCCATCAGACTCCTTGTTTGTAATTGGAGCCAGTAACTCCTGGCTTTTAAGATCAGTTCTAATACTAACTCCCCTTGTTAAATTCCAAAGGGGTAGCCGTGTTAGTCTATTGTAGAAAGACAAGAGTCCTGTGGCACTTTTAAAGACTAACAGATTTATTTATCGCATGAGCTTTCGTGGGAGAAAATCC
>ML685755.1:17832680-17942658 GCA_007922175.1 Pelusios castaneus
GTGAAGGCAGGCAGTTGTATGTGTGATAGCAGCAGCCAGAAACAGAGAGAAGCAAAGTAGCTGAAAAGACTTTTAAACAAGTTGTTCAATTGACTGGAGAACTTATATTTAGCTATCTGTCAAAGGTGCTGTGACTAGGATTAATTAAAGTCTGTGAAACGTGTTGAAGTTCTCAGCTGGCTGCTGCTATGGAAGAATAGTTTTTTGCATTGTATTATTACTAGTATTCTGCCGTTATATATGTTTATCCACTGATGACAATCCCAAAAGAGTAAGCAAGGCAAAAAAGAAATGTGATATTATAGAATGATGACTGATACGACTGGAGGAAGTTGTCATAGGATTCCACGAGTTCATATATTGTAAGAAATGCTGATTCCAGGTATATAAGTAAGGCTGAATTTTATAAATAATCTGGTAGCCAATGCAAGATTTTTGTCAGTTCCTTCTTTAGTGTCTATCACACTTCTCTGGTCACTGATGGGTTCCCCCTGCTGCTGGGCACTATAACCGGACCATCCTGTCTGTATAAACAGGAGACTCAGCACCAAATAGTCTGACTGTGTTTGAAGGAGATGGGACTCCAAGTTGTCCCTCCCAAAATCTTTTCAGTATGATTCTTGACTCCCTAGCCCAGGGAGTTGAGGATAGCAGCACTTGATAGCTCACTTAGAGGCTTGCCAAAGCTACCCTCTCCAGCCAATATACCAGTCTATTGTTTCCTTGTAGAATCAGTATGACCCTCCCGGGGGCAGTTCCCTGCAGCCTTCCAGTCATCTCTCTTGGGAGCTGTAGAGCGGCTATCTGATCTCTCATATGGCCACTGACTGGAGCTTCCTGTGTTTAAACCCTTATTCCACCCCCGATATGACTGTGTGACTGACAGAGCCAGGGATTGCTGGCCAGCCTTACCTACAGCAGCTCTTTAATCTCTTTGACCATGTCTACACTTACTAAAATGGGTTTAATTCCAAAGGGGTAGCCGTGTTAGTCTATTGTAGAAAGACAACAGAGTCTTGTGGCACTTTTAAAGACTAACAGATTTATTAGTCGCATGAGCTTTCGTGGGAGAAAATCCCACTTCGTCAGACGCTTTGAAGATAGGAAATTTTAGTTAGTTCGAATTAACTTAATTCGGACTAGAAAAAATTAGTTCGAACTAAGCAAGTGCCATGAATGAGCGATTTGCATTGAGTTCAATGGGCCGGTTACTTCGAACTAAGCAATTAGTTCGAACTAACATGGCCACATTGGTTAATTCGAATAGCATATTCGAATGTATTCGTTCGAATTAAGGAAGCCCTTAATTTGAACTAATGAAAACCTAGTGTAGCCATAGCTTTAGTTAGTTCGAATTAAGCTTCCTTAATTCGAACTAACTTGCCAGTGTAGACATAGCCTTTGTCACTGGTGTGGATCTCATGCCTTTATTGTTGTTGTTTGATATTGCAAATATTAAAAATATTAATTTCGTGTATTAGAACTCTTCTGTCTTGCTTTTGTATACTGCTGTGATGTGGTACCTACCCCATAGTCACCCTCAAAGGGTTAATGGAGGCTAGTTGGGCCAATTAACCTATTAGGCTGAAGACTGAGGAGAAAGCCTTCATTAGAAAACTCTCACCTGTGCAGAACAAGCAGGGCTGACATAAGCAAGAAAGCTGGTAGCAAAGGGGGCTGTTGGGAAAGGCTGCAGTCACTTCTGGAGAAGAGGGAGGAGTGTCTGGAGGTTACAGTTGTTCCTGGGGTAAAGGAACAGTGAAACTGGAAGACCCAGAGAAGGAAAGGAGAGTCAGAAAGCTAAGAAAGGGCCCAGGGAAATGCAGCAAAATAGGGGGTGGAACAGACCTATACTGCTGGCTAGATGGTCTCTGGGCTGGAACCTGGAGTAGCTATTGAGGCCCTGGTTGGGAATGTGGAACCAGCAGAGCAGCACATAAGATTGTTTGAGCCTATTTGGGAGAAAAGACTCCCCTTCCACCTTTCCTGAAAAGGAAACCATGATAGTGACCTCATCAGAGGGCTGAGTTGAGCAGACAAAAAGACACAGGTAGAGGGATGGCTTGCAACTGTGGGGAGAAGTGTTGACCTGGTGAACTATTCCCCAGAATGTCCTGGAGGTGACTTCTTACCTGCAGTGAGTAAAGCAACCTTTCACAGCCTCAGATTATGCAAACTTTTACTGATTATGGGAGAGGAGAGGAGTGGGATGAAATACTGATACTTCAAAATGCTCAACAGTGCGAGTGTCATCAGGTAGACTGTTAAAATATATGGTCTTGAGACACAGAATATAATCTAAAAAAAATGTTGACCTGAGTTGCTGTCAGACTAAAAGTAATAATTCCAGGGCTCCAGTCCTACAAGTGTCCCAGGCAGGTAGTGGTCTGTATTTGCATAAAACAAGTTACAAAATCAGGCCTCAAACTTGCATTTGCAATTTGTAACCTTTCTGTTTTTACAGGCACATTTGTTTCATTTCAGAATTTTAGTGGGAAGACTCAAACTAGGTGCACAGGTAGACATTCAACTTCTCAATTTGTGTACAAATACCATTTAAATATAAAAAATCTAATTTTTTTGCATAGAATGAAGGGGAAAGAAAACTTAACCATATACTGATCTGAGTCCACAAGAGTACAAGAGCAAATGTGTGAGGCCACTTTCATTTTATTTATTAGTTACCTTTTTATAAATTGCTAAACAATCACATTTGTCTCAAAGTAAACAATTCCATAAAAATACCTAATGAAAAATTAATAAATTAAAGAGAACAAACACCAGTCCCCCAATAACACAGCCTTTGGGCAAAAGTCTAAGGAAATGATTAGTTTTTACACTGTTTTCAGCAGTTAACAGCAGGGGCGTAATCATGGGTGGGACCACTTGCCGTGAGGCCCACCCACCTTAGCGTCCAGCCGTGGTGTGAATTTTGCCACTGTGGCCGTGAGCAGAGCAGAGGCTGCTCACAGCTGCAGCAGCAAAGTTTGAGCTACTGCTGGGTCGTGAGCCTCGCCCGGGGGGTTGAGGGAGGAGGTTGGGCAGCTTCCAGGCATATGAGCAGAAGCTGCCCTTAGCTGTGCCCACCCTCCACTCTCAGGGTCCCAGCCAGAAATCAGGGGCTGGCAATGCCCCTAGTTAACAGACTTGAGCTATGTTAGAGTAACAAGGCAGTGAATTCCAGAGAGCAAGATCCTCCACCAAACTCTTTAATGCAACAATAACCGCTTGAGATAGTGGATACTGAGCCCTAGCACGTGACGGGGTTATTTTATTCTATTTTATTTTATTACCCTGACCAGTCATGTGACTGCGGTGAAGACATCATCTTACATTTTTACCCTCATTACACTTGTCTCCCACTCCAGGTGTTCAGTCCTTGCGACAGTTCATGACAGCACTTCAGTTGATGTATACGCTCTTGGAGGAATCCAGAAAGACAGCCTTTCATCAGTTAGGAAGGATCCAAATCATACAGAGTTTTAAATCAGCACCATCAATTGCACCAAGATGTACAAAAGAGGCTAGAGTAGCCCTTATCTGCTTTAACTTCTGAGGGTTGTCCTACGAGAGCCCCATATAGAATGCACTGGTGCAGTTGCAATCTGGAAGCCGCTAAGGCATGGATAGTTATGGCTAGGTCCACATGTCAAACAGTCAAAATCTGAGAGAAGATAAACAGGCTGTCCTGACCACTGATGCTATCTTGTATGCTAGGAGCAATGGGGATTAAGATATCCATCAGTTCCTAATATCATCAGCAAAATGGACGGGAAAACCCCATCAATCAGAGGTTCAGACAACAGCCCAGGCACATCTCTGACTCTTTCACCATAGCCAACCAGCTCACTTCAGTCGTCTTTGAACTGATTATCAGCCAGCTAGCTGCAAAACAAGTCTTAGTCTCATTCAGTTTCTCATCAGGTTCAACTAAAAATATGCATAGAGCTGCATTCCATCTAACTATTGGGAATGCCACAGCACCAGACTTCTCTCTACGGCTTGTGCTGAGGAATCCCAATGAGAGAACTAGGGAGCTCATCAAACTACAGCAGGCATTCAGCACCTCACAGGACCAGGTCTTCTTTCCCCTACTCACCTCACATAGGCAACTGCTTCAATATCTAACTAACTGGGGTCCTAACTAAGCACCTTACTCATGGTCAATGGGACACATGCTTAAATTCACACAGATGCTTAGGTATCTCACTAAATCTGGGCCATGCACATTTTACAGAAGGGATGAAATTTTTAAAAAGATCCTTGATGTTGGTTTCTGCTTAATTTAGGAACAACTGGGGTTACTGAAAATGGACATTTCCCTCCTTAGAGGGGATCAAAACACAAGCAAAATGTCTCTTGTTGTGTCAATTTAAAGCCTAGTTCTGATGGTAGCTTCTGTTTTCTACCTATGTCTTTATTCTAGGTTTCCTATTTACATTTTCAAGGCCCTTACAATACCTTCCAAGTTTTAGATTACCACTATCACAGCCTCTTTCTCTGTATGGTTACAGGGCCTGAGCAAGTGAACATCTAAAATAACAATCCTGAGTAATTCGGTTGTACTTTTGGGGGAGCCTCTTGCATCTGCTGCTCTGAACCCTGTTGCTAAGATGATAAACGTAATCATTTTCTCCCTTGTACTATATTTTGGCCATATGCTGGAATTTGATCCAGCATTCACCATTTGCTAAGTATAAGAAATGGTTTTAATGCCACACACTGACACCTGAATCCCCTCAATTTTTCCCTGTTTCATTTCTTCCAATAACCCAACCAATTGGCTTGTGCAAGCAATTCAGGTAAAAAAAAAATGTAATAGAGGTTCTTCTTTTCAGAAATGGTCTTCTATCCAATTGTTTTCATCTTGAGACTACAGCAATGAGGTCTGTTTCAAGGGATGTCCTTCAGCAGGCAGCATGAATTGCAAAATCAGTCACACAAATAGCCTCCCATATATAAAAATAACCAATATATCAACAGGGCTGAAGCCAAGCAGCAGTTAAAATAACTACTAGATCAGTAACACTAAACTTACAATATCACTCAACAGACAGACACATCTGAAAAGGAAAAGTACATGCCATTTTAGTTTGATCTATACTGTTACTTCATTTTTTCATTCAAGAGATGAAACATTCTGCAAAGTAGATGCTAAAAATTGAAAAAGATTGCCATAACAATGTGAAATAGAGGGTTACTGTAAAATGGATAGTGAAATATTCCTGTTTCTAATGAGACAAGTGGTGTGGCTGAGATAGAGTTTGAGATAGCTTGTGTTATGGAATAGCCCTCTGACAAAGTCTGATCCTGAAATCCTTACACATGCTGTGTACATACATGAGCCATCTCTCTGACTTCCATGGTATTGCTTTCAGGGATAGACTTGCATACCTGTTAATGGAGACATGACTCTGCAATCCTTACTCGTGCAAGTAGTTCCATAGATTTGATAATGCGTGTTTGATGAGTTCAGAGGTAAGGAGAGAAAGGAATAATTTAAGGTGGCACAAGGGGATGTAATTAGGAAGTAAAGAAAGAAAAATGAGGGGGGTTGTATAGCTTAGTGTGTGAATCCATTTTGTACCACATGAACTCAAACAGCTCATTATTATTGGTATCAAGACGTACTATGACTATCATGTTCTCTATCAAATTGAACCTACCCAGAAGAAGCAAAACAAAGACTGGACTTTCTTCTTACAGGATTATGAAGTTATCCTGCATAGTAGGGGTTTTCTGACTTTTTTTAATAAAAAAAGGGGGGGGAGTTGATTTGTTGATGAGGGGGCACTACCTGAGTGTTGGGAGACATGAATTCAAGTCTTTGCTTCACTACAGAGTTCCTGTGTCACCTAGCTTTTTCATGCATTAGTTCTCCATCTGTAAAAAATAAAATGGGGATAAAAGCATTTCCCTGCTTCACACAGGCGTTGCAAAGATAAATATATTAAAGACTGTGACATGCACAGATGTCAGGATAATGAGGGCCATAAGAGTACCTATGACTCATAGACTCTAAGGTCAGAAGGGATAAATAGCCTATCAAAAATCTAAATCACACATCACAGGTACAGAAGCAACTAGTGTGACCAGATGGTCTGATTTTTATAAGGACAGTCCCAATATTTTGGGCTTTTTCTTATATTACCTAATACTGCCCCACCTCCATCCTGATTTTTCACACTTGTTATCTGGTCATTCTAGAGGCAACACACCACAAGAAATATCCTTGAAAAAATTCCTAAGAAAAGGGAATCTTCATTTCATGGTACCTTTTCAAAGCAATGAGAAGCAGATAGAGAAAGGGATTATACCAGCAGGGTTAAACTCATTTGCTGTGGTGGGCCAGATTTGACTTAAATGTACTTCAAGTCAGCTGTACATGCTATAAATCAAAACTGTAGGGTAGGACATTCACGCGGCATGGTGGCGCACTAGGTATGTGAGATTGCATTCCGCAGGATCTCTCTCTCTGGGCCGCATGTTTGACACCCTTGGATTACACAGTACACAGCCAGTGTTCAGTAAAACATTTGCAGAAAGTGGATGAGGAACACTGGGGATGAGTCTGTGAAAACAAAGGAATCAGGAAGATAACCCAGGCAAGGATGAGGGATGCTTATGGCTTAGGATTTGTGTTCAAAGGCATCATGAACAGGTTTTCACACTTAATCTGAGGATTTGCTGTTAAATTCATAATTGATTCAGGGGCAGATTTGACTGTAATATGGAAAGAAACTTTTACTAGGGATCCTAAGTGAGAAACAGTTCAGGGTACTGTTCATTTGGCTGAAGGACAACAAATAAGTGGCCCTGGTTAATTCAAAGCCTGAACAGAACAAAATAGCTTTGTTATCAATGAGGCCACCAAAAGTAACCTCCAAGGCTGCACCACAGCCCTGCAAAATGCATAGAGGAACTCAGAATGCTGTTCAGCAAAAAGCTCTGCTTAAAGGAGAATGAATGCAGATCCTATTAGAGAAGAGGTCATGTCCTATGTGCTCAGTACAGCTACCAGAACGACAATTCTGCTGATGCAAAGCAAAGGAAAAGCTGGACAGGGTGGTGAAGAATGGTGTAAGATACCTATTATGGAAAAAGGGCACATCTATATCCATACAGACTTAAAGAAGCTCAATGAAGCAACAAGCAGGGAAATTCTGTCCACTGTAGAAGATACAGGGTAAAATCATGGTCCCCTTGAAGTTAAGGTAAAACTCAAATAGATTTCAATGGTGCTAGGATTTTACCCACAATCTACAAGTTAACTGGTACAAAAATATTTTCCTCACTAGATACAGCTTGTGGATTCTGATTGGTTCTGCTCTGTTCTTTTACAGTTTCATTAGAAATTTATTATTCTCTTCACCTCCACTTCGGCACCACAAGCATCTCAGAAATCTTCCAGAGCAAAAGGAATGAGATTCTGCAAAGTCTGGAAGGAATGGAAGTGCACATGGATAACATTTTGTTTCAGGAGGAACCTGGAAAGTTTCAACAAACTTTGAAGGGAGTTGAAGCTGCTGGACTAAAATTAAATGTAGAAAATTATATGCTGTCCAATTATTGTAGTTGGTATATGTAACAGATTAAGAGGCGATGAGGGCAGATCCAGAAAAAAAGTCAGCACTACAGCTAAAAGATCATTACATAAAATGTCTTGGACTGGGTGGAGTTCCTGATGTGATAACGTTTTGGAAGATATTCATAATCTGCCATCAAAGGCCAAGCTCTTTGAGCCAGATCTGTAGCTCATAGAAATCAAATGGTATAAAGGAACAGCTGAACACTGTAATGTCTTCCGCTTTTCTTGTTCTAAACCCAGACATGAATTTGAAACCAAGAGCCACTCCATATGAGGTGGTTGAAAGACGGACATCTCTCAGTGCCCTAGGTTCAGGCTTGGCAGAATTTGACTTTTTTTTTTTTTCTAGTTTGACAATTTGTAGTAAGAGTTTTTTTCCTCTATTTTTAGGCCTTCTTAGATTTACTGGTGTGGGGAATAGACTGGGGGTTAGGGCAGGGCTGCAGGGCTAGCCATTTGCAGCTCAGAGGCCCAAGCGGCTGGGATTCAAGCTACAGGGGAGTCTGCGGTCATCTGTGCAGAGCACAGACCCCAGAGCAGAACTGTAAGAAGAAAGACGACTACCATCTCCCCACATTGCAAGGGATGCTACTCTGCAGCTGAACAGTTCTGCCTGAGGACAGCTCCCATGTAGCTGGCTCTGGTGAATGAAGGAATGGGGCCATGACAGTGAACCTGCAAGGGGCCTCCTGCAGGGCTAGTGACATCCAATCCCTGGAGGCTCAAGGTGCAGGCAAGACTGTGGTGCTGACGGGTGTAAAGCAGAGTCTGGCACTCCCAGCTGGTGAGTGAGAGCACAGGTCTGTGAAAGTGCTTCTGCAGAGAGTTTCCTGCAGGGCCACAGGAGCCATTTGGCAGAGGGTGGCCTCCCCAGCGGCTGAGAACTTGTCCTCCTCTTTGCCGTCCTGGCCAGGGTCTCTTCACCACCTCACCAGGACCACAACCTCCCCCTTCCCTCACTCTGTGCCTGAAGGGATCTGGTGTCAGTGGTCCCGAAACAGGAAGAGCAGGAAGCTCTTAACAATGGCCATCTCACTCACTAACTCCCATGACAGTTGGGGGCTTCCTTCACAGTCATAAGGCTGGTGCCAGGATCCCAGGAGGCATGTTGTTGCTGATCATTACTGGTTGAAACTAAATCACCTCTGCTGGAGCTGGGAGACCTCTGGAAGCTTTTAGCAGGCATGTAGGACCATTTATTGTCTTCATTTCTTTTCTATGATGCTTTTGCCATCACGATAAAGGTACCTAGCTTTGTGAAGGCTGGCTGGTCACTGGTGTCCACTGTTGAAGCTCCTGGGTGCTGGACCCAATCAGATCTGCTGGGAAAAATCAAACCTAATTCCCAGCCTGGAAGGAAAGAGATGTGGTCCTCCAGCCAAGAGGGAGATGGCTGGGAAGCTGAAATGTTAAGTGGGTGCCTAAAGCAGGCCAAGAGGCAAGGAGCTAGAGGTGCAGCTGAGTTTGAAACAGTGACCATTATACTGTCTTACCACCTGGAAGACCCACAAGTCAGCAGGCCATAGGTCATAGATCTATGGCAAAATGAAAAGTAATGTCTAAGGGAACAGGATTTATCTCCTTCTGAGGAAACATGTTCTGGTGCCATTCACCTTCAAGGGAGAAGAAAAGCATCATTCCCTTCTTTCCTCTGAGTGCAGGACCTGGAGTTTTTCCTGGTCCTTAAAAGTGATATGCACAAGGGAGGACACACCCTGCATAGCTGCAATTGGCCAAACAGAATTTGGCCCCATTAGGTCCAATCATTTGCCATTAATGGCAAAATTTTACTGGGTGCAGGATTATGTCTTTATATGATCAAATCAGCACATAACATTTTACTCACTTTTAGTGTCTAGTACCGCACTGAACAATAGTCAGGAAGTGATTTAATCCAATTCACCACTTGATGGTGCTTTTGGGCTGTGAACAGCATATTATACCTTTTTTCCTACAAAACAAACAAGGAGTCTAGGGGTACTTTTAAAGACTGGAACTTTTCTCCTACAGATCTCTTGGAGCTATTGAGGCTGATTCTTTATTTGTTGCTGTTTTAAATACAAATTCATTGCTGTTTAAGAAGAAATTACATGACCTATTATAGATTTTTAACAAATGAAATATCCTTAGCTCTCTTTCAGCATTGGCAAAGAAATTTAAGCCAAATTTTCCAAGTCCAGGGAACCTAAAGTTAGGCATTTACATTCATATTTTGTCATCTAATCAAGAGGCCTCATTTTCAGATGTACTGAGCATACAGAACTTCCATTGATGTGACCAGGGTGCCTAGGACTCCTAAGAATCCTTATCCCATGGGTAGATGCTGCTTTCTATATTCTCTTCAGAAAGACAGTTGCTGATACATCCTGATGCAAAAGCCAGTTTTCGGTAAACCTAGGGCTAAATCTTAATTCATTACTAATGCAGGTAGTCCCACTGAATGCAAAGGAAGTTCTGACCTACACAAGGTGGAAGGCTTGTATTATTTAAAATATACCATTATGAGACAGCCAGGCTGTCCCTTTCACTATAAAAGGTATTTATATACTGTAGTTGTACCTTGAGAACAAACACTAATCAGTATTTCCATTCTACACCACTCTTATTAACAGTTATAAACTACAGCTAAGATTAAGGAGTCCATATAGTAGATTAACGGGGGGCAGGGAGAGATTTCTCTTCTGCATTAGAACTGTACTGCAGGTAAGGTGTGTACGCAGAGGGAGAGCAGGGACTGAATGCCTCATGCTCCACCCCATAAGAGAATGGGGACCCCAAAAATTCTGGCCAAAACATGGTTGGATGCGAGAAGGGTGTATTTTACATCCTATAAAGAGCTATAGCAAGACACACCCTAGCCCAAGAGGGGAGCATTGAAAGAATGTATCTCCATGGCACAGTGCTTCCTTGGATCTACTCCTGAGGTGTCTCAGTTTAAGCAGCACCCATTGCTCAGAGCTGTACCTAGGGTCACAGAAATTTTTTTGTTTGGTTTTTTAAATCAATCCCATGGTCCTTCTTTCTATGGCTTCTGGAACAATGGACACTCAACAAATAAATGCAGCAGGCTTAGCCCAAGACAGAATTGCTATTTGGATTGTGGTTATGTCAGTTTTTAGACGCTAAGCGAGGTCAGGCTGCATCAGTACTTTATATCAACATTTCTCAACTGCTGTGTCACGACACATTATTGTGCTGTGACACAGTGGTAAGTGTGTCGTGGAGAGCCAGCAGTTGCTTGTCGGAGCTGGCGTGCAGGGGCAGCTTCCTGGTAGTGGGGCTGGATTTGGCAGGGGTGGTGGTGGTGTGTCTTGTAGGGTCAGGCATGCCACCAAGCATGTCATGACCCACAAAAGGTTGAGAACCACTGCTTTAGATGACGATTCAATAGATGGTACCCTTCTGGCACAAACAGAGGCGACTTTGATTTACAGAAGACTATGTTGCTGGAGGTGACTGAAACATAAAAATAAAATTTTGATGGTTTCTGATCATTGAAAATCTCACGGCATTTTTCACAAGTATAGGTATATTAAATTTGATGTTCCTGCTAAATTCCTGCTCTAAACTGCTGTGCAGTGTCAATATTCACTGTTAAATGCCTGTCACATTCTACTCCAGAAGAAGCAACATTTCATTAGTGGGTGAAATGATTATCATATCCTTAGTTTATTTTACATTTCGGGATCTTACTGTACTAAAGACACTCTATAAATGATTATTTCAATTATATCAGTTTTTCCTGACTTGAGAATGTAAGCCTCATCCCTACCATTATTTTATAAGACATGACATTCTTTCATTTTGTAGCTGAGTCACAATAATTCATGCTGCAGTGATATTACTGCTTTGTCATTATATTGGCCAACATCCTGCATTTTCCTTTCACTCTTTTACTTCAGTACAATTATATGGCTTGCTTGTTTTTTCCCGCCCACTAGAAGAGAACAACTGAGTGCACTGTAACTGTATGAATGTTTCTGTGATTGTTTGTGACTGCTGAGGAAAGCTTAGGGGGATTTCTCAGCTTTAGGAATTTCTCTAGTAACAAGCTGCACAAATGAGGATAAAGAGACATTAAGCCTTTTAGAACTGAGGTGCTGAAGTCATAAATATACAGCCACCTCAATACTTATTTTACTGGCAGCCTGTAAAATGCCAGTAATACAAGGCCACGGCCAGCTTTAAATTACAGACCCAGGCCTCAATCCAGCAGCCTTTCCTTGAGACTGTAGCAGGAGTTTAGGATAATTCAAGGCTATAAGAATAGCTGATTGGCTTTAGTAGATACAGATTCCAGTCATGTGATAGGTACTTAACCTTTGGTAGCACTGATCCATGTCATAAGACTGGGATCAGACAATAGAGATCATTCTCTTACCTGACCGTCCTGTGTGTATCATAAATTCATTATTACCTGACCAGTTACAAAACAGAGGTCACTGAAAAGTTATTTCCAGTTCTAATTACAATATAATTCCAGTTATTCAAATTCCCTTTACCTGAAAATCCTAGTTATTCAAATCCAGTGTGTCCACCATGTAGCCTTGTCAGCAGAGGTGGCTTTTCGCTATTGGGGGCCCTAGGTAAAGGTCCATTGTGGGGCCCTCTATAGGCCCATGAGGGCCCCCTTCTGGCCCCAGCTCCCCCCATGTGGCCCCAGCCTCCGGGCCAGGTCCTCCTCCTGCTGCTGACTGAGGCAGATGTGGTTGTTGGGGTAGGTGAAGCAGGCAATGGGGCCCCTTACTGATTGGAGCCCTAGGCATGCAACTGCTTTGCCTACCCCAAAAGCCACCACTGCTTGTCAGTTAATCACTTATTGGAGGATAATTGATAAGCTATTATACCCTGTTAAAGCTAATCAACAGCTTTGCATTTGTATATCCCTTCTGAACAGGTCCCTCTAGTTACTGAGACCTATCGCGTTTCTCCATTAGCAGCAAGGAGGGCAATATTGAAAAAACCCAAACACGTGTTGGATAATCTCAACTTTAAGCACAGATTCTTGAGGATCTAGAAAGAGGAAAAAAATCTGCCACCCAGCATTAAAACACTGGCAATATACTGGCTGAATGTTGAAATCTTCCACATCTGGTTTGCTGATACTTTTGGGTACATCTACACTTGCAAGTTAGGTCAACTTAAGCATGCTTAAGTGGACCTAAACAAAGCCGTGTCCACGCTGGGTTTTTATCAAGTTGATGGAAGCATTTCCTTAAGTCAATTTAAGGAAAGCTTAAGTCGACTTAATAACACCACCTCTTTAGGTCGACTTAAGCCTTAAATTGACTCCTTGAGTTGACTTAAGGCCAGTGTAGATGGGGATTAGTGCTAAGTTGACTTTATTAAGTCGACTTAAAGCCAGTATAACGGCTATCTCTGCTGTTAAGTCAACTTAACAAGGTCAACTTTAAGTCGACTTAGCAAAGTCAACTTAACTTTTCAAGTGTCGACATAGCCTTTCTGCCTGATATGCAATCTTTTCTTCTGTCCAAGGGACTACCCATCTGTGCACTTCCATTTATCTAACTGCCCTGTTATGTCAAAGTTTCAGATGTCCTCCAGGGTAATTGGATAAATGGGAGTGAACTATATAAGGAAATACTGCAAAGCAGAGTGAATAATTTGTACCAAATAATGTACAACAAATTTGACTTTATTTTTCCACAATGTCCATGAACAATTTGCAAATTTCTTGATTTTTCATTATTCAAACTTATTTCTGATAATTTTTTTCAGCAAATAACATTTAAAGACTCCAGATAATTCACAATCTGCCCTGAACTGTGGTGCTCTTTTTCCTTTCTTGTAGCTAACCAACCCAAGTAGCATCACAAATCTATAAAACCAAAAATTGTCATCCCCCAAACCAGGAGTAACTTAGTACAATAAAGAGTGCAAACTCTGAATTCTGCAACTGAATAAAAAGCTTGAAATTTGCTTTTAAAAATTGATCTAAAAATTATTGGCAAATAGAATTTGCTTTAGGAAAATGCCTCCAAGGTGTATCACTGCCTCACCTACCATCTCAAATGCGCTAATTTTCACCTTTGCTTTGCTAGTGATTCCATGCACTATTACCCACTTGTTACATTTTCAAGCTAGCACTTTTGTGCTTTCTCCCATACTGCCTCCCACATGTGGGAAGGGTTCTCTTTTGTAAAAATCCACAAAGCTACCTCACTGTCCACCTTCAAATCCTTCCTCATCTATCCTGTACTCCAGTGTCTATAAAAAACTTGACAATGTCCTGGAGCACTGTCATTGTTTGGCATGCTTACTAGTTGTCTGTTACCTTGTGTGCCCCCTCTTGTTGCACCCATTTTTTTGTCTTGTCTTAGACTGTAAACTCTTTGTTGTGGGATCTTCCGACCAATATCAGACCAATTTTTTTGTACTCTGACTGTAGTTTAGTCTCTGGCACCAGCAGTTATAATGAAAGAGTGACTTGACTGAATTATTAGAGGACACCAAAAAGAAAATACCAAGAACTACATCTACAACATGAGTTAACCTTGTTTTGAGAGAGCACAAATGAGAAATGATTGTGCAGTCACAAATGTCAGGTTTTAAGATTTAGTAGTTGTTTACTTCGCTTGAGTCAAGAGGAAAAACTGCTACCAATCAAAAGCAACACAATAAACAGTCATGCTCAACTATTAGTTTATCCTGCAGGAATCTTGAGACAGTCTCCAGCTTAGACTTCCCATTCTCCTTTCTGCTGTCCCATTTGTGATTGGCATGTATAAAGTTATGAAAGTAGGCTACGTGCCATTGTACATTAATCTCCTGCCCTTGCTTCATTTAACAACAGGTGTTGGTTAGACCATCTTTAGCAGATCTTTACTATCAGCACACAAATACTGAGCTATAGTCACTTCAGCCTATAATTTTATTGTTGGTGGCATCAGTTCTTTTGTTTTCACATATGTCCTTCTAGAGTCTTTGCCTCAAGAAAAGTCATCATAGATGACTTAATAGCATTCCAGTTGTTCAAAAGGCTGGCAATCACACCCGCTGTTTGAAGGCTGACTTTTCTACGTTACTTGTTGTTAATCTATACCAATTACAAATCCACTTGGACTTTTGCATAGCATTCTTTATTTTAATATTAATCAACTCTGAGGAAGAAGTTCCTGTACATCATACAAACTATTTAAGCAAACTTCATAAGATCTGTCCTGTAGTGGAAGTTTTTATACATGCATTTATCAGAAATAGTAATTATCATCAGGAATTCTCTTTATAGATGTTGTTTAAGAATCAAATCAGTTATGTCATCATACCATTTAAAACATAATTAATTTATTTTAGAGCAAAAATTAGTATATTATAATTTGAGGGTTTATATATAAATAAAATATACAATTTCTGGACTTCATCATCCTGACCCAAACACGCACTCAAGAGAAGGAAAAACATAGTAAAAGGTCCTATTCCATCTCTGCTGCGACTTCATTGGTTTTAATGAAATCCAATAATTTGTTTCCCAAAAGAAATCCTAGCTCTACCTATGTATTTTTTGTTTTTGGATCAAGAAGTGCCCTTCTCTTACTGTATTATGAACAGCTTCAAAGAGCCCTGAAACAAAATGCTGACAGGAACAGTTGTTGCAAAGGGGTGATTTTATTCCAAGAAGGGAAGGGTTTCATACCTTAACCAGAGGCTATAGAAAAATGAAAGTTAAATTTTAAAATCCCTTATCTCAGCTGCATAAATTAAACTTAATGAACAGCTTTAGGAGGATCTTGTCAGAATGTGACACCAAAATATGAGGCTGCACCTGATTAAAACTGTTCTATCATCTGTTGCAAAATAAATATTTTTTTTTTTAAAAAATCAGTTTCTCTGAACACACTGCATTTGGAAAACAGAGCACAGTTAGCTGTGGTGCACTAGTGGATGAAGTTTAATAAATCCACATATGAAGTTAGCTTACACTTGGGGTTGCGCTGAGCTGATTCATAGTGCTTCAAAATACTATTACTTCGCTGGTAGCCTCATCACTTCCTGCAGAATCTAGACTTCCAATTTAAAAGGTTACACTTTACTAATACACTGACTCCAATTATGCTGAAATTACACATTAATTTAAAGAGTAATTACTGTACTTACTTCAGTTCTGCTGAGACCTGTAAATACCATATGACAGGGAGTTTCACTACATGACTCAGAGTGTGTATAGTGTAAACCAGAAGTGGGCAAATTATGGACCGGTTTCCGCCCCGGAGAGCCTTTCACCAGGCTCACCAGCTGGACCTGCTCAGATCAGGGCAGCTGCTCACCCCCTTGCGGCCCCATCTCTCTCCCACTACATGCAGAGGCAGCACCCTGGCCAGAGTGCAAACAGCTGCTCCTCCCTCCCAGCCCCACCTTTTTCCGGCCCACCTAGAGACAGATGTGGCCAAAATGTTTGCCCATCCCTGGTGTAAACGGAATGTACTTAGTGAACTTGGGTTTAAAAAATTATATGCATTAAATATGAAACCAAAAAGGGACTAAGTCATATAGTGAACATTTCAGTTACATGTGAATTAGTGACATTTGCAAGTGTCCAAATGCAGAATGGCTGTGAAGCACAGAATGATATTATCAATGGTAATCAAATATTTTTTCTAGCACTTACTTTTGTAGAGATATGGTTCTAAATGTAAACAGCCCTCGTGCTGAGTCCCATAACTTTCCGCAAAAGTAGCTCATTTTCTGGTGACAGAAAATTAATTTTACTCCTTTAGATACTGAGGAGCTCAAAGAGATTCTGTTGCAGGAAAAGAGGTCCATAACTCCCAAATTAACAAGCAGAGGATTTAGGTTTGGTGAAAGTCTCTGGACCAATGCTTCCACTTAATTGTGCCTAATTCCATGAAGCTTTTAAGTATTCCTTTTGAGGAGTCCGACCTGTTCTGGAACCCCCACATTCACATATGTTGTTGAATTATTTGTGTTATAGCAGTACCCAGACAACCCAACCAAGATCAGTCCCTGTTGTACATGGAGTAAGAGACTGTCCTTGCCGTAAATATAAGTAGACAAGATGGACAAATAGTGGGAGGTAAAACAGAGTTAAAATGACTTGACCCAGATTATATCGCCACTAAGTGGCAGAGTGGGGAATAGAATCTAGGAGTGAAATCCGGGCTGCACTGATATCCGTGAAAGTGGGGTTTCACAATAGGCCTCCTAAGTCACAATCCCATACCTTAGTTATTAAATAATACTGCCTCTCATGCTGTGGCTACTCAGTCTCTGACTCTACCCTCAAAATCGCTTTATATCCAGAATACCTCAAATGAACTAAAAAGTGCCTCCCCCCCTTTTTTTTTCTTCTTCCCAGTTTTCCCCCATAGATTTCAGAGACTGCCAGGTATGCTACGGCTCTCCGTGGAAATGAAAGAAGCTCTGAAATGTAAGCTATTGTTCAGTCATACCAGCTTTACCAGGTAAGCAACCATGCAAGTTGTTTCACCGTATGCTTATTAAGTTAGCTAAATTGCATGTACATTGTAAATCAAAAATTATATGGTGATTATGCATCAGTGGCAAATGTGGGATGACAAAAATCACACTTCTGATTACAGAAAATAAAATGTAAACTGCACGCTCTCTGGTGTTCTGTCTCATTTATATTACCTAGCATCCCGTTATGTCACTTATGAATTGGCAACATATGGTACCGAATGTTGACAAAAGTGACAAACAATGTTTCCAGAAGCAGCACAGATTGCTTCCTTGTGCATTAATCAATAAATTGAAGCACTGAAGCTAAAGAAAAATGGTTCAGAGAGCTACAGTAGAGAAGCAATTTGTGATTTAGCTAAGAGCTGGCAAAATATCTAAGGATAACATTTCAAAACTGTACCTGGGGGAAAGAAATTCAGTAGGCTTTACCACTGTTTGCATTAAAGAACTATTTGAGCATATATATCCCTAAATTCATTCATTATACTTTATACACTTTGGAATGCAAAGCTGAGTAAACCTATATTATTACAGCCCCTGCCTCCCCAGCCCAACTCCTTTCATTCAATTTTTATGAAAAAAGCTTGCTTTTCAAAAGTAATAGAAATGAAGACAAGCACATGGCCTAAGGTCTTGTCTGCCAGTCTGTAAAGGAAGGGACATTAGTTGAAGATGTGTTGTACAGAAAGTATCAACAGAATTAAGCAAGATCATAGGTGTGTGGGGAGAAGGGAAGAGGACAACAACGCAACTTTGGGGTTACAAAAGATATCATTGCCTGTAGTAACAGAGGGGAAATAAAAGGATTAGCTGGACATATGGGGATTTTGATTTTAGTTCTGTTAATATTAACATACTTCAGCCTAACAGGAAAATAACATTGCACCCAACATCACTTGTATTTATTACTACTTAGATGACTTCTTCCGTTAGCCCTGAAAATCCTTTAAAAAAAATCACTCTGTACATCACAGGACCTCTGATGGTTCAGTATGAAAACCAGAAAATTTAAGATATCCAGACCTGAGTTACAAGAGACTTTGTTGGTTGCATCACTGGAGAGAAACATGTTTTTGGAAAAAAAACATATTGGTAATATATGACATGGCATAATGCTTGAAATAAAGCAGGAAACCATGTTATTGCACAGCATAAAGTACAGTCATTTGATGTTTCATATGTCATGTTATGCCAAGTCAACATAAACATTTTGCAGATGGCACCATTCCTATAGATTTGCATAGCAACTATTGCATGTGCAGTCCTTTAAACCACTAAACCTCAAACATTCATGAACAATTTCTCTCAATGTCTATATGGGCAGTATGAAGTGATTGTGAATCCCATGCATCTTTGCTATAGACATGGTATTATCTATTCTCCTCAAGATGTGGAATTTCTTCTTCTTCTTCTAGAGTTTGCAATGCTTCCCTAAGACCATAATGAAGTCTGGTTAGTTGACACTTAGGCTATGTCTACACTGGCAAGTTAGTTCGAATTAAGGAGGCTTAATTCGAACTAACTAAAGCCATGGCTACACTAGGCTTTAGTTAATTCGAATGAAGGGCTTCCTTAATTCGAACTAATAAGTTCAAATAGGGTATTCGAACTAAGGGGTTAATTTGAACTAACTAGTTCAAATTAACCAATGTGGCCATGTTAATTCAAACTAATTTCTTAGTTCGAACTAACCGGCCATTGAAATGAATGGGGATCGCTAATTCGAACTAAGCAAGTGCTTGCTTAGTTCAAACTAACGTTCCAGTTTGGCCATGCTAGTTCGAATTAAGCTAATTTGAACTAACTAAAATTAGTTTGAATTGGTTAGTTCGAACTAACTAATTCGAACTAATTTTAGCAAGTGTAGACATAGCCATAGTGACAACAGGTGCCATTGACTAACAGAGACCACATTGACAAAATGGGTTGTTGTACAGATCCCATGTATAGACGTTGGCTGTGCACAATCTTTGGCCAGTTAAAAAACAGTTCAGCAGACTCCAAAGGTAATGTGGCAGGTCAAATAACAGCAGTCAAACAGTCAGATCAGTGACAAGGAACCCATTCTAAGCATCTTCAGACAATGACTCATTTGACTATAGGGTTGCTGTTCACACATTCTGATCTGGCAGTTGAGACCACAATAGATCCTCCCATTCTGTAAATTCGCCTCTTCAAGCATCCGATGAAGTGGGATTTTCTCTCAGAAAAGCTCATGCGATAGCTAAATTTGTTAGTCTTTGAAAAGCATCACAGGACTCCTTGTTTGTTTTGCTTGACATAAGTAGTTATCTGGGGTGGCTGAAGATGACAGTATACAGTGTGAGACCTGGATTAGCACGTAGTTTTTCCACCAGTCTGGCTGTTGACTCTCTATGATGCAAGTGTGGAGGACTGCTCAGAACTGATAGCCATATAATAGGAATGGGACTGGTGCCTGTAATGAGCATTCAATGTCAATGAATTCAATTCAATGTCAATCAATTTAGTGTGAACTGAATGACACCTCAGAAGGGCCCAATATTCCTCTGGAGAATAGTGCTGTGCCAGACTCTATTTCCCAAGTGTCTGTGCCCTACGTTCAACTGGCTAATTTGTTGATTAGATTATTTCTGCTTCCAACATTGGCAATGGTCTTTTTTAGGTGGTTGTAGTAAGTCAAAGACTGGTCCAGTATGACACCAAGGTAGACTGGTTTTTTCCTCATTTGTCTTTTTTCATTGAGAAAGATGTCTAATCCACGTTTAACATTTGTATTGTGGGAGTAGAAGACACTCAAAACTGTCTTGGTCATACTTGGTTGTAAGAGCGAACTGCTACAATAGTCTGCCATCTTGGCCAGGTTGGCATTCAAGATGTTCTCTTATTCCATGAAAGAGTCTAACTGGATAACACAATGGATGTCAGATAAGCTTGCATTACTGAATCAGTCTTTTATAGTTTGACATTTTTTCTCGGAAGCTTCCTACCTCTTCTCCAATTGGAGTCCTGAGAATCTCCCATCCAACTCACTGATGACTGAGTAGGATTCCTGTAGGGATCCTATTGTCATTGTTCTTTCGTAGCTTGAGGAGCCAATGTTGAGCCTCTCTGAGGCATAGGAAGTGAGGAAGAAGATTAAGAAGTAACCAGAGTCCATGCATGGCAGTGCACAGTGCTAATACTGGGTCACTGGAACTATTGTTCAATATTGCCTTTTGTATAACTTGACAAGCCCTTTCCTCATATTCAGTACATTCCAAAGTGCTGTTAAATTATACCTCTGAAAATACTGTGTATCATTTTCATTTGCAGATTACTGACTTTCAGCTAGGGATCTTAAAGAACTTTAGAAACATTAATGTATCTCAACAGCTCTGAAGTTGTCTTCATTTTACAAAAGGGTAAACTGAAGCACAGAACACAAGAATGGCCATATTGGGTCAGACAAATGGTCCATTTAGTCCAGTACCTTGTCTGACTATGGCTACTCCCAGATGTTTCAGAGGGAATGAATACCAAAGCATTCAACACACGATCCATCCCTTGTCATCCACTCCAATCTTCTGGCAAATAGGCTAGTGACCCTCAGAGCATACAGTTGCATCCCTGACCATCCGGGCTAGTAGCCACTGATAGACCTACCCTCCATGAATTTATCTAATTCTTTTTTAAAATTCTGCTATAGTTTTGGCCTTCACATTATTTTCTGCTAATGATTTCCACAGTCAACTCTGCATTGTGTGGAAAAAGTACTTCCTTATGTCTATTTTAAACCGGCTGCCTATTCATTTCATAGGGTGACCCTGCTTCTTGTGTTTATGTAAATGAGTAAATAACACTTCATTATTCACTTTCTCCACACCAGTCAAGATTTTATAGACCTCTATCATGTCATTTCTTTCCCATGCTGATGTCTCTCTTTTTAGTCTCTTCTTCTGTGGAAGTTGTTCCATATTCTTAATCATTGTTGTTGCCCTCCTCTATCTTTTCTAGTTCTATATTTTTTTTTTGGTTGGATGACCAGAACTGCACATAGGTGTGGGTATACCACAGTGTTATATAGAGGTATTATAATTTCAGTTTTATCTATCCCCTTTTTAATAGTTCCAACTATTAGCTCTTTTGAATGTTGTTTCATAGTGAGTAGATGTTTTCAGAGAACTATCCATGACAACTCCAAGATCTTCCTTGAATGGCAACAGCTAAAAGAGGTTAACTGACTTGCCTAAGGTCACACCTTGAGTCAGTAACAGATCAGGGAGTTCTGGTTCTCAGGCTCTCAGCAGCATGATGTAACCATTTTCTCTTAACCAAATTCTCTACAGTAAAGATAGCTTTGAGTTGCAGTGCAATGGGCTGTGGTGCAGTCTCATAGTTCCCAGATAGTTAGGAGTTCATGGCTGAGCAGATTAAAAAGCTTTTAAAAAAACATGGTGTGTTCAATGTAACCAGACAGTGAGTATGCAATCTCTGCCTATTTATAACTCACAAACAAGGAAAGCAGATAGCTAATATAGCTGGGGGCAAGCAGTAACGGAGCAGTTTTATTAGCAAGCCTAGGTGGACATGACATTTGATATCCATGTGTGAAAGTTTTTTTATAATCTAAATGTTGAAAAACATCACAGAAAATTTGAATACAAAATTAAACCATACTGAGGATAGCAGGATACGTCAGGCAATGGGAGGATATCAGTGACCTGAACAATAACTGCAGAGAACAGTGAACCAATAAGCAAATGACTTCAGTTCACTTGGAAAAAATATCATCCAACTCTTTGGATAGAGATGAGAAATATTGTTTAGGAATATATTGCCATCAATAACAATAAACTGAAGACAGCTGCAGAGTTATTTACTGTATATAGACCTGCTGATAGCTGAAAAACAATTTTAAAAATAGTATTTCAGGTGGAAATTGGTTAGTTTGGGTCATGAAAACTCTGGCTCCACTGATCAGTGGATGCTACTGGCCAGATGCTCAACTACCATAATTCAGCATAGCATCAAAGAAGTCTGTGAAATTCACCACTTTACATTACTAATTATCTGTCCCAATATATCCAACTTCTATACCACAGTAGTTGGGTCATGTTTCTAAAAATGAACCAAACAAAAGAGAACCAGCCTTGTCTTTAAATTTGAGTCATGATCCATTAGTGTAGTATTACTGCACCTTCTTCCATTCAGCTGATTTTGAAACCCTTTTTTCAGGAAAATTTGCCATAGATTTTTTTTGCCTAACACCAGTATAAGAGTCTGATACATGATTTACTTGTTTACACAGCATGCGAAAGAGATGGAAGGATTTCATGAGAGAAGGAAGTAAAGGGTGAGGGACAATAATAGGAAAGAAGGTGGTGGCACAAGGAGGTAAGGGTGGGATGAATGACTGAATGGCTGTCGGACTACAGATGAGCAATAGAATGGGGGACTCCATCACTCCTGGATGAGATGGAAAAATATTCCTTTTTTGACTGAAGTCCAAGACATTATAAGTGTGCATGACGGGCAGCAGGTATACTTTAAAAGTTCTAGTGCTTTGAACGCTTCTGCACTTTAATTATTTCCTGTATCTGTCATGAGGGCTTTTTCCAAGTAGTATGTTTCAAGGACACCCTGCAATTCTTTACGGTTTACATGTCCTAATGCTGAGTAATAAATTTCCCATATAAACTTTGTAAAGATTAGGCAGTTATATTCCTCTGGGTCATAATGGTTATTGGCATTACTCTGGGCTCCCTGTTGTATTTTCGCTTTCCCTACAGAATTTTTTCTTCTTCAGTGAGCTCTGTTAGTCACTTCTCAAAACAAACGCATTGTTTCCCCTGTATATTTCTTGCATTTTTCTTAATTCTCTGGAGTTTTTATTTTCATTAGATTTCATTGTATTTGTTTATGAAAAAGAATACATCTCTAAACTAGTAAAGAACAGAGCACATTTTTCTGTGTGATTTTTACTAATATCCTTAAAATTATAAAGTCTCCTCTGATTTGTATTCGGTACCTTTGCATTTGGATATAGAGAGGACTTAAGGGGACACTGCCAACATTTGTAAGCCCAACATTAAAACTTTCTATCCTGTATCTTTCTGGAAAAAACATATCCACCAACACTGTCCAGTGAGTCAGGGTGTAATTGGGAACTGATGCACACAGAGAAATGGCATGAAGCTAGATATCATGCCTCCTGTTCTCACCCTGAAAACTCTTTATGAGCATTGCACATTTGGGCTGCGGTGGAGTAGGGGTAGGAAAAGCATGTCTAGTCAAAGTTAGGGAAGCCAAGAAGCAACAACTTTATATCTTTTCATTCCCTGGGGTAGGTCACCAATTTCTTTGCCAGTAGTTCATGCTTGGAAGAGCATTATAACTTGTGTAGAAAAAATACCAGTTAGCTGCGGTGTAAGAGCTATTGTCAGGATGTTACATTAATTGACTGTAGTGCCAAAAAGGGTTGGAAGCTCAGGAGTTTGGCATGTTAGCTAGAGAAATATGGGGCTTAACTCTACATGGGTATTACAGACCACCTGCATTTCCTGAAAGACCTCAGTCTTCAATTCACCAAGGAGAGGAAGTAGAACTTCTCAGTTTTTACAGAAAATTTTACTTTTCCCTGGCCTTTCCCAAAGAAGCAGGGCATAATTATTGCAGGGGCTTTAGGTGCTGTAACCCCAGGCCTTGGGCTAATGGGAGGCCCCACTGCCCTGCAAAAATCTGGCTCTGATGGCCAGCCTGAGCTGTGCACTGCCACCACCCATCTTTGGCCTGCACGTCCTGACCCCAGGCTGGCTGGTCTGCTTCAGCAGGTCCAGGACCTGCTGAGCTAGACCAGCCAACCTGGAGTCAGGACAGGAGGGCCAGGGGCATTGCTGGGCCATCCCAACCCAGGCTGGGTGCTACTGCAGTGGGGGAGCTTCCTCAGGGGGACAGAAGCTCCAAATAGCGGGATAACTGGTCACCTTATTTGCAGCTGATACAAAGAAGGGGTTGGGATTGTCAATATTTTGGAGGATGGAGCTAAGATTCTGAGGAATCTTGATAAATTGGAGAATAGGGCTATAGATGACAAAATGAAATTCAAGGAGAAATGTAATGTCCAATACTTAGGGGAAAAAATCAAATGCGCAAATACAGCTTGGCAGATAATTGGCTATGTAGCAGCACTGCTGAGAAAGATTGGACATGTGGTGGATCACAACCTCAACATGAGTCAGCAATGAGATGCTGTTGCATAAAAAGCAAATGCAATTTTAGGTTGCATTAACAGAGGCATAGCATGCAAAATCACAAGACATGATATTACCACTCTGTTCAGTGCTGGTTAGGCCTCAGCTGGAGTACTGTGTCCTATTTTGATCATTATTGTATAGAAAGAATGTAGAGAAACTGGATAGGATCCAGAGGCAAGCAACAAAGATGATCAAAAGGATGGAATACAAGCCATATGAGTAAAGGCCAAAGGAACTGAATATATTTACTTTGGAAAAGAGGAGATTAAGCGGGGGACATGACAGCAGTCTTCAAATACTTGAAAGGCAGCCATAAAAGAGATGGAGAAAAGTTGTTCTTGTCTGCCAGAGAGGGCAAGACAAGAGGCAGTGGATTTAAACTACAGCATAGCCAATTTAGATTAAAATATCAGGAAAAACTTCCTAACTGTTAAACAAGTAGGACAATCGTACAGACTGCCTACGAAAGGTGTGGAAGCTTTGCTGGAGGTTTTAAAAAGGAGGATGGGTAGCCCTCTGTCTTGGTTATTTAAACACACAAATCCTGGATCTTGGTAAAAGGTTAGATTAGATGCCCCTTGTGGTCCCTTCCACCCCTATGATTCTAGGCTCAGTAGAAGCTTCTTAGAATTTTGCAGCTGAACAACTACAAAGAGGCCATCTTCACTGAGCGTACTCCAAAGCCTCACAGATCCTACTGCTGACCAGACCACACATGAACCACCTCCTCAGAGTGATTGAGCATGGATAGGGTGGCTCAGAAGAAGTTTCCCTGTAATTGCAAGTCTGGGCTGGGCTGGGACTGAGCACTGGAACAGAGAGCAGAGAGCATGTCTCTGCTGTGCTCTCAGTGACCCTCTCCCCTCCTCCTGCATCTGCTGGTGCTCATGCAGCACAGAAGGAATCCAGCTTGGATGCAGGAAGGACAAGAGCTAGACATAGGGAGGAGAGAAAGGAATAGGCCTGGGGAGACCAATGGGAGCTTGTGGATACACAGAACTTTTGAAAAGCCAGGTAATGTATTTAGGTGTTTTAAAGTAAGAATTTAAGAATCCTAAGTTTTAAACTATCTAAACTCCTCTCATGGACTGGTTTAGAACCCAGCAGGATAGACTTAGCCCTCCAGCTTTCAGCCACAGATAAACATGAACACTGCATCAGAGACTGAGCTGCCCAGTCTAGATTCACAGATTTGTGTTAGTAGGGTTCACACAGGTAAGCTAAAAAGACCCTTTTCCCTTGACAAAGCTTTCCTTCCACTATAGCACACAAGTGCTATGCATTAGCTGGTTGGTGGTCTCCATTCCAGAGCTATACATAGATTGTGTTTGTATGGCTGTTTGGGAGTCCTTTGTCATGAAAGGCTCAATATCATAAATACACTGTTACTATAGAAACAAAATGGTACTACCTTAACACTTTTTCCACATACTGAAAAATATCACTTGTTTTTCCAGCACAAATTATTTCTTGCATCCATGGAAGGAAATAGTTGCTTGTCTATAAGGTGCTCCCACACTGCAGGAAGATGACCTGATGCAGAAATAGTGCACCTTTGTGGATGTTCCCATTCACTTGAAAAACCACATCTATCTAAAATTGTAGTGTTAATGAAATCAGCATTACAACTATTAAGTCTTGATTAGTAGGACTTACGGCCTGATCCAAAGCCCATTGATGCCAATGTTGTCCATTAAATTGTATCTTTTAGGGGAAAACTGCTTGCCATTTAATAAGTTAACTTCAATGGAGTTTGGATCACGCCCTTAAATGTCCATTTAAATGGTAGGATTTAGGAGAAACCTGCCTGTCATTGAGTGTATGTCTACACTGCAATAAAAAAAAAAACTTGCACCACCTAGTCTCAAAGACCAGGTCAACTAACTGGAGCTCATTGTACTTTAGCACTCAAACCCAGGCTTCAGCCAGAGCCTGAACGCCTACACTGCAATTGTATATCTCTACAACCAAACCTAGAGATCTGATGTCAGCTGACCCAGGACAGCCATGGCATCACAATGTAGATGTGTCTTCTCATGTTTTCGTTTGCTTAACAAAACCTAACTCTTCATAACATACAAATCAGCATACTAAAAGAATCTTCAATATATTTCTTCCCATGACGAAGCACAAAGAACGACAAAAAAAAAAAAAAAACTCTCATGGCATGCGCACCCAAGGTTCATAAAATGGATCCCAAGTAATGAGCCATGTATCCGAGAAACCCCTGCATCCCTCCCATGAGGTCCTTCTACAGCACTTTGAGAAGACAGGAGTTAACCCCAGAAACATGCTGCACTCATCCATAAAATGACATCTTTACCCGAGATAAGACAACCTTTTGTTTAGTAATAATGACCATACATTCATACTTCTACCCTCAGCAATGGCATGATGCCTGAGTCCTCAATGTCTAGCTAAACATAGGAATGTTCTCTAACTCCTAAACCTTCAGTCCAAATAACTCCCCCAGCCAGTCTCTAAAGGTATATCTACACAAACACATAACAAAACATGGACACAAGTCTCAGAGCCTGAGCCAACTAACAGACTCCTGGGGCTCATACTGGGGTCTAAAAATAGCAATGTAGACACTCACTCGGGCTGGAACCTGGGTTCTGGAACCCAGAGACAGAGGAGGCCTTTGGCTATTGGGGGCCCTAGGCAAAGGCCCGTTGTGGGGCCCCATATAGGCCTGCAGGGGCCCCCCTATCCCCGGCTCCAGCCCCAGGGTCCAGCTCCTCCTCCTGCTGCTGACAGAGACAGACACTGCTTTTGGGGTAGGTGAAGCAGGAGACGGGGGACCCTTACTGCTCGGGGCCCTAGGCATGTGCCTGCTTCACCTACCCCAAAAGCCACCTCTGCCCAGAGAAGGAGGTGGGTCTCAGAGCCCAGGCTCCAGAATGACAGCACTACTATTTTTAGCTCAGTAGCACAAGGCCCACTAACAAATCAAGTGTTGAGACTCACAGATGCAGGTTTGTTTTGTCAGTTTAAAGGTACACTTCATCCCAAGCAAAGCACCCTCTGCTTTCTCTGTGCTGATCACAGGAGCTTTGGTGTTGTGCAACCTTAAGACAGTGAATCCACATCTGTTGCTTTGCATGGTGTCTGGTAACATGGTCAGTAGTTCTGTTCTGAATTTCAGCTGTTCCTTCCAGTCTGGATTGGGCCAGGGCACCAGCCTGCTACCTTTACCGATCCCCAAGTCCCAGGCTGTGTTTGGACCTGCTCCTGCCCGCAGCAATCTGTCTCCCCTTAAGTGAAATTGTGCTCCCACTCTGAACTAGCAGTTCTCCCTTTCTGCAAGAGCTGGACTGGCCGCTGGAACTCAGGATGGGATTTCCTCCCAGCCCTTTAGAAAACAGAACTCTGCAGGCAGCTCCCCTCTCTACTCACATTAAGAGCCAGACATCAAGTATTTTCATTCTGCTGATCTACAAAGTGAAGGTCCACACTCCTTACTCAAAGGACTTTGTTTTTTATTTTTGGATCAAAAGGCAACATGGGAAGTTTGCCATCCTAAAACAAAAGAAAAAGCTTTTGCTGAGGAGATAAATCATGGCCAAATCTTCAATAATAAAGCAGACACAATATTACGCCTACATTCTGGCCAGCAAACATCAGACCCTCCAAATGTGCAGCTTCATTGGGGGGCAGGAAAAGAATATCCAAAGGCATCCCCTCCTTGTCTGCCCTGCATGGTTCAGAGAGCAGGAACCTCACAGGCAGTGGGTTTTGAGGCAGAGGAAATCCTTCTAGCCAACTCTAGTCTGGTTCTTGAAAGCCAGGATGCCTTGCCCTTTCCCTGCCAGGTTTACCTCTAGTTCTTTTCTTCTTCATCTTCTAACTTCCCCATCTCCTGCTGACTGTTGAACTTCCATTGGACTGCCTCAGTCATGCACCTGCTAATCTTACATTCCCATTAGCTGACAGCCAAAGTTGACCCTTCAGCAAGTTGGTTCATTCTACCACGTTGCTGGAACAAGTTGAAAAATTTCATTTTCTGCTACTTAGGCAGTTCAGCCAGAGAGAGGCTGGTCAGCGGACACAACAGACCCACCTTTTCCAAAGCCATCCTCTTTTTTGACCTGCACCAAAGCACTGCCATGGAACATATGGATGGGGCAGCCTACTTTTTTTAAAAAAAAATCCATATGAACTCAGTGCATCTCTGGAGTGCTTGCTTACATTTTTTTCTTTGTGTATTCTAAAGAAAATTGTCAGTAAAAGTAATTAACATGTCCTGATAGTGATCATGCATTTTAGCCACTTTTAAATAACTTTGTAAAAGATTCTAATGAACCTGAATCTGTACAAGAAGTCCAGGATAGATAAACAATCAAGTTCCTCATATCATTTGTGAAGAACATGCTCATTTGATCCCCTTACAAGAATACTTGCTATCAATGTAGTTCAGTCCCTTTTATAGAGTCATTGTAAACCTGGCCCATCATAACTAATTTGTATAGAGAAATTATTGTTTATTACTTAAAGAAACCTTGTATTTTAAAAAAGCTTCATTTAGATCAGTGGTTCCCAACCTGTCACTTAGGGGCCAGAAGTAGCCCATGGGGTCTTTCAAATTGGTCTGCCGCTTCTCTCCCGCTGGCTGCAGAAGGGAGCTGCTGCATAGGAGCCCAAGTGGAGCACATTGCCACACATTGCTTGCTGCAGCCGAGGGGCTGGAAGATCAGTGTTTCCCTCCCCCTAGTTAAAGCAGGGAGCACAGCAAAGTGCTCCACCTCGGTCCCTAGGCTCTGGGGCCCCTGCTGGAGCCAGATGAAATGACAATCCATACTCCCCTCCCCTGGCTCCAGCAGACAGCAAAGTACTCTGCATGGATCCCTAGGTGCTGTGGTTCCCACTGGTGCCAGTGGGAGAGGAGCACTGATTTCCCATCCCCCTGGCTGCAGAAGGGAGCCACTGCCTAGGGACCTAGGTGGAGCACATGGGACTAAAGGATGCATGTGGTTTCCCTGCTGCAGCCAGGGGGATGGGAGATCAGCAAGTAGGCAGCCTCCTCACTGAATTCCTTCCATCTGGCTACAGTGTAGGGAGAGGGGAACTGCTGGATTCACCATGCTTGAGGAGGGGCAGGACTCAGAAAAACCCCAAAAAACCCAAAACCAAAACCAGTGCCTTCTGGTTTGTCACCCACCATGATTTAGCTGCCAGGCCATATGCTTCAGTGTGTATTCAGTCACTCACCTACACTACTGCTTTGTCTGTGAGTCATTTCTCAGTGTGAAAAAGTGAATGTAAAAATGAACATAGTAGCATCAAAATGTTTACTTTAAATATGCAGGCACTTGTAGTCGTTAAAGGTCTATATATCAATGCATTTTTAAAGAGCTGATAGACTAGTGGCTCTTTAGGGTTGTAAAAATTATATTTGTGGCCCTCAAGCAAGAAAGACTGGGAATGACTGATTTAGATCAATGTCTTCTTTCCCCCTTTGTGCTTCAGTTTAATTTGTATCTGGCTTTCTGGAGAGTAGGTAGCAGGGTGATCTCTGATGAAATCAGAAAAAAATATTTGTGGGTGAGCAGCTGAACTTATCTTGCACTGAGGAATACCAAAAGGAACTACAACACCTACTCAAGAAACTCCCCAAAGCAGCACAAGAACAAATCAAGACAGACACACCGCCAGAACCCCATCCAGGGATATTCTATCTACTACCAAAAATACATAAAAAAGGAAACCCCGGACGCCCCATCATCTCAGGCATTGGCACGCTTACAGCAGGATTATCTGGCTATGTGGACTGTCTCCTAAGACCCTATGCTATCAACACACCTAGCTATCTGAGAGACACCACAGATTTCCTGAGAAAAATCCAATCCATTGATGGTCTTCCAGGAAATACCATCCTGGCCACTATGGACGTAGAGGCTCTTTACACTAACATCCCACACAAGGATGGATTACAAGCTATTAGAAGAACTATCCAAGATGATGACACAGCTAAACTTGTGGCTGACCTCTGTGACTTTGTACTCACCCACAACCATTTCAGATTTGAAGATAATTTATACCTTCAAGTCAGTGGCACTGCTATGGGTACCCGCATGGCCCCACAATATGCCAACATTTTTATGGCCGATTTAGAACAATGTTTCCTCACGTCTCATCCCAAAGCACCTCTACTTTACCTACGCTGTATTGATGACATCTTCATCATCTGGACCCATGGTAAAGATGCCCTTGAAGATTTCCATAGAGATTTCAACAATTTCCACAACACAGTCAAACTTAGCCTGGAACACTCCACACAAGAGATCCACTTTCTGGACACTATAGTGCAAATTAGCGATGGGCACATAAAGACCTCCCTATACTGCAAACCTACTGACCGGTACAGTTACCTACATCCCTCGAGCTTTCATCCTCGACACACCATACGATCCATTGTGTACACTCAAGCTCTAAGATATAACCGCATTTGCTCTGACCCTTTACACAGAGACAGACACCTTCAGGATCTCTACCAGGCATTCTTAAAACTACAGTACCCACCCGCAGAAGTGAAGAAACAAATTGACAGAGCAGATGGGTACGCAGAAGTCAACTACTGCAGGAGAAGCCCATGAAAAACAACAACAGAACGCCACCAGTCACCACCTACAACCCCCAAGCCAGATCTCTTCAACACATCATCAAAGATCTACAGCCTATTTTACAAGATGATCCCTCACTCTCTCAAGCCTTAGGAGACAGACCTCTCCTTGCTTTCAGACAGCCCCCTAACCTTAAAAGGATACTTACCAGCAACTACAGATCATACAACAGAAACACTAAAGCAGGAACATATCCCTGCAACAGACCACGCTGCCAACTTTGCCCTCATATCTACACTGATGACACCATCACAGGGTCTAATCAAGCCACCTACTCCATCAAGGGCTCGTTCACCTGCTCGTCCACCAATGTGATTTATGCCATCATGTGCCGGAAATGCCCCTCTGCCTTATATATTGGACAAAGAGGACAGTCTCTGCGCCAAAGAATAAATGGACACAAATCTGACATCAGAAATTGCAACACTACAAAACCAATAGGGGAACACTTCAATCTCCCTGCTCACTCCCTTGACGACTTGTTAATAGCTGTGTTGAAACAGATGAATAACAAATCACAGCTTCAAAGAGAAACTGCAGAACTCAAACTTGTATGCAAATTTGACTCAGTTGTCTTGGGGTTAAACAGGGACTATGGATTTTTCTCTCATTACAACAAGTGATTTGACCTCCCCCTCCTCTATGGGCTGTTCCCCAGTATTTGAATCCTAACACCTATTTTGATTTGCTGTTACAGCCTGACCTGATCCTATGTCATACACTCCCCTGCATTTAATTTCCTCCCATTCTGTAAGTTTCCCATCTTCAAAGCATCTGACGAAGTGGGATTTTCTCCCACGAAATCTCATGCGATAAATAAATCTGTTAGTCTTTAAAAGTGCCACAGGACTCTGTTGTCTTTTTAAAATAAAAGGACAGCAATAATCCAGCAATGTGCTGGTAGCAATAGTGCTAAAAAAGACAGGAGATAAGATTTAATTCAGAAGGAATTAAATGTGTAGAGAGCTTTTGCTTTCATCTTTTGTAAAGAGCAGCTATTTCCTGCAGTTTGCTGGTAACAGGGACAGATTGACACGCTTCTTGTAACCACTGGAATCAGAGTCTTGGGCGTCTAAGAAAGCTTTTGTCCTTTTGGATTTTAGTTCTGAAGGACACAAGGGGGAGGGGAATTTTTGAAATGTCAAATATTGGGGAATGCTGTTTTGTTTTCTAAAAGTGAGAGAGAAAATTAAATTAATCATTTTACCTAACATAAGCCTCCACTATTGACTCTCATAGGAAAAAACCTGAAGAAGTCCGAAGTCCAATATAGAGAACAGTAATTCCTATTATCACTTCTGAAGTGAGGTTTTTGGTCTGTATATCTTATTCTCTTCTGAAAAAGTCTTAAATACCTTCACCTCCACCCCTCTGTACCTGCCTTTTTGGGGGTAGGAAGAGGAAGACTGAAGGGAAGAAACTCTGAAGTTAAGTTTATAGCAGAGAGGAGCATCTTTGCTCCTAAAGAAGGCCTTCATGATTGAATTTTACACAGCAGTTGTCCCGTAAAATAAGAATAATGTTTATTAGACAGATTCTATAATGTCTTGATTTCACTTGCTCTAGAATCATAAATTTGTTCAGTTTCCTTTTTATTTGGAACAACTAATTCAAACCCCTGGAAAATGGTCTCTCATGGTTATAGACAGCGTGGATAACTAATTGATTGAATTTATGTTATTTTGTTAGTGGCACAGTATTATAGATAAATAGAGGTTGCTATACACTACCTTATATAAACAGGCTCTCATTCAAATGAACATATTAATTCACTGAGAGAAATCAGAGGTGTGGCTAAAACCTGGGTTTCCAGCATTCCCAGTATGTTGTTAGTAGAGCCAAAAGAGCAATTCTCTAGTACAAGCAGCCTTTTTGTGTATCGCCCACCGGTCCTTGTCAAAGTAAATTGTATATTATGAGTTCTGGGGGGAAAAACAGCTGTTGCAAATAGCTTTGGCTAATTTTATATCTATTCATTAGACAGGATTAATTACTGTACCTCAAAAAGAGATAAATGAACATCTTTTCTCTACTGCATGTCAAAGTTATGTAGGGAATGTATTATTTTAGTTAATGCTTCTGGACTTAGTTGGGGGAAGAATTCCAGGATAAGCAAGGCTTATAATGTTTGGATTGTTAATTGGCTCTTCTTACTGACTTATTCCAAATACTTACACTTTGAAACCCACTGTAAGTTGGATAGCTCCATATTTTGAGTTAGCAACTGTTGTGCACTTTGTCTTCCAATATCTGACAATTTTGTCTCTGTGGTTGTCTGATAGACATTTAGTGACCCATTAAGATGAGTGCCATCATTTGATAGTTATTTTGGTAATACACTTATTCATTCCTTTTAATATCTGTTCCCTCCCATCTGATTTTTTATACAACTTCTGTACTATTGAAAATATAGGGTCAATTTTTTTGCCTACTCATATCCCATGGAACTATTCAGAGAAATTTGGAGCTGTTTTCTCCCCACTACTTCTAACCAACTTCATCACTGTATCTTTAACTGGAGCTGTTTTTTCCTAGAATAAAGGTCATAATTTATGACTTCCTAACAGCATTTCTTATGTGTTGGACGTTTTTTCTTGAGTCAAGATCTAGAATTGTCTAGCCTTTGGGACAGAAATAACAAGACTACCTAGAAGCATTCAGTTTTCTGCATGGATCCTAAAAGATCCCTTGGTAATTTTTGCAAAACACACCCCCTCAGTTTTCTTGCCTAGAAATTTCCTCTTTATCATGTAAGCAAAATGCTTTGTGATCCTTTGCCATGAAAGGTGTTATTTAAATTTAAGATATTATTTATTATTATTATTATTTTAACCCTGATATAAATGTCCCACGAGCTCCATAAGAATACCCCTACCATTGTTACTTGTCTGATTGCAGAAAAAGACATTCAGACTTCCTGCTAGAGGGAACATCTTCAAGCTTTTGTGCTTGGTGTGCAGAGGGAGAAGGAGCTAAGTGAGCCCACTGCAAACGGGGTGGTGCTGAATTGAGGTGCCAACCTTTCTCCATAGTTTCTTAGACCTAAGAAACTATCTACTTTATCTCTTGCTGTGGGAGCACTTGCTATTGTGGCCTGGACGAAGCTAACAAACAAGACTAATCGAGGAAAATGAAGAGGAGAGAGAGAGAAATGCAAAGGGAGAAGCAAATGTATATTGATCTTTGAAGGTCGTAACAAGCAGCTTACACTTGATGTTTTGGTGGATAGGAAAAGGGTGAGATGAGACAGTCAAATTGATGGCCAAAGAAAACATTGTTAGCATCCATGTTGTGTGGATGAGGGTGGTGTGTTGCAGTAGCCCAGGCAGGATAGAATTAGGAGCTGAATGTGATGTTTGATGGTGGAGATGGAATGAAAAGAATGGATCTTGGAAATGAAGATGATGAAAGGGAAGGATTTGAATAGGGCCTTTATTTGTGGGAGGAGTCAAAATGACCCTGAGGCCTTAGTAATAGAGGATTGTGTTGTTGTCAATAGCAGTAATGGAGGGGGAAGTGGAAAAGGTTTGGAAGGGCAGATAAGGCATTTCTGTTTTGGGGTCATGTTATCCTAAGCCAATGACATGATAACTAAGAAGAGAGGTCAGAGAGGCATGCTGAAGTTCCCTGTAAGGAAGAAAATGAGTCATTGGTGGAGAGATTGATTTGTGAACTATCAGCTTAGAAAAGGGCTGAAGCCATAAGACTGCCCAGTGAGAAAAACAAAGGTCTGTAGATATAATCCTTGGGAGCCCCCTTCAGATAACAGGAATGGGTAAGAGTGGCTACACTAAAAGGGAGTGGAAGAACAGTCAAAGAGGTGGAAAGAAAAGCAAGAGGAGAGAATTTCAAAATTCCAGAAGAGATAAGATGTCAAGAGAGAGGATGGTCAACCATGTTAAAAGCAGCTCAGAGATAAAAGAGGAAGATGCTTAGATGTGTCAGGAAATGGTCATTCAAGCCATTAGAGTGATCATTTTCCATAGAGTGAAGAGGGCAAAAGCAAGATTGTAAGGGATCACAGAGCTGGAGGACAGGAAGTCTATGCCTTTGTTGTAGATGGTATATTTGGTTAACATACAACTATAGATGCAGAAGAAGATGATTTAGTAGCAGGGCAGGCAAGTAGAATTGAGAGATGTTTTTTGCAGGATTAGGGAGATGGATAAAGCCCCTTGTACTCTCCTTCCCACCAAGCACCCGAACAAAGATCAGACAATCTGATCCATATTTTAGGTAGAATGTGGTGTTACCTTTTATTCCCCATTATTACTTTAGAGGCACATAGATATATCTAAGAAGCAACTCCTGCCAAGTAAATGTGCCATGCTACAATTTGGGTTTGTTTAAACGTAATCTTTCCTTCCTTGCACTTTCATTTGAATTTTTTTTTAACATTGCAAATGGATAATTGGAAAGTAAGGCACTCACAAGATAATTTTAGTCTAATTCAGTTATGAGCCTTTAAGTGAGTAAGTGTTTCAAGTTGTAACTACAGTACATGGTGTAATTTCAGCTCCAGTTAACCTTCCACTGGATCTACTTAATTGGTGGCAAGCACGTAAGCTGAGGAGTTCTTTGAAATAACAGATCCCAGATGAAGACCTTCTGCAACTGTATATGTTTCTTTTTGCCTGGTGCATGATGTATTCTTTGAATAAAACACCAGTCCTGCTTTTTACGAGTAGTCCTGAGGGAAATATGGATAAAAATTCTGTAACATGCTAAAATTAGAGCATTTCACACTTGCAATCAAGACAAGTGAAAATTCAGAAGTGAAAAGTATTAATATGCAATTATATGCTCTATGCGTTAGATTGTACCTAACCCTGTGTGCAGGAGCCTCCACCCTGCCTTTCTGCCTAAGAACAGGTCCCAGGCATAACTCCAAATCTGGCGCTTCTGGCTAACCAGGAATGTCCAGCATAGACAGTGGTGCTAGAATCCCTTAGCCAATGACTACATTTCAACTTTGGGGCTGCTCACAAACCATTAACTGCAACTGTTGTTTTGAATATTCACTATTTGTAATGCGCTATTTATAATAGATTGTCTTGATGGTTTTCAAACTATACCCTGCTATCAGATATATTCACTGATTTTGACAGAAAAAGCGTATATATTTTTTAATCCTTCCTATATCATTCTGGAATGAGTATGCCAGCTGATTTTGGTATGTGCCAGACAAAATTTATGCACAGATAATTTCCCATTCATGATTGGGCTAACAAAGCTTATATGAGAAGCAGAAGTTTGTTTTACCTTACGGGGAGCTGGTTGACTGTGGAGCACAGGCAGCTTACACAAACACCTTAATGAGAACTATAAGTAACCTAAATTAGGAGGCTAAAAAGAAATAGAGAAGCATTATTTCTTACCCAGACATGGCAAGCTGATGGAGCAATGTTTCCTCCCTCTTTCAAAGGTTTCTACACCAAACCTCGTTAGAACCACTGGAGGATCTTGAGCTTCAAGCTCCTGAAACAGGAATATTTTAGAGATGGTCTCACATGGGTCCATATTTTGGATTCAATTGGACTATCTACAAAATATTTCAGTGTGAATAAAGGTGTCAAAATCTTGCCCTGGAGTTGGTGTTATGAAGGCATCACTTGTGGGATAGAGTGGTTCTACACAAGTTTAACATTCCCAGCTGATGTAAATCAGCATATTTCCTCTGAAGTATGTGAAGCAATTCCAGCTTCCACTAAATCTGGTTGGATTCATGCCAGCCCACATAACATTGTTCTCTTTTGTAGTTTCAAAGAACCAGGCAGCAGGCTTTTGTGATTGCCAAAGACAGACTAGGGTTTAGGGAACAAGGAGAGAAAAAGACAGTCAGGAACCTTCAGGTGTAATATTTTGGCTAGTTTGTTGGTGTGCATGCCTAATGCACAAATTGCTGAGGGATACTGGCCTAAGCATTCCAGACAAATACATCTGAGATTCAGAAATCCTTTTATGGCTGAAAATTCAGTTTTTGCAGACCAAAAATCACTAGGCTGTGGGGACAGGGATCCTTTAACTTGTTCTTATTAAAAATATAACAACAATTTGATAAATAAGCAATCAATAAACTCCAGCATGGAGACACTGGAATATCATCCAATATATTAACTTTTAATATGAAAATTCAGCCCTTTTTGTAACAGCCTCTTGTAGATGCAAGAGAATGTTTTGATGCCATATGAATCCAGCCATGCAGAAAACAATCCCCAGTCATTGGCAGCAGATGGTGAACTGCAATCTCTCCCCCACCTCATTTCCAATAAATGTTACCTTCAGGGCTTAATGGTGGCCACTGAAATGCTATTATTAAACTCCCAGTATAACAACCAAAGAAACATTCTGCTGAAGGCAGGGCACTTTAAAAAGGGAATTGGGGTCATTGCCATGGAATGAGCACATTTTAATACAAGTCCCCCAATTAACCTGAGGTACATAACTGCGTCAAGAGAACTTAGACCCAAGAGTCTTCCATCCCCCATTTTCACAGGACTGTTATAACAAGATTAGAGAGATCTATCTTTCCCAAGGACCCAACTCTACAAGACTTACCCAGAGTAGTAATTATTCAGGCAAATTCTGGCATTCAAACCAATGGTTCTACTCCCATTTTCAAGTGCTATTCATCTTAGAATCATAGAAACTGGAAGGGACCATGAGAGGTCATCAAGTCCAGTCCCTGGCACTCATGGCAAGACCAAGTACCTCTTAAACCGTCCCTGACAGGTGCTTGTCTAACCTGCTCTTTTAAACTTCCAATGATAGAGATTCTACAACCTGCCTAGGCAACTTATTCCAGTGGTTAATCACCCTGACAGGTAGGAATTTTTTCCTAATGTCCAACCTAAACCTCCCTTGCTGTAATTTGAGCCCATCGCTTCTTGTCCTATCATTGGCTGTTAAGGAGAACAATTTTTCTCCCTCCTCCTTGTGGAAACCTTTTAGGTACTTGAAAACTGTTATCATGCCCCTCTCAGTCTCCTCTTTTCCAGACTAAACAAACCCAGTTCTTTCAATCTTCCCTCACAAGTCAAGTGTTCCAGACATTTAATCATTCATGTTGCTCTTCTCTGGACTTTCTCCAATCTGTCCACTTCTTTCTTGAAATGAGGTGCCCAGAACTGGACAAGGATTGCAGGATTAGGCCCCAAACAGGCAGCTGATTCTGACTATAAGGAGAGTAGAAGGATGATGAATGCTCAAGTTCTAGCTAAAGTCATTACACTGACAGTAAAATAGCTCAGGGAATGCCCATTTCCCAAATCCAATTTTAATACCAATGTGTTGCTGAGAGCACAACTTACTGAAAATTTGCAAACCCAAGGCTGATATTTAGAAAATCCTTTCCAGTAAAAGTGGAAACAGCCTGCACTTAGCAGTGTTGCACTTTCAATAAAAAAAAATGATTTAGAATATAACTATTTAAATTTAAACCAAAGTGGGGGAAAATGTTAAGGTATCAATGGCAGGAGTTCTATGCTGAAAATGAAGGTGTGTGTCAGAGAAATTTTTTGAATTCTTCTTGTATGATGGATATGTAGGAAAGAAAGAAAGTCCTCATGCATAGTGTCAGGACCAGTTTTTGGAAATCTGGATGGGAATCAAGCCAGCTGATTTTAAGTTACAAAATTGGGGGGAAAGGAGGATTGGGTGTGTTTCGGACACTTCTGTGTATACAATAATCAGAATAAAGCCCAAAGATTTTTTTCTTCTACTCTGTTTTACTACTCCCCACTCAATAACTACAAAATCATTTTGCTTTTAGAAGTTCAAGCTTGTTGAAACACTAGGTCCCCCATGAAGATTCATAACATTTACAAGTCAGAACCATATTATCTTTGTTTTTGAGACGCTATTAGTTTCTAAACTGTGAGCTAGTTAATGTGCACGTCTCATCTCTGTGGATCTAATAAAGGATTTACATAACAGGGGAAATGATTAGAGAAACATTCTCAGGCCAGGGATTCCATCCTGGTAATCCTATTCCTACACCCAGGGCAGAGTGCAGCCATTTCGTCATGAATACCACCTCCCCACACAGGTGTCAGGAAGGGCCTGTTAAAGACCCTCACACTGGGAGTACTCATCTTCGAATGCATCTGTCTTTAGAAATGCATGCAGCAGGTGTGGCATATTGTTGTTGGGTGTTGAACTGCTTCTCAATGAGTCGAAGTGGGATTTTCTCCCATGAAAGCTCATGCGATAAATAAATCTGTTAGTCTTTAAAAGTGCCACAGGACTCTGTTGTTTATCTGGCAGGCTGGTGATGATTCAGAAGCTAGAATGAAGGCTGCTACTATTAGTATCATAAAAATTAAAAGCAGTTGCCACAAGGCAAAAAGTATCTGTGAGAATTGACAAAATTTAATCAGTGTTATATTCAACATTTTTGCAGAAGGCAAATTTACTACAATTCAGAATTTGTTCAGGGACTGAATGTCACAGGTTTTTCTGCGAAGTTCTATTATTCATTACAAGAAATGGCTTTGCTATGTATCAAACCTATGAATATGAGTGAATATTTCTCTTTTCACTCATGACTATTCAAGACTTCTTTTGAATAGTTAGCTAGAAATCTCAGCCCACTGAAAGAAACCCCTGTTTCATTCAAGTCTCCCAGTACAAACTCAACTCGGTATTGCAACATGAAATTTGCTTCTCATTGTAATCATGTCATGATGCTGATACAAGCATAGCTTGTGATCCGAGAAACCAAACTTAGTGACTAGGTAGCTGGATAGAGGAAGATATGGCCTCTATTGCTATTATTTACTGATTGCTGACGGTGAATTCAGTGTTATGCAAAACAGAGGTGAAGAGACTTACACTCCAAATTAAACAATGCAATACACCCTTAATGCATTCAAAGAAAAGTTTGTTCTCCAATATTTTGAATAGTGTTTCTCTCTCTGATCATCGGTAGATGAGGGTTGAGAGGCTACCAGGGATATAGTACTTTTTTATATGCTAGCACCACATCTTAAAAAAATAGTATGATGGGTTTAATTGTCCACAGTGATTTGGATCAAATGTGCTTGATTAAAAAAATTATCTGTTTAGTTGTCAAACTGCCAATCCTGCTTCTCCACCCTGGTCTTTCAAAGGCAAGCTGGGCTCTCTTTCTCATGCACCATTACCAGTGATAAAAGTTCTGCAGGTCAGTTCAGTGACGCCTGTGTCAACGTCATCACTTACTCAGAGATCACTGTTTGGCATTTAGTAACAATTCCTGTCAATGGTGTACCAGAAAGTGACCTAGATTCTATTCTGTCTCCTCAATGTGTGATTCTGCAGAGATAACAGAATAGAAGAGAGTGAGCCACAACGCACACAGTAGCCAGCAGAGGTAAAGGAGCACCTAACATAGACCCTCCCATCCATGAGAACCAAGAAAACACGTGTTTTCTTGCAAATGACAGGGTTAGGAATGCCTGACTGCTCTCATTATTTAATTAATTTCCTGATAAGTGTTCTCTATCATCCTCAGATTCTTTCAATGAAGGGAAACTCTCTTCCCAAATACAACTTGACAAAGGGGAAAGACAATTAGCAATCTTACACTTGGGCAGTATGGCCCATTGTTCAGTAAAGACATTTGCATACTTATTGGTTAATTTGATTAGACATGATTTCAGTGTCTATAGTAACTGGTATTTTTCTGCAGTGTTCATTAAAGCATTCATCCATTCCGGAGCAGCATGACTCATTTTACTGAACCTCTGTTGCATCAGCACCATTTGACCAGAGCAAATAGAGCATGTCCTTTTGGTGCAATGATTTTTATGGCAAAGTCATTTAGCTTTTTTTTAATGCCATGGAGGAAGGAATTTAAAGAAAAACATCATGATGCCAAACTGAAACAGCTGTTACTTTACATTATTTAAAAAAAACCTTGCAATAAGAGGATCAATAAGAATGATTTTTCTAAAAAGGATAAATGATCTTTGCAAGCCTGAGCAAGACTCATAATCACTTTATTTGGATTCGATCTCTTATAGTTTTATCACCCAGCCTGACATATTATAGCATTGACTTGTGTGATAGCTGTTCAAAGGCAATTAAATCAATGCTGTGTTACTATGACTTCCCTGGACGTGCACTCACTGGAGAGAGAGAGAGAGAGAGAGAGAGAGAGTGTGTGGGCCAGCAGCGGGGATCCTATAGGGGGCCCTGCAATGGGCCTTCGCCTCGGGCCCCAGGTAGCATAAGGCCGCCTCTGATGCCAACACTATTAAAGGTGTGTCTGTTCTATATGTTTTGGGTTTTTTCTGGCAGAACAGGAGTGCACATGATAGCAACTGCTGATGTCCAAGAGGAGGCTAACTAGAAACAGTTGACTGGCATTCAGCATGTTCAGTGTGGCAAGCTTAGGGGAGCATTGGAATGCTTTTAGCTGCTCATTTAGGTTATGTCTACAATTGTAATTTTAAGTCGACTTTAAGTCGACTTAGTGAGTCTACACTTAAAATTAAAGTCGACTTTGGGGGGAACTTACGAAGTTGACCTAGAGCGTCCACACTGGACGCCTAGGTCGACTTCTACGGGCTAGAGGGACCTAGGGCAGGTCCACGGGGGCAGGGGAGGCACCCCATGCCCAGTGCCAGGGGGCTCAGGAACCCTGGCAGGGCATAGGGGCAGGGTGGGCAGGGCTCTGCCCTGCCCTGTCGGGGAGCAGCCAGGCTCCCCCTGTGCCCCCACAGCAGGAAGGGCAGTGGTGTAGTCCTGGGGTAGCCCTAAGTCAACTTAGGGCTACCTCACGTCTACACTGGCTTAAGTCGACTCTAGGGAGTCAACTTAAGCCCTAAGTCGACTTATTTTGAGGTTTAATAAAGTTGACTTTATTTTCCTTAAGTTGACTTAAAAAAGCTGCTTAAGTCGACTTAAGGAAACTGTAGTGTAGACACAGGGTAAATTAAGTCGACTTAAGCAAGCTTAAGTCGACTTAATTTTCAAGTGTAGACGCACCCTTATTTAGTGAAACTAAGTCTAATTCAATACTGGAAGTAAGGTACTTGTATTAAATAATACAGAATGCAGTGATCTGTTCTTTCTTCTTCATCATCAAATTCCATACTCCATTAGCCTTCCAGCACAACTCATGGCCAACCATGTGTCATCAGATCCCATAATGAATTCCAAAAGATCTGGCATTTTCTTAATAACTTGAACAATTTGGTTGTCAGCCCTCTTGCTTAAATTATCATATGTCTTCCCATTGGTAAAATTTGAGGTTCACAGTATAAATTCTATTCAAGAGCAATGATAGTAGACAGAAAAAAAAAAAGTTAAGCACAATAATAATTTCCTAAAGGTAGGCACAATGTCTGATACTCATCAATTCTCTAGTATAGGTACTGATTTGAATGAGATTGCTTACTTTCTGGCACTTCATTCTAAAGTTCTTTGAGACCTCTTGGATGGCCATGATTTGATCCTAGTAACTTTTTGCTATTTAAGATATTGGTTTGTTCCAGAATCTCCTATGTTTATACCACATCTTTGGAGAATGTCTCATCTTTATGACCTAAAGAGAATAGAGTTATTCCTGATTTAGGCTGGTGTGAAGGTAAAGAGAATAAAGATCCAGGTTAGTGCTTCCTGGCCAGTATGTTTGTTTCATTCAGTAACTAGACAAAGTCTTTGCCAAGCATTCTTCTGCTGGGCTATGTTAAAGCAGCAGAGTCTACAAAGACTGTATCCCCAGAGGATTTTCACTAGTCTTTTATTGCTGCTTCTTCCATTTGACAGGCTGTGCTGTCTCTATTCACACTTTCGAGAGGGGTAGCCAGGTTAGTCTGTGTACAGCAAAAATAACGAGAGTCCTGTGGCACCTTAAAAACTAACAAATTTCTTTGGGCATAACCTTTCCTGGGCTCCAACCCACTGCATCTGACAAAGGAGCCCACCAAAGCTTATGCCTGAAGAAATTTGTTAGTCTTTAAGGTGCCACAGGACTCTTGTTTTTTCTATGCACACTGAGTACTGCCTTATACCTCGCACGGGGTACTTCTAATTTCAGTGACACAACTTGTGGAATGAGGTCCTATTCAGCATGAGTGAGAATATGACAATTTGACCAACTGTGCTTGTAGTTCATCTCTTCCACTGAAGACACTTCCATTTCTTTCTGTGTCTGAGTTATTTTTGCTTGTAAAATTTTTTTCCACTAAAGCCTTTTCCTGGAAGCTGCCTGGACCCTTAGCAGTCTAAAAAGAAATCTTGCCAGCTGCTGTTTGCTTCATGTAAGCAGCATCAGCCACACTCAGAGACACAGCCTCCCTCTCCCTTGACTTCCTGTGTGAAGCAACGCAATAGCAGCTGCCAGTAATCCTGTACTCCTAATATTGCCAAAGCGTATCATAGGCTAGGCTTTGTTTAATGATATATATATATAAAACCCTCCCTCGCTTCACTTATCATCCTAACAAGATGTCTCTGGATAGGTCTACAGAGGAATACTCAGAAAGAGATCATTAAAAACACACAAAGTAAATGTTTTCAGCTATGTTTAAAATCATTTTTTTGTTTTCCTAAAAAGAAGAACATTGTGTTCCCAATTGGGCAAGATACATAAGCCTGTGAGTAGTCCCAGTAAATTCAATTAAGCCTGAGAACTCTAATTTAAGCATGCGCTTAAATATTTGCTGAACTGGGACATTTAAATGTACCTTTGCGGGGGTTTGGGGAGGAGGAAGGGGTGAGCATCTTCTAGAGCTCAGTGCCCTGACAATTCCTATTATACCGGTGACAAACTACCAGCTGTGATGATGGCTATGTGAGGGTTATAGTAACTGTACCTTGTCAATTAAATTAAAAACTGAGATTAAAGCTATGCATCTATGATACACATTGTGCACAACTATTCAAAATCAAATGCTGGCCTGTGCTGCTAACGGCACCTAAACTATCAAAATGGAAAGAGCATGTAAAACTTAAAGTACTTTAAGCCAGTTGCCCTGTATACATTTTATATTTCACTCCTCTGGAGCAGTGAAACTAGAATAGTTTTTCCTTTCTAATTCTCCCTGCCAGGAAAGTGTTTCAATTTTCTTATTAAAATTTTAACAGCTTTAGGCTCCAACTCTACAGTGCCGGGAATGGAGGTTTTCTTGCACAGGACCTGTTGTAGACTCTGAGTCTCTGTCATGCACATTAAGGCATTGATCCTACAGCTGGTATGTGGGTTTGACCAGATCAAGGTCATTTAAGGATCAGGTCCTGAAATTGATCATCTGAATTGCTGAATGGTATCTCCTCAAAGTATATTATTGATTTAAATAGAGAATTTTACAAAATTAAGAACAGAACAACTGCTACATAAATCATGATCAGGCCAAGGTTTTTGGCATTCACTATTGTTAAAATGAGATCATTTAGGACAAAAGCTACCCTGCTACTCAGGTTCCCCATTGTGTGTACTATTCTAGCATATCACTGTCAAAACCTGCCAGTTTTTAGTACACTATTTCCAAAGAATAATGTTTTCCTAGCGGATATTTGGATTAGAACAAGTTAAGAAATCTGTGACACTAACCGAATTTCAATTAATGATAATCCTTGAAATTAAGTCCAAATTCAAACCCGTTCATGAAATCTACAGCAAACCCAGCCTGACCTCATTTTGACAACCAAATTTGAAAATTTTGATCCAGTTTTGGTTTGATTTCTTGGGGTCTTTCAAGTAGAACACTTAAATCAGAACTCCAGGATTATGAATCCATACTAGCCAAAAACTCCACACATGCACATGTGCCCTTCCAACCAAGACTTCCAGACATTGTTTGTAATTACATGTTAGAGAAGAAAAATGGTTGCATCTAAACAGAAAGTTCTTGTAAATTCTGGGTTCTCTTCCAGTCCTGGCTCTGCCTTGGATTCCCTGTGGGATTTCAGGCAGACTATTCAGACTTAATTCTACAGAGTGCCCACTAATTTGGGCTACTTCAGTTTTTGGCTCAGTTTTCAGGGCTGGTAAGCACTAGCAGTTCTCATTCTACTGAGAAATTAAATCCAAGATGACTCAAGGTGGGCTCCCAAGAATGTAGGTCTTTTTGAAAACTTTTTGGATTTAACTTCTTGTTCTCAGTTTCTCCATCTGTAAAATGGAAAAACAGTAATAGCACTTTCCCAATTCACGAGTGTTTTGTGAAACTTGCTCCTAAGCATCTGCAACAGATCTGAGAAACACAGGCTGAAGGCACTATTCAGATGAAAAACAAACGTATTGAGCCAAAACCTGAAGAGATTATTAACTCTGGAGTCAGTAAGGGGATTTCATTTCAAACGCTTACTGGCATTGGGCACCCAACAACCACTGAGTTTCAGTGGGATTTTTTTGTGCCTCTTAAGGTTCATTGACAATCCCATCTCAAGCCATAATCCAGCAAAATTTTCATTGACTTCAGTGAGATTTTTGCATAACTAAGCAATAACCCCACTAGCAAATATCATCATCAGTATTACAATCAAGATTTAAAAAAAACCAAATAGCCATCACAATGTACAAGATCTTTAGGCATAAAAAAGGGAAAGCTACTGCCTAAAATCTATCCCCAATGAGTCACTGATAAATTCTGACCACAAACTGACTGCATAGGATTAGGTAATTAGAAGTTTTGTTAAACCCTCCAGGGAATTCCCATATTTTAGGTGCTCAAATAAGCTCTTCTCCTTTGACTTCCCTTTAAATTCTCATAATGCTGTCACTGATCAGGGCATGTTGCACTCCTAATATGTTCTATCAATAATTGTTATTTTTTCCCATGAGATCTCATGCTAAATCATGTTACTTCGAGCAGCTGATTTTGCTGTGATCACTAGGCATTACCACCCTTGTGAGCCCTTGTAAAGTAACAGAACATAGCTGAATAAAGAAAAGTTGGAACTATGGGCAAAATAAGCTTTACCCCAAAGTTTCTATCACTGTTGGCTTTAAAGAACCAGCCTCTTCTGAGTGCTTATTAGTATATAGCAATTTCCACCACCTGTGTGCCTGCAGTGTGACTTTTGCCAAAGCCCTTCACACAAAGGGATGTCAGGTTTGGAATATATTGTAGTTTGGTGTAGGAGGCAAAGATGAAAAATCCAGTGAGCAGTGACAGTCATGAAATCTATTGTTTACGAACCAATCCTCATATCAGCAGTGAGCCATTCTCTTCCACTGTCTCATTCCCAGTGACAGCTGAACTTTCTGATCTATAATTGTATATGCTTCTCAGGAAAGCCATTGAAGCAAAGTTACCTTTAGTGAATTAAAGAGCAGCAAAGCCCTCTTGTCTCATGCCTTATTATATTCTTCTGTTGGTATGATGCATGTTTACTGTAATTCTTTTCTATGAAATACTAGTCAAAATGTAATTAGGGCTGGAGATATCAAATTCAGACTTCCTATCTGCTATCTCATTACCTATGCCCATGTGTTGCTTCCTTCTCCCCCCAATGATGACTGCTTTAATGTTACCTAATGTACCTTCTCATGCAGAAGAATCCAAAGGAAAATCATGACTTGTACAGCTATATTGGCAGTTGCAAGACCACAAAGGTGTTATTCTGTTCTGAAAAGTAACTGTAAAATTAGCATGTTGGGTTTCATGTTTGACATGTCTCTAGGGTTTCCAGATCAGCCAGAGTCTGTCTGCAAATAAGAAGCTGTTCTTTTCTAACTGCCAGCTCTGCAGACAGACCTCATAATCAAGCTGAGTAGTTTTCTTTTTTTTTTATCAGCAGTAATAATGTGGGCTCTCCAAGCCATTTTTTTCCTTTAGCTACACCTGTGCTAAACCTTTGCCTGCAGAGTAACTGATTGGACCTACAACTGAAACTTAGTAATTAGCTCTATTGAGGAAGCACAAGCAGGTATGGAAACCAGCTGATTTAGCCATGAGTTGGCCAACTGGCATGACAGTGTCAGCACAAGTAAAAGTTAGGAAAGATTTTGTCATTGAAGTAAGCGGCTATGATTCTGAATTCAGCCAGGGAGCAGATCTATTGAACAGCAAGGTATTGTTCTCTGCTAGTCATTTTCAGAGTAGAATCATGCTCTAAAAAAACCCATTTACAGTAGAGTGCAGTTCTCACTAGATTTAACATTACTGTCAGGTTTAGCCACGTGGTCAAGTGGATATTCATATAGAAGAGAAAGGTCTGCAGTGGATTATCTCGCCCACTCAAATATGGATCTCTGATAATGAAATTGCTGATGCTTTTAGTGTGAGGAGCTGAAGCTTTGGGCCTGATTCTGCCTTTTCTTATGCTTGAGGTAGTGATGAAAGGGGAAAGATGTTTTTAAGTCACCATTGCATTCCCTATAGCTGAGGCTATTGAGGGGTCTCCCTTATCCAGCTCTCAGTACAAATTAGAGCAGCCTTATGGCTCAGGGATGCTCTAATTCATGCTCTGTTTCCTTGAGTGCTGAGTGGGCCCTGGAAAGCAGAGAGCAACTACAGTCCAGTGCACTCTGCGCAACTCTCAATCTGCCCTTGAATTCAGAGACTGGGATCAAGGCCAGCATAGAGTCCTCTCACCAATTATTACAGTGAGTAGAGGCAGCACATCCATGGTGGAGAGGTATGCTGAAGGGGCAGCTTCTGTTCCTCATGAACCCCGTTCCCACTGGCAGAGCAGTGCATACCTCAGTATAGAGCTGAACTTCCATGGGGTGAGCAAACACAGAGCTCACAAGTTCAGGACTGACAGTAAATAAATAGACAAGACACACATTTTCTGTCCACCTAGGTTCTTATCCCATGCCCATCAAAGTTCTATCCTAGCTAAGGCCCCCAATTCCATAGCCTATAAATAGCTCCCTCTCAATTATATTTATCCTCACAGCTCCCTTGTGCAACAGGGAAGAGTTAACCTCATTTTCCAGATGAGGAGCCAAGGCCCAGAAAAACTAAATGACTTGCTCAAAGTCACACAGGAAGGCCCTGCTGGGGCAAAGAATTGAACTCACATATCTGAAGCACCCAACCCATTTGAACATCCTTCCTCTTAAGGAGTACAAGAATGCTTTACTCTCCAGCCACAGATACAGAGGGACTGCTGTAGAGTTAGAGTACAGGCAAGGCAATTTCATTGAGATGGTGTACCCTGCAACACAACTGTACTAGACTCAGGTCCCCCACCCACAATAGCAGAGGATGATCCTAGTCCACAGCTGGAAACTGGGGGTACATCTATGTGGAGGTGAGCCTCCCAATTCGGTTGGCAGATTCAGGCTTGAGTAGCTCGTACTGCTGTGCTAAAAATAATGGTATAGACATGGCTGCTCAGGCTCTGAAGCTCAGGGCCAGGGGCCAGCTTCAGAGCCCAAGCTCTACCCCAAGCTGCAATTCTGAAGCATTGTCTACAAAGCTATTTTTAGAACATTGGTGCCAGGCCTGGGAGCCCAAGTCTGTCAACCCAGGGAGTTTCACTGCCGTGAGATGTTTAGACATACCCTGTATGACTTATCTGTAACAATCCCAAAATAGCCTGCGATCTTTAGCTTTAGCTTCCCAGTAGGAAGCATTTTTCAGTGCATTGTGAAGCAAGTGCTCCAAAAGCAATTTGTATTGGGGAAAACCTTACACTAAATTTTCAGAAATAGCCAACAGCAAAAGCTACTGCCAGCGTAAAGCTTGTCACACAGCTTTACTTGCCATTCTTCCCTTGGTGATTAATACTTAATCCTTCTTTATAAGGGATAACGTATTCCTTATTAGTGGTTGACATTTTACAATTTTCATAAGTTCTTTCTTTTAGGGAAAATGCCACAAATAGTTAGATTCTCTAACTAAAGTGTGTTATCACCTAAAGAGCAAGTAAATCAACAGATAGAAATGGGTAATTATAATCTCATCTTTCTTCCTATTTATATATCTAGATCAATCAGGATCTATAGATCTATTTATGATTTTTCCTTCACCATAGTACTTGAAAAGCTTCCAGCCATACATAATAGCAAATTACTAATAAGCGTAAATAATTCTGTTTATTAGCCATCATTATTTAGAGTACACATTAAAGGCTATAGTCTCATATCGGTTAAGGTTTCTTATTTGTTTGCACATATTACTTGTGGTTCTCTCTTGCATTAAACTAACACTATAGCATATTATCTTTCCAATACTATCCCATACCTTGAAAATACTGTGCAGGTAGCTCTAGGAAATTTGAGGCCTGACTCATACCTCTGAACTATTTTATACCTATGTATGAGAATGACTTCAGTGGACTTACTCCTGATTTACACCAGGGTGACAGATCTGAAGGAAAACTTTGGTGTCCAGAAGGGTTAACACAAAATCCACTGAGAAATTGAACTTGACATAAGCTACTGACATATGCAAAATTTGTCTCTTATAACCAACAGAGCAAAGAAATTCCAGTGCTTCAGTTAAAGCAGCAAATTTCAGCTAATCAAATTCTTAAGATGCTCTCAGTACCACCTAATTAACACTTGATAATCATACCATGTATACATTCCAGGAATGTAAAATTCCAGGAATCAGAAGACTTTATATAATTTTTAGCAACAGGCTGTGCAGATCAGCCTGTTTCTTTATACAGCTTGGGTCTTTCATCTTCAACCCCTTGGAGCCAGTAATCAGCAGACAATTGCCCTCGTCTCAGGATAGCTTCAAAAGGCAAGACTCTGGCCAAGCTTTCTTAAAGGGTAAACACTTCATTATAGATCTCCTGGGGATCAAATTTCAACCATTTTCTATTAGGGCACAGATCTAGCTTCCATTGCAATCAATGGCAGTCTTCCCATGGACTTCAACAGAAGTTCAAACAGACCCTTATTCCCAAATTAAAGGCTAGCAGTTTAAAGGAGCATTAAAGTCTCCACAACCACCACTTCATTACAGTAAATGAGGACAATCAGTTAATTAGTACATGTAAACTGAAATTTCAACAGATACTTAGTGGATTGTGTGTGTGTTTGAAATACACTATGAAATACAGTGTTCATAAAACAGTTGACCTACATGGATACTGTAAGTCGGGGCCAGTAAATTGGGATATTTTAAGCTCCCATGCTTTGACACTGATAAGTTCTTTAATACAAATTGGTGGGTAGCACTGATGGTTACTCCAACTGTTTTTAATTTGGAAAGTTAATATCGTATATAATAATACAATGGGGAGATGTACTACAAACAGGATACAGTGTTTGACTTGACAGGTTCATTGACATATAGCTCTCTGTAAGCACTAAGTATTCTTTCATTAGTGGTATTATTCAATAAGTGCTATTTGTTAAGAAACCTAAATTAATAAGTTGCGAAAGAAATTATGACAATTAAAGTCAGCCAGCTTAAAGATAATTTTCTTTGAGTGGTTCTCAAACTAGTGCTCTTCTCTACAGCTAGCCAAAACATGTCAGTTACTTTCTGTGGGAAATTTTGGGGAGGAAAAAAAAGTAAAGGAAAACCTGAGTTTTCCATGTAAGTTTCAGGTTTTTGGGAAAAACAAACAAATATTTTTATTTAAAAATTGGTTTTCAGTAAAAATGTTTAGTTTTCAAAACCCAACTGAGTTTTACAAAGTTTTCAACTGGTTTGAAAAAGAAAATTGCAGCCAAAATTAAAGTGTTTGTTTTATTCAATAAGTCAGTTTTCATAAAAAATATATTTTTTGAAAACATTTGAACCAGTTCTAATCTCCCATGTTAGCTGTACTAATGGATCCTTTAACTTATACTTTTCATTACATCACCATTGCAATCTTTGCTTTCCATTTATTTCAGTTTTCAAAGCAAAGCTAGAGAAACCTTACCCCAGCAGAGTCACATATTTAGAACCTGGCTGCAGGCCATTTAAGGCCTGAGTCTGCTGATTTCTGATGAAGTTACAGATGCTCTGAAAGACAGGAATTTAATGTTAGCTCTTGGATTGATATTTACTCCCTTGGGTCAATGACGGCAATTGCATCCATATTAATCCTGGGTTTAATTCCATTAAATTCAGTAAAGACAAGAGTGAATTTGGCCCCTTCGTATGTATTAATCACAATAGGAAGTAAGTCTAACTCTAAATGACACCATGGCTGTTGATAAACGAGGAAAAAGAAAACAAACGAAAGAACCAACAAGGAATTCTCCAAATCTTTCACATTTACTTTTCACTTGCAGATTTTGCCTTGATAGAGTGCTGTAAACAACAAATTCACCTTCAGGTTGGCTAGCCTTCACTTATCCCCTTCTTTGACAGGTGTGTCAGAATATAGCTGTGTATTTTCACCCTACACACTATTGTAATAATCTTTTTTACAAAGTATGCCTTGTAAAAAAGACAACAGTGAAACTCAACTCATTTGAAAACTTGATTTGCTTGTCATTATTGTCCTGATAAAATGTGTGTGGCAACACTGTAGACCAAGTTATACGCTATAGGATGTTAACATGTTCCAAAACCCACAGCCCTGCCCATTCTGGGGCTGGCAAATGGATCTGCCTAAACAAAGGAATGTTTACTTTGCTTAATTTGCATTTAAGCAGTAAACAGAGTGATGAAGCAGGAAGGGGGAAATGGAAGCTTAAATAGGTGAGAAAAAGCAACAGAAAATATCCTTCCCCACAGATTGCCTGTTGCCTTGCCTGGGAAATAAAGGAGTTGGTGAAGAAAGGACTATAAAAAAGGGGCAGACACCCCAAGACACTAGTTTTTCTCATCAACCATCACATTCACTGTACCTGAAGTGAAAAAGGAAGCAAAAGTTGAATTCCTGGGGGTAGGGATCCTGACCTTCATGGTTTGGTTAACGAGACTACTGGAAGTATATGGTGAGAAATGTTGCTTGAATCTGACAGTTTGTTAAATTAGATATTAATTACAAGTAAAATAAATATAAGATGTTTACTATTTCTGACTTTTAGGCCTCATTACTTGTAGTAACTTACAATCTCTTTGTAGTTAATAAATTGCTTAATAATAAGTTGTCTAATCCAATATGTTTAAATGGAAGTGACTGGAAAACTCCATTAGGGTTGACAAGTTGTGTGCATATTTTTAAAAAGAAATAATGGATTTAATATAACTTGTATTGTTCAGGAGAGGGCTGGGTAAATAAACAGCATATATTTCTGGAGGGAAAAATCTGGGGGAAGATGTTGGGGTCACCTCACATTATAAACATGGCCAGTAAGAGCCAGAGAGTAACCCAAGTGTGGTTGGAGGGCTACAGTTTCATGACCATCTCATAAGCAAACTAGGGAAATATAGCCTAGATCAGGGATCTCAAACTCAAATCATCACAAGGGCCACATGAGGACTAGCCAAGTCACTGAAAACTTTTCATACAATAATACGAAAGAATAGTCAAAAACGAAAAACTGAAAAGTAATATAGTATGCTATTAGAAGTCAATTTATTAACTGTTTTGAAACTAATGTGAAATAAGCAAATAAACACATTTAAAATTTTGCATTATAAATTATAATTATTTTACAAATTCCAGGTGTCATTGCAGGCCCCAGGAAGTAACTCCACAGGACACATGCAGCCCGCCAGCCACATGTTTGAGACCCCTGGCCTAGATGAACTTAATATGCACAATGGATTGGCACTGTATTGTGACAATGTGAACAAAAAAATCTACCCGAGACATTTCTCCTAGTATTTATATAGAGATTCAAAATTTTACTAGCCATAATTGTTCTGAGCTGATTTTACTGAAAAGAGCACAGCTATTGTGATTTGTGAACAATATTCCTGCAAGAAGTAATGATTAAGAGTCAGATATTAGTATTTAGGATGTCAGTGGGACTTAGGTATTTCACTCATTTAGATATTTGTGTTAAGTCCAGTAGGTGCTCATCTGCATCTAAATACCTTAGTAAATCGGGCCTTAGAGCCTTAGTTCAGTGAGGCCTTGTACACACGATCACTTTATCGCGCATTAACAATCATTACCGTCCGATACCAACAACAGCGTACACACGTGCAATAGGGCTGTTGCGTGTTAACTGCCTTGTTGTAGCGCAATACAAAAACCACCTCGACGAGGGTGGTAGCAGTTAACGCGGAACAGCTGTTGCGCCTTTCCACTCGTGTGTACACTTACCCGCGCAATGATTGGCCTCCGGAAGTGTCCCAGCATTCCAAAGTCGTCCTCTCTGGTCTTCCCCCCACCCGCTCTATGGCCGTGATGAAACAGTCCCCGGCCTGATCAGATTCCCGGGATTTTTGAATTTCTCGTCTGTTTCACTTCCTGTTCTCTTCCTCGTGGAGTGGAGTGCAGCTCAGATCTTCAGTAGCAATGGCGGCCCGTCGTGGAAGACGCGCACCCCTTTGGAGCACGGCAGAGGTGCTGGACCTGATCAGCATCTGGGGAGAGTCTGCTGTGCAGGCGCAGCTACATGGCAGCAGGCGAAATTATGATACATTTGGCATAATTTCTCGGGCCATGTCAGAGAGAGGTTATGATAGAGACACTGTGCAGTGCAGATCAAAGGTGAAGGAGCTAAGAATAAGCTATCACCGAGCGAAGGAGGCAAACCGGCGTTCGGGATCAGCGCCTGCTACATGCAGGTACTATAAGGAGATTAAAGCCATCCTCAGTGGGGACCCCACAACCACTGCAAAGAGTCCCGTGGACACATCGGCCCCCCCTCATCCAGTGAATGCCAGACCCGAGCAGGATGAGGACGTGATCGATGAGGAGGAGGAGATGGAGGATGACCTGGAGGAAAGCGCAACAGCGTGTAGCCAGGAGCTCTTCTGCACCCCCGCTGAGACGTCCATCCAAGACATGAATTGCAGCGTGTCCTCTGAGGTGGCAGAGGGGAGTTCCGGTAAGTTTCTCTTTCATGCAGCTATGGCTCCTGCTAAAATATCATTGTCCGGGTCTGGGGTGCTTGCTGTCTCAGTCCCCGCTGTGCACGCTCTTTACTCTGCATTCATTAGAAGTGCATCAACACAAGCAGTGATTGTCAAAAAATCATCTGTATTTAGGTCAGTAAAGGTTTCCTCGATATACCTCCAGAGCCTACTACTCAGGTTAGATGAGAGAGCGTTTGTGTCTACGCTCCCAAAGATGGATACTCTGCCTCGCCAGCTGCAAAGCACAGCCCTGGGAACCATGGCAGCACACAGTGCAGCAGCATACGGTCCTGGCTTGCAACAGGTGGCATGTAGGATATGCATTCTAGCTGGCAGGGGCACTCTGAGGAGAGAGATATCGGGTTCCATCTGTGTGCCCTGTGCAGAATGTTAGCCCCCAGTAAGCTTTCTATTAGGACGTACCTTGTCCGCTTCAGCGAAGCATAGGATGTTGACTGCCCTGTACCTTCCAGTGGAATGTGCTACTGGAAGGTTACATTGGTTATCTAGGCTATGTGTTAACAACAGCTTTATTATTTTTTTTTATTAGATTCGACCTTCACAAGGCTGGTGTCTACCCCAGCTGCCCGCATGAGAAATATTCGGCGGCGTGCTCGAAGAAACAGGGATGATATGTTTCAGGACCTGCTGAAAACAGCACAGGAATCCGCGAGGGAGAATCGAGCCTGGAGAGAGGAATCCCAACAGAGGAGGCAGAAACACAGGGACGAACTGATAAGCGTGATGAAGGAGCAAACAGAACTGCTCAAGAGCATGATTGCTTTGCAGACCCAGGCGATTAATGTACGGGCTCCACTCCATACAGTTCAGCCGTGTCTGCCTCCCACACCTCGTAGTCCTTCAAAGAATTTCTTTGAAGGCCACCCGTCCCCCTGGTATACTGCAACATCTAGTCCCCCCCAGAGCTACTTTTTAGAGACTCGCAGCTACACCCACCTGTAAATCCCCCCCCCCTTTTTTAGGTTTGAATAAAAACAGTAACAAATAATTGGAAGAGTGGCTTTATTTGTACACATTGAAAATCTCATAAGGTGCACCTGATGCGTCCTGGAAGTTAACTAGGGGAGGGCATCATTGAAATGGTCCCTGAGTGCCTCCCTTATGCGAGCAGCTTCTCCTTGGGCCCCCCTAATACTCCTAGTGGCTGGCTGTTCATATGCTTCCTCGAGGCGCTGTGCCTCCATAGCCCAACCCGGGGAAAACTTTTCTCCCCTACTTTCACAAATGTTATGGAGGACACAACACGATGCAATCACAGCAGGGATGTTGTCCTCTGCCAAGTCCAGCCTCCCATACAAACAGCGCCCTTTTAAACAGCCGAAGGCACACTCCACAGTCATTCTGCAGCAGCTCAATCTGTAATCGAACTGCTCCTGGCTGCGATCTAGGTTACCGGTGTATGGCTTCATGAGCCATGGCATCAGTGGGTATGCTGGGTCTCCGAGGATGACTATGGGCATCTCCACATCCCCCACTGTAATTTTTTGATCAGGGAAGAAGGTACCCCCTTGCAGCTTCCAGTAGAGACCAGTGTTCCTGAAAATGCGGGCATCATGCACCTTTCCCGACCACCCAGCACTGATGTCCGTAAAACGCCCCTTGTGATCCACGAGTGCTTGCAGCACCATGGAGAAGTAGCCCTTCCTGTTGATGTACTCGGTCGCGAGATGGTCTGGAGCCAAAATAGGGATGTGTGTGCCATCTATGGCTCCCCCGCAGTTAGGGAATCCCACGGCAGCAAAGCCATCCACAATCTCACGAACATTGCCCAACGTCACCGTCCTCCCTAGCAGAATGCGATTGATGGCTCAGCAGACTTGTGAGAGGGCTAATCTGACAGTGGACCTCCCAACTCCAAACTGGCTTGCAACCGACCGGTAGCAGTCAGGAGTCGCCATCTTCCAGACAGCAATTGCAACACGCTTCTCCACGGTTAGGGCTGACCTCATGTTGGTGTCTTTATGTCGCAGGGCAGGGGCCAACTCTGAACACAGTTCCAGAAAGGTTGCTTTCCACATTTGAAAGTTCTGTACCCACTGCTCGTCATCCCACAGCTGCATAACAATGCAATCCAACCACTCGGTGCTCGTCTCTCGCGACCAGAAACGGCGTTGCACCGTGTGCAGATGATCAGTGAAGGAGCTGAGCAACGCGGTGCTGTTGCTCTGCATGGCATCGATCAGCCCCTGCTCCTCAGCGTCCTTGTCTGACTCGGAGCTCCTTGCATACTGAGCAACCAGCCAATATGTATTTAGAATGCTGAAGGCGACAGTGGAGATCAGAGCAGGATCCATGCTGTCGCTGTTGTGATTGCTCGCAAGTGGTGCGGTGCATCACTACACTGTTGAAAATAGGCGCAAGTTGCTATTGGCAACGAGGAAGACTCAAGGGGAACACAGTGCACCACGGGAAACTGAGAGTTTACCCATGGCGCTTTGCATTCCTTTTCTTCATCCCATGATTCCAAGTGCCGATTCAGGGAAAATTGAACTATGGATTAGGTGCCCAGAATTCATTGCGCTACACCGCGATATTGCAAAGAATTCTGTTGCGTTGCAAAGAGCGACGTGTGTACACACTCTCCCGCAATAAAGGTCATGTGTTTTTTATAGTGCGAGTGCCATGTTGCACTTTAATCTGATCTTGTGTACATAGGCAGACAAATAAACAGGGACAAGTTTTTAAAGTGCTTATACACAAATGCTAGAAGTCTACATAATAAAATGGGTGAACTAGAGTGCCTAGTGGTAAAGGAGAATATTGATATAATAGGCATCACAGAAACCTGGTGGACAGAGAGCAATCAGTGGGACACAATCATTCCGGGGTACAAAATATATCGGAAGGACAGAACAGGTCGTACGGGAGGAGGAGTGGCACTATACGTGAAAGAAAATGTAGATTCAAATGAAGTAAAAATCATAAGCGAATCCACTTGTTCCATAGAATCGCTATGGATAGAAATCTCATGCTTCCATGACAATATAACATTAGGGATCTACTATCGGCCACCTGACCAGGATAGTAAGAGCGATGATGAAATGCTAAGGGAAATTAGGGAGGTTATCAAATTTAAAAACCCAATAATGGTGGGGGATTTCAACTATCCCCATATTGACTGGGAACATTTCACTTCAGGACATATTGCAGAGATAAAATTTCTCGATACTTTGAATGACTGCTTCATGGAGCAGCTGGTATGGGAACCCACAAGGGGAGAGGCAACTCTAGATTTAATCCTGAGTGGAGCGCAGGAGCTGGTCCGAGAGGTAACTGTAGCAGGACCGCTTGGAACTAGTGACCATAATACAATAGCATTCACCATCCCTGTGGGGGAAAGAACACCTCAACAGCCCAACACTGTGGCATTTAATTTCAAAAGGGGGAACTATACAAAAATGAGGGGGATAGTTAAACAAAAGCTAAAAGGTAGAGTGACTAAAGTGAAATCTCTGAAAACTGCATGGGCGCTTTTTAAAGACACCATAATAGAGGCCCAACTTCACTGTATACCCCAAATTAAGAAACACTGTAAAAAAACCAAAAAAGAGCCACCATGGCTCACCAACCATGTAAAAGAAGCACTGAGAGGTAAAAAGACTTCCTTTAAAAAGTGGAAGTCAAATCCTAGTGAGGCAAACAGGAAGGTGCACAAACAGTGCCAGCTTAAGTGCAAGAGTGTAATAAGAAGAGCCAAAGAGGAGTTTGAAGAACGGCTAGCCAAAAACTCCAAAGGTAATAACAAATTGTTTTTTAAGTATATCAGAAGCAGGAAGCCTGCCAAACAACCAGTCGGGCCCCTTGATGATGATAATACAAAAGGAGCGCTTAAAGATGATAGAGTCATTGCAGAGAAACTAAATGGATTCTTTGCTTCGGTTTTTACGGCTGAAGATGTTAGTGAGATTCCCAAACCTGAGCCGGCTTTTGTAGGTGACAGATCTGAGGAACTGTCACAGATTGGAGTGTCACTAGAGGAAGTTTTGGAATTAATTGATAAACTCAACATTAACAAGTCACCGGGACCAGATGGCATTCACCCAAGAGTTCTGAAAGAACTCAAATGTGAAGTCGCGGAACTGTTAACTAAGATTTGTAACCTGTCCCTTAAAATGGCTTCGGTACCCAAAGACTGGAAGTCGGCTAATGTAACGCCAATATTTAAAAAGGGCCCTAGAGGGGATCCCAGCAATTACAGACCGGTAAGTCTAACGCCGGTACCGGGCAAATTAGTTGAAACAATAGTTAAGAATAAAATTGTCAGTCACATAGAAAAACATAAACTGTTGAGCAATAGCCAACATGGTTTCTGTAAGGGGAAATCGTGTCTTACTAATCTATTAGAGTTCTTTGAAGGGGTTAACAAACATGTGGACAGGGGGGATCCAGTGGACATAGTGTACTTAGATTTCCAGAAAGCATTTGACAAGGTCCCTCACCAAAGGCTGTTATGTAAGTTAAGTTGTCATGGGATAAAAGGGAAGGTCCTTTCATGGATTGAGAACTGGTTAAAAGACAGGGAACAAAGGGTAGGAGTAAATGGTAAATTCTCAGATTGGAAAAGGGTAGCTAGTGGTGTTCCCCAAGGGTCGGTCCTAGGACCAGTCCTATTCAATTTATTCATAAATGATCTGGAGAAAGGGGTAAATAGTGAGGTAGCTAAGTTTGCAGACGATACTAAACTACTCAAGATAGTCAAGACCAAAGCAGATTGTGAAGAACTTCAAAAAGATCTCACAAAACTAAGTGATTGGGCATCCAAATGGCAAATGAAATTTAATGTGGATAAGTGTAAAGTAATGCACATTGGAAAAAATAATCCCAACTATACCTATAATATGATGGGGGCTAATTTGGCTACAACGAGTCAAGAAAAAGATCTTGGAGTCATTGTGGATAGTTCTCTGAAGATGTCCATACAGTGTGCGGAGGTGGTCAAAAAAGCAAACAGGATGTTAGGGATCATTAAAAAGGGGATAGAAAATAAGACTGCAAATGTATTATTGCCCTTATATAAATCCATGGTACGCCCACATCTCGAATACTGTGTACAGATGTGGTCTCCTCATCTCAAAAAAGATATTCTAGCACTAGAAAAGGTTCAGAAAAGGGCAACTAAAATGATTAGGGGTTTGGAGAGTGCCTCGTATGAGGAACGATTGAAAAGGCTGGGCCTCTTCAGCTTGGAAAAGAGGAGACTGAGGGGGGACATGATAGAAGTATATAAAATTATGACTGATGTGGAAAAAGTGGACAAGGAAAAGTTGTTTAAATACTCCCATAATACAAGAACCAGAGGTCACCAAATGAAACTGATAGGTAGCAGGTTCAAAACAAATAAAAGGAAGTTCTTCTTCACACAACGCACAGTCAACTTGTGGAACTCCTTACCTGAGGAGGTTGTGAAGGCTGGGACTATAACAATATTTAAAAGGGAACTGGATAAGTTCATGGTGGCTAAGTCCATAAATGGCTATTAGCCAGAAAGGGGTTAAGAATGGTGTCCCTAGCCTCTGTTTATCAGAGGATGGAGACGGATGGCAGGAGAGTGATCACTTGATCATTGCCTGTTAGGTTCACTCCCTCTGGGGCACCTGGGCACTGGCCACTGTCGGTAGACAGATACTGGGCTAGATGGACCTCTGGTCTGACCCAGTACGGCCTTTCTTATGTTCTTATGTTCTTATAGCCTCAGATGACAAACCAAGTGCCTAGCTTTCAGCATAGCTGTTAGTGGGGCTACTCACATGCATACACATAGGGTATGTCTGCACTAGAAATGTAAGTTGACCTACCTTAAGGCAACTTGCACCGCTACAGTTATTACTACAGTGGTTCTATGTCCACACCATCCTTCCTGGGTCAATGGTGCATGTCCACATCAAGAATGCTTCTACTGACCTAAGAGGGGCAGTGTGGGGAGCTGAGACCCAGGTCTCTCAGCTCTGCTGGCAGCTCCCTGCTGGGAGCCTGGCTGCCCACAAGCTCCCGGGTTCTTGGGGGGCTTCCCCCCATTCCCTGTCAAGAGCAGTGGGGAGGAGCTATATGGAGCTTCTCGCTTCTGTGCAGTGGGGGTGCAACTGCCGTGGCTTCTCTGGTTCCCCACCCCACCCATTCTGTAACTGGACCAGGGCAACCTTGAGCTGTAAAATTGACCAGACAGCGGAGGTTCCCAGTTGGGAGCAGTTGGAAAAGACACTTGGGCTTCTTGGCCTGGCTCTGGAGTGGGGTTCAGCTACCCAGCTCTCCAGGGGAACAGGGGCAGGTGGGTTCTAGCTGCCTGGCTTTCTTGTCAAATGTCACAGCTCCTGCCAAAGAACTGACAAGGCAGCCAACAGCTGATGTAAGTAAGTAGGAGGCAGTGTCTACACACAGACACTGTATTGCCCTAACTACACCAAGACCCTATGCCTCTTGTGTAGGTGCCATTATAAGTTTGGTTAATATGGCACTTACATCAGTAAGAGGAAGACTATAGCATAGACACTCACATAATCAGGTCAATGTAAATTGCTTTACATGAACCTAGCTGTGCAGTGTAGACAAGACCTAAGACACATGCTTCGATACCTTCCTGAATCAGAACGAGAGTGAAAGTTTCTCCTTTTCATGAACTGAAAAAGCAAAATTCATTATTTTGCCCCTCTCTGCATGAAACTTCCGAAATTTTCAGTGTTGATTATTTGTGTAGATCATTTTAAAAGCAAACGTAATTGGAAACATTAATTTAAGCATTTTACAACGTAGACTGGGGGTGTAGAGTGACTATGATAGTGTAGAGGAGGCGTTAGTCAGTTTAAAGCTTTTTGCTCAGCAAAGAGATTAGGAAAATAGACTAATGCTTTCAACTTTAAACATTATTTCTCATCCATAGATCTCAATACTTTTTGCACAAGAGATTGGTAGAACAATCTATATACGAGTCACATGAATTGTCCAAGGTCAAACGGCAGAATTGTCCAAGGCCCATGACAGAATAGGGAATAGAATCCAGGAATGCTCTCTGTTACCCAAATGCTCAATTCAGTGCCTCTACTCTAAAGCTATAATCATATCCTTGCCACCATGGGGCCCTCCGGCACTGGTGCATCTTGGTTCCTCCTATTCTTTTCCAATGGTACATAATAGCCCTGTCACATGTGGGCTGCAGGACTTTCGTCTAACTTTGGTTGTTGAGGTTAGTGTGTGGGTGATATTGATGGTCTGATCTACAGGATGGTTTTGTGGTCCCATCCAGCCTTAAAATTAAAAGGATGTCATTTTCCTTGGGAAAGCCAAAAGTAAGGAAATTATTTAATCCATCTATGAATTTCTAAATGCCAATCAATTGAGCTGCAGAAGTCCATGTGCACAGACATTTTTCAAACCAACCAGACCTTCCTCTCCACTCCAAAAAGACTATAATGCAAGCATTTTTAGTTCCATTTTCCATCCTGTACAAAATTCTGATATTTTAACATTTGTTTTAGGTTGCAACAAAAGCCAATACTGATTTTTCCCCCACAACAGAAAGATCAGAGATATTTAGATTAAAAAATGTTGGAGAAATGTTTTGACGTTCCCAAATCAAGATATTTAATTCAAGTTTGTCAAACCAAACTGTCTATGTCAGGTTTGTTTGCCATGAAATTGTCTATTCCAGCCACCAGGATGCTTCACTGGTTGTGTAAGGCAGGTGCCTCCTGAGCCCATTTTCCCTATTGGTCAGGATCTTTAACTGGACTAGATTTCCTATGATGCATCATGGTCATCGTAGTCCACTGGGCCAAATGGGAGACTATGGTGCATCATGGGAAATGTAGTACGGCCTGGGAACCCAGTTTTGAACTTGTCCAACAACATTTTAGCTCAATATGTACCAAATCCAGTTTCCAGAAACACTCCTTGAATACATTCTTTTTGTCCCTGTGACTTCCTATCTGGGAAACTTGAGCCTTATGAGAGAGAATAGCAAAATATCAGTCAGGATCCATTTCCTGATTTCAGCACTAAGAGCATCCTGCAATTACCTATTCCCACACTCCGATTTTCACTGTTCAGAGATGGAGGATTCAGAATGACTCAGTTTATACCTGGCTCTAGTTGCCACAGGGGTGTAATACAATTGCAAAATGGAGGGGGAATCTGCATGACTGTGAATGGGAGGGTCAGTGGTACTCAAGTCAATCTCTGTATTAAATTTGATCTGCGCAGTGAGTAATGCTGAGAACTCCTGACAGACTGTGCCCTGTTTTTGGCATGACATTTTAATTATCTTCTATTATGCAGTGCAGACGAATTTTTCTTACATATCTATGTTACACAAAGTACCTTGGAAGTGCATCAGCTCATATTTGAAATGCTCTTTGAAGTATATTTCTGATAGAATTCTAATGGCCGCCTATGCCTACACAGTTTAATAAATATTGAAACAGACTACAGAATATGCTGAGGCTGATAAATTTAGGATAAGCAGCTGCATGTAAATGTATAATTAGACTACTTAAATTAACATTGACCTTTGTAATGTGTCTCAGCTAATATATTATATTGATTATTTTGTGTTCAAAACTCATGACCAGAAGGAAATGGAAACACCCACACCCACACCCCTTATTTTGTCAAAGTATTATTTGCAATTTAGGAAGGTCTTCCATAAATATGAAGAGTACAAAACAAATGTGTCTACAAAGGTGAAAATATCATGATTTCCACTGGGTTAAAAAAAATGCATCCCTTACTTAGTAGTGGATCATGGGCCAAATATTTAAATGGCTCTGAACCTGGCCTCTAAGTTTAGAGGTGCAATCAATTTTTGTCCCCATTCCACTGGCTTAATTGAGATTTAGAGCTCCCTAGTGATGTTTTGCTCTGCATTTTAGATTTCTGTTTACCTTGATCTTTCAAAGAGAGGTCAGTTTATCATCTGTCCTACTGGGGACAAGGGGCAGATCCTGAGCTCTGTAAACTGTCATAGCTCCATTGAGGTTGGTTGAAATCCTGCCAAGGATTAGTTTCGAAGGGGGTGTGTGCATCACAAAAAACAATGCAGAAGGGGAAGACAGTAACTGTGGAGTTGCTAGTGCCTGCTCCAAGGCATGTGGGCAGAGAGTGCGAAGACCCTTGTTTGCTACCCTACAACATATTGACCAGCACAGCCGAGCTGGTGTGCCAGCTGAAGTAATTTGTGCAGGGTAAAGGGCTGGTGAAAGTGACTGCCTTCTGAATAAAGGGGGAACTGGAACCAGACCAAATCTGAAGCATAATCTAGTTTCTGGATTCCTTCTGGGGCAGCACGGCTGTCAGATTTTATAATCAGGCAACAATATAGTCCTTAAAATAGCACAGTCTATAATCAGTACAGATATGGTATGGCAGGCACACATGTATGTCACATCTTAACTGCCTTTGTTGCACAACAAAGTATGGAAAAGGTCACTGGTAAAAGATCAGATCAGATCCTGTTAACTTCCAGACAATCAAACTATAACAAAATGGGGCTTTCTATAAACACAAAAAATTTATATTAAACCTGCTCCTTTTTACACGAGGACATTTCTATCCCACTCATAAGCATGGTATTTGGGATAGGAGCAAAGAAAAAGATTAGTGAATGCAATAGTAGTGAGCATACTAAATATGACTCCCCTCCTCCCTTCTAATGAAGTTTAAATTTTCCCAGAGACAAAATCTGCAAATCCAGAATTTGAAATTTACCAGCCACATATGCTAATGAGGCAAAAATAATTTTCCCTGTGTTCCAGAAGGGAAAGGTGACATACAGGTTAGCGACTTGCCCTTTAGGTTCTCCATGTAAAAACTCTACTCAGCCTGCACAGGTGTAAAAACCCTATCACTGTGTACATTGATGTTCATGGTGGAAAGGAGGCAGGCAGATAGAGGTGTGTACAAAAACTGGGGCATGCACAAGTGATGGCTAGTTGAGACTCCACTTAAAATCAGGTGCTAAAATAGAAGTGCTCCCTATTGAAATCCCCAGGTATATACATGCTCCACTCTCTCTGAACAATGCAGAATTTCCTATGTGCATCTGGATTCAACCTTTGCATCTCAAGCCAATCTCTATTTACAACAGAAGTGAGCATGCTTAAAACTCTGTAAATGAACTTGATTCTGATATAGAGCTATTTTATGGCAGTGTCAATCCATGAACGATTCCTGTTGTATACTGCTAGAAGTTAGTAAACTTAAATATTATGAGTCTAAATTCAAAACAGCAACCCTGGTGATGGAATTACATGGAAGAAAATGTGCAAAGACTGATTCTTGAGCTACTAAACAGCTTGCATTTGCCAAATTATTTTAAACACTTTCTAATCTCTGCCGATCTCAGCTTCCATACTTCACAATAAAACTGAAAGTGGAAAAGAGCAACAGGCTTTGCAGTTAGGAATCAGCAGCTATGGATTGTTGCAATACCAGACATGAGAGGTAGAAAGTGCAACTGACCATAGAATGCTGATGTGCAAATATGTGGTGAGAAGAAAAGGAAGAGAGAAATTACTTCAGGAAGGCTGCATTAGCATTTACTTTAGTAGAGTACAGCAAAGATTTTCAAAAGTGGCACTGTAAAATATTATAATATAATAAGATTAAGGATTTATTTTCCCCTGGAAATGGAAAAATTTTGACATAACAGTTCAAGGTTTTCAACTATGAAGAAGTTAGGAGAAAGTTAACTGAAGGAAATCCTTCAGGCTGGCTAAAATCTTAACAGTGAGACTAATACTTGTCTGTGAAGCAGCAACGCAAGCTCTCTGTCTCCATGGTGAGGGCGTCAGGCCATGGAGGAGGCAGCCATACTGCTGGTACTGTTGCCACCCTGGGAAGCCAAGGTGCTAGTGCGGGAGAAAGAATGCCCTGCCGAGCCAGCCTGGGAGCACTACCCAGGGACTGAGGCAAGAAGGCAGAGTGTGGGGGTGGGGAACACAAAATTCTATTGGTTAAATGGTTGATGGATATAATTCTAATAGTTTAAATGGTTACCTCTTGTAACCAATATGTACATCCCTAATGTAAATCTCACACCAAGAGGAAGAGGACAGAATCAGGCCCCGAAATCAACCAATAGATCCCACATCTTATAGACACATTTTTGCACTCCTCTTTTATGATGTCCCTTCCCCCGCCACCCCACATCCCTCAGCAATGCTCAACTGCCTTTTTTGATAGGATGTAAGCAGGAAAAGTCATTTTTGCACTAGTAGTAGTGGCGCATAGTGGGGTTAAGAAGAAAACAACCCCAGGGGAGGAATAAAATCATTTTAGGAGAAATAGAATGCAGTCAGATATAAAGCACTGAAGGACTTTCTTCTTTAGGCACTGAACATATAGCATCTCTTCCCATTATCCTTTGTCATCTACATTTGAAATACACAATAATCAGAAAAACTAGTGTCAGAATTAACAGAAGTCCAAATAGACTTTAGTCCTGGTTGAAATGAGACAATTGTCAATTATACATTGAAACCAGCATTAAAGGGTGTGCCCTGATTTACACCTTACATTTTAAAGTATTCCCAAAGTTCAATAAGTTTTGTTTGACTTTTAAAATAAAAAAAAATCCCTTTTATTAAGCAGCCAATTTTTGACTGTCAATAGACAGTGGTTTAAAATCATGTATGCTGGCATTAGAAGCAGCATATCTTGACAGATCAAACTTTTTCCCTCACTGTTCTCATTTGCCTTTTTTGTGAATAAACTGAGTGAAGACAAGAAAAAGTTACTTTGTTAAGATTCTGTTCCTTATCTCTGCCTTCACAGCCTCACAGAGAAACCTAACATAATATCTGAAAAGAAAGCAAGGTAAGCTTTGCACAGACCATAGTAAAGTTAGAAACAACCTAATACACCATGTCTGTTTAAATATGAAGAGGGCCACCAACCCAAGATACCTATGAAACTACCATAGAACCATGGGCATCCTGAGACCTGTCGAGGGACAATTATCCCCCTTAAACTATATAGTGAAGAGAAATGGGTCTCAATGAAAACCTTGTGCCTGAACATCCTTGAGCTTTGGGCTCCGGATGATTGGAATCCAGACATGGCTCTGAAGCTCACAGAAGGACTGGTCTCTGTAGTGGGCCAAATCTGAACCCTAGATCTAACCCTCCCTCTCCTATTTTCCTTCCCCCCGAAAAAAGAATCCTCACAAATACTTGGGAGATTTAAAAATCCAACTTCAAACTTTGCAGACTGTGTTTATCTGTAATAAACATTTTGGACCTCTATAGAACAAACAAGGGGTCCTGTGGCACTTTTAAAGACTAACAAAGTTCTTTATTGCCTGAAGTTTCGTGGGAGAAAATCCCACTTTGTCAGATGAAAGGCTGGTTAAGACTCAAAGGCTATGTTCACACTGGCAAGTTGGTTGACTTAAGGAGGCTTAAGTCGACCTAACTTAATCACTGTCCACAGCAGGCTTTCATTAGGTTGACTTAAGGGGCTTCTAATGATCTCTAACATTTGAAATATCAGTTAGATAAAAAAAATGTTAGCAGCTATGTCTCCCTATACATGAAGCAACCATAGTCTTTCAGGTTGAAGACTGTTTAGATTAAGAAATACAACCAGATAAGAAAAAAAGGAAATAAAGTCTCTGTGAGAGACAGCATAGTATGTATATGATTTATTCCAAAACAGCGGCCATCTTGACTGGAGAGAGGCCTCACCTCTGACCATTACAAACTTGTTGTGCGAGAACAGTCATAGCTGTTTCTGTAAAACAAACAAAGGAGTCTCGTGGCACTTCGTTAGTCTTTAAAAGTGCCACAAGATGCCTTGCTTGTTTTGCTGAACTAGACTAACAAGACTACCCCTTAGGAACTTGTCAGCAATTACTATGTATATCTTTTATGCCACACTATCATTCTAACCACCCTAGCTTGGGAAATAGACACCTAGGCTATGTCTACACTTGTTCAAATAAGTCGACTTTGCTAAGTTGACTTTAAGTCAACTTTGTTAAGTCAACTTAGCATGTCTACACTTAAAGTCGACCTTGCCAAATCAACTTAGAGCATCCACACTGGATGCCTAAGTTGACCTGTAGGGGCTAGGTGGACCTGGGAGAGGTGCATGGTGGGCACCCCAGGCACCCCTCCAAAAGTGCCGGGGAGCTCAGCATCTTCTCCATTGTACCAGGGTGCATGGGGTTGAGCAGGACAGGGACCGGGGCAAGGTATAGGAGCGGGGTGGGCAGGGCTGTGTCCTGCCCTGTGAGTGGGTACGCCAGGCTCTGGCTGTGCCAGGCACCCTGGCAGGGAGGTCAGTGGGGGAGCCTTGGGGGGCCTTTAAGTCGACTTTAAGTTGACTTAGGGCTACTCTGCATCTACACTGGCATAAGTCGACTTAATAAAGTTGACTTAAATAGTAAGTCGAAGTGAAAGCAGGTCTTAATAAATCGACTTACTTTTTCCTTAAGTCAATTTAAGCAGCAGCTTAAGTCAATTTAAGGAAACTCTAGTGTAGACGCAGCGTAAATTAAGTCAATTTAAGCCTACTTAAGACGACTTAATTTACTAGTGTAGACACACCCCTAGTGCTGTCTATCCCCTTATTATGTAGTTTGTGCAAAAGTGTTCTGGAAATAACATCTTTGATACAGTGCACCATATTTATTCAAAATTTTTAGCTGTCCCTGCTGTGTGGGTTTAATAAATTGACATAGTATGAAAAAGGAGGTAGGTAAACTAGGTAAAAAGTGGACGGAAAATAAAATCTGTGATATGGTCTTGGCAGTTAGCCAATGTTCCAGTAAGCTGTTAAATATAATCTCTTGCCATGGCACTTGTTCTTAAATTATTTTTTAACAATTATTTTTAAACTGTTTCTATAAGTGATGAAATAACAAACAAAATGAACAGCAAAGTGGGTGTCTACATAAATGAACAGCAGCATGGAGTGAGATATTTCTAGACATTGCCTTTTCAGCTCTAAAATAATAAGTAAGAATTGCTTAAAAATGAAATGGAAATTACTTCAACATTATGCAAAGACTTAGACCACCCACCACAGTGGGAAAATAGATCACCTATGGAACAATTTGAAGAGTTATACAGTTAATAGTAGTACTGAGGAATTTTTAGTTTTCTGAAAATGCTATGAATAGTTTGGGGGTAGCCTCAGTTTAATTCTTTCCTATGGATGTATTTCAGCACAAGTGTGTTCTCATGAAGTGAATTTTCCAATCTTTCTAAAGTTGCTGAAATGGCAGAGGAATTTTATTCCGGATTCAATTATATAGTTTGTGTCTAGTAGCTGCTATGTTTAACCTTTGTATGGAATAGCTAGATCTCTCAGAATCAGAGAGAGAGTTGGGGAGGAGGTCTTAAAAGCACCCAGGGGAAAGAAATTCTTTTGTTCTCTTTTTTAAAAGAGAGAGAGAGAGAAATTTCATATTTGTGGAAAGGGCATTTGAGGACAATCTCTGGAGTGAACAGTGATACTCTTGATATCACAATCTACAACAGCCTTCATTTGTAGTGTTAAATATCATCTCTTCACATATTAAATTTACTTGACAGTTGACAATCTAACTATTAAATCAGACCATAAAGAAAGCAAGAAAATGGAAAGTAGTTTCCTTACTCACTAATTGATTTGTCAATCAGAGGAACAGCAAACCTTTTCTGTGGGTAAAGATTCAGCATGAACAGTAGGTATCAAGGATGCTTCCCTGTGCCACAAATGACCATTACTCCAAATAGCCAAAGAGCTGTCATCTTCAACAACAGAAAACAAAATCCAAACCTGTGGTGTTGATCTGTACTTCTCGAAGGGGGTAGTGTTCCTATGGTAACCAAACTTGGATAAGAATGTGTTAGCAGAATTCATGTAGAGACCTCTGCTGTCTCAGGTGTCAAGGATCTGGGAATTTTGAGGCAAGGAAGAGACAGGATGCCTGTGAGTTGCTGTCATATGGTGAGACTCTTCCACTCTCAATGAAACTCTCATCTGGAAAACTGGGATTTCAACAATAAAAATCTTTACAGAAAGCATTTGCTTTTCTGGGTTTTTTTCTTTTCTTTTTTTCCATCTTTTGTTAGAAAACCAAATTTTTAAAATCGGGTGTTTTGGAAAAAACAAGCAAAAATTGTTTGGGGTTTGAAATTTTCCCCTGCAAGCAGGGGGGAGGGAGGGGGAAACAATTCTGCCTGCCCTTTCCCAATTATCTGACAAGCAGTACAATTCCATTGACTTGAATGGGGTTAATCTAGGCCAGTGGGAGATAAAGGAGTTCAGCAATCCACAGGAAAAAAGCGTTTCACTCTTGGAGGATCAAGCCAGTGGCCCCAATCACTGAATATAGATGAAGGGGAAGTTGTTATTATTTGGTTCCCTCTCTTTGGAGGCCACTTTCTGCAAAAATGAAATAACTCTTTAAAAAAATTCTTTACAATAGGAATGCCTGGAAATGCTTTGTGATAAGACATTTCAGTTCAAAATAAAACCTTATTTGTAGGTACTGTTGCCATTTTGGAGTTCATATTAACCTGAATTCTGTGCATTAGCATTCTGCCTCTTTTGGTACCAACCATGTAACTTCACAATAGTTTCTATACCTCGTTTCCTAACGTGTTCTGCACATTAATGGAGGGAAACAATTAAGGTTGACCTCTGATGATGGAATGGAATTTTTATACTCTAGGAATCTATCCTCTTTTCTATAGTATCTCTAGGGAAGCAAATAGTATTAAAAATTAGTTGTGCTGGTGAACATAAGGTAAGAATAGAAGCACAATCAAATTAATATAAATTACATTTCCTGTCCTCAAAAAAACTTTTAATATACACTGTCAGGGCACAGACCCCAGTGTCAGTAGCTTAACTGTCATTGACTATTGAGGGACAAAGACCCTTCCAAACAGTTGTTCACTGTTAAAACAGCAGCTAGATTTAAGCAGTCTTGGCCAGCTGATGTTAACTTGCACTGTATTCATAGGAAGGTGTTTTGTTTTGAAAGACTTGGAACAAGACCCACCATTTTGGTAGTAGGTGCCCCTGCAGAAGTTTGGGAAGTGACCAGAGCCCATTGATATTTGGAATAATCCCTTAGGAAGTCTCAGACTTTGACCAGGAGAGCTGAGGTGCATCTGGCTCACTTGGATGCATAGAGTATGTATTTGTATGATAACTTCTGCCAGATGATTCACAAAGTGGTACTGATGCTGACCTAAGAGGAAGTATTTGAGGTGGATGAATGCAGTTGTTCTCTGGTTGCTGGCACACGAAGATCCACTACTATGATAAGCTAATGATCTTGTTTAAGGTTTGCAGGGAGCACAGCTGCACTCTGGGCATCACCCTGACATGCTGCTCTACCAGAAGAATTCTCAGCTGGGAGCTATGGCAGCTTTATAGCTCTTTGTGCTGCTAGAACAGAAAAGAATCTCTTTTGGAAGCCAGGATCTGGCCCATACCATGTAGTGGATATGTTATTTATATCACACATTTTAGTTCTCTTAAACCACATGTCAAGCCTGGAGACCATGTTTAGTAATACCTGTCATCTTAGAAGACATGTAATTACACTAATGGCTTAGACTCTGTCTAGCAGTTGAAGAATTAAGAGAGCTACACTGCATGCATCCATATATCTGTATATGTAAACAAACTATTGTACTTTAATATGCTGTGAAAAGCATTACACTTTTCTTTGGCTGTATTTACTTAAACAGAGCATGCAAGTTAGCCTGGAAATAACCCACATTCTTGTGTAAAGTTGATATTTTTTCTCTGTTAACGTCTGTGGGGATTTCTGGGTGGATCAGAGACATTTGGGGAAAAATTCTCTCCTGTGCCAAAGCTTCACTCACCACTCTGTGGGAGGGGCATTAGGGGGCTGGTTATGATGAGCCCCCTGAATCTCAGGGCTGTACCAGACCCAGTAATACTTAGAATTTCTCCTGGGCAGTCTTAAATTTCTGTCACCAACATGGTTCCTTTATGGTGGATGGCCCTCATGGGGCTCCCTCCATTTCCCCTGCCTGATCCTGACACACTTGCTTCCCCACCCCACACTCTTCCTCTCTACCCCTTTCCCTCCATCACTGCAGGGGAGAGGTAGTGGGATCCAGCTCAGATGTTCCAGCAGTGAATTACCTTATACCAGGGGATTTGTCTGATAGTCTTTTGCAGCTAGATCACAGCCCCTCTATGCCTCCTGAATGGTACCTTGTTGTTTGTAACCCAGTTTGAGAATCTGGCTCAAGATTTATTCACACATATCAATTATCTTTTTAATAATTCAAAATTAGAGAAGCGGTTTAAATAGACTGGGACCAGTCTGAAGTGTTTGCCTGAGCCTAAATCTAAACATAAATTCTTTTATAAGGTTTGACAAAATTAGAGTAGACAGAAGGAACCAATGGACAACCCTTGAGATTCAACAAAACATGGAGGAGCCTATGATATGCTCATGTGCCAGTAATTTTCCATACACAGGGGTTGTGGGCTTTTGGGGAGAGTAAATTTCCATGTGAATGGCAAAGAATCTAATTTTAAACTGGAACATCTCTATTTTGTCTCTTTCCTTCTCCAAGTCTCTGGACTGTGGATTTACAACTAAAAGGAATATTTTGAACAATGGATTGGGTGCCTTCCAGTCCTTTGGAAGTTACCAGAGAGATTTTTGCAAACCATCAGTCTATTCCATCCCCGCTGCAAATCTGATACAAAGGCTTTGTAATCATTGGTATGTATATGACCTATTAACTGTTTACAACTCTTGTCCTTCCTTTTTAAAAATAAATCTTTAGTTAGTTTACTAACAACTGGCTGACAGGGTGACATTGGGGTTTAATCTGAGATTCATATTGACCTGGGGATAAGTGTCTGACTCTTTGGGATTAGTAAAGCCTTCAAATAGGGTGAAATGGGTTTTTAATAACCCCTCACTACATTGGAGTTTGTTTGTCTGGATGGGAGCCGAGGGCTGGAATGCCTAAAGGGGACCGTTTGGTTTTTGGTTAACTATAGAAGCTCTTTTGTTGCTGGCTCAGTGAATCTAATTATAGAATAAAACATCAGCCTTGGGAGGGTGTTTGCCCTATTTCCTGCAGTCTGCCCAGAGTATGGCAGTCTCAGTATGGTCCACCCCAGACATCTGTTCACACAAGGGTCCTGCCCTCTTTTCAGAAAGTACATAAAATGGTTTGAATGATCAATGCCTGTAGTATGCATCAGGCATAATTTGATGGAATGGGCCGATCTTTGGTCCTGCTGCAGTTGCTCCAGTCATGCAAATGTGTGTAATAATGACTTAACCAGCGACCTGAGGATTCTCCATCCCTAGGTGAGGCAGAGCTGGTGTTTAGCTGTTCCTCACCCTATCTCCGATTTTGCCATGGCCAGTGCAAACCTGCACTCTGCTGATTCCCTGCTCTTGAAACATCCCTCAGAGACAAAGTCAACTGGGTTCAATTTCTTTAATTTTTTCTGGGGACAAATTCAACCTCCAATTGACCCTAGGGTGGGGGAGTTAGAAAGGTATCCTTCAGCTGTCTTTTGCCTTCACTCCACTCCAGTCCTGAGCTGAACATCATGTGGCTGGACCAAGGATACTTGTCCTTTTTATTTCATTTCCCAATTTGTACATGACTTTGAGCCCCCCTCTCTTGTAATAAAACTCTAGTTCTTTCTTGAATGTAATGATTTCCTCTGCTTCTGTGGTCTTCTCTGGTAAATTGCTCTTTTTTCATATATAGTCAATTCCAAGGATTATAACTTTATCTTATTATTCACTAATGGACAAGATTACTTGCTGTGAGACTTTATTAAGCACTGTCAGAAGATTTTTCACCATGGGGAGCTGATTAGATTGGGGGGGGAGGGAAACTAGAACCGAGGAAAAATGAGACTGAATATTACCTAAATTGAGTTTTTAATCTTTGCTAAGAAATTCTAGTAACAAAGCACACTTTCTCATTTCTTTAAATTTCTTATTGACCCATTGTAAAATGCTAGATCTTTGATGTAAAAACTTTAGATTGCACTTTCCTAGCCAGACACCGAACAAAACTACGATGGACTTCACTAATCATGTTGAGCATTATCAATCATTATACATTTATTTACATAATGTGATTTTGGAAATTAACACCTGCAACTATACTCTAAGAGAGAATGAGCGCAGATGTGGAAAAGAAATGGAAAGATGGGTAATTAACTTTGAATAGCATGAGATGTTTACCTCAGACACTTGCGAAGTTGTATCCTCTCCCCATTGAAGTCAAAGGAAGTTTGCCATTGACTTAAATGAAACCAGGATTTCATCTAACGCTTTTTTAATTTTTAGCCTTGGTATTATGATCAAATCTTTTCAAGTTTCATATGCTAAACAGGGTGAGACTGGGTACAAAGTTGAATAGGAAACTTCCAAAAAGCAAACAAAAGCAAAGTCAGCACTGTGGCTCCCGAATTTGAGGAAGAAGAGGCAATAGGCAACATATTCTTGGAGATACTATCTTTCAGATGAATCTGGGTGCGTCTACACTTATAAATTGTCGACTTAAGTTTGCTTAAGTCAACTTAATTTACTCTGCGTCTACACTACACTTTCCTTAAGTCGACTTAAGCAGCTTGCTAAACTTAATGAAAGCTGTGCCTTGAATAGAAGGACTTGCCTGAAACTAATGGGTATGTTCTTGGCCTAACTAAGCTGTACCTCTGGTGCTGCTTGGGCTATTTATACCTGTAATAGCTTGCTGAAAGCTAGAGCAAGTATCATGAGCAAGGGAATCTCACTCCTAGCTTGTAGTGCAGGCATAGTTCACATACCTCATAGGGTGCCCCTCCTAGCACAAAGGGGGAGATGCTCCCATCACCTCTTTCCTCCTTATACATCTCCTTGAAAAAAGGGGACAAGTTCTATCTTTTGCTTGTTTAGGTGAATTGGCCTCTTTTCTCCCCTGTAAAAACCATGTCACTTCAGGAATACCACAAACAATCTTGATCTTCTGAGGTGAATGACCATTTTGTTAAAAAAAGAAAAAAGGATTTAAAGACATCCCGAATTTTTATGACTGAGATCCACACCAAGAGGGTGGTGCCCAGAGCCATGAGTATCGCTCTGCATTTGAGGTGAGGTCCAAAAAGAAAAGGAGATTTCAAATTTCCCATCAGATGGTTGGCCCTGCCCTTGGAGCACAAGACACTCCTTAATATCAGAGGCTATGTCTACACTTAGAAATTTAGGTCTACTTTACCAAGTCGACCTTATTAAGTCAACTTAGAGAGTCCACACAGGACTCTTAAGTTGACTTAAAGCTGGCCTAACTAAGTCGACTTAGAGAGCCTATACTAGACTCTCTAAGTCGACTGGTTAGGTCCAGGGGCAGGCGAGGCTCCTTTGGAGCCTCGGCTCCCTAGGCTAGGGTGGCTCTCCCTGAGACAGCAAGCCCCAGAGCGGTCCGGGGGAGAAGGGAGTGCAGAGCTCCCTTCTGGCCCGGACCACTAGGCTCCCTTCTGGCCGGGACCGCAGGGCTTCTTTCTGCCCAGGACCACGTGCCAGCTTAAGTCGACTTAAGGAAACTCCAGTGTGGACGCAGAGTAAATTAAGTCGACTTAAGCCTGCTTAAGTCGACTTAATTTACAAGTGTAGACGCACCCAGAGATAGTAAATGAAATGCTTCCTGCATTTTTGTGAGTTAACAGGAAAAATCAGTTAGTATTGTAAAAACATATGAATCAAGTGATGAGTTTATCCCCTTTATCAAGCAGGCACAGAACTGATATCTTGCAAGCCAAATGAAGCTAAGCAAAATGAATTTAAAGAAATTAGTCTGATGCTATCATCATATTCCTTGGTAGACAATAGCCTTCAGGCAGTTTAAATGAAAGCTTGGTATGTAACTTTTTGTGCAATATACTCAAATCAACAATATGGTGCATTTTATGTTTGCTTACTCAGAGAAGTTCAAGGGGCACTCTCCTAATTGCTCAGTGATATTCCCATCTAGGCTGATATGCCACTGATATGTTTATTGCACAATGCTTTTGATTTTGCTTAAATTCATTTTTAGTGCCATAATGCTTTCTGACCTTTATACTCCAACTCTTCCATCAGTGCTTATAGGTCAGATGTGGTTGGTTTCCCCTGAGCCAGATCATAGCATCTACATATTTCAGGTACTATACTCTCAGTTGCTCTCCAGTTAACTCCAGCTCTTTGTCTTGAACAGGTTCTTCAAGCAAAAAAGGAAAGGTTCTAAAGGTGCTATTTATTTTTCTTATACTTTGTTATAGGGGAGCCATGGCGCAGTGCAGAAAAAGGAATGCTGTATATGGAAATTAAATCAGAGATTAGAAATACTTTAAAGTACTATGGTTTTCCAAAGTGAACAAAACAACAATTCACCAGCCTAGCCACACACAATCTTTCAGAGGAAAATTAAAGATATGCATTTGTTGATAAAGATTCTGATATGAATTATAAACTGATTTAGAGACAGAAAACATATCGCAAAAATAGATGGGAAATGTCTCTGAGGACTGGCATTACTTATACTATATATTAATGGAAAGGAGTTAAAATAGTTAGGTGACAGAATTTGTAGGTGGCACACAATTCATTATTTGAATCCTGAAGTTCAACGTATAAACAACCTAGGTGAGTAGGCAACACCATAACATTGACAAGTGCAAACCAAATCACACTGGAAAGAATAATCTGACAGATAAAGGAAAACCTTTGCTCAATGAATAGCAGCAGAAAAAAATAAGTAGCACTGTCTTATCATGAAGTCTCATTATGTATGACAACATTGTGAGTCCAAAGTCTCCTACCCTATTGTGCCTTAAAGCAGGTGCACTCTACAACTATAGTATCTTTTCCACACATGGATTTATAACAACACAGTCCCAATTAACATAGCAACAAATAAGTTAACACCATAGTTATTTAGCTATATCACAAAATAATGCCTATTGCCAAGGTTATAATGACGATGCAATGCTGTTATAAAGTTCAATATATATGACCATCCAGTTAAAATTAGTCTGACAGGTGTGTTAAAAAAGAAAGTGAAAAGACACAGATAAGGAAAGATCTGTCAGTGTGAAAAGTGTAAAGTACACTGTAGTTTGCATAAAGAAATGTACATCATTGAGGCATCTGTCATGAGTTCCACTCACCGCTGTCATGAGTTCCACTCACTTCCTGCTGGCCATCCTGGGAATTAATTCTTCCAGACTTGCACTCCCCCTTGAAGAACTATAGGGCAAAGAGGAATACATTAATTTTTTCCTCAAGGAATATAGGTGTGACAGATGCCATATTATATATATATATATATATACGCTAATATTTTACAATTATGTTCCAAATGGTGAAACTCCATTGACTTCAAGTATGAACTTGACTGGATCTGTTTTTTTGTAACATTTTTCAACTGCTGACTCTTTCTATAGATAATAGCTATTTTTTCTTAATTATTACTTTCCTTTCCCCTGAAAGAACAAATCCTAATTTCTGTGGCTAACTGGAATTTTACAATTTCACGTTCAAGAAGCAATACGATCTAAAAGCTAGTGCACTGGTATGGGAGTTAGGAGACCTGGCTTCTATTTCTGGCTCTGCTCGTAATCAATGGTCTTTGCCTTTCTTGTCTACTTAAGGAGAGGCATTTCTAAAAAGCACCTAAGGGATTTAGGAGCACAATATCTACTAAAAAGCAACATTTCCTTATGCACAGACTTTCTATGGGACTTATGCTCCTAAAACTTCTCAACTGCATCTGAAAAGCATCTCCCCACAATGCAGGATAAGGATTGCCCCTTAATATGTGTATATGAAGTGCCAAATACAATGGAGCCCACCCTGATCTTATTTGGGGCCTCTCTCACTACGGTAATAAATCAATAATATACTAAGAATAATATCAGGACTCACATTTAGTAAACACAGAATGAAGTAGGAACTATCCCAGGAATCATGAGTCTCCACAGATCAAAATGCAGCCCTAATACAACTCATGTGTTTACATGGAAGAGCTACACTTCAGCTCGTCTCTCATACGTCCCATGGGTGGTAAGCCAGACAAAATGAAAGAGCACCTGCACTATTTCTGGCAGCTGAATTCCTGTGCATTTGAAATGGATTTTTAGTTGCTAGCCTCCTAATTTCTCACAAGCCACTGTTTTCTGAAACCACACAGAAAACCCTTTCTATTTTTCACTACCCAGCTCTATGCTGGCAAAATTAGAGACATGCTAGTGCAGTGACAACTATTACAATGTTATTTACTAAAGCTCTTCTACTGAATGATTAATGCTCAGGTTGTCTGTCACTAACTATTAGTTTGCTACATGGAATTATAGAAACATCAATTCTTCAGGCACACGGATGCTGCTTCTGGCTCTTCTGCCTGTTCCATAGATTTTTTTTTTTTTAGAAAGGGTTCTTAGGATAGACTAGGGAATCAAATCAATCCAGCAGCAGCAACAACCCACGTGAATCTTTGACTCCGGAACTTTCTGTGAGAGGATGTATGTGTGGGTGGAAGGTACTGCTCTTTCTGTGGTCTCTTTTTGAAATAAGTTTTGAGCTTTATTCTCTATAACCAACTCCGTGGCTGAATTGTGTTCAGTTCTGAAGTGTGTGTACGGGAGTCAATGTAGCTGTCTTTGTTATCTATGTAAATGTGAGAGATGAGATAGGTAGAGATTTTTGTACTGTCAATGCAACATTTAGTTCTTAAATTATAATTTGAAATCTCATGAGTACCATACAGCCATTAGCACAGATATTGACAAGTCATAACTCTGCTGTATTTCAAAAGAGCCTTGTACAGACCTGCTGGAATTTTTTATATTCTTTTGTCTCAGGAGTGAACTGCATTGTTATTTCTTTGAATGTCAAATTGCATTTTACAGGAAACAATGTCTTGTAAATGAGATGAGGTGGCAGGTCTGACTGAATTAGCTGGTTTACCACCAGACATAATGTACTGTGGAGAGTTGACTGAAATTTTCTGGCCATATTTTTTTTCACTGAAAAATTTAGTGTTGTCAAAACCAGTGATATTCTCTGCATGTATCACAAAGAACAGTACAATATGTAGGGGAAATAGGATAGAAATCATCATACTCAATAGTCATGTGTCTCTTTAAGACATGTATTTCAGTTTATAAAGAGGCCCCAATAAAAAGATTAAAGCCTTTGTTCTCCCTTTGAGGAAAAAAGCCCTGCATTGAGGGCAGAATGGATGTGCACCAGGGAGGAAAACCATAATGGACTGTGGCCAGTACCACGCCTGTGAGAGTACAAAATTCACTCACCTATAATGAACAAAGCCATGTCCTCTTCACCTTTCCATGAGACTAACTGCTGTGTAGGCTTTGCACACTGTCAAGCTGAAGAGACCCCACAAAAAGAGGAGGTTCCTTGTACCTTTTCCCCTCCCACCCTTTCCAGTGCTTTCCAGAAGCTTCACAGTTATTTCACAGTTGTAGTAGCCCAACAGATAAGTCCGTTCACAAACACAGGAGGAAAGGTTCTCTGCAACGTCTGACCCTTCCATTTGAGAAATGAAATACTCATCTGTGCCTGCTGCCCTGTTGTAACTGTCCAACACCAAGACAGATGGAGGCATTATAAAAATTAGTGTTGCCAGTTGTAGATATATAACCAAGGTGAAATTCTGGCTCTATTGAAGTCAATGGCAATTTTACTGTTGTCTCAACAGAACCAGGATCTTACTCAGCCGGGGGGGGGGGGGGGGGAGGAAGGCCATTTGGCCTGGGCCTCAAGCTCAAAGGGGGCCTCAAATTTAGATACTTGTTCATTTTTTTGTTAACTGATACACCTTATTTTGTTTTCATGTGTTGTCATTTTTTTATTTGCATTATGGCTAGGGGCTCAAAAGCTGAAAGTGGCCCAGGACTCTCTGGACCTCAGAGCTCCTGTACTCAGCTCATGTGAAAAGAGAGTTAATACATAGCATCTGATGCGAATAAGATCAAAACAATAAAACTATATCTCAAGTACAGTTTAATTGATCATAAACTGGGTACATGCAACATATCTAACATATACTGCACATCTTCCAATTAATCAAAATTCACAAATTAAAAATCACGGCTGATGGAAGTCAGAGGACTGTCTCCAGGTAGGCTGATGTTTGAGAGAGACTGGCAGCATTTGAACTAGTAAAGATTCTGCTGCTAAAGGGTGAACCAACTCCTCTTTTCATGAAAAGTATAAGGTACCTGTTCGTAAAGCTTTTTACATTGTTAGTGGAGGAGGGTGAAGTGGTTGGGCACAGTGCATTTGGAATATGAAAGTCAGTATCCTAAAGGGAGACCCAAAAAAAGGCATTTCCAAGCTGCAGAAGTCATTCTTACTGAAATACATCTAATCTTAATGAGCTCTTCAGTGTAGATCCCTAATTTTTTCTTAATTTTTAGATTATTAGTTTCTAGTAGAATAAGTGATTTAGGGTGTTAATCAGCCACCTTTCCAAAAGGAGCCTCCTAAATTTTACCACTTGGGATACAAATTTGCTAATTCACATGGAGCAACTTATTTACCAGTGATGTAATTCAATTGCATTTTTCCCCAAAGGCTTTTAAAGTTCAAAGAACATTTAAACTACAGTAATGAACCTTAAATAACAAAGATTTATTTAGCTTTATGCCTCAGACCAGAAAAAAAAATGCAATGGAAATCGTGTTGTAGAGAGTGAGAAGTTTCAAAATATTACAAGTTATTCTGCTATACGTCGAACGTGATGTCTAAAGAAAGTGGACCCTGAGAATAATTATGATATATCGTCACATAGAAAAAGTATTAATTATATATCAATACACAGGAAAAGGTATGTATGGAATATGGTTATTTTTGTGGGAAATGATTATTTATTATTGATATTATAATAGTACCTAAAGGCTCCAACTGAGATCCGATCCACACCGTGCATGAGCTCATAGCAACAGACATTGTTCTGTTATTATAATCTTCTTAATAATATATTAAATGTCAATGGATTTTGGCATCCCCTAAGTCAAAGTCTACCGTGTTTTCAGATTTCACTGTTAAATAATGTGTTTATTTACAGCTATATATAGTGATAACATTTATACGGTACCATGAATATATTACAGATGAATAAAAAGTGTGATTTCTTCCTCAATGAACTTATAATCAAGCTTACAGCACACTATTTACCTTTGCAATGACAGGATATTCACAGCACATTTTTTCCCTTGCTACATATAATATGAACCTTTTAGGTGATCCTATTACTGCCTCTCAGCTATAAACTGATAAATCTGGAGACAGATGATAACTCCACAGCAGCAGATAATAACAACTCCACAGCAGCAGAAATAATTAAAAAGGGGAACAGGTATGCATATATCTGAACTTCAGCAATTGATAAACAGCAAACACCAGCTCTCTATTAAAATCTATATGTTCAACTGAAATATGACAGCTTTGCTGTATCATTTAGACTTTGCACATAAGGATGGTTTCCTTACTCTGAAAGGAAACAATTAATCTGCTGTGACAAAGAATGGCTGGACAGTTATGTGTCTATGCATTAAAGAGACTATGAAGGAGTCAAACTAGGAATGCTTCACCACTTTCAGACAAAATGCAAGACTCACTGTTTCGTGTAGTTTCCCCACAAAAATAATAATAATAATAATAATGGCTATAACAACTTACAAATGTGGGGAGAGAGGGAAATAGAATCAGAGATTCTTTTCCATATAACTTTAGGACTTGTAGTAAGTAGCACAGATACTATTGTGATAAGAACAGCTTAAAGAAGACAGACACATAGGGCTCTTTTGTCCCTGTTAGATCCAGCCCTATATTCGGTAGGCACAGAGCTTCATTACCTCATTAGGAACAAGCCTGAGAGACAAGTAAAGGACAGAGGCATAGGTGGTCTAGCCTAGCAGTCACGTCTGAGCTGGTGCTCACAAGTCAAGGATGGCCAGAAGGCAAGTGTTTACCATGCAGGCATCACAGTAATCACTACATCTGGGACTGACGAGCAAGAGTCAAGGTCACAGTCAGGCTGGGAGAAGTCAGAGATAGAAAGACAGATGCGGTGTGGAGTTGCATGCACCAGAAATCTGTATGATTATTCAGGCAACTTCCTGGGGCCCCCTCCAGTGTTAAATAGTGAGCATGTGCCACTCACAGGATTGCAAGGTGCTGTCACTCCAGATCTTTTGGGCAGTACTTGCCACAGCACCTAATCTCCACAGTGCTCCTTGTATGTAACTCTCCAGAGCCTCCGAGTAGTGATGTGGGAACACCAGCTGTCCCAGGCTTCAGAGACCAAGGTTCTGAAGCCCCTTATAGCCAATACTTCCAAGAACTCCCTTGAAGGAGGAATAAGCTCGGTACAATAGCCCTTAACTGGAAACAGCATGCACTTATCTTCTGCTGCTGGCCAGGTCTGCCAGCTGGTGCAGAGAGAGGAGACACTTATCATCCCTCTCCTCACCCCCTTGGATTGTCTTGCACCCATAGTGGTGCTTGTAGAAACCAATTATGGATCCAGACGTGTGCCAAGGACTACCAATGAGGCTGTTCCTGGCGGCTGGGGAATGATGTGCTTTTCCCCTCCATGTCAGAAAAAGGCAGCAGGGCCAATCCACACCTGTTATAGAAGCCTCTTAGCTTTAATAGCCCCCATGGCTTCTGTGTCCCTAGTACATGACATGAGGATGGCTAGTCAATGCCTATAGTCACTGATTTACTTCATGCTACTCCCTGCATTATGCTCTCTCACATATTGGTTTGCTGTTGTGGGATAGACTTTACCTCACTCTAAGTTGCTTATGAAATGCTCTCTCACGTGAATCCTCAAACAGAATAGTGGTAATGGCCCACATTCCCTTAGGCTATGTCTACACTTGTTAATTTAAGTCGACTTAGTTAAGTCAACTTAGTGCATCTACACTTAAAATTAAAGTTGACTTAAAGGGGAACTTAGAAAGTTGACCTAGAGCATCCACACTGGACGCCTAGGTCAACTTCTAGGGGCTTAGGGGGACCTAGGGGAGGTCCACGGGAGCAAGGAGGGCTCCCCTTGCCCAGTGCCAGGGGGCTCAGCCTTTGCCCCATTGTACATAGGTACAATGGGGCAAAGGGGGTCAGGGACCCTGGCAGGGCATAGGGGCAGGGTGTGCAGGGCTCTGCCCTGCCCTGTGGGGGAGCATGCCAGGCTCCACCTGTGTGCCTCCCCCGGCAGGGAGGGCATTGGTGTAGCCCTGGGGTAGCCCTAAGTCGACTTAGGGCTACCTGACGTCTTCACTGGCTTAAGTCGACTCTAGGGAGTCGACGTAAGCCTTAGGTCAAATTTAAAGGAGGTGTTATAAAGTTGACAATTTTAATTCAGTCGACTTTATTTTCCTTAAGTGGACTTAAGCAAGCTGCTTAAGTCGACTTAAGAAAACTGTAGTGTAGACGCAGGGTAAATTAAGTCGACTTAAGCAAGCTTAAGTCGACTTAATTTACAAGTGTAGATGCAGCCTTAGACGTTAGAACATACCTTTCCAGCAGTGGGAATGTCAGCAGGACAGTGGGTTTCTCCTCTGCTCTTTATAACTTGTGCCACCAGGATAGCTCCCACAGAGACAGCTTGATTTAATGTCTCATCCAAAGGCTAGCCCTCCAACAGTGCAGCCCCTATATTAATAGCTCCTAGACACTGTTAAGAATTCTGTTTCTTTCTTGTGGAATACATTAGTAGCAGCAGTAGAGATTCTACCATTAAGGCTGGCTTTTCTTTTGTAGTTAAAGCAAGCGTTAAATCTGTTTCTTATATGAAAGACAGAGTATCTGCTCCAAATTTGGAGGGCATAAATCACTGAAAAACCCTTATTTCAAACTCTTGCACCCCTCTTAATGCAGACCTACTGTCCCACACTACCATAGCCAGCCCACATCCCCTCTACCTTCACCACTAAGCCTTTTTCTTCTTCTATCTCCCTCAGCTAAGCCCACTCACACTGGGCCCTCCTAACCAATTGTCATACCACTTTTCTTGATAGCCAAGCCAGACCTACTTGCATCCAATCCCCCTCCACCAGACCTGATTCTGTTGTCCCTCTTCTGTCTCTCATGTACCCCCAACACATTATCTTCCCATTCCTATCACCTCCAGAAAGACCCCCTTTCTGGTGGTATCCTCCCTCTGCTTCACAGAATGCCATTACCTCTCCTACCTGTCCACCTTCTCCTTCAGTGCTGAAACCAACCCACCTGCCACATATATGAATTGATTCTCAGCCTCTATGTACAGCTCTTGGAAATCAAAGGGAACAGCAGGGGCAGAGAAGCAGAGGCACTGGTTCAGGGAACTGTCCTGCAGTACACATGGCAGGGTAGGGTGGATGTGTGGCTGAATCAGTGGAGGAAGCAATTTAATGTATTCCTACATTCTTTAACTCCTTCCCACTTGCTCCCCCTTGTAACTGTACTTTCCTAGTCCATTTGGCCCCTTCCACAAGACTCCACAGCTATCCCTGATGCCCTGGCTTTCCTTATACCAGGAATCTCCCTACGCCTCTTTACGGAGGCCCTCTGAAATGTCCTGCTCATTTTGGGTCTCCTGTTGTGTACTCCAGCAGTTCTTTCCTAGGGTCCCGCTACAGCTGGGCCAGGAGGTATGCTGAGCCTCTCTGTAGGGAAATAGGTCTTTCTATGGTGCTAGAATCCTCCTGACCAAGCAACATTCCCGCTCCCTCCCCCCAAAAAAACCACTGCCTACAGACAGCTGTCATGTGACTCTGGCTCACCTGACTCGGGCACAGACTCAAACTTGACTTAAAGTCAAAGTTGACTTAAGGAATTTCTTAAGTTGGCTGAATGAAAGTCAGATGTAGACAGGGAGTAATTTAGGTTGATTTAAGGGTCCTTAAGTTGACCTAAATTGCTAGTGTAGACATACCCGTAGTCCCTTACCATTCACCATGTGACATTTGTGTCCTGGAATGAGAGGAGCCCACTTTGAAATTAGGGACCCTTCACTCTGGAACATTTCATTCTGCTTGTTTTGTGTCTAGGTAAGGGTCTTGTGTCCTCTGCTCAGTGTTAGAGTTAAATGTGTTCATGCATTCAAAACCATTTTAATGGCATGTTCGTGTACCTTAGCAGGTTAATTTCCTTTCCCTTTATATTTCTTAGGTCTGTTTTAAGAAGAAACATCTCAGTAAAAGAATAGGGAGCTCTTACCTAGTGCACAACCCATTGATACAGTAGATGGTGACATCACCATTACATGTAAATTAGAGATTGGGTATTTTTAAAATAAATAGATACTATACATCAAACAGGAACTATACTGTGCAAGTGCTAGAAGTAATCAGTAAAAATCCTTCTAAAAATGTATTCCCTGCACACATGTACTGTGCACTTATAAAGCCACAATAACCCTTCAGCTGACTATATTTTGCATTCTTATTGTAGGTATATTAATAATTGGCTGAAAATGCAGTGTTGATTGCTTGCAACCTTTAAACATTTTAATTAGAGCAATTTTAAAGTGATAGGAAAGGAAACCTGAACCCAAAAAATGATTGTCACTCCTCCAATTTAAAAATCAGGAAACAAACCAGCTGTAATTTTAACAACCACTGCATATAGCACCTACTTATTTCAATTTGTCTTTGCCATGCTGCATCTCCTTTGTGCACACACAGGAAGAAACTCTCACCTTTACTACAGGAGGCTAGTGATGAATAAGGTGAAGCAAATGTCATAGGGTGGCAGTGTGATCCTATGTCATTGATCTGTGATGTAACCTTGAGGCAACCTACTTTACCCTTCTTTGCCTTGGTTTCATCCTCTTCAAAAAGGGGATAGAGTTTTCTCTTTGTGCCTACTCTGCTTAGAGATGCCTGAAGGAAAAGCACTAAGTATGAGCTATAAAATTAGCATTGTATCCCTATAACAGTTTCAGAATGGTAATAAAATACATTGGCCCCACCCTCCTGTTAAGTACAACTAATCCATAGAGAAAAGAGCCTTTGCTTTAGCAGAAAACAAATGACTGTGCAAAAAGATGCAGCGAAATGCATGAAAAACACTGGAGTGCAAGAACTCCGTCCCATGTCCTTTGTTTGGAAAGTAATGGCCAAATCAATTAAACAGGGGCAGGGATTTCTCCTGAGGAAAGTCTAGTTCCTCTTGCAGCTTTCTAAGGGGCAAGCAGTGTGCATGCTTTCATCCATTATTGGGGGGCTTATCTGAGACCATAAAAGCAGGCTAGATTCAGCCTGAAAAGAGGCGGGGGAGTATAAATGCACTCGGCGAATTGCTGGGAGGATTCGGACTGATCATTAGGGATCTCGCATGAACCTGCTCCTTTTGCAGAGAAGGCGCGGAGACACTGGATCACTCCTGCTGATATTTTTAAGCCCTCCTCGCCGTTTGATGGGCATTCCCAGTGCTTTTGTGCGCTCCTCTGAAAGCGTTGACGTGGAAAGAAGCTGGGGGGGGGGGGGGACTGCAGCTCTGAACATACTGAGGGCATGCGGTGCAGGAGTGTGAGCAGGAGCTAACTCTGTCTCGCACCATGGTCTCTGGGTGCCCGCCGGGCGCAGTTTGGGAAATGTTTCTCCTGTGAATGGACGCACCATGAACATTTGGGAAGTGATCCTGGCTTTCTTGGTTGTGGTCCTGATCCTGGTGTCGCTGCTGTCCAACGTGCTGGTGCTGATCTGCTTCTTGTACAGCGCCGACATTCGCAAACAGGTCCCGGGATTGTTCATCCTCAACCTGACCGTCTGCAATTTGGTGATGACTGTCTTGAACATGCCCCTCACCCTGGCCGGGATCGTTTCCCAGCACCAACCCGGAGGAGACCAGTTTTGCCACCTGGTGGGATTCCTGGAGACTTTCCTGACCACCAACTCCATGCTGAGCATGGCAGCTTTGAGCATAGACCGATGGATCGCGGTGGTCTTCCCTCTGAACTACCACTCCAAAATGCGGTACAAAGACGCCGCTCTGATCCTCAGCTACACGTGGCTCCACTCCGTGTCCTTCCCTATAGTGGCAGCTTCTCTCTCCTGGCTGGGTTTCCACCCCCTTTATGCCTCCTGCACCCTGTCCAGCAAGAGATCAGCGGAGAGGACACAGTTTGGGATTTTCACTGGGGTCTTTCACGCCCTCAGCTTCCTCCTCTCCCTCGTCGTGTTATGTTTCACCTACCTAAAAGTGCTGAAGGTGGCCCGCTTCCACTGTAAACGGATTGATGTGATCACCATGCAGACGCTGGTCTTGCTTGTGGACATCCATCCCAGGTAAGGAGCTGTCCGATCCGGTGCGAGACTGGGTTCAGCCTCGCCAGTGGGATCCAATCTGGACCACAAGCGGGGTGCGGGGTAAACTAGAGCCCTGGGCAGTTTGTAACAAAGTCCCGTTTGCAAATCCCGGGATGGGCCGGTGGCAAAGAGTGTCACTTCCGAGGCCAGGGAGCTGCCTTGGGGCGGAGCAGCTCCCCTGCAAACCCTTCTTGCCTGGTGTCTCAGAAACCTGGCTGCGCGAGGAGCACGCGCCTCTGTTTTGCCAATGGCCTGGGGGGAGCGAGGGGGGTGTTGGATTAACCCCAAATTCAGCGTGTGCTTCCGCTGCTTCGCTGCATGCAGCCCCTTCGCCTGAGCCTGTCATGACCAGCGTGGAGTCCGGAACTTTGTCCTTCTTGGAGGAAGAATGCTGGGGCCCAAACGCTGACAAAATACACACGAGTGAATGCAAGCCAGCATTCACCACCAACCTTAATCTGACAAGGAAAAGAAACGGGAGTTGCTCTACCCTAGAGTCCCTAAATTAGCCCATCCTCCCTAGGGATGGGACCCTGGAATATAGGGGGGTGGTGAGAAGGGGGACCAAGCTGGGTAAAGAAGTCTGGCTGGCTGGCTCTGGAGGGAAGCAGATTTTGCTGGGTGCTTCTTCTGGGGCAGGAAGGGAGAGGATGTCCTTGTGGGGATGGAGGAAAGGGAGAGCCTAGTTGGGGAATAGTTGGGAGGAGTGATTGGTTGGGTGTGTCTATGGCTGAGGGGCAGGGAGCAGAAGGGAGGATGCCTAAGATGGGGCTAACAGAGAGGGAGAGGTTATGGAAGGGAGAGCAGTAGGTTTAGCTAGAGGACATAGGATGGGAAAGAGCAGACTAGTAGAGGGGTTCAGGTCTGACTGGAGCTGGATGGATGTGGTGCTGGCTGGTTGGAAAGATGGAAGACAGCAAGTTTAGCTAGAGTGGTATACCTGGAGGACAGGTATTCAAGTCTGTTTGTCTGGAGCAATCATAAGGAGATGAGTTTGCTGGGTAGAAGTGGAGTGGAACAGGTCGGGCTGACGGGGTCCTGGTTTAGGATGTAAAGGGTCTGGTTAGTTGGGACTGGAGAGGAGAAGGTCTGGATGACTGTGGAGGTTAAGGAGATTGGGACTGGATAGAGGAGTGGGTTCTGGGAAGGGGAAAGAGAGGGAGGAAAGGGTCTGGTTGATTGGGTGTGGGGGACATAAAGGAATTGGTCTGGCTCAGAGGATCTAGAAGAGAGCATGTCTGGCTTCCTGGAGTATGTAACTGAAGGGAAACAGGTCTATCTAGAGGTACTTTTGACTGGGAAAAGGAAGAAAATGGTCTGACTGGGGGTGATGGGTTGAGGGAAGGAAGTCTAATGGGGAGTCTCTGGCTGGCGGTGGACAAGGGGTGAAGGATATAAGAAAATAGATCTGTCTGGAAAGGTCTGTGTGAATGTGGTGAAAGGAAGGCATTCTGGCTGGGGGGTGGAGGCGGGGAGGGGAAGGACTTTCAGGGAGATTGGCTGTAGTTGAGATGAGTCAGGTCAATTTGTTTGGAATTGGGTTGGAGGGGAGAAAATCTGGCTGGGTTTGGGGAGATCTGGCTGGGGAGCTCTGGGTGAGGTAGAGGAAAGGTGCACCTGCAGCAGGGTATCCATGACAGTCATCCCCAGTGAAATTCCTTGCTCTTGATCAACCTCATCCTCTGTCCCTGCCCTTGCTGAGAGGAAATTCAGCTTGCAGCTAGCTAGCCTCTGAACTCCAGAAGGGCAAGACAGCTTCTTCCCATTGGTGAAGATCCTCCCTTCATGGAGGCAAGAGCATGAGTCAAAGTCCAGGTACTGCTGAGCATTTGGTTCCCGAGTACTTAAGTGAGGAAGGGGTAGGATTTCACCCCTCTATAAAGCCTGCTTTAGTGGTAATTGACAGACAGATTAATGGAAACTTTAGCTCAGAAAATCTTTTCTTTTTCCAATTAGGTAACAATCTAGCATTGTTTTCAACTGAGGATATGGAGTGGATAAGGGAATATCATTTGCTGGGATTAATGAGATTCACAAACATAAAGCACTCCCTTAAGTTCTCCATCTTCAAGCATCTGATGAAGTGGGATTTTCTCTCACAAAAGCTTCTCAGATACATACATTTTTAAAAGTGCCACAAGACTCCTTGTCTGATTGGCTTGTGAAAAGTTTTCTCACTGCTAATGCAAGTTACCTTGAATTTACTCTAGTCTAGGTTAACTTGAGGATGTTTCTGCACTAAAGCATTGAAACAATGGTTTCCTGTTACCAAAAGGGTTTTAAATGTTACACACCTTATCTTGCAAACTGACAGAATAATATAGAGTACATCATGGCCATTAGTGATAATTATAATCCATTCATTATGTCAAATTCCTGCACACAACACAGTAAGAGTTTGAACTCATGTTGTAAATAACCAAAACATAGGCTAACTTTGATCTTTAGCCGTGCTGTCCAGCACGGCTATAGTAACTGGATGGAATTACTGTATAGGAATCAAATTCCAAAGGGGTAGCCGTGTTAGTCTATTGTAGAAAGACAACAGAGTCTTATATATATATGTATATATGTATAGGAATCAAATTCCAAAGGGGTAGCCGTGTTAGTCTATTGTAGAAAGACAACAGAGTCTTATATATATATGTATATATGTATAGGAATCAGTTATACATTGGAACAGTTACTACAATATGAAGCCTACAAAAAGGCCAGAGAGGCTCTTATCAGCACTGTATGTGTCTATAAAACCCTAATCCAACAAATCTTTTCAGAAGATGAATAACTTTAAATACATATACTGTTCCCCAGTGTTTGAATCTTCATATCTACTTTGATTTGCTGTTGCAGCCTGACCTGATCCTATGTCATACACTTCCCTGAATTTAATTTCCTCCCTTTCTGTGAGTTCCCCATCATCAAAGCGTCTGACGAAATGGGATTTTCTCTTACAAAAGCTCATGCACTAAATAACCTAAAATAGATAGTTTATATCTAAAAACTCCCTATATTTAAAATCCAGTTTCTCAGTCCCTTCAGGAGTAAAAGCAAATTCTGGATTCCACTGGAATCCTTCCCAAAGATATGACTTCCACTTCTAGCCTTGAAGGGACAAAAACCACAAGCAGAATTGCACAAGGCATTGCTCATCAGAAGAGGTATTTTTCCAGAAATGGGGGTGGGGATCACATATTTCATGGGAGTAAAAAAACATTTTCAGTATGTGCGTTTTTTAAAAAGTGACTGTTTGAAGATACCCAGGAAACCGGCAATATAAGAATTTATTTCCAATTGATAAAAGGAAATCCTTTTTCTCTGACAATATTAATGCTCATAAAATCAGTGTTTCAGAAAACTCCTCTGTTTCTGGCCCAATGTGAATTTAAAGGAGCAGTTCAATATAATATTTGCCATTTTAGCATATGATGTAAATATATGGTTAATTTCTACTTGTCTAATCAGTCTGTATAAACAAACATGATGGTTTCAATCCATGGTTCAGGATGTCATAGCTATTTGGACTTGATATTTAATTGCCTGTTTTTCAAAGCTACATAAACTTATTTTCCAGTATTATGCACAGAAATTTACAATTACTTACAAAGCATATTCTCACACATTTCTTAGCTATTTGATACAATGATCTTTCTAATGTTATATTTTTCCAGTTACATTTCTACAGCTTTTAGTTAAGGTATTAAGATATTAAATATTTACTAATTCCTATGTTGAGAAGTTCTGATCTCTTTTTTTCTCCTCTATAATATGTTGTTTGAAATCTTTTTATAGACTAGCCACATGTTTCACTTTACTTTTTTCTAAATTCCTTTGAACACAAAGGTCCAAATTCAGGCCTGATGTAAGCAGGTACAGTTTCCACTGATTCCAATGACAGTTACAGCTACTTTCACCAGACTTGAATTTGACCAAATGTCAATATAAAATAAAATATTTTTCTCTTACTGTACTTATTGTTTGGGAAAAGAGTACAAGTTAAGGTATGCAGTGAATAGACATCAGTTACCTGTATGACTAGAACATTTCTGGGCAGGCTGGTATAAATTATTCCAGGAGTGAAACCATTAAAATTTGCTATTTGGCATTGTGATTCATGTTCTTGTTTGTGTTAAATGTTATACAGTGTACGAGAGCGTTGTCTAGAAGAACAAAGGAGACGGAGGCAGCGAGCGACAAAGAAAATTAGTACCTTTATTGGTACTTTTATACTTTGTTTCGCACCTTATGTAATTACAAGGTAAGTTCAAACCTATCCACTGAAATTCCATATATATTAACTCAGAAAAGTAGGACACTGTCAGATCAATAAATCAGTAAACTGAATATTAATCCACAAGTCTCCTATTTTCTCCAAAAATTTTGTCAAACATTTCCACTCTTGGGACAGAGGTTACATTTATTGAACAATGGGATTGTACATATTTTATAGCTCTTATTCTGTCCAATTCTCAGTCAGGCAATGGGATAGACTTTGACCTCAAAGTCCTAGTAGACCTGGATTTTGATCTCATACGCATCAGAGTAAATCAGGGGTAACTCCATAGAAGTCAGTGGGTCAGATGGGCCTGCATGCCTTATTCACATTGAGTAATAATTCACTCCAGAAATTGTCGTTCTGATTTAAATGAGACTCCTTACTGAGTAAGGTACTACAAAGCCTGCTTAAAGATATGATAATCTGGCTAAATCACAAAAGACTGAGATCAGAATCTGGCCCACAGACTTAAACAGGAATTTTGCCTGACTAGACAGATCTCAGTCACAAACAGAATATCAATGTTTTTATGGCTCAAAGCTAAAAACAACAACAAAATTCTTGTGATTTATGATCAGATGCCATTTTCCATCTGCTATCTTATCTTTGAATAATGGTTCTATAGGAAGCACAAAATTAATCCCATGAGATAGAAAATATGTTAAAGTTACATCTATTGAAGGACTTTACAACTTTCATTTATTATTAAAGGACTCCAGAAAATTTCCAGTGCTAGAACTGAAGAAAGGAAATCTTTTCCTGAAGTTCACTTAATGCTGTTCTAGTAAAAATAAATTATTGGAAAGTCAATAATGACCATTAATTCATAGTGTTCATAGGTGACTGAATGCAACTGTATTTATTGATAAGTTCCACTTAATAACAGCAATAAGATCCTCTGGGCAACAATTCTAAGAGGTTCTGACACTTTTTAAATGATGACAGTCATTTAGCTTTCGATCTCATGTTCTATAAAGTCAGATCTAGAGTATTTGACTTCAAGAGGCTCACTTCACTTTACACTAAAGTTTTAAACTTAGGGACAAATGGTAATTTTTTAGGTTCATCTTTATAGTAGCCTCTAGCTGAATCATGCAAGGTGCTGAGCATTCTGCCCTTGACCCAACAAAGCTCGTTAAGCACATGCTTAACTTTAAGCATGCGAGTAATCCTGTTGAAGTCAATGGGTCTATCACGTACTCCAAGTGAAGCAGATTTCTACATTGTTTATATGGATTGAGAATAGAGTGCTCAGCACTTTTTAGGATGAAGCTTCTAGTCATTTTTCTAAGCAAAAAGTGACACTAAGACATGCAGGGAAAGAGTGAGTTAATCAGTCAGGCCCTCTTTCAGCAATTCATCCTTAATTCAGCAAAGCATTTAAGCACATGCTTCCATTCAACATGTGCTTTCATGCTATGCTGAGTAGGGAAGGACTTAAGCAAGTGGGTTCCAGGTTAATGCTCTGCTTAACAGAGGCTACAAAACTGTAAATCAAGAGGTGTGGTTATTGATCTGGATTTAGAATACGCTGATCTCAAAGTAACTTTGGTTTAGTGAGGGAAAAGCTCATCTAACTGTGGTTAAAAACTGTACTTTCACTGATTCAAATAAGTATTGGAGGCAACTGTTTTGGCTCTGAAGTTTAGAGACATGCTAATTAAGGATCAGCCCCTTTAATTCATAATAAACCTCATTAACTCCAGTCACTAATATGAAACAATACATTTTATTTCTGAAGGATTTGGTCCTTATTTCTAGAATTACTAATGTAATAACATGATAGACATATCTTTCTATATTATATGCTAATATACTTCAATTTGTAATAATGCTGATAATTCATGCTTCTCTTCCTTTATGTATATCTCTGTATTTAGCTATCTAGATATACCTATCATTATTTAGTTAGATAGCATTCTTACACATCCCTTTATTTCTTCCCTGTAGTTTTTTTTAATAGGAAAATTAAAGTATTTTTATTTCAGTTTTCTGGGAGATGTGGGAGTACCATGGATTTATATGGCTTCCCACTTGCCAGTCTGTGCATATAAATACCTATTGCAGATGCTAGGGCCTTCATATTATTTTAAAATATTCAACATTTGTTCACGTAAGCAAATGCAGACTGTGTACCCATAATCTGGCCCCAAATTAATGAACTAAGCAAAAAGTAGCCCACAAGCCCTAACAAACCAACTCCCAATTATAAAAGAAAAAAGATAAGATTTCTCTTATGTCATCCTGGGACTTTTGACAAACATAAAATGCCACATTTTTCAAATCTGGTTGTCTGATCTTTGCACACAAAATCTTGCTTGTGCAAATGAACATTTGGGTTCAAAATTCCCATGAGGGGCTCGTTTTGCATCCCTGTCCATCCTGACCAATAGCCATTGACAGACTTAGTCTCCATGAGCTTATCTAATTCTTTATTAAACCCTTGTATAGTCTTAGCCTTCACAACACTCTGACAAAGAACTCCACAGGTTGACTGCATGGCATGTGAAGAAATACATCCTTTTGGTTGTTTTAAACCTGCTGCTTGTTAATTTCATTAGGTGACCCCTCATTCTTATGTTATGAGAAGGATTAAACAACACTTCCTTATTTACTTTCTCAACACACATCTCTAACATATCCTCCCCTTAGTCAGCTCTTTTCTAAAATGAAAAGTCCCAATTTTATTATTCTCTCCTCATAAGGAAGCTGTTCCATACCACTAATTTTTGTTGCCCTTTTATGTACCTTTTCCAATTCCAATATATCTTTTTTTGAGATGGGGCAACCAGACCTGTATGCAGCATTCAAGATGTGGGTCTACCATGGATTAATATGGATTCCCACTTGCCAGTCTATGCATATAAATACTTCATTTTCATAATCAACTATGAGTGGCCAGTTTTGAAAAAAAAATGACCCTCTGGTGTCATTTGAAAGCCTTAGTTGATGTGAAGTGAAGATATGACAGTGGCTAATAACAAAGGCTTTGGGGGCTCAGAACTCAGGATATAGAAAATCACACATCACTGATTCCTTGCAGAACATGACAGGTTACTCATACGCCCACTGAGGAAGCAAGACTGAATGTTAATAAGACTGCTCACAATCTCCAAAAAGCGGTCATTTTCATAGTTTTGGATATTATCCAGTGCAGTGACATTAGAACACAGCTTTGTCAAAAGGAATGCATGATCCTAATAGGCTTCCATTTCACCAGACAATAAGTTGAAGATCTGAGTGCCCAGAATTGCTTTACAACAATTTACAGAGAAATCAGCATATAGAACCAAAACTCTCCAATAAATCCTTGAAAATAATGGTCTCATCAGCACAACATATTTAACCTGAAACTATTAAGATCAAATTCTGATGTCAATGGGAGTTATGTGCAAATATCTGAGGACAGAAGTTGGCCCTTAGCAGATTGACACATACTAAAACAACAAGAATTCAGGCTGAATTGATATAATGAACTAGAAATAACCAAATTTCTGGGAAATGAATGGATTTTTTTCTGATAAGATCATCTAAGGCCCAGAAAATGTTTTATCTCACTTATTCATGATAAAATATTTGAGACTACCTGCTCTATATTGTGCTTTTCCCATAAGTCAGTTCTCAAATTATAGCCAGGAAAAGCAGGTGTTTTGGGACATCACTGTCTAAGCTTTTTTATGTAGTCAAATTCCAAAGGGGTAGCCATGTTAGTCTATTGTAGAAAGACAACAGAGTCTTGTGGCACTTTTAAAGACTAACAGATTTATTAATCGCATGAGCTTTCGTGGGAGAAAATCCCACTTCGTCATTTTCTCCCACGAAAGCTCATGCGATTAATAAATCTGTTAGTCTTTAAAAGTGCCACAAGACTCTGTTAAGCTTTTTTAGTGTGTTTGCAGTAAAAGCTTACCCTACGACAAATGTTTAGACACAGAAGCATGCACTGACTTGACTTTAATACAAAGGAGTTTCACTGTATAGTGCCTGACTAAAAGATTAATGGCTTAAGCTTCAAACTAAATATTCTCTCCTATGTACTGGAAGTGAAGTTAAACGATTTATTATCTACATGACAGCTTGCGCTTTCGAATAATTATAAACTTCTAAAATATTAACAAAATATTACAAGAAATACAACTTCAAAGCATTAAGGCGTTTGAAGATCACACAGTATTATGAAGGCTTATAAGAGCAACTAATGGAATTATGAAGATAAAACTGTGGAATTTAATTTACAGGTGGCACTAAAATATTAATTCTGCCTCACTGAAGTGGCACTTTTGGGCTGTAGTGTCTTTTGAAAATTGAAACTGGATTCATAGACTTTCTCCTCATCATTAGGGGGAAAAAATCATCTTTCAGAATGATGACAAATACAATATGCCTTAAATATCCACCATGGAATTGTCTGTACTTTGAAAAATATTTAGCATTGGACTCTGTGTACATTTATATGCCTGTGGTTTTATTATATATGTAATAAAACCACAGGCATAGAAATATATACATAGTTGCCAAAAATAATGTTCTCTGTGTTATGGAAAATGTAAGTTTCGGGGACACAAACATAATTTAATAAACCGTTAAAAATTCTGTTAATAAAAGCAAAGGCTTTTTCATAAGCCTCAATCATTGAAGAAGAAAAAAAATCAGTGACTCTTGGATTGCTACCTCCAACTGTCTACTTGATGTGCTTTTAGGGAAGATTGATTATAATTCATGGAATTGATTGACACAGGGTCAAACGCAAACATCAACTTCACATCTGGGCTATTGAAGGCATCCACTGAATTTAATCAAGTTTGATCAAACTATCAGAATATGAAACAGCCCATCCCAGTAAAGTATTCTGTAGTTACTAGAATTTGAATAATTCATTCTTCTCCTATATGGTCTCTTGATCTCCTCTCCACATTTTAGTGTAGCTCCTGAGAGAGTAATATATAGCCAGTTACAAACAATTCTAGAAAGGCTATATGAAGTAAAGATAAGAAAACCTAAACAAAACTTTAGCTCATGGGCATCTTCAACGTGAAGGGGTCCTGGTTATATGTGATGGAAAGAAAACCCCATCTGAAACTAGAGAGTTAAGCCACAACCAATATCCAACTATTTGAAAGGTAATCTAATGTAGAGGACAGCACTTTTGGGTTTAAACTCAATAGACAAACGTCATCTTTAGTTGCTGCCCTTGGGTACTGATTCCACTTAATGGTCTTAGTTCATATACATCTAAACATCAATGGGAATGTCTACACTTACTAAAATTAGCTTGAATTAGCTCAATTCGAACTAGAAAATTTAGTTCAAACTAAGCAAGTGCCATTCATGTTCGAATTACTGATCCCCATTGATTTCAATGGGCTGATTAGTTCGAACTAAGAAATTAGTTCAAATTAACATGGTCACATTGGTTAATTCGAACTAGTTAGTTGGAATTAAGCCTTACTTCTAATGCCCTATTCGAAGTTATTAGTTCGAATTAAGGAAGCCTTTAATTCAAACTAATTAAAGCCTAGTGTAGCCATGGCTTTAGTTAGTTCGAATTAAGCTTCCTTAATTCCAACTAACTTGCCAGTGTGGGCATAGGCAATGATATTGGCAGCAGGTGACGGCAACAGCTCAAAGTGCCAGTAACTACACTGTGCAATGCACATACGGTCAGAATTCGAAGGCACATTTGTCAACTGATTTTAAAATGAAAAGCCCCACGTATCTTGAGAGTTTTATCATCTGGATATGCATTTGGAAACTGTGAGAACAAAAGTGGTTTTCAGAGCAAATTTTAAAAAATCATGAAAACTGGCATGTTGGAGCGTATAGCTAGCACAAAGATAAAGTTTCATTTGGGGAAAATTCATTTCAGTTGAATTCCAAATGACAGGCTATAGATTACTTGAGCTACTAACATGGGGTCCAGCTTTCTGCTGTGTCAACTCTTAATTCCCTTTCTTTCACTGTTCCTGCAACATCCAAGATCATATTAGGAAACTCTTCTGTTCATATAACCAAGTCCCACTCCAACTAATACAACACAGAATTTTAATACTAAGGTAGAGCACTCAGAACTCTTTTCATTATTATTTTTTACATTACAGAAGTGCCTACAGGCCCCAAATGAGACCATGGCTCCATTACTGCCTCAAAATGACCTTGACAAATTGGAGAGATGGTCTGAAACCAACAAGATGACATTCAGCAAAGACAAATGCAAAGTACTGCACTTAGGAAAGAAAAGTTAAATGCAGAGCTACAAATTGGGGGAATCGCTGGCTTGGCAGTAGTACCACCGGAAAGGATTTAGTAGTTATAGTGGATCGTAAATTGAACATGAGTCAACAATGTGATGCAGAGTATTAACAGGAATGTCATATGTAAGACATGGGAGGTAGTTGCCCTGCTCTACTTGAAATTGGTGAGGCCACACCTAGAACACTGAATACAGGTCTGGGTACCACACTTTAGGTAAGGTATGGATAAACTGAATAGAGTTCAGAGAACAACACTCATGAAAAAAGGTTTAGAAACCCTCACTCAAGAGCAAAGGTTAAAAGAACCTGAGTAAGTTCAGCACTGAGAAAAGATGACTATGGGAGGGGACCAGATAACAGTTATAAAGAGAACAATGATCAATTGATCTCCATATCCACTGAAGACAGGAGAAGTAGTAATGGGCTCAATCTATATTAAGGAATGCTTAGGTTAGATATAAGGAAAAAATTTCTAGCTATAACAGTAGTTAAGATCTGGAATGGGCTGCCAAAGGATGCTATGGAATCCTTCTTATTGGAGGTTTTTAAGATCAGGTGGAACAAACATTTGTCAGGGATAGTCTACTTGGACCTCTCAAAATCCCTTCCAGCCCTACATTTCTATGCTTCTGAACTAGATGCTGTATATATACATTGGGTATTTCTACACTTTGCAGCAGTGTCTTGTAGTGAAGATACCTTCCCATGCTGACAGGAGAGTTTTTCCAATCTGCGTAGGAATTTCTCCTCCATGGGAGACATTACTTATGTCAATGGGAGAAAGCGTCCCATGAACATAGTGCTGGTTCAGCTGGTACAATTTCATCACTCAGGGGTGTGAATTTTGTATTGTAGACAGGGCAAAGTAAGAGACAGTTCTTGTGCCAAAGAGTTTACAGTCTAAGTCAGGGGTCAGCAACCCCCAGCATGTATGCCAGCAGTGGCCTGCAAGCCCACTCCGAGTAACATGCGGTACCCTGTGGTTCCCTGGAAATTGCCCCTCCTACTCCTGAAAGCCACACCGGGAAGCCCCTCTCCACGGTGTGCCTGGGGATGGGTCTCCAGGCAAAACCCAGAGAAGGGCTGCACCAGGTGGCTTCTTTCCATGGTGTATCTGGGGACCCATCCCCAGGCACACTCCGGAAAGTAGTCGCCCAAAGTGGTTCCCCTCCGCAGCACCACACATCCCAGCTGAGAAAAGCCACCTGGAGTGGCTCCTTTCAGCAGCAGCTGGGGCAAGGGTCCCCAGGGACTCTGCAGAAAGAAGCTGCTCTGGGCTTCTTTGAGTAGCATGCCTGGCACCAGCCCTCGCCATGGCTGCCGCTGAATTTTCAGCAGCAGTCACTTTTTTCCCCCCCAGAGGGGTCCTCCAGCACAGCTGAGGGGTCAGGGAAGAGGAACGGGCACAGAAGTCAGCAAAGGTTACCGACTCCTCATCTAAGTAGACAGGACAAACACAGCATGGGAAGGGAAAGAGAAGCACAAAGAATTGAAATGACTTGCCCAAATTCAGTAGCAAAGCCAGTTAAGGAACCCATCTCTCCTTAATCCCAATCCAGTGTCCTAACCTCTAACCCATGTTCCTTCTTAATACTTCTAAAAGCATGATTGAGAGAGGCATTAGCCAAGAGATGAACAAATGAAGGGAGAAGACATATACATTTATAAGATGGCTGTATCAGACAAAGCTGTGTTTAATGCTGCTTTAGAAACTAAGCCCAAGTCACACTCTCTGAAACAGTACTGTTTCTTTTTTTAAAGCAACAATCCCATTTTCCATATTGTTCAGGGAGGGTTGGGGTGGGGGAATGGAGGGGGCTACTGAAAAATGATTTCAACAGAGATTTCATTTCCCAGCACTCATCAGGGCATTTTGGTCTCAGGTAGCAGACATGTATCTTTTCAAATACTGTTCTCGAAAAATCAATTTTTTTTCAACAATTTTGGACACATATTGAACAGAGCTGCCCTTCAGTGCTTCTCAAAGACATGGCAAGAGAAAAGCCTGCAGAATATTTAATATTGTCCTGTCAACATTGCCTGAAATACCACAACATGAAGTATTTATATTTGAATCAGCACAAAATGAAGTCACTTTCTTGTGCACAGAACTGGGCATCCAGTTATAGTGCTCCAATAACCCGCACAAGGAGGTGAGCATGTAACTTCCAGTTATAATAAAGCCAGCTGGGTGAGGAACCTATGTTCTATGTTGAAACTAGCCCTTGTTTCTGCTTTATTGTAAGAACTGAACAATACAGACCAAATCCATCTCCCTAATCCAACTGGTGTACCACTACTCTTTTGCTGTTTCCATCTGTACTCTTATGTCTCTCTCTTAGTAACACTTTCCCCCCTGTTTCTTGGCAGACTGGTAGAATTAACATCCATAGTCCCTATCAGTTCTCACTGGGGAGTCATTTCCAAGTGCTTGGCTTACAGCAAAGCTGTTTCAGACCCTTTTGTGTACTCTCTGTTACGACATCAGTACAAGAAGACATGGAAGGACATAATAAACAAGATTCTTAAGAGAAGCTCCATAAATTCCTCAGCTCTCACAAGAGAATCACACAATCGGAATATATTGCAAACCACCGAATGAGGAAGCCAGCACAGAATCCCCAGGAAAGATGGAAGAATGCAAGGGAGTGGGGGATGGGGAAGTAACATGTAGCTATCATTAACTAACAATGGTTATGAAAGTTATTCACTGAAGCTCAAAGTGTAGCTTGTACCTCATCAGCAGCCCATGTGCCAGCTTTCATAGTGAACCTGGCTGCTTCACGCATCCTTCCTTTGACATACAGTGTTGTAATTGTATCTGAACCTGTAGGCTCTCTGAATACAAATAGCCCACTGTCTTCAATGCAGCCCATAAAGGGTAAAATCCTGTCCTGATCTTAGGGAACCATACAAGTGGCAGCAGCAAAATGTTGCAGGGTCCATTTTAATGCTACTCTAAAAAGCTGCAGCATGCATCCCTGCCTTGCACATGTTGCTGGGGTGTGATGCTCCACCCAATATGCCTTGCTAGAACTACAGAATGATGGTAACTTGACTGCTTGAGTAGATCCCTATGGAAAAGCTTGCTAGAGCTTAATAGAAAATTATATATCTGTTTAATCTATGTACTTATGGCCCATTTGTTTTAGTAGCTGATAACCTTTTTTTGATGGGCCTTTTTGAACTGTCCTGTAGAGCTGAACACAGAATGATGTTTTCTCTAGAATGCTACAGGATGATTTAATACAAGGTGATCTTTCCTTAGTAAATCCTGTAGGTTCTCAGTGTAAGTTCTATAGAACCTTCTTGGTTTCATCCCCGTGAAATTCTAGAGGACTTTTCCATAGGATGTACAAGGATGAGGGGATAGGATACTTACGTCCCAACCCTTTCATGGATGCCTGAACTGCATAAGAAAGGATTTTATCCAATGACTGCAGGACTGGCCTCATTTCCCAGAGAGTTTTCAATGAGTCTCTAATCATTTTCTTCATTGAAACTTTATTAATTATGAAATGTTTTAAAATTTTTATGTTTTTGGTAGTTGTTTTTGGAGAGAAGTAGGGGTTGGATTGAAGTAGAAATAGGCCCCGACTGAGCTCTGTGTCTAAACTTCATGACTTCAAAATGAACTGGGCCAAAAATCCTGGATCCAAACTCTCCTAAATTTGTGGTCCAAACTCTGTATCAAAGATCTGAACATCTCAAATTGCAGGGTGTTAGATTCAGCCACTTATGAAGTTAGTTCAAGCTGCAGACTTCAGTCTGAATGCAGTTTTGATGGTGGCCCTAGCTCTCTTTTACAGCTACGGTTTCTTCTCAGTCTTTTATTAAAGAACAGCTGTGTCATTAGCAATCACTTCATTAGGAATCACTTCATTTTCAGTTCAATCAGTTGTTAATGTAGATACATGAATTGGCAAAGCATTCAGAAAAAATCAAGACAATACAATGTAAAATATTTCTATGGGGATTCCATTCTGTCTGTTGCTTTGGTTCAGTACTTAGAATAAGAATCTTTACTGAGCTCAGCACCACACTGTTTAGTATGTATTATTCAGCTGACTTTATTCCTTTAATTCTAACTACAGTTGGTAGAGGACTTCATAATTAAGTGACACATACATATCTGATCCTGAAACCATCATCCAGCCATTCATTCAGAATTATATTCATTGATCATTTTGACTGCATAGCTGATCAGCAACTGTTCTTTTGATTCATTGAAAACCAAGATGGCACAAGATTATTTCTGCATATTCCAAGAGTTTTGCCAGTTAACTGATATGTAAAAAAAAAAAAGAATAGTAACTAATCAGTCCTCATTTCTGTTATTGTAGTTTTAAAGTTAATTGGCAGCAATTCATGTCCTCATTAAGACAAGATTAATTTTAATTCAAGTACAGTTGGTTTAAAAAAAAACTAACATGGCATAGATGTTTGCTAAATATTGCAAAAAAAATGTCTGTAACCTTAGACCGCTCCACAAAGCCAGATGAATGTTTTGGTAATAGTATGATTGCAGATTTGTAACCAGAGTACATCTGGAATTGAATGAATATAGTGAGACACCTTCATTCATATGATTGGCATCTCCATACAATTGGCATCTTCCAATAATGGTTCAAGTCTTTAACGAGACTGAAATCTTATTGCTCTGTTTACATTCTTCAGCTAAATATGTACCTAAGGGCCACATTGAGCCAATTTGGCTCTTTGCTCTGGAGGGCTTAAATTCATTCTTGGAGTAAGGCAGGCAATGCTACTTTCCTCCCATATATTTCTGCAACATGTGGGGGAACTTAATTCTGATCTATGGACTCCATTACCAGAGGCTAGTATGCTAAATAAAGGTATTGTCTTCGGAAGTGTGGGCATACACACATACCAACCAGCTCTGTCTATTTTTTGGAATCACTAGTCTCTTATCACTGTCCCACCTATGCAAGGTAGGTTGTAGCTGCTTCCTGCAACCTCTTGCATCTTGGGAGAATGTACATTATTGAAGCTTCTGCAAGAGCCTGATTTAAAGCCCACTGAAGTTAATGAAAGTCTTTCCACTAACTCCATTTGTCTTTAATCAGGCCTCAGGTATCCATGGGGGCATTAGCCTGCATCAAACCTGGTGAATTTAGCCATTGCTCAATAGAGATGCCTCTACTACAGTAAAGTGAACATAAACAGGCACTGCCATACTCTAGATGAAATAGTCAGCAAGAGAGATTGACCACTACACCACAAATAAGTATTCTCATGTTAACTATTAATAATCAAATCAATCATATAACTACATAAAAACAGTTACAGGATTTAAATAAATTTCCTCTGATCCAAACACCCAAGTTTAGATCCTCCCTCCCAAACTTAATTGTCTACCTCATCTTAATAATTTGATTTATCAGGGTTAACATGATTTTCTCAGGTGCAATAAATAGTAACATCCTGTTCGGTATTTGTTTAAGGTTTTATTTTAATGGCTTGATTACATTCTGATAAGAGTTGGGGAGAATAACTAAACCATTAGTCGGTTTAGAAACAGTAAATGGTATAATACAGATAATTCCAACGATCATATTTATTTAAGCAAATTGTAACTGGTTGTTTTATGGCCCATTCCTGTTGTCAATCTGTGTCTGGAACTGCTGTTGAAGTTAGCAGAAGTTTTGTATGCAGAGCCAGAATAGAACTGGTTAAATATTCAATACTGTCTGCACAGAGATTATCTTTGAATGATGGCTCTCTTTTAAACAAAAAAAAAAAAAAAAGAGTGAGATGACTTCCCAGCCAACTTTCACTAAAATTATTAAGATGGTTAGTAAAAGACAGAGAAGAATATAGATGGATTTGTTTCATTATTACTACATATCACACTCAGTCCCTGGCTGATTCATGTGTCTTTATGAGCAATAAATCTCTCCCCCTATATGTTGTGAAACAATTTATCTTTCTTTCATGGTGCCTTTCTTCTAGAATTAACCTTATAAAAGAAGCAAATTTCATTTCCTCATACTTGCATTTTTTAAACTTGATACAGATATCTGACACATTACCATATTTCTAGCACAGGAGATGAGCTAGAGCTCTAAATGCTGCTGCTCAATAAACTGACTCAATATACAAAATAAAAGTGATATCTTAACATTTTACTGATATTCTGTAGGATGCTAGAAATATGATTCAGTGGCTCATTAAGTGCTAGATATTAAGCTGAATTCATATATGGACAACAGGCAAAGTTTTCTAAAATATGTGCCTGAGTGTTGAATGTACATGATAGTTACTGTGTGTCTATCTATTATCGCACATGCTATATGATACTCTTGCTCCAGTGAGTTAGAATAATGATGGCAAAGGGAATGCACAATACTTTATTTCTGACCATGAAGCGAAATTGCAGTCTTCCTGCCGGAAGCACAAACATGTATATGTGTTATGTGTATTTGTTATTTTAAACTATTTGAATATTTTTTGAAGTGTGCATAAAATATGTTCACTAAACCTTGCATTGCATCTGCAAAAGTCTACAACTGCCTGTGTAATATGAAGGTTTTTTTTTAATTTGCAATTCTATATGCAATATGCATTTTCCACATGCATGTCCAGTTATCCATCTTTCTTCTCCTGTGCAACTCTGTGATTTGCAGACAGAACTTGAGTGGATATTTGTGAAAATTTAGCCCAATATGTCACGTAGCTTTTTAAAAGCCTGAGCTTCTTTTATGTTCATTTTCATTTCAGGGAGCCATAGTTGCTCTAAACCTCAGCCCTATTGGAATGCATGTATCTGGGTAAATAATACTTTGCAAAGCATAAAAGATTGAAATTGATCATTCCAGTAAATAATAAGGGCCAGTTTTTCAACTGGCATAAAGTCATCATAATTTTATTAATTTCAAAAGAGCTACAACTGATTTATAGCTGCTGAGGCTTTGGCCCCATACATATATATGTATGTTTAGGTGCTGGAAGATTCGGATACCTAGTGGGATTTCCAGAAATGCCTAGGCACCTAATATCCATTATAGGTGTCTAGGCACTAAATCCCACTAGGCATCTAGCTGCATCTTCAAGTTTTTAGACAACTAAAAAAATCTGGCCCTAGGTATACAGGGTGTGTTTGGGCTCATTGAGAAAAATAACAAAGGTCCCTCTCATTTCAGTGGTCCAAGATCAGACCTATTTTATGAGAGTTCCTGCAGTTCCCAATGTATGTTTTCTAAATATTAGAAACTAGGTATTCAAAAGATCCTGGGCAAGTTCTCTGAACGTGACCCTTCCTGACATTGCTCCCAGTTTCTGAGTTAGGATTCTACCATCCAGTTTCCCTATTGAAAGCGGGAAGAGGGAAGTGGCTCAGGCAGTCTGATTAAATAGCCAAACTGGTATCTAAAACTTAACCTCCAAACTCTTGTAGTTCATCATTCACTAATTTACTATTCAGTTTTTAGATATGCCAAGCACCCAAGGTTCTGAATATCTACTCCAGTACACTTTCAGTTTCCATAGTACATCTTTAACACAACAGGTTGGAGACTGCTGCCCACTCAGTATGGGAATCATTAGCCAAAACTAAATCCAGATAATCTAGTAAAACTCAAAAGAAGAGACTCCATCTTTAAGCCACTCATACCATCACTATTACAGATCATGTAGTACCATACAGAAGTTTAGTAATGCCCTGATTCGTCAAACACTTATGCATGTGCTCTAACAGGGACTAGACAAGTGCTTAAGTGTTTGCAGAATCAGGGCCAAGGATAAAGTGCTAGCCTTAAACCATAAAAAGTAATTAAAAAAAAAGAGAGTTAAGTCAGGCCACTTAAGTCTTTTGTGCATGAACTTTTTATTAAAACCTCCTGCTAAAAGAAAGGTGTCCCTCAAGCAGATGTATGAGTTCATCTAGTAGGAAGAGCTGTTAGGGGCTATCCCAAAATTTTTTCACTCCCCCTCTCTCTGTCATTTCTGTGTATCATGTAAATATGTATTTAGGGTTTACTTTTTCTAAATGAAACATATGGCAATGGTTGTTATGGTTTATCGTATATATTTATATTTATAATGAAGATGATTGGCCCAGTAGACTAATTGCCCCTTCAAGAATATGTGTACTGAAAAGAAAATACATGGCTAGTGATATATCATGTGTACTACACCATGCATGTGCAGTAATTCTGTGTAGTAAAAATATGAAACTTTGTTTAAGAAGTGTTATCACACATGGTTTCAATGTACCTGAAAGGCATAAGGTCACATAATTGACTAATGTTCTACAAAAGCTGTATTTGAAAAAAAGTCATATTGTTGTAGTTATTGTTAAATGCTGGAAAACTATCTTCCAGTTATTTGTATACCTGGAGCTTAAAAATATTCAGTATTTTAAAAAATTATATGAACATTAGAAAACCTCCAAAACCACCAACCAGCTCTTTGGTATCAGCTCAGCTAGAATTCCTCAAGAAAAACTAAAAATAGTGCTTTATAATGACAGTGCAAAGACAGCCCCAATAATAAGAATACTAATATAAGGCCTGTTTACATTTACACTACTAAAGACAGTCCCATTGATTTTAATTACTTTGCTCTGATGCTCTAATCCAAAACCCACTGAAGTCAATTTAAAGACTCCTGTTGCTTTTAACCGTCTTTGGTTCAGGTCCTTATAGAGCTTTTTTTATCTTCAGATCTCAAAGCCTTTTACAGAGAGTTGTTATCCCTGCTTTGCAGATGTGGTAACTGAGGCACAGAGATGTTAACTGTGAAAACATCCAGAGAAATGGATGGTCACTTGATACAAAACAAAATTAAGTGAATTGCCCAAGATTACACAGAAGATCAGTGTCAGTGTCAAAACAGATTCCACGTTCCCTAATTCCCAACCCCCAGCTCATCCCAGTAAACCTTCTTACCTGAGAGTGTAAAAATGGAGCTGCTATACTAAAGAGAACCAAGAGGGCTTCCCCAGAGGAGATATATGAAAAGTCAATATCACAAATTGCCTTGGAAAAAGAGAGAAATATATATATAAAAGAGGTGCCTTGATTTATCTTTATTTATATACAGGGCATTTTTCTAAATATCAGAATTTTTTTCCACAATGTTTTTATTTTCTTAAGATCATTTTAGAAAACAAAATTCCATAGACTTGGCAGTTACTAGCAAATCACTTCTGAATTCACACAGGAATGTAACATATTGCCACTGTTTCCAGATACAGTTTGGTTTAAAAAAACAAAAAAAAAACCCCACAAAACACTTTTCCTCAGGAGTAGATTGTTTTGAAAACAGTGATTTAGGGCCCAATCTTACAAACCTTTACATAAACCCCAATGGGATTACTTGGATGAGTAAAGTTCATCCATATGACTTAAGGTTTAAGGACTGGGCCTTTGTGTTTTAATAACTATCAAAGATGTTTATTTCCATGTCTACCAGTAACGAGCAAGTTTGATTTAAGGTAGTTCTTAACAGCTACTGTACTTGGAGAATGTGTTGACTACGTCAGTATTAAATGTGCCATGTCATTTCAATTTATACTTGGGATTCTTAAAACTATTTTTTTGTCGGATAACAACAGTGTGTTTATAGGGACTATTTATTCAGAAAAAGCTTCTAAATAAAATATTTCTAAATTTCATAGAGAAAGTTTACATAAAAATAAAAGTTGAGTGACAAAACAGAAGACTGCCATATACATAAAAAATTTCCCAGGTAGACTAAATGATATACTCCTTTATTCTTTTTGTCCTGATTTATGTTTCAGATATACGGAATCATTTGTGTAAAGACAGACAGACAGACAAACTTACTCTGTTAAAATAGTACCTTGAATTTAAAAAAAACAAATAAGATTACATACTGATGTAAGTAATTTACATGTTTTGAACAAGAGGCCTGTGTTGCCTGTTCTGTTTACAATGGTTTGTGCTTTGTGAATACATATGAAATGGTGTAATATATTTTTATTATCTAGAGTCAATTGTTAATACAGAAATATATATGTATATTGTGGTTTTGTTACGCTGTTATAAAATGTGATTCTATCATTAAATGAACCCGTGTGAGCAATTTTTATATAAAAGTTTGCACTTAAAATGTTTTCCGTCTTGCTTATTGAAAAAGTGGAGATTGTTTATTTTCATTTGATTGCAATGACAAAATGATCTTGTTTCATGAATGGGTAACTGGTACAGAATACACTGTAATAAAGATATACTTTTTCAGCCATTATGAGAACCATAGATATACGGATTAGGAATCAAATCCTCAATAGTAGTGACTTCAGCTGGTTCCCACCCTGTTATAGCCGAGGAGATGAGCTCTCCCTCTGATCTCAGTCTAACCAGGGGCAGTTTCAGGAGACAGGCCTATATGCGAATTTGTCTCAGAGCAGCAATACACCTCACTTTTGACTGGACCACCAGGTTAAAACATTTCCTGATTCTCCATCTGTACTGTCTCAAGCAGCTCCATCTGGGTTGGCCCATGATTCTGGGTCTTCTCTGGAAACTGGGACCAGCTAGTGAATTCAGTAAGAGAACAGCTTGATCAAATCAGAGTATAGTTTGTTTATTTATGCATAGGAATATCGCAAGCTGGGGGGGGAGGGAGAAGAGGTAAAATAATGAAAACCTAAATGTATGTTGTCGTATCTAAACTCACCTTTCCCTTGCCAGTTTATGCAGAATCCTTTTGACCTGTACACCTCACATGCTTTGGGTGGGGCAGGCTGCAGACTCTGCCACTTTGATGGTCTTTTCTCCCAGTCATTTTTGCCCTCAGGACACAGGTTGCCTTTTATCCATGTTACAGATCTTTTGTTCGGAAGTTCCTACACAAAGATTTCCTGAAATTTCAAGCAGGGCTCCTGAACCTAATTAAATTGGTTTATGCATTTCTCCAATGGGGGTAGAAAAAAAGTCTTCATCCCCAGTGTTGCCATTTGAGGCCCAAGGAATTGCCTCTGTCTGCATGTAATGTTACAGTCTTACAGCCATTCCTCCAAGAGAGCTCCTAGCTACCTATTAGCTAACAATACAATAACTGAAAGCCCATAGAGAAATTGCATTCATAAAAATAAATACACATGACTGTCAAGTTCTTCAAATGCCTATTCAGAGTTCTTGACAGGACTGCGCCCTGTGGGCTAAATCTGTTCTGTTCCATACATCAGGTCACTGGATGGTGGGTCTGCTTTCCTAACAGGTGTAGAATCACCATAGTGGGAGAGCAGAAGAACTGTAAGAGAATTTAGCTCTCCCATTTCAGACAGAGTCAGCAAATCTATGTACGCTGTGGGGTTGGTTCCTATTTACCTCCTTTGTTTCAAGAAATTCATCAAATAAGTTTTTATTTTCTAGCTCCCCATAAAAGCTGGGTTTAAGGCAATGCAACAAATGTGGCTGAATGCAGAGTTTTCATTTTGTTAGACTGCACTTGAAGTCTGATGAGCTGTACAGAGTCCATGCAAAGGAGCCAACTTCCTTGATGAATCCATGATGAAGGTGACCTTCTAATGACTGCTTGGGAATAAATCAATTGGAGTGCAGAAAACAAACAAAAGTTTTCAATTAAGGGGGTGAAGGAGAGTGATGGGGTTGTCATGGGAGGAACAGAGAGAGAGACATGGTGAAAAATAAGAAGATTTGAAGAGGATAGGAAACTAAAGAGAGGTTGGTAAGATGCAGAGCCATGGAGAGAGAGAGGTAGAGGGAGGAAAAGAAAGGTATGGGGGACCCTGGAGAATAAAAGAGGGATTTTTGTTGCACTACTGTTGTGATTATTGGTGCACCTCAATCATAACTTTGAATCCAAATGCCCCTGAGCTTTGGAGTAGAGAGAGAGGAGGGGACGAGATCCCTATTTGAATGTTTCAGCTCAGAGCCATCTCTACTGGAATTTAAGTTTGTAAAATACAGTTTTTTAAAGCTGGAAATAAACACAATAATATAATTGCTCAAGTGAAAAGTTAATCATTTTGGTCCCCTAAGGAGTTAGCAAACACTAAACTGGGGGGAAAAAGTCATTTTCTGTGCAAAGTTTAAAAAAAAAAAAAAAACCCAAAACCCAAACAGAACAGAAGTCCCTGAACAGGAATGTCTGAAGGGCCAATCAATAAATCTATGAATACAGAAAATCATTTTTTGCTTAAAAAGTGAAAAGGAGGTGGGGTTAGGGGGGGGGGAAATCAGGAGAAAAATTTCAGTACACCATGATGTGGAAGAATGCAGATTGTGCAATGAAATCCAACAGGATAGAATAATAGTAAGAGAATATCATGGAGAAATAGGAGGTGCTTTCAGATTAAAAAAAAATGTACGGTGAGACCAAAGCTATGTATAGAATCTTAGGAACACCAGAAGAATATACATGGATTGTGTTACTAGAGATAGAATAGTCTGAAATCACAGAATTTATCCTTCTTGCCCAGCTCTCTTTTCTGAAATAGTACAACACACACAAAAAAGTTCCACTAAACTAAGTTCTAGGAGGCAAAAGGAGATGAGGTCAATCAAAATGTTTTGGCTTGAAAACCAATGAACTATTTTTATTGATTTTTACCTTTTGAAACTTTTAATATAAAGTACCTACAAGTTTTCTTTCAAAAAGTCATTTTGAAATGAAAAATTGCAACTTTCTGGAACAGAAAATATCAAAAGAGACCACTTCAACATAACAAAAATGCTTCATTTTGGGTCTGACATCTGTTCAGTGGAAACCATGACATTTTAGTAATCAATCAGAAAACAAATTTCAGTTAGTTATGTAATCTCACCATCACTTGTCCAATTGTGTCACCATTCTTGTGTTTTCATATTTGAATACCTTTTCCATATATTTATTAGAAATATTTGTAAAATAAAGTCAGTCTCAAAAGTGTCTATGTCACTTTTGAGAGTGGGACTTACGCTCAGCATAGGATGCAAGATCAGTCCTTCGTGTAGCAAGGTGAGGAAAAGTCAACAGCTGCATCACACAGAATAAAATAAAAAAATTTAGGCTATATTATGCTCTCACAAAAATGAGAAACTCAACTAGCTTCAGTGGAGTTGATGGTATGATTCTGGTTTTATACAAGTGTAAATGAGAACATAATTTGTCTGTGAAGAAAGTGACCTAACTCCTTCTGAGACCACTCAGACATCATCGCTCTTGATCCTATGCACACAATGGGCCAAATCCTGATTTTGGACATGTCCAAAAAGAAGCTCTTGACATCTACAGAGCTCCATGTATGCATCCAAGGACAGAATTTCACCCATTGGCTGTGTCTACACTGGTAAATTAAGTCGACTTAAGCTTGGCTTAAGTCGACTTAATGTGCCCTGTGTCTACACTAGACTTTGCTTAAGTTGACTTAAGCAGCTTGCTTAAGTCGACTTAAGGAAAATAAAGTCGACTTAATGAAAATTAAGTCGACTTTATTAAACCACCTTTCTA
>ML685755.1:17943058-17994167 GCA_007922175.1 Pelusios castaneus
ACTTAGTTAAGTTGACTTAGTTAAAGTCGACTTAAAAGTGTAAGTGTAGACATAGCCATTGTTTGTAGAAAAATGAAAGTGCATACAAGTGACTTGGCAGAATATAAAAAAAAAATTTTTTTAAATCACAACTGAATACTTTTATATTCCCTAAACTATGGGTCTCCCAAAAGAACATCCATCTTATTTACTGACTTTCTGATAATATTCATCTCCACATGTGAGCAACTCACAGACATTAATATATATAATATGACATTATCTCACAGAGGCAGAGAGGCATAATAAAATTCAGGTTAGAAAATATTTAGATGTATTTAAGTTGGCAAGGCCTGATGAAATTCATCCTAAGCTACTCACAGAACCAGCTAAAGCAATTTTGGAACCATTAGTCATTATCTTTGAGAATTCCTGAGGATCGGGTAAAGGTGCAGACTGGTAAGGGTAAAGATAGTGAACTGGGGCATTTTAGCAACCAACCAGGTGTCCAAGGCACTGCCAGCCATTGGGATGAAGTATCAAATATTCCATTTGCTGCTTTTTAGTCATTTAGGCCTCTGTAGAGATATACGAGGCAAGCTGGGAAATGGGGGGAGGGGTCAGAAAATGAGAACAAAGCGAATTTGACTCTGTGTTCTCTCTCTCTCTCTCTCTCTCTGAATAAGTTGGGGTGAATGTCTGTGAAAAACACAAAGTCTGGATATATGCGGAAATTATTGTTAGACTTATAGTTTAAGACAGCTTGCTTAACAAGTTTTTTTTTAAGTGACATATCTCTGACTCCTGTTTCTGCCCAGTGATCGATTTGCTTGCTCAGCTATGTAACATTCTTTTGATTGACCCGTGTCTAACTTCTGAAGTACAAAAAGGAGGCAGCAAACCTTAGTCCGGCTGGTTGCTTTGTGGACACATTGAAAAAATCTCTAGGCACAGACAGAAGGACAGGCCATCCAGAAATTTGTGGCCAATTCACCCAAAGACTGCCTCAGACTTGTGAGGTAACTATAAAGTTTTGGGGTATTCTAAACACTTACTGTATTTGTATGTGCTTAAAACTAATAAGAGGAGAGTTCTGGTAAAGTTAATTCCAAGTGGGAATTGCTAAAGACCAATGAAGTAAAGCTTTAGGTTAAGAGCACTTGTTTTGACTTGTCTGTGCCAGCTATATACCAGGATGAGGTATTCTGTGTCCTTTGGTTTATTTCCTGATGTTGAAGACGTCAAAAGGAATCCTGGGTAACAACAGTTCCTACCTTTAAAGAGAGGAGCAAAGAGGACCTAGGGAAATACAAACTAGTCAGCTTAACTTTGAATCCCGGAAAGATAGTGGATAAAATCATTAAACAATCCATTTGTAAGCACCTATGGGATAGTAGAGTTATAAAGGAACAGCCAGAATGGAAGAGTCAAAAAGAAGCATGCCAAACCAACATAATTTGCTTCTTTGCCCAGAGCATGGGATGGGGTTGAGATGCTGTAAATATGATTTATCTTGATTTTAGTAAGGCTTTTGACACAATCCCATACAACATGTTCATAAGAAAACGGGAAATGCAGTCTCGATTAAATTGCTATATGGTTGATGCAAAATCAGTTGAAAGAGCATACTCAAATAATAGTTGTCAGTGGTTCACTGTCAAACTGGGGGAAATGTATCTAGTGCTGTCCCATGGGAGTCTATCTTGGGTCAGGTACTATTCAATATTTGTATTAGTTACTTGGATAAGAAAGTGGACACTATGCTTATAAAATTTGCAGATTTCACCAAATTGGAGGGGGTTGCTAGTATTTTGAATGACAGGATTCAATTCAAACCTTGACAATTTGGACAATTGGTCTGAAATTGAAGAGATGAAATTTGATTAAGTGCATAGTACTACATTGGAGAAAAGTCACATGCATCTACATAATGGGGAAATACTGCCAAAAAGGATCTAGGGGTTATAGTAGATCGCAAATTGAATATGAGGCAACAATGTCATGCAGTTGGGAAAAAGGCAAATATTTCAGAATGCATTGACAGGAGTATTGCATTTAAGACAAAGGATGTAATTGTCTCTTTCTATTCAGCATTAGTGAGCCCTCCTCTGGAGTACTGTATCCAGTTCTGGGTGCAACACTTTAAAAAAGATGTGGACAAAATAATAAAATGTTTTGAAAGCCGTACTTATGAGCAAAAATTTAAAAAACCTAGGCATGTTCATTTTTTAGGAAAGACATGGTGGTTGGGGGGACCCTCAATTTACAAACATGAAAAGTAAAGATGACAGTGATCAATTGTTCTTCTTGTCCATGGAAGATAGGAAAGACCATCTGCAGCAGGGGAGATTTTGTTTAGATATTAGAAAGTTTTTCTTAACTATAAAGGCAATTAACTAGAAGAGGCTGCGAAATCCCCTTCAAAGGATTTGAACAATAGTTTGGGCAAACAGCTGTCAGGGATGGTCTAGATATAATTGGTTCTATCTCTGTTCAGGAGCTGAATTAGATGACCTCTTGAGGTCCCTTCCAGCCCTACATTTCTATGGGTATGTCTACACTAGCTACTTAAGTCGACTTAAGGAGGCTTAAGTCGACTTAAATTACTCCCTGTCTACACCAGACTTTCATTAAGTCGACTTAAGAAATTCCTTAAGTCGACTTAATGAAAGCTGAAGTCGACTTAATAAGAACCACCCATTAGGTCCACTTAAGCCTGAAGTTGACTCCTTAAGTCGACTTAAGGATGGTGTGGATGTGGACTAACCCTTATGTCAACTTTATTAAGTCAACTTAAGGGTAGTTAGGTCGACTTAACAAAGTGGACTAAGTCGACTTAAAGTTAAGTCGACTTAGCCCACTTTGTAAAGTCGACTTAATAAGGTCGACTTTAAGTCGACTTAAAGTCGACCTTCTTAAGTCGACTTTACAAAGTTGACCTAACTTTTTCTAGGGTAGACATAGCCTTTGATTCTATTATAATGATTTCTATGTTACAGATTGGGAACCTGAGACACATAGCAAAGAAGTGATTTGTACAAAAGATTAAGAAAGTCTGTGACTGAATCCCAATATTCCAATCCCCCATCCCGTCCCATAATTACCATGCTGCCAAATTCAGTGTAGGTTTCAGCTTTCCAAGACTGCTACTAAGATCAAAAAACCATAATGTTATGTTCCTTACCCCACCCACATTTTAAATTTAAAAGCCAAATAGCGAACGATAAATTGGCAGCTACCACTTCAGAAGTTGTTCATGTGCCAGCTACGATACAATCCTTCACCAGACAATTTCAGTTTATTTGTTTTTCCATATTGCAGTTGTACAATAAAACAGTAACTTCTGTTAGTCTCAATTATCCTGGGTAGTAAAGTAATTGAAAACAGATGGCTTCCATTCAAGTTAACACCAAAAGTCCTAGTAATGCCCTTTGCCCTGAAGAAAGAAGTCAGTCGCATGGGGGAGGAGGTGTGTCTCCAATGATGTGGATAAGAGACTGTCTTTGAGCATAGGTTAACAATCAACTATTACTTTAGAGAGAAATTATTTTGTACTCACCAATTATCTTTTAAAAGTAGCCTTGATCTACACAGTTTCAGATGTATTGTTATGTAACATACAGGCTAAAGTCAAACTAAACTAACACCGTCATCCAATAATTATGCCATAGCATTTTGCATACTAATTTTGTTTCTACTTTAACCTTTGCCATCTTGCAGTCATTTAACAGAAAAGGCTGACTCATTTCCGCAGCCCATCTTTCCTCTCCTCTTCGTGATTGCTGAGTGGCTTGAAGTGCCACTTTAGCCTTGCCATTTGTTACGCTGAGACAATGGCCTCAACCCACAATTTGCAAAGCACCTTCTGCAAGATATAGACTTCTCCTCAATTCCTCATAAGGTCAGGCCCAGTGTTGAAGCTATGTCCTAAATCTTTAGGATACAGAGATGGCCAAGTCAGATAACCTAGATTCCAACTAGAAATTCAGAGGGATCTAGCTGCAATTTTCACATTCTAAATCTGGATTTTAAAGAACCCAAATTTTAGTGTAGTTCAGATGGAGATATTAGATTAACTCATTATGAAGACAGTGCAAAATTCATACCTGGATTCACCTTTGAAGTTCAAACAGCACCCAAAATTTGGGGGATAGCAGAGGAATGGGACTGGATCCAGGTTTTAGTCTGGCCCCATCTCCAGTTACACTAATTGTAAACTCCTCTTTACAGAATCAAGGCTAAGTTAACATGAGAGGATAAAGAGCTTCTATACAATGCATGTATGTACTCATTGCATGCTGTAGAGTATATATTTGCATGTGACAAAAGGGTAACTGCATACCTAAGTGCCTTTTTTGAACAAACCATTATTTATTTTGCATGCAGAAATATCATTTGCCTGAACTGATGCAGTACTTGCAAGCACAGTCTAAGAAGTCATATTTAAAATTTTGGGCCACTTTCTCCACATCTTTTTTGGGGGCAGTGGGAAATTGATTTCAAGGTAAGACCTTCTCTGATTAAAGTTTACAAGAAAGATGTTGCATGGGTGAGTACCCTGCCTGTTCTCTAATTCCATAGCAGCAGGAGCTGAAAGTTGTCTTTAGGCCCTGCTGAGTTGACAACTTTGCATCCTTACGGAACTGGCACCCTGAATGCCATTCTGTAGTGGGAAGGAGCCCTTTTGGGTTGCACTGTTCCAGACTTTTGAAGTAAACACATCACACAGAAGACCTTCCACTCATCTTTCAGAGACTAAAGATGGAGAAGCAGGCCAGCTAATTTTCTCAGGAAGAGGCCAGATGGGTGGAAGAGACCTGCCAGCTATGAGCATTGGTGAGGGATAAAAGCTTTATCCCCAGGAGATATCAAATGGAGAAACCCATGGAGAAAGGGAGCAATCTAAAATGCAGTGCACATTTGGCTCAGGTTTATTAAAAAAGTTACACAACCTGGGAACCCAGGCCACGTTTTGGGGTCATAAAAAAAGACCAAAAGCCAGTGAAAATTCACTTGGCCAGCCCTTGTCTTGCTTTTTGTTGGATTTCTGTTCACGTTCAACCTTAATTTATATTCAACTCCAAATTAAACAGGGTCCTCAAATTTCAAGATGGAATAAGGAAACAGTGAATATGATAAACACCAGCCAAAGGCCTTCGCTGATTTCTAATGAAAAAAATGTAGGGACCCAACAGGCAAACAAACAAACAAAAAAAAACCCTACACACAGCTGCTGCTACCATCTGTGCAAGCCAAATTCAAGCCATGATAACATCCTCCTCGGGAGCTTCACATATGGAGACTGCAGAGACACCTGTTGGAGGCCATGTTGTAGCTGAAATGCTCCGTGGCTTGAAATTAAAAAAAGAATAAAGTTCTATAATAGAACAGAGCAAATACAAGTCACAAAAAGTGAAGGATTCTGGGAACCAATTTCCTCTGAATCTGTTGTATTTTTAGTCCTAGTCTTCATTACAACTTGCTCTTTGCATCACTCTAAATGCATCAAACGTAGCCTTTCATATCACGGAGACCAGTGCAAAAGGATATCAGTTCCTGGAAGGCTCTGCATGGAAACTTAACTGATACAGAATACTGAGTTTGGAGAATAAGTGGTTGGTAATTTAGGGAATTTGGCACACAGATACTTCATTCTCTCTCCAACTTTTTGTTGGACCCAAATTAGAGCCTCATGCCAGTTTCTATTACCTTATGTTCAGAATACAGCTGCCTGCAATTTCAACAGTGAAGTCAGAGCCAGATTAAGGGACCTCGGGGCCCTGGGCTGCCTACCACTTTGGGACCCTTCTCCCCCCACTTGGGGCCCCAGTCCCCCACCATAGTGGCCTGCAAAGAGGGGGACAGAGGCCGCCCTCTGCGACGCTCCTGGCCCAGCCAATCTGTCCCCCAGAGTGGGGCTGGATGGCACTCGGTGCGGACTGTGATGCGGTCCTCTTGGGCCATGGGAGGCCACACCGGAGGCCGCATCACGCACCAGCTAGCCCCGCCCCCCAGAGTGAAGCAAATACACACCAGCCTGCCACACCACTGGTAGTGGACCAGTCAGTTCAGGGATGGGGTGGGGGAGGGGAGCTCAGCCTCTGGCTCCAGTGCTGGCAGGGGCCCTCCCAACCTCCCCACACCAAAGCCTTTAGGTTGGTGCCTGGGGCTTCAGCTCCTATAGCTGCTCCTTTGATCTGGCCCTGAGCACAATCTGCATGTCCCTGACCTGGGAGAAGCAACCCTATCACCACCAATATCAGTTCTGACATATTTTCTTACTTCTCTGCATTTATACAACATAAAAGGGGGGTCCCTATGCAAAACATAAAGTGCCCCCGATAAAAAGTTCCAAGAACAGGCAAAAATTAAACAGTTTAATCACTTGACAGAAAATTAGACCCCATGAAATATAAAAAAAACTCTGTTTCATGCAATACCTTCATCAACTCCCTCCCTTTGTAGCAATAGCACAAACATACAGACCACACCACATATCCTCAGGGTCAGACCAATTCAGAGTCTTTTAGTACTGGTGGGATGGTGAGCTTGTTACAGAGCTAAAAGTCCCTCATAGAGAACATTCCACATCAGCCCCATCTTTTAAATTAAGGTGGATCCGGCATTAGCACTTCCTCTGATTGCAACAGTCACACAGAGAAGAGGTCTCAAGTATGTGCTCCCCTAGACTAATATTCTCCCTACTTCTATTTAGGCCACTCTTGCCAATAGATGCATTCAGATATGCCAAGGAAGCACCGTACAGCTGCCAGCATCTAACAAAACTTCCTCAAGTAATTTATGTTAGGTTCTCCTGAAATCTACTCATTTGGGGGGCAGGAAAAATTCTAACAGGCAAGACTAGAGGAAGGAAATCAAACTTAATTGTGTGGCAGCAAACTAGCAGTTACCCACATTTATTCTTTTGTCAACAGAAAGGAAACAAACTCTGGAAGAAGAGATTATAATATTTGATGGTTCTTATCAGCGTAGGATACTGTGACTTTGACAAAGAGGAGATTCCTAATTAAACAGGATAAGAGAACAAGTACTGGTGGCTACGATACATCCTAATTTGCCAAAATATTAATTTGTCATTTGTAGAAGCAGGAATTGGCCTTGCACCTTCACTAATAAATCATATATTTTACACTTCTCTTCAGAATTTAGCTGGCTTAAGCCATGATGTTTTCCCAAGAAGCTACTCAGAACTGATCTTCAGAACCCTCTGAATAGATCTATTTTTAATAGTTACCTTTGATAAAAATCATCATTATATAGAATTATATCAAAGCTATGCAGAAGCTGCACTTGTAGGATGGCGCAGATTGATTACTGAAGGAACACTGTGTTTACATTATCAAGGCTGTCTTCACAACTCTAAAATAAAACATTGCATGTCATTTTAAATCCAAGCAGTCTAGGTGGCTTGATGTCTTCCAGATGAGGCTGGATATTGCTAAGACCATATGTCAAATACTGAGTTGATTATAGCCAGGCTCCGGGTGTGCCATTCACCAGGGCATAGTGAAGCAGTGTCCTTTATGTCTCTTGACATTGCAAATTTGTCTCCTTGGGTTTTTTAGAACCTTTCTGAAAGAAGATTGTTGATAATGTCAGTAAGTCCATCGCCCTTTATGGGAATTTCAAAGATGACAGATGGAAAGGATTCTTAACAGATCTCTTTATTATATACATCTTAATCTTTTTTTAAGTTCATGACACTCCCATTTGCAGGTAGCATTATTATGACTGATTGTATTTTTCTCTTGAAAAGTATTGTGCTACTTCTGCCCCGTGCGAGATAGATCTCACTTTTTCTGGAACATTCCTGGGTTTAGAAGACAGGTATTAAGCTCTATACTTGCACTGCACTTTATATTAAATATCCTGGATTTTATATCACTACACATACTATATAGTTCTGCTTTGGTCTCTTTTACTACTGTTTCTGAAGTGGTGGTCACTATGCCCAGTACCTCTAAAGTTATTAAGTATTCTCTTGTTCTTACTGACCATCACCAACTCCTTATTACCTTCTGAGGATGGTCTCACAGTTCCTTTGCTTTTGAATAAAGGACTGAACCGGCACTGATGTCAATCAGTGGAGTTTTGTCATTGACTTCCACAGGAGCAAGCTCCAGCCATAAATGCTTTGGTTGTTACCTCATAATTGTTTCTGCTTCCCTCCCTTTTGAGGCTAGATATCATCCACTGTGATGCTTCTTCAGTAAGTGGGACACCTTGCTGTCACCTACCCTTAACACAAGAAAGCTTTCTTTGTACCCACCACAGGTCAGCTCTCTGACTCCCCCAGCCAAGGCAACCCAAACACTCCTCGCAAACCACAGGGTCTGCTGCTGTCCCTCACAGAGGTTAGTAATAGGCACACTCCAAACTCCAAGCCTTCCATGTGTCCTCCAACTCTGTCCAGCTGCTGATCCACAGACACTCGGTTACCTGACCCACTGCTCCCAAAGGAACTGTCTACCACAGCTTACTTACACCTTTCAGAGGAGTAGCCGTGTTAGTTGGTGTGCTGATGAAGTCGGCTGGAACTCAGGAAAGCTTATGTCCGAAGAAATTTGTTAGTCTTTAAGGTGCCACAGGACTCTTGTTGTTTTTCCTTACACCTTAGTATGCAACTCTGCTTAACACAAAGCACTTCCCCATTTGTTCCTCAAGAAAGCAAGAAGAACAAAGATTCACAGGATAGCAAAGAAATGTTGGAAGCAAGGGTTCCATACAAAATAAAATAATTCTAAATTCAACTAACAAATGCCCTCTTGTCTAATAAGGTGCTGAGTACCCCAAGTCCTTCACAGTGTTTTTCCAATCAGGAGGGCAGAGACCTTTCTTTCATAAGTCTAAGCCCCCTGGAATCTTGTCTCCCTCAGAAAAAGGATACCCGGGCATCTTTTGGCACCTCCAAACATAACAGCTCAGATCTTAACCGGAAAGCAGGCCCCCCCACTGCTTATTTCCCTTCTGAAGTTCCTGCAAGCTCTTCATTACCATTTGACTCAGCATGCCAATAGACTTTTGTTGTAAGACACACAATACATAATGGTCAGTTAGGGAGACGAGTGTCTCAAGTACTCTATGGCTATGTCTACACTGGCAAGTTAGTTTGAATTAAGGAAGCTTAATTCGAATTAACTAAAGCCATGGCTACACTAGGCTTTAATTAGTTTGAATTAAGGGCTTCCTTAATTCGAACTAATAACTTTGAATAGGGTATTAGAAGTAAGGGTTAATTCGAACTAACTAGTTCGAATTAGCCAATGTGGCCATGTTAGTTTGAACTCATTTCTTAGTTTGAACTAACCGGCCCATTGAAATCAATGGAGATCACTAATTCAAACTAAGCAAGTGCCAACTTGCTTAGTTTGAACTAATTTTTTCTAGTTCGAATTAAGCTAATTTGAATTAACTAAAATGAATTCGAATTAGTTAGTTCGAACTAACTAATTCAAACTACCGGTAATTTTAGTAAGTGTAGACATAGCCTATCTGACCTGCCTTTAACTACAAGCCCTTAAGAACGTGACTTCCAATATATGTCAGTTTCCTTACATATTAGCCACACATACATTTTGAAAAAAAGAGTTTGATGACCAGTGAGAGACAGGATTTCAGTAGAAACCTTACATGATACTCTTTGGTGAGCTAGAATGTAAATATCAGATTGGGGTTCCAGTTAGCCTACACGCCCCCTGCGCCTTCTGCCAGCTGGCATCAAGAGGTCACACACCCAGTCACCACCATCCAGTTTAAGCTGTTTTATTTAAAATCAGAATTTGAGAAAAACAGAGTCATAAGATTTAACTGCATGTAACCATCAAAATAATTTAAAAGGATGAAAACATAGCTCATCTAACAGTGGTAAGTGCAGGAGCTAGGTCAGTTCTGTTTAGTTTCCATCTAGTAGTTAAATTAGATTTAATACCATGCATGTTAGAAAGTTCATTTAATTTTGTCCTCACAAAGCTGTCTGTGTGTTTAGTAACTCAAATTGTGTCCAGGGTCAGAGGCTCTGCATAACCCTGTGTGGAACCACAGAATCTTCACTTACATTACGTTTGGGGCTCTGTCTTCCTAATAGCATCAGCACTCTTCTTTAGCATCTCTGGGTGACACAGATTTTAAATACACAATTACAGTTTCTACATTACAAGCTTTTTCATTAAGTCCCTGAGTCAGAAACTGGGAATTTCCTTCCCAATCTGCATTTGGGTTACTTTAAGTACATCAAAGAGCTTTTGTTTCTGTGTATGAGGCTACTGAGTACATCAACCTTTCACATCAACACTATAAAATGTTGGCTTGCCCTTGAACTGGAAAGAATGGGTTTAAGAGAGACCTGATTACATGATGAGCTTCATCTGAGAGGAATCAAGTGATTCCAGGTTAAAAGACAGCAGAAATCAGGGCCAGGAGAAAGGGGCTTGGGAGGAAAAGAGAGAGAGTAACAGATTGCAAGAGAGAGCTCTCCAGGCAATGAGGTCTGGGAGAAATAGACCTACCCTTAGGGAGGAAGGGGCTATGCCCAGCTGAAACAAGTGAAGACTGTATAGGTCAACCTCTGAAAACAAAGCAGCAGTGGACAGTGGTAGAGAGAAAGACACTGAACTAGAGCTGGGGAGCACAGAGTCCATAGGTACCTGAGGCTAAATAAATGGCATCTCTTCAGGAACTTGAATGTTTGAATAACATTGTAAACTGAGTTGTTAGAGGGCCTTGAAGAAATAAGAGATAGATACTGTAGAGTGACCTTTGTCCATGAAGGGGTGCCCAAGAGATAAAAGACAACTACATTATTACAGAAATTCAATTTGTGGTAACCTTAAGTAGGCATCTGAGAAAACTTCTACTTTTAGAAGAGTTTAAAGATGGTAACTAGTTTCTACTCTATTAAAAGACTCTTATTGTCCTGGATGAATTATCAGCCATAATAAGCCTGATTCAAAGACTGTTGATTTGAGACTTTCCACTGACTTCCATGGGCTTTGGATGAGACCTAGAGTCTCAAGCAGTCAGTTCTTCACTAGCATACCAAGGAAGGCAACATTTTAGACTTACCATCATGACCAATGTACTATGTATGTTAGTAAACCGCCTTAGTGCCAGCTGCAATGTTTTGTAGTGAATTGCTATTCAAGTGAATCTTGTAGCTTTTAAAAGAATATATTTTATGTTTGTTGAATAAGTTGCTTGTATATTTTTAGAACTGGAAGACCTGCATTTGAAGTACATAAAAATAGCAAAATTAAAGGAAGAGCTAAAAAACCATGACAAAAATTGCTTTCAAGTAATAAGACACAGTTCCGCATTATTAGTTATGGCATAGATCAGTTGTATAGTTTTCAGATGAAATGCCAGAATCAAATATTCCCCACAAAGTCTTTTGGAGATTAAGAGTGAAAATTAAAAGGGTGCTTTCAAAATTTGGGGTGCAAAATCTTTGGATAAAAATCTAAAGTTCCCCTCTCAACAGTATATGCCTAGAGTTTCTTTCCTTCCCAGACTGACAGTTGGAAGTCAGATGAACTGTAGTATGTGGTTGTATTTCTGTAAGCCAGCCTGGAAAAGTCACTTGTTAGCTATGGAGTAAGTGAAGGATTTTTGAGAATCCTTGTTGTATCTTTTCTTGGTGCACCTGCACTGGCTTTGGCCCATTAGTGTAAGTTAAAGAAGCTTATGGGATGCATTAATGGACACCAACTCAGGAAGGTCCCTATGAAATGTATATCAGTTGTGACTTGATGTAGCACAGGCACACTACCCCTTCCTCCTCCAGTTAAATATGCCCCCCAGCACATGCTTTCCTCCATGCCAAGATGAAGGGGAGAGTTGGCCAAGAATCTGGTTACACCATTTTATATCAACCATGCGCTCTTCCACTCTGATGGAATTCTCAGCTGTTCAGATAGTGCTAGAATCAGGCCCTTTCTGCCAACTGAATGATGCAAAGTGGCCAGAACAAGAGGAGGGAACAGGGGCCAATTTGTCTATATTTGACCTTGAAGCATTACAAGTTATCCCTCCTTATTAGAGTAATCCTCTTATGTCTCTCTCAAAGTCATGTCAAGAACTGCAGTGTGGGTGGCTCTGTATTTTATATATATAGAAAACGAGACCTACAAATATCCCCAAATATGTTTTTCAATATGCCACAAAATATCAAAATTTTACTGTGTTTTATGAAACACAGGAGAAATTACACTCTCCAGGACATATTGTAACCATAACTATCAAATTCCAAAGGGGTAGCCGCGTTAGTCTATTGTAGAAAGACAACAGAGTCCTGTGGCACTTTCAAAGACTAACAAATTTATTTATCACATGAGCTTTCGAGGGAGAAAATCCCACTTCAAAGGATCTGATGAAGTGGGATTTTCTCCCACGAAAGCTCATGTGATAAATAAATCTGTTAGTCTTTAAAAGTGCCACAGGACTCTGTTGTCATAACTATCAAGTAAGCCTAGCGCCACTTGCCATTCAGAGTCTTACTTTATAGGTGAGTGACTAATGTTACATGCAATACCCTTTTGCACATTATTGCACAGTTAGAAGATGGGTTGAAGTGAACAGAAACCTGTGCCACACAATCCAGAGATAATTTATTTAATCTGCCTGTAAGTAGCCATTTTGATGTGTTTAAACCCAATTCAGTCAATTGCTCCTATTAGTGAATCAGTGCTTTAATGTTAGCTCTCTATGTCAGCTTCCAACCTCCCCGAGTGGTCAGATCATGAGTCCCAGGATTTTTGAGAATCAAAATATTAATTATAAAAAGCATGTTATTCATAATGTTAATAGTGACAGCCATCGTTTTCACAAGGTGCTTTGCCAGAAAAGAATCCTTAAATCACACCATCAGTTCAGAGCCACACAACTCCATGAGAGGCAGCAGTGAGATCAGATGAATCACTGTACAATTTTGTATCCTGGAGACATCCAGCAAGTCTCTTGTGACATACTAAAAATACAACTGTAAGTTTAAATTAGAAGCTAGTGACAAACATGACAACATTTTGCATCTCATGGCACGATCCAAATCCTTGGACTCAGGGAAGAGGAGCAAAAGACAACACCGGACATTATACATATTGCAATTTAAATTGATTTGCTGTATTTTTCAGTTATATATTGCAAGGAACAAAGAACAGGTAATCTGCAATATTGGGACCTCGAAATACTAATTGCTTGCATATTCATTATTAGAAGATTGATCTTTCCTTATATTTATCTGATATAAAGATTGATTTTTGGTGCTTTAGCTTGTCATCTGTCCTTCTTTATCCCATTTCAAGAATATCCACACAGCATGGAATATTGATGCTGATCTCATTAAATGTCTTCTAATGATTAGAGGTTTTAAGCAAACTAGAGGCAGCAGCTCTCACAGAAATTAAGCTTGTAGTGAAAGAGAACAAGAAAAAAATGAGGAGGAGTATGATAATTATATGCTTGTGACTAAGACAGTAGAAGAAACAGAAAAGAAAACAGAGAAGCAGATGGTGTCTAAATCTAAAGGAAAATTTAAATGAGGCTGAACTCAGACAATTACCAAGTAAAGAAAGGGATGTATACATTTCTGCAGGAACCAGTTGGTGGACATTCTGCCTAAGAAAGGTTACAAGTAGAAGTATTACCTGATAATCTCAGGGCACTCATGCTGTTTGCAATGAATAGCACCTAATCTTCCATCTTGACAGATACCCACCACCAATCTTTGTGCAAGGGATTTATGAACCGAGAGGGCTCACACCTTTATTTGGTGACCTCTTCTCTCTCCAGTAATATTCTTCCAACTAGGAAAGTTGCTACTTAGGTTAGATTTTGCTACTGTTCCTCATACAATGTAATACCTTATTCTGAGTGTAGCTCTATTGATTTAAACGTGACTATAGATTCATAGATTCTAGGGTCAGAATACACCAACATGATCATCTAATCTGACCTTCTGTACAATGCAAGCCACAAAACCTCACCCACCCACTCCTGTAATATGTGTGGTATATGGTACTAGTTAGCCTAAATAAAGGCATCATAGTATCTAACTTAGTTTAGAGCAGGGCTGTCAAACTCATTTGCTATAGCAGGCCAGATTTGACTTAAATGTTCAAGTGGGTCATACATACCATAAATAGTGGAGAACTGTGCATCGCATTGCAGAGTGCTGTGCATGCAAAGCTGTGCTCCATGATACCTCTCTTTCTGTTAGGGAAAGTGTGTGCTTCCATGGAGCACAGTCTCGCATGTCCAGAGCTCCATGATGCTGCGAGATCTGACATTGTGGAGTGCTGGGTAAGTGGGTGGGATGTCTGTCTGTTTGAGAGTATAGTTCTGTAGAGCACAGTCCTGGGCTGGTTGGAAGAGGTTCATGGGCTGCATTCAGCCTGTGGTCTGCATGTTTGACACCTCTGGTTTAGAGGGAAAGTATTGATAAGAATGACACCCAACAAGAACTGTCACCAACATTTCATTGTTAAGGGAACTTTGTTCTTGAACACTAGACTGCTGTACACGATAACCATGGGTGTCATTCTGCACAGGGGTTTTCTGAAATGAAGAAATCCAGTTAACCTGTACAGTTCCTGTTTCTACACCAGCCAGAACTGAGATGATCTTAATAGCAATTCCAGCAAACTATGTAGCTCCTCAGAAAATGGTTGTATTCCTGCTTTGAACAGAGGTTTGGGCTAGATCAGTGGTTTTCAAACCTCTTTTTCCTTAGGACCCATTTGAAAAACATCATTTATGTCCATAACCCAACAATTACATTGTTGACCAATGCATTCCAGTCTTTTGGTGGCAGCAGCAGGAGGTACCGTGACCCCGTGCCTGAGGGTTTGCGACCCAGTACTGGGTCCTGACCCTAAATATGAAAACCAGTGGGCTAGATGACCTCTTGAGGTTGTTTCTACCTCTAATGATTCTATGATTGAGTCCAAGACCCAGTAAGCAGAACATTTTGTCTGTATAAAGGCATTAAAATCCAAATGCTTCAATCAGCTGAAGCTAAGTGGTCAGGTCAAATACATTCTTGGAGGAAGCCCCAGCCACCTGCAACAGAAGTTGCTGCTGCTATGATGGGCAGACCTGTATATGAACAGTTAACAGGTTTGTTCGGCCTTGTTTTTGCGATAGCTGGGCTCAGGGGATCATGAACCAGGATTAGCTTGGTCCACAGCTATCTTGTTTTTCCTTTCTCTGTGACCAACTTTTGACAGAAGAGGGAACATGTGCCTTATACATCTGTTTCACCAATACAAAGAATGCAACGGTTACTCTAGCTTTTCTCATGAGTAGTACAAGGCTGTGGGGAGATATGTCAATATTTTGCCGCCTACCATCACATACCAAACACACAGCAATGATGGGACCATTCTTCCAGGAGAACTCTCCTACCCTCCCCCCCCCAAGTGTTCAGCCCACCTCCTTTTCACATCTGGCACACCAGCTGCTTCCAGGGATTTAAGATTAGTCCCTTATAGGGGGGCTTAGGGATGTGTTTCCCTAACCAAAGACTGGCCCTAGAACCCCTCTGCTGGTGAACAGAGGAATTGTCTAATTTTACCTTTACTGCACTGTGATGATTTACTAAACCTGAAACTCCATATAAACCTGCCATCTGCTTGAGAATTGTTACATGTCAGATTCTTCTTCTGTCTTTTCCTTTGCATGAGACAAGCCCTGCCCACCCCCCACTCTGACAGCCAGATATCAATCAGAATGATTTGCTCTACTGGGTTCAAATCTATGCCTTGGATCAGATTTTTAGGCACCAGTTCAGGGGATGAGGGGAACTTCCTTGAGGCAGAAGAAAACACCAGACTGTGCAGAGTTTAAAAAGAGCGAGACCTGGCTGAGGAAGAAACAAAACAAAACTTGGTGTCTAATGTGGTCCAGGATACCACTTGAGGCAGGCTGCCAGGAAACTTTCAGAAGGTCATGTCTCTTCTACACCTGGATGTTGGCCATTGTATTTTGTTATTCTGGGTGAAAGTGACAAAATGCTTTTTTTCCCACTTCTAAAATGGAGGTAATCTCAAATCAGATAAGAAGAGGAGAATTCTGGTTTTGCTCATCTTTAATTTTGGCATCCAGTTGCTGTGTTCTGCTGATGGTACACTTTGAGATAGCAGGAGGAGTTCTCTTGTTCTTCCTGCCCCGTGCTCCTAGACCTGTGTGTGCACTCCCTTACTCCCAGGGCTCCCTCCCCCTCCTGTTTGGAAAAGAGAGGATAGCGTGGCATCATTTTAAAATTTTATTGGGAGGAGGGGAAGATCTGAAACGGAAGATATTATGCTGTATGGTGTTAAAGCTGTCATTAGGCTTCTTTGGCCTGTAGACAATTAGAGATGTGGGGGAAGATGATGTAGGTACTCTAATTAGATTTCAATGACTCGTGTCCATCCCTTCCTTGCTTTCCCCATAGTCAACAGAGTTCTTTCCATGGAAGCCAAGAACATACCCTGAAATTTTGGAGTTGATGGGATGCAGTATTCATAAGTTATCACATTACAGAAAAGTAGACAGACAGATGCTACTGAGTTGAGTAGACTATAAGGTCTTGTTTTTCTTGTCCAACACTGCAGTTGCAGTTTTACTTACATGATCACAGACTGTCTTATGCTTGCTTTTCATTTCCAAATGACAGATGTCACAACCCCCACATGAGGGTGATGAGACCGTGCTTGCCCTTCCCCCTATTTTGCCTCTTTTAATGGATGCAGGTGCACACATTATTCAAACACTTTCCCTGGAGGCTGTAATTCTTAATCATTCTATTAAACTGATCACATATCTGTCATAATTGTCACATTAAAAATAATCTAATTTCATTACAAACACACCGTTATACAAATTATTTGTTGTGAAGAATTCAGCTAGTGCATTTAGCCTTTTTTTCTATTTGCAAGTGTCCTTCAATAGGATATAGTATTTGTTCATTAATGAAGTTGCTAAAGGAATAGTTTGCATGAAAATATTTCATCCTAAGGATTTCCTGAGAACTATTGCTCAGAGTGAATGTTGAGCCAAGTATGATACTTTGGAATCTACTATTGATATATGTAATCTATAAGATGGGGACCATTCTACATCTGTTTGAAGAACACCTTGCACAGAGGAGGCCCTGAGCTTCATTAGAGCTTCTGAGCATTACTACACTATACATAGTAAATAATAATGATTATTAACAGAGCATTGTTTCTGTTCCCTGAATACAAATATAAGTAGAATGAGAAAAAGTGTAAGGAGCAATAGGGAAACAGAAGACAGTCTGATCGTGCTTCCATGACTGTTCCACATAGGCAACTGGTGGCAGCAATGAACAAAACTATCCTACTAAATCAGACAGGTAAAAATAGTGTCTTATTGTGTAGTATAGAATCTGTACTTCATTCTCCACTTCCAGCACCCATCTCTCACTCATGTTCTTCCATTTCAATTTTCTGCCCTAAGTAAGGGAGAGGAGCCTTGAGCCAACTAGTTTGATTCCATTTGGGCATTCTTGCTTTCAGTACTGTGGATGATAACTGTTTAGATATGGGGAGCAGAAATGCATGGAATGAGAAACACAAGTCAGCTGTAATATATGTATTTAATGAGACAGTTGCAGGGAGGAGGATTCAAGAACCTAGTGGAGTACTGACAGTGGGGGGGGGGGGGCAGGAGGGGCCCAGGGACACAGGAGGTGAGCAGGGGCAGCTGGACAGAGGTCAGGGGCAGGTGGGGGGTGAGAAGCTGTGGGTGACCAGGAGAAGGAACTCCCCCCCAGTACTCCTTGGCTGGAGCAGGGGGAATGGGGGGGGAGGGGGAGGCATGCAGTAGGAGAAGCAGGAATTGCGCAGCATGCAAGTGGAAGTGAGTGTGGGGGAGCCACCACTATGAATGCCAGAAAGTGCCGTGAATGCCGGAGAAGGAAAGTGGTGTCCTGCCCGCAGGTTAGTTTATGGAACATACCCGTACATTTGAAATCTACAACTACAATCCAGCCTGCGCCCGTCCCTCCTGCATATAGTCGTAGCCCTCCACATAAGATGCAGAACCAGACTGTGGAGATTTTTATACCTCGGAGAGGACTAAACCACTGACCTTAAGCTCAAGAAGTATAGTTTATTAGCATCTGGGTAGCCATTTTGTTTCAGCCATTGTTTGTGACCAGTCAAGTTACACACTGAGGTTTCATGAGGGGAATTTCTCCATTACACTGTGGTATTGACTTAAGCCGTCTGTCTGCAGCCGATACAAGGTAATTGGGGAAAGACAACAGAGTCCTGTGGCACTTTTAAAGACTAACAGATTTATTTATCGCATGAGCTTTCGTGGGAGAAAATCCCACTTCGTCAGACGCTTTGAAGATGGGAAAGTTACAGAATGGGAGGAAATTAAATGCAGGGGAGTGTATGACATAGGATCAGGTCAGGCTGTAACAGCAAATCAAAATAGGTGTTTAGGATTCAAACACTGGGGAACAGCACATAGAGGAGGGTGAGGTCAAATCACCTATTGTAATGAGAGAAAAATCCATAGTCCCTGTTTAACCCAAAGACAACTGAGTCAAATTTGCATATAAGTTTGAGTTCTGCAGTCTCTCTTTGAAGCTGTGATTTGTTATTCATCTGTTTCAACACAGCTATTAACAAGTCGTCAAGGGAGTGAGCAGGGAGATTGAAGTGTTCCCCTATTGGTTTTGTAGTGTTGCAATTTCTGATGTCAGATTTATGTCCATTTATTCTTTGGCGCAGAGACTGTCCTCTTTGTCCAATATATAAGGCAGAGGGGCATTTCCGGCACATGATGGCATAAATCACATTGGTGGATGAGCAGGTGAACGAGCCCTTGATGGAGTAGGTGGCTTGATTAGACCCTGTGATGGTGTCTTCAATGTAGATATGAGGGCAAAGTAGGCAGCGTGGTCTGTTGCAGGGATATGTTCCTGCTTTAGTGTTTCTGTTGTATGATCTGTAGTTGCTGGTAAGTATCCTTTTAAGGTTGGGGGTGCTGTCTGAAAGCAAGGAGAGGTCTGTCTCCTAAGGCTTGAGAGAGTGAGGGATCATCTTGTAAAATAGGCTGTAGATCTTTGACGATGTGTTGAAGAGGTCTGGCTTGGGGGTTTTAGGTGGTGACCAGTGGCGTTCTGTTGTTGTTTTTCATGGGCTTCTCCTGCAGTAGTTGACTTCTGGGTAGCCGTCTGGCCCTGTCAATTTGTTTCTTCACTTCTGTGGGTGGGTACTGTAGTTTTAAGAATGCTTGGTAGAGATCCTGAAGGTGCCTGCCTCTGTGTAAAGGGTCAGAGCAAATGCGGTTATATCTTAGGGCTTGACTGTACACAATGGATCGTGTGGTGTGTCGAGGATGAAAGCTCGAGGGAAGTAGGTAACTATACCGATCAGTAGGTTTGCGGTATAGGGAGGTCGTTATGTGCCCATCGCTAATTTGCACTGTAGTGTCCAGAAAGTGGATCTCTTGTGTGGAGTGTTCCAGGCTAAGTTTGACTGTGTTGTGGAAATTGTTGAAATCTCTATGGAAATCTTCAAGGGCATCTTTACCATGGGTCCAGAAGATGAAGATGTCATCAATATAGCGTAAGTAAAGTAGAGGTGCTTTTGGATGAGACGTGAGGAAACATTCTAAATCGGCCATAAAGATGTTGGCATATTGTGGGGCCATGCGGGTACCCATAGCAGTGCCACTGACTTGAAGGTATAAATTATCTTCAAATCTGAAATGGTTGTGGGTGAGTACAAAGTCACAGAGGTCAGCCACAAGTTTAGCTGTGTCATCATCTTGGATAGTTCTTCTAATAGCTTGTAATCCATCCTTGTGTGGGATGTTAGTGTAAAGATCCTCTACATCCATAGTGGCCAGGATGGTATTTTCTGGAAGACCGTTAATGGATTGGATTTTTCTCAGGAAATCTGTAGTGTCTCTCAGATAGCTAGGTGTGTTGACAGCATAGGGTCTTAGGAGAGGTAATTGGGGGTTTCTTTTGAATGAAAATTTATATATTCTTTGGAGTGAAGGATTTTGGGTAATTTCTGTTAATTAAGCAGACTAGTTTACTTTCTTCCCAGAATAGCAGTATTTTCCAGGAGCATTTGGTACTTCTAGGGTAGACGACAGGTAGTTGTGTTCACAGTGAACTGCAGGGTAGTACCTTCAGTGTTCCGTGAATTGGAAAATAGTTCCTTCAGATGGCAAGCAGCTGTTCATTTTTTATTGTGGCCATTTTTAACTTGCTTTAAAGTTGTGTTATTTTTTTTAAAAATCCTCATGTACCCTACATCATCTTCATGAAAATAGGCCTGCTTCCTGCACTGAGTTAGCTGTACTCTAGCCACCTTCCTGAAGTTGCATCTTAGGCTATGTACACACGATCACTTTATTGCGTGGTAAGGCTCCTTACCACGCAATAAAGCCAATAGCGTACACACGATCAATTTCCCTGTTGCGTGGCAACACCCTCTTGCCATGCAACAGTTAAACCACTCAAAACGAGAGTGGTAGCATTACCGGGGAACAGCTGTTCCCCGGTAATGCTCATGTGTACTCATTTTGCGCAATAGACATCCTCCGGAAACGTCCCAGAGTGCCAATCGAGGCCACTCTGGGACATTGGAGCTGACAAATATGTCAATTTCACTGCTCTAGCAGAGCAGTGAAATTGAGTATTATGGGAGCTGCCCGGTTTGGCAGCTCCCCTGGACTGAGCTAGGGGGCTGGCCCGAACCGGCTGCCCACGCCAGTTCAGGCCAGCCCCCAGCTCAGCCTCGGGGCTTCGGATGACAGCGGGGGCTGGCAACGCAGCCCCTGCTGCCACCGGAAGCCCTGCAGCTGGGCTAGGGGGATGGCTGTGGGCAGTGCATGGTGGGACAGGTGCCCACCATGCACTGCTCTTCTTTCGCAAAGGAGCATTCACACGGTGAATGCTCCTTTGTGAAAGAAGCAGCACATATGTACATGAGAAAGCGCTATATTTATAGCGCTTTCCTTGTCCCACAATAAGTTATTGCGGGACAAGTTTCTCATGTGTACATAGCCTTATTCTTTCTCCCACATTCCTTCAGAAGAATTGGGTTATTTCTAAAAACAAAAAAGCCTTTATTAGAAGACTCGGGGGTGCATGTGATGATGATCCCCAGCCCCAATCTCTCTGTCCCACACAGATTTTACAATCTGTACAAAGGGGGAGGGAGACTGTCTTTATATGCATCTACAGTGCTTAACACAATGGGGGGTGTGGCTCCATTATAAAGGGAAATAAAAAATAATTCTGATGTTTTCTAAATGAGAAAAGCAAACCCCTTTTCAATTCTTTAGGAAACTTCTTCTATGCTCCTTATGCTCAAATGTTCTCTCTACATGCAGAGCCATGAAACTGAATTTCCTCCTTTGTGCGGAGACAGAATGAGTTTTGCTAAAGCAGGTCAGCTAAATTGATACAATCTCTAATTAGCACCCCTACCAGCTTTACCTGCAGCTGAATGGCACTCAGAAAAGTGTGACATTCTTTCCTCTCTTTGAAGGAACACACACACACACATCACTTCAAGTCTGGCTTTTAGAGTCAAATGCTCAAGTGATCTGTGTAAATGAGTAGTTAAGGTCATCTTGGCCATTATAAATCATCAACCCCACTAGCAGGCACTGGCTTTTGGAAAATAAGATTTGATCCATGTGATTGAATGCTCACTCCAAGAAAGCAATTGGTGAAACAGCTTTCCACAATATTCCTTTTTTAGTACAGAACATTTAGAAACTTAAGTTTCTAAAGGAGAGAAGTGGCCAATGGGGAAACAGAAGTTCTTTGAATTTGTTACTCTAACAAATCTACTTTTGTAGAGTTTGGGGGATTTCTAATGTCAAACACTCAGCAGTGATATGATGGACAACAGAGTCCTGTGGCACTTTTAAAGACTAACAGATCTGTTAGTCTTTAAAAGTGCCACAGGACTCTGTTGTCTTTCTACAATAGACTAACACGGCTATCCCTTTGGAATTTGACTACAGTGATATGATGTTGACGGTCCCAGCGGGCTGCATGTCCATAATTGCTTATCTATCAAAAGATAACACGAGGCATATGCAACATGCCCACACAACTGCTCTACTGTATTATGTCACACCCTGAAATGTTGGGGTTTATAGTATTTGTCCTTTATTCTTGATTGTTTACCAGGATCACTTAAAAAATATCAGAGGTGGCATGCATATATGTTTTAAAGAAAAAGATTCCAGAAAGCCAAGATTCAAGTTAGGTGCTTACACCAGTCTTGTTATTTATTGACATCACTCCATCCTGCCTTCCCCTAGGGAGTTGCAATTTATTGCTGGGTGTATACACAGCATTAGCTTAACTAGCCTGTCCAGCAAGTAGAAGGAAACAGATCCCTAGGCTTTGCTCATTTCATTCTCCTTTCTATTCATCCCCATACTAGGGTTCTGGGAAAGAAATGAGCAGGCAAGTAGCTCTGCTAATTCCTGTGCGCCTGAACACAAGGTGTGAGATCCAGAACTCCCTTTGATTTCAATAGGATCAAGATTTCACTTACTGGGTGGCCTGAATAGGAGTGTAAAGGAGGTTCTTAATTTCTCTTTCTTGCCAGCTTGTAATTCAAGTTACAGCCTAGTGCCATGTTGGCTCAGGGAAATGGAAGAGATGAAGCAAACACCTTTCACATCTAATACTGAAGAAAATTGATGCTCATGCTCTGAAGATAGAGTTAAGGAAGAGTTCACCTCCTGAAGGCATGTGAAGGTGTTATTTTAGAGAAGGAAGGGAGATTGGATTATTTATCCTACAAGAGAAATGCTGCTTTTCGATCCATTTTAAAGATTACAACTAAAATAATATCTAAGTTTTGATGTTGTGCAGTCTTACTAAATGGGTCTGGGCTGGATGCCCTGCTTTCCTAGACTTTTTGCTCTGTTTAAGGACAGCATGAATCTTAAATTCTGGGAACCTGGATCTTGAATCAGAGACAAAGAAGGTTAATACAGATATGCCTGGAGCCTGAGATGAAAAATTCATATTAGTAACCAAATTGTCAGCACCCACCAAATTTCAGGGGTGCACCAAATTGGTGCTCAGGATGTGTAAGAACAGAAGGCTAATAATGAAACTCAAACCTAGCTCTAAAACCTAACCTTGCCAAACAGAGTTCAGTGATTTCAATTTAAGCCTGTTTCTTGCAAACATACATAAATATAAGTGGGATGGCAGTGAACGGTTCTTTTTAACAATCTACCTTGCAGTACAACCAAGATTTAATGGGACCACAGTGGGTCATAACACATGGGCGGTTTTGTGACTCACCAGATGTCTTGTTCACAATGCTATCCAGCAGTTTTCACAAGTTGTTAACAGGTGCAGCCTACCTGCACTTAATGCTATGGAATAAAACTTATCCCCACCCACACCCTTTCCTACCCACCACCATGGGGATTTTTATCATTAGAATATCTCCTGCAGCCATAGCAAGAAAGAGACAGCATATAGTCAACACACAGCACAAAAGACCTCCCTGTCATTTTAATGAACAGAACTCAATCTCTCTGCCCTACATTGGCAGAAGTCACCATATCTTTTAAAGGACTAGAGTGGATTTATAAATACTTCAAAGTTTGTGCATCTGTTACAGAGATATCAGGTGTAGCAAGTATATTATCTTAAATCCACTCAAACCCGAGACATACTGAGTCAGCCTTTTCTAAAAGAAACAAAAAGCAACTGACAGTATAGGCCTCCAAAAATAGCTTTAAAAAAAAATCTCACACACACACACACACACACACGTTTTGTCTGAATTCAAGTTTTCAGAAAAAGTGACCATCAAAAGAACAATCCTAGTAATGGGTACAATTGAGGGACTTTGGACCTATACCACTACCTAGTAGCCTATCCCAAAACAGTAGTGGTTCTTCCCTCAGGGTCTCTTATCTCATTCTGGGATGGAACCTATATCCACTCCTGTGTCTCTTCCACTTGGGGACTGAAAGGAGTCTGACCTCAACTAAAATTCTATCAGCCTCTTCAGTGAACCTTTAATGAAGGGACATCTTCTCAGGTTCTTTCCCAACTCTTTTTCCAGTACTTCCCCCTGAATAGCTTTCTTCCTTTGAGATGGACCATCTGTAATAAAGTTAGTTAAAGCAGGAACACACAGGTGAAGTCCAATATCCCTGTTTTCTTGGCACCCCGGTTAGGATTCTTGGCTGTCTCTACCCTCAGCCACGCAGGAATGGTAGGGAAACCCAGGCCAACCCATCTCTCTGATTCTAGGCCCAAGGGACTTCTTTAAATCTCCTACTGTTTCCACAGGCTGCTTCCTACCACAGAGCCTCATGAATACTTCCTTCCTAGTGATCCTGTCTGATGCCTGCTGGCAGAGACAGTGTTTCTCTAGAAAGCTTCCTCAAATATGACCAGATGGAGCCCTTCACTGAAACTCTCTCTCTCACCAGCAGCAACACTTTTCTGGCTGGGCTGCAACCTTTTATCTATGCTGTTGTGGCCCACCCATAAGATGCAGCTGGAGAGGTGATTGTTCCCTTTTTAACCTGTTAGTGTCCATTTCTTACTGGGTCTGTACATCCTATCACAACTAGGCATTTAGATGCCCCTATTGTATCTACTACCAAAGAAATCTTATCTCACTGCATCTTTCCACCCAGTGTCCGCAGCCATCGTTTGTCAAGTTGTATCTTAAGGCTAGATTATGAGGCTCTACTTCATGCACAGTCAGGCCCCTGCACCAAGGGAAACATCAGAAGACATTGGTCCGAGCTGGAATAATGAACTACAGCATTTTAAGGGAGTGAAGTGTACTCCTTTCCACGTGATCAACCTTCACACTTGCTCTGTGTGTGGAAGGTGCCAGAAGACCAACACAGGCCATAACTGTGTTTTGTGGCACAGCACAATGCAACTGTCACATTTCAGTAGTTTTAGTGATAAGATCTCTAGTTAAGAGGTTTTCACAGTGCACAAATGTGAGCAGGTTGACTCACCATGAACTCCTCCTTGTAGCTGAGCAAGATAGCAACCTCCTCCCCTTCAAGTACTCCCATCTTGTGGTGCTCTGCCTCTTCCTGTGACTTAGCCTTTTAACAAAGCCACTTTAAAGTCTATCCTCTTTCAGGGTAGGGAAACAGAAACCAAGGAGTATTAACACCGGTCAGCTTCATTCACAGGTAATAGAGGAGAATGATTCACTGTCTAAGGCTATGTCTACACTTGCTAAAATTAGTTCATTTGAACTAACTAATTTTAGTTAGTTCGAATTAGCTTAATTCAAACTAGCATAGCCCCACTGGAACATTAGTTCAAACTAAGCAAGGACTTACTTAGTTCTAATTAGTGATCCCCATTCATTTCAATGGCTGGTTAATTCGAACTAAGCAATTAGTTCGCATTAACACTGCCACGTTGGATAATTCAAGCTAGTTAGTTCAAATTAACCCCGTAGTTCGAATACCCTATTCAAAATTATTAGTTCAAATTAAGGAAGCCCTTAATTCTAACTAAAGCCTAGTGTAGCCATGGCTTTAGTTAGTTTGAATTAAGCCTCCTTAATTCGAACTAACTTGCTAGTGTAGACATAGCCTAAGTGCCTTAGCATCTTGCTTTTCCATCCCTCAGGGAGGGGCCATCAGAAAAGTGATCTAAGAAGCTCCTGCTTTCCCTCTACACTCTCACTGGGGAGGGTACTAAACATCTCGTTTGCCCTGAGACTAGCAGGATTTCTCCCTTTTAAGCTTCTCCCCCAAAGTCTGACATCTCTCACAGGTGTGATATGGTGGGGGCACCTGAGTTCACATTGGCTCATTAACCCCCGTTGCTCAGCATGTGGTTTGTATACCCAATCTCAGTGAATTAAAAGAAAAAGGGAAAGATTTGTACAACTGCAGAGACCTTTCAGAGGTCTTTGAACTCTTGCCTTTTCCAGCCAGAACACAGAACATCACCACTTGTATGTTTTTAAGGACAGCTTTGTTCGATTAGCTCAATGTGCTATAAAATGCTGATTACTCTGAATAATCCAGTTCTAGGTGTCTCTTAAATTAAGCATCCAAAATGAATAGACAATTGAGGCCTTGATCTCTTTGCCTCAGTTTCCAGCTGTAAAACAGGGATGGTAATGCGACAATCTCAAGATCATGTGATAAATAAATTTGGTCAGTTTTTAAAAGTGCCACAGGACTCCTTGTTTGTTTTGCTGAATAGATTAAATTCCAGGGGGATAGCCTTGTTAATCTCATTCTCATAGGCATGTTTAAAGATAAATTTACACTCAATAAAAAACCACATACTATGGTGAAAGGATCATGGATGTTTCTATGAGGACTTTATTTGGTTCAGGGTTTCAATGTTACATACTAAAAATAGCCTGTGGTTATGCATTGAATAGAGAAAATAGAGAAATATTGACAAACTACTCATTAGCTGAAGGAGGCAGAGGTCCTGTGGAAAAATACATGACCATGTAATTAAAACACTGTCATGTATGTGTACTAAGAGGCTGAATTAAGGTTGCACAAGCAATCCTAATTCTGCCATTGCCTAAATTTTGACTGCTTAAATTTTCAGCCTTAATATTCTGCAAATATATTTTTCCATGTAATGAAGAATACAGTTACAAAGAGCCCCCATGTTTGAAATGAGTGGTGTCCAAATCTCAGGGTACACTTATTTCTAAAATGCACTGCATTCTTCTGGGATAATTTTTTTTTCAAAAAAGATCATAAATAATATCATGAAAATCCATCCATCCGAAAGTTGTTTTAAAACTGAGATATTTGTAGTTTGGCCAGTTTCTATACTAGTTATTTTCAAATATTATTTTGCACTCATGGCAAACACTATCTTGGCAATGCCAAGTCTAGAAATTGTGTAACTACCTAATTCCATCGAGAAAATGATAGTCATGATTCTCTAGACATTTCAAGACTTCTAGCACCAACCAAATATTTGTTTGTATAGCTGAAGAATTACTCATTGGGTCTCAGTCAAAAAAAGTGGCTTAATTCCAAGATAATTCTACAATGATATATAAATATAAATCTTTTCAAGAATGCTTGAACAGTCCCTATTGGGTTCCAATGTATGTGTGTGTTGGTTGGTTCTCAAAATACTAAAGTATGCCCACAGGCTTTATGAGTTGGTTGAAAGAGACTACAAAATGCTATAATATTGCTTCCATCACATCTGATGTTGAGAAGTTTCTGGTACTCTTTTCCAAATTTTGTAGGCATTTTTCTATTCACTGGAGCTTCTGTGTATATTGATTTCTTATATACTTCAGGAACCCAAGGAGATAACATAACTTGACAGGAGCATTCAAGAAGCTGTCTGCATCTCATCCAAATATACAAGAAATATTCTTGTTGGGAATTTTTTCTACAGATGGCTAGATACCCTAGTGAGCAATTATCCATGAAGTATAGTTCATGGACTTCTTTCTGAATTGACTAGCACTAGTGTAAATTAGAGTAACTCCAATGAACTCAGTGTAGCTACATAAGTGAGACTTTTTGGTGAGTGAGATCAGACACACACCATAGCCATTGCTTACCTATTCATCTGTGAGGCTATAGGAAGTAAAGAATATTCACTCAGATTCAAAGGGAAAGAGACACTATTTGTTTTTTCAGCTACAGCTTACGTAAATCTTTTATGGACAATGTTACCTGCTGCAACTATTTTAAGTTTTGTAAACTGACCAGACAGTGCTCACATAGCCTATGTCTATACTACAAAAAGTTAGGTCAACTTAAAGTGGTTTCCCTGAACGGGGAATTAGTAAGTTGACCTAACTACCCTTAGGTCGACCTAATAAAGTGGACTTAAGTGTCCACACTGTGCTTAGGTCAACCTAAGGAGTCAACTTAAGGGTTAGGGCAACCTAACTGGTGATTCTTATTAAGTCGACCTAAGCTTTCATTAAGTTGATTTAAGGAATTTCTTAAGTCGACTTAATGAAAGCCTGGTGTGGACAGGGTCTAAGTTAGGTCGACTTAAGCCTCCTTAAGTCGACCTAACTTTCAAGGGTAGACATAATCCTAGTGAGCAGCTCTTTGGTACTTTTTCACCTCAAATATTTCTCCTACTTTTTTACTTCCCTCCTCCTCCAACTGTGTGGCCCTGAGCCTCATTTACAGCATATTATTCAAACCCTGCTCTGAAGACAGAATTATTAATTTTCCCATGAGCTTTTCTATGCTGTTCATGATTGCAATATCCAAGTGATTCACAGCCATTAGTGACTATTTTCCCAACACCCATGTGAGTTGAGGAAGTGCTATTGTTCCCATTTTACAGATGGGAAGTGAGGCACAGAGAGATTAAGGTCAATTAGCCACTAATTTGTGTCACCCAATTTGAGATGCCTAGGATCAGATTTTTGTATGTGTGGGCTTACCATTATGCAGCACTTAATATGTTCAGAGAGCCCAGCTCCCACTGCTTTCAGTTGCAGCTGTGAAGTGCTCAGCATTTTTGCAAAGCAGACTCCAGCGTCACAAGTTGGGCACCCAGAAAACAAGCAACACACAATTAGTGACTGCCTGTGTAAAGTTTAGTTTAAGTAAGTGTCTTGCCTCGCAGCACACATGAACCCTATGGCAGAAACAGAAGCCAGTTCTCCAGAATAGCACCCATCTGCCTTAAAGATGAGACCCTGCTTTGATGGTGAAAGTACTCCTAATTTACACCTGTCACTGCTTTTACATGTTGCCTTTCTACGTGACATGTAGGAGCAAACGTTGGTAAAGAACGAGCGTTCTTTAACAGAGCTGTTGCTTCAGAGATCATTTGCACACATTGGTTCACTGCACACAACGTCTGAGTAACCCCGTTACTAGCTGTTTACCCCTGAACTTATGGCAGTGGCATGCACAAAGGCATATGCCCAACAGGCTGGGTATTTTTGCACATGAAAGTAGGCTCATTTTTGATAATTAGTTAAAAAATATCAAGATCTATTTGACCTGGCCTGGAAGTTGGTCATCTTATTGATGGCAAATGACAAGAAAATACTTTGAACCACAATGGGAAAGCTAGGACTGTGTTTCATTTGCCCAATACTCAAACCCAGCAAGGACAAAATCCCTTGGTATACATTGCTAAAAATTCCAAAGGGATAGCCGTATTAGTCTAGTTCAGCAAAAAAAAAAAAAAAAAAAACCACAAAGGAGTCCTGTGGCACTTTTAAAGACTAACAAATATATTTAGCACATGAGCTTTTGGGGGAGAACATCCCACTTTGTCAGAACATGCAATAAATAAAAAGCTCATGTGATAAATAAATGTTAGTCTTTAAAAGTGCCACAGGACTCCTTGTTTGTTTTGCTAAAAATATCACTTTGTATGAGTCTCTCCTTTAGGAGATGGCTTTAAATTCACCAAGGAAATGAAATGGCATAAATCAACTGCTGATCCAAGATATAACTTCCATATATATTCCATAGATGGAATAGGAAGGATTCCCACCCACTCCAGATTTGACTATGCTAGTTTACGTCCCCCAAAATGTAATAATTAGTAATTAATCCTAGCTCTGCAGAAAAGTAATTTTAAGCTTATAAATCTAGGATGTTCTCTTTAGTCAATCAACTTTAATAAGTTTCCTCTGAGAAATATAGTCTGGATAGAACAATTTTCCCTAGAAATGGCTGAAGAATACCACATGTTGGTTAAAAAAAAAAAAAAAATGGGTGAATCCTTACATCGCACTCCAGTTTCTTTACACCAACTAAAACGGCTGAAGCAGTGTAAAATAGTTCTAAAAGACTTGGCTTCTTCCAGGACAGAATTCCTTAAGCACAGGAACTACAGAAGATAGTAGCAAGGCTGCCTCCAAAATTCCCCTTGCAAGCTCTAATGGAAGAGATGTGCCAAGGGCTGAGGGCAGCATCAGCTGTAGGGTTGCAATGCAAGTTCTGCAGATATTTCGGCAGTTCTATGGCCCACAGTGGGTGCGTCTATACTTACAAATATAGTAGACTTAAGGAGGCTTAAGTCGACTTAATTTACTCCGTGTCTACACTGGACTTTCCTTAATTTGACTTAAGCTGCTCCTTAAATCGAATTAAGGAAAAGTTAGTTCAAATTAATAACACCTAGTTTTAATTCGAACTAGCACTTAAATCGACTTTATTAAGTCAATTTAAGCCAGTGGAGATGCGGAGTAGTGCATAGGTGGACCGTTTTAAGTTGACTTAAAACGTTACGTCAACTTAATAAAGTCAAAAAGGGGCCACACCTACACTTGAAAGGTTAAGTCCACTTCTGTTAAGTCGACTTAATAAGGTCCACTTTAAGCTGACTTTATAAAGTCAACTTAACTTTTCAGGTGTAGACATAGCCGGTGAGAGGTAGGCTGCTATATAATCAGACCGAAGCCAAGGATCAGGAGGGCGCAAAGGTGGGTTAAAGACTTCACAAGTTCCTCCTTCCCCTGGGCAGAGAGTTCTGTACTGTGCCCCTCCGACAGAAGCTCATCCATTAGGAAGATTATGGTACTTCTGGTGCCAACGGATTCAAACAACTCCTTGTAGTGGAACGAATGCTTGTTTGAACGGCATTAAAAGAACATTAATTATTTGTCCCAGAGGAAAGCTCAATTCATCAAGACCCAACAAGCTACAGTTATGCCAGGAGGTTAAACTCTCTATCAATCATACACATCAGCAGCAAAACTAGTGATGTCTGATATAATGAAATACAATACATAAGAAATACTTTAAAAGGGTAAAGCCATTCAGTCCTTTGAAATTGCTGTTTGACCTGTCAAACTAGCATCTAAATGTTTCATGAATCTCCTCATCCTCTCAGTTCTGTAGGCTAGGGCACACCTTTAATACCACCCCTCGTTCTGAATGAAAAACTGACTCCCGTTCACTTTGTTCTGGTTTTCTTTTTCATTTCACCCTTAAGTCCTCTACCTTGCTTGACTTCCAGCACCCCATAGTTGAGATTGTCTACCTGTACATGTTTGGTTCAATCAATTGTAAAGACTCCATTTGCAAAATTCAGATCCATGTGGGTTTGGATTTCCAACAGATCTCCACGTTCTTAAACCCATTGTCCTACCCAATCCAAGAGCATAAAAGGTAGAGGTTCTTTGGATACCACATGGATCTTGCACTCAGCTCTAGCCATAGTGGACAAGACTGCCCTCCTTACTCACGCTGGCAGGCACTGAGACATGCAAGTAGTTCCACTTGTGTCAACTCTGGTGGGGAAGCTTAATGTCTGAATATATCTTAACGTTCGTACAAAATTCAAACTGACCTTCTCCTTAGTATCTGACATGTTTTAGTTAATGTAGGGGAAGAGGTGCTGAATTCTGTGTACCTCTGCACTACCTGGTTTTGTTCAGAATCTACAATCTTGAAATGCCCCTAAAAAGGGGATTCTTATGAAATTTGTTACCTTGCTGAAAGTTTCAAAAGCAAGGAGTCTTTGAAAGTTCATGAGCAACCATGTTCTGAGAAGACTTTGCAGCACAAAATGTGGTGTATAAGTTTTTGATCAGAATCCACACTTCCATGCTTCAGTTTCAAATAATTTCTTTTCTTCCTGCATTCATCTGCCTCACAGCACGAACACTGCACCTGAGAAAGCTGACAGTTTCCTTTCAGAAAATGGGAGGAGTACAGATTTCAACAAAATCAGCAAAGGATTTAGCCTATAATGTTTTTCTCAACCAATAGCTAGCGGGGCATCAAGTAAATGGCGTAATAACCCTAGCACCTTCCACTTCAATATGTGAGAGTTTGCTTTTAGTTAGGCATAGCAGGCTGCAGAGCTAATAGCCACCAAGAAATTGGGCCAGCTGAAATTCAGTGCATTTCCAAGCACCTACTAAGTCCGACTTGCAATATGTAAATAGAGAATCATCCCATAGCCGAAGGATTCATATACACCTGAGACATGCAAGTGTGAAATGTACTCTTTGGAGCATCTTACATTTTAAGGAAGTCAAGATAGTAATTAATCATTTCATTTGTGAGAATGCTTTTCATTACTCAAACTGATGTCATTATGCTGGATTTGTTACAAATCCTATGTGTCCATTTAAAGCCAATAGTGCTGGGGTTATTGAGCATACGATCTCACTGGTGGTTGAAATGCTTAGGTCTTGCTCTCAATAGACTGATCATGAACAAGTTTAGCAGGGCACAAACTAGTAACCAGGAGTGTATAATGAAATCTTACAGCAAAATTTCAAGACCAAGCCTAGAGCCTGAATAACTTCTCAAGGAGATTTATTAGTTAAACAACATAGTGCAGCATTTCACAACAACAAAGTGAAAAGGATTTGCTGTTAGATTAAGAGCTACATGAATTTTATAACTGCAGACAAATTATCAAAAGTGGACATTGACTTCAGATGCCTCAGGTTTGGGGTGATAAATAGGAAATGTTGAGATTTCACCAGGCAATATAGTGGGTACTTTATGAGAGGTGGTGTGGTGGTTCACAGAGGGCCCTCTGTGCCCACAAACCACTCAGAGACCTCAGCTTCATGAGATTTATTTATGGTTTACTTACCTACAACCTTCTGTTTACAGACTGTTCAATGTAACAGCCTCCAGGACCTTGTGATCTCAGTCACCAGAGAAGAGGTGGATATAACCTTGCTAACTTTCTTCCCCCTGCACTGCCTCCTTTTGTAGTCCCTGGCTAATGAGGTCAGCCTATTGGCCCACTTAAGTGCAGGTTTACTCAGCTGTCTCCAATTCTCTTTCCTTAACTGGGGCTCATATGATAGAGGGCTGTATCAACTTTCCTTTGCCAAGCACCCTGTTACAGGTGGGAAAATCATATTGAAAAATTAACTTGAGCATTTTGGGACAACACTTTCAGTATTCACACAGTTGTCAGAAGTCTGTCTACAGAAGACAGTGAGATTTATAGAGAAACTTTGTCTATCTTAACAGAACTCTTTTTACAGAATGGAGGGTTTTTTTATATCAAGAGCAATTAGCTCATAGTAATGAAACTCATCTTAGTGCTCACTTGAAATTTTGTATGAGATGGGAACAGACAATACAGATGTCTATGGTAAAATCCACATCATGCCCACTGAAAGACAGGTTTGATAAAGTTCATGAAATTTGCCTGGTTGAGGTAATTTTCAGGATTCTTACCAAAATTGTTCTAAAAGCTCCTACAACAAATTTATTGGGAGAGAAAGAGCCTTTTAGTGTAGGTTAGTTGTTCACAGTTGCGGAGGTTGGTAGTGACTGGAAGACATTGCCATCTGAAGATTGTTTGAGGCCTTATTTAAAATGAGTTTGTAATCTCAGTCCTAATGGTCAAATTCCATGTGAGAAAAAACAGGAGAGACCAGGGAATAAATGGTCATAGAGACTCAACCGTCCCTCCAGACTGAGACTTAGAATGTGAAAAATGCTGCCTCCCTACAGGGCAGTATCAGTACAAGTTTTACCATGCTGCCTTACCAATTTGCCTGTCTCCCAGTGTGGAATGATTGTGAATTCACTTGCACTTTTGGTTTTTGGGCGGGTGTGTCAAACCATTGTCTCCTTAATGTTAAGGAATGTGCCAGGTGATATGGGCCCATTGTGTCCTTAATGGCTCATCAGTTTACTCCCTGGGCCCATTGTAGCTGAAAAATTCCTAAACATTAAGGACACAATGGTTTGACACACCCGCCCCTCTCAGACATTTCCATAAAATCACACAAGTTAAAGTATAGATAGAAAACGAAATTCCTATCTAAACTAACTTCTAATCCAAATAGAATTCTGAGACATAAACTATATAATCATTGCCAGCAAATTACTACCTTTCTATTGATACCAAACATGACATAGCTCCTATGGATTATAGAACATTTAGGATATCTGAATAGAAAATAATATCATAAATGCTTCCCTAAATCCAGACAGCATCACACCCTGCCCACATGCTCTGCCAGGGTCCTCTTTGCCCCACTGCACACAAAGGGTGCACCCCCCGCCACCGTGGACCTGCCCAAAGTCCCCCCCCCCCAGAAGTTGACCTAGAGCATCCGGTGTGGACACTCTAGGTCGACTTTGTAAGTTCCCCTTTAAGTCGACTTTAATTTTAAGTGTAGACACACTAAGTCGACTTAGTTAAAGTCGACTTAAAAGTGCAAGTGTAGACATAGCCTAGGATCCTTCACCTCACAGGAGAAGAAGGGAACTAGGACTGACCGTAGCTGAGAAATTTGCACTGTCACTGCAAAATCTCAGGAGGAGTTTGACGACGAGAATGAAACTTTAATTTGTCTCCCAACGTTAAGGTGCCCTACATGGGTCTGCATGGTATTCCCTGAGATTGAGAGTAAATCTTGGCACAGAAGAGCTCTTGGGAGAATGTATGGATGTGAGCACACAAAAATATGTTTTGTATCTGAACTTGTGATTTTAAAAAACAGTAAAGCCCGACAATCTCTCCCCACCCCAAAAGTCTAGTGGATAAATGAGAATTCTGAGTGACAATTGTTTCAAGGGTTATAAGTAAACTGTTATGTATATAGATAGATAGATTTTAGTAAATGTTTGGTTTAGTGATTGCGTCGCTCTCCTATCTGTGGTTTAATGGTGAATAGTATGTATATAAACAATATATACATCACTGTGCTGAAAAGAGTAAACTCGGGTCTGTACAATTAAGTGGTAAGAAGAGGTACAGAAAAGGGGAAAGAAAAATTACCCCTAACATTAGCATTGTCCTTCCCCAAGTCTCTTATGAATAGATTCATATTTTTTAAGGGAACATTCTGATCATCTAGTCTGATCTAGTCTAGTCACCTGAGCTTTCGTCTGTATTTCCTGTTGAACACTAGTGGTGAATTCAAGGACAAAGTGATTATCTCTAGTATGTCCTCTCCCTCCTTCCCCTTCTGCTCCCCACACTACAGGGACCTGGTGATTCCACTGCTGTTTGGTTTAGGTTCATCTGCACAGAGCAGCTGTGGCAAGTGGAAGGATCTCGTACAGTAAATCCCAGGGATGGGCAGACCTTTAATAAAATAAGAAGCAAATCAATCATAGAAACTCTCAAACAAAAAACCTTCCTGAGGTTCCAAAATCTTGACTAACTTCTTTTGCATTCATTCATTCATTCATTCATTCATTCAATTTTTGAGTACATCTGCACATCCCGGTGCTTTCTTGAAAGGAAAGAGGAGAGGCAAAAACACTTTCAGAAAATCTCGAGAAACTTTTGGCTCAATTTTGGAAGAAGTGAGAGATTGAAATAGTTGCCACATAGAAATGGCAGGATTTTAGCATTGCTGGTGATTCTAAATGCTTAGCTTCACACAAAAATAGAGGGGTTCTTAAAAGTAACATTCACCAGAATAATATCCAAGTTTTTCCATCCAATTGATCATACTGGATGTATTTTTAATTTGCATGGTTTGCTTGTACTGCATGAAATGTTCCTGGGTCCTGATTCAACCTACACTGATGTCAGTAGAACAACTTCTAGTGTCTTCACTGAGAGATGGATCCAGTCCCTGGAGGAGGAACAAAATTATATTTTCATTCTCCAGTGAGTTAAAGGTTTCACTATCCATATTAACCAAGAATGTAATTATTTAAACATGTGATATGTAATATAAACTAAATCTATATGATCCGATCCAGATCCCCTGAGGTAAGGAATAGAATCACTATTGTCTTTTCAAGTGAGATTATGGCTGTCATTAATCCTTATTAACTGAAATTCTGTCATATCAACAGCATGAAAATTAATTCCATTTTTCATAGTCATTCTCATAACAATAAGGCTGACTCAATTTTGTAATATCCATACATGATGGTTTGCACTGTATTCTGCTGCTACTGGGCTGAGTTGATAAGAATCACTTTGATGTTGACATAATTGGCACATTGAGTTTTCCAAAGCAGCTGATGTCAAACCAGTTGGACTGAAAAGTAATAACTTATTAACATATCCAATGCCCAATATTATAGCATATTAAAAAAGAGAGACATCTCCCAACTGCTTTCTCTGAACAACAGCATTAGTACTTGGAAAAATAAAATACACATTTGAAAAGGAAATGGGTTTTTTAGAGGAAGGGGCAGCATTTTAAGAACAAGATCGGTTAATGATTAGTTATATCTCACCCATGATCACTTTGACTTGGCTCTACATTAACAAAATGGAGGCATGTTGGAAAAGCTCACTATGGGTGCGTCTACACTCGTAAATTAAGTTGCCTTCCTCTGTAGCACAGGGTATGGTTCATCTACTGGTGAATTCTCTGTATCTTAAGTCCTTAAATCATGATATAAGGAGGTAAATAACTCAGTCATAGGTTGGTGGCCTATTGCAGGAGTGGGTGGGTGAGGTCTTGAGGCCTGCATTTTACAGGAGGTCAGACTAGATGATCGTACTGGTCCCTTCTGACCTTAAAGTCTATGAGTCTATGAGACTTAAGCTTGCTTAAGTCGACTTAATTTACTCTGCATCCACACTACAGTTTCCTTAAGTCGACTTAAGCAAGTTGCTTTAATGAAAATTAAGTCGACTTTCTTAAACCTACTTTTAGTTCGATTTAAGGCTTAAGTCGACTTTTTAAAGTTGACTTAAGCCAGTGTAGATCTGGAGTAGCCCTAAATCGACTTAGGGCTACTCCAGGACTCCCTCACTGCCCTCCCTGCCGGAGGGGGGCCACAAGGGGAGCCTGGCATGCCCCCCAACAGGGCAGGGCAGAGCCCTGCCCACCCTGCCCCTATACCCTGCCTGGGTCCCTGTCCCCCTTTGCCCCATTGTACCCTGGCACTGGGCAAGGGGTGCCCCCCCACCACCATGGATCTGCCCAAGGTCCCCCTAGCCCCTAGAAGATGACCTAGGCATCCAGTGTGGACGCTCTAGGTCGACTTTGTAAGTTCCCCCCTAAGTCGACTTAAAATTACAAGTGTAGACATAGCCTATGTGCCTATCTGTATCTTGAAAAATCTGGCCCTTAGTTTCCTATGTCTCCATGAACGGCAATAGGACCTGGGCTCCTAAAACAGGCACTTTTGATATGTTTACCCCCAAACATTTATAGTAGCTTAAAAGACACTGAAATTTTTCCCTGTTTAATTTTTAATGTTCATCATCCTTCTCCATTAGGCATTCTGCAATGCTTTAGTACATATGATGTATAAATTAGAAAGATAAAAATTATAAATAATGTACAAAAGAAGACAAGTTAAAAAAATGGCCATTTCCTACTGTACTAGGCTGAAATTTGAAAGAATAGTCAAGCCAATACTGAGTCTCTCTAGACTTTATGGAAGAAGGGGAAAAGCTCTTATCAGTGCCTAGTGGGTAGAAACTGTATAAACAGCACGGGTGAACTGACCTACATTTTCTGAGTCTCATCTGCACAGCAAAAGCTTTCATTAAATGTGATGCCTTCACTGCCTTCAGGCACAATTTCACTGCTCAGAAACCATGTTACGATGTCAATGAGAACTAAAACTTTTAACGTCATTTCAAGTTAAATGGCCTTTTAAAAAGAAATTAAATAGAGAAAGTACATTAGAGTAAGGATATGGCTGTGATTTAAGCCCACAAAACTGGGAAGCTCCTAGGATAAAGATTCCACAGCATCCTTAACTTAATCTCTTGAAGCATAAGAACCATAAAACACATGGTGTTTTATTAGGAACTGAGTCAACCCTCAGTTAAGCCAATAGGAGTCTTTGAGCTGACTTCATATAAATATGGAGCATTCCATTTGTATAAGAGAGCACATAATTTATATTCCTTGGCTTCATTTAAAAATTGATTTTATACACCCACTGTCCAATCTTCTAATAGTTTAGATATTAAAATACTGATATCTCAGCCTTCTGCTGCCAGCTGATTGATACCAGACTAAAGCTTAAGAACGCTGCTTCTGTGAAGATTGAAAAATAAGGGTTAGTTCCTCAGCTGGTGTAAACAGACACAGCTTCAGTGGCTTCAGCTGAGCCATGCTATTTCACATAAGCTGAGATCTGTCCTTCAGATTCTACAACATGGACCATTATGATAATGTACTTAGGAATGTGAATGGTTACTAACTTGGACTAAATTAGGTAAAGTGAAACAACTACATGCATACGTTTAGGGTGACAATGATTCTATTATGGAAGGAGTCTAATAATGCAAGATTTGATGTGAGTGCTTTTTGTAACTGACCTTAGTATGCAGAAATCCAAGGAAAAGATGGCACACTTCTATTTTATACCTGCCAGGGTCTGGCAAAGGAAAGATGGCTGAAAGTTGGTATTTTCCAGAGTAGTTGAGTATTGGAGTGTTTCCAGAGGAGTTGAATGGATTGTGTTTAAAAGAAAAAGTCAGGAAGCTTCAGAACTTGAAAAAAGTTCTTATCTGTGTAAATGATAAAATGAATGCATAACACAAAATGAGTTCATATACATCGTAGAGTTTTATTCCCACCAAGAGAAAACTGGGATTCTGTCCATTCTAATGCAGCACAGACAGCATATGTTGGGTTGATAGAAAGAGTGGAAAGTAATATCTTAGAAAAGACAATATCTGTTATAAAGATGTAGACTAGATAGAAAAATGGAAAATATGATGGTTTTATTTGCGCAAGCTTGTGGCTTTGGCCCATTGCTCATTTTGATAGGAACACCTGATATTTCAAAATGTGTCCCTAAATTTGAACAAGCATTTTATCCCCTAGTTCTGTGATCACAGAAACAAAGAGTTGATACCAAGGTTCAATATTATTGCATAGCATGCGTCAGTAGTTGTAGTCCTAGACTGAAATCCTAGAATCATTGAAATCAAAGGCAGAGTTCCCTTGGCCTTTAATGGGGCTAGGAATTTAACACTTGGTGCTTTAAACTTCCACTGCATGGCAGGGTGAATCCACTGAACAACACCAACTTCTTGAAGGAAAGATAAATCTCTTCCTGCTGGATAGACGGACTATCATGACTTCAAGCCCGTGCTCTCAATGTAAGTGCCCATTGTAAGTGAATGCCATACATTTCAGCCCAGATGTGGGAGCAATCCTCATAGAAAAATGATGGGTCCAGAGTGCATACTGGCAGGCATGACAGCTATTCAGCAACATCCAGAATAAAATGGCATAAGGTCACTTTCATTAGTTAGAATTGTGCGTTGTGCTGGTACATGCGAGTACTAATGAAAGCCAGTACAAGAATGTCGAAAAAACTACTTTTGACATCTAATTATAATGAGTCTTTGACAATCTGAGGAACAGTCAGGCATGTTAGATTTTAGCTAAATGTCTTCAATTCCTGACCAAAGGAAAATCAAATCTCTGTAGCATTGGGATTTTGGGATTGCCAGGAAAGAAAACTCCACTTAGGAGGTATAGATTTTTTTTTTTTTTTTGGCCCAGAGGCAGAAATACATCAGTATTCAATTGTTTAGCAGATTGAACAGATTTCACTGCCCTTATTTGCTTTGTCAAGTGGCTTACTCTGCAAATAGTCCCATGGAGACAAATAGACTACTTCCAAAGTAAGGTACTACTACCAAACACAAAAAAGGCTATTGGTATCTAGCCTTTTGGAGGCAGAAAGCTCCACCAGATGGTGCACCCAGCTGTGAGTTAGGAGACAGGGTTTCTCTTCGCAGCTCTGCCATTGACATGTTATATGAACTGTGGGCAAGTCACCTTGGCTATGTCTACACTAGAAAAGTTAGGTCGACTTAACAGTTACCCTTATCCGGGACTTAGTAAGTCGACCTAACTTCCCTTAGGTCGACCTAAGAAGGTGGACTTATGCGTCCACACTGGCCTTAAGTCGACATAAGGAAGGGTTAGGTCAACCTACTCAGGGTTAGTTTAAATACCCTGTGGTTCTTATTAAGTCAACCTAAGATTTTCGACCTAATGAAAGCCTAGTGTGGACAGGGCTTAAGTTAGGTCGACTTAAGCCACCTTAAGTTGACCTAACTTGCCAGTGTAGACATAGCCATTGTGTTTAGGATTCCACATCTGTCAAATGGAAACAAGATTTACCCGCCTTTCAGAAGTATTCTGAATTCCACAGATGACTGAGAAAGGTGTTCATATTCTATTCCTAAGTATCTGTTTTAATAATTACTATTAAATAACAGCTTTTGCCACCCTTGCATGTACTTAATAAGCCCACATTTTTCACTGAAAAAGAAGACTTCTCATGGAGTAAAGTAGTAGTTAAATTAAGTAAAAGAGGCACAGTCTGGCTTTCAGCTTTCAGTGAATAGGGATTTGATGCCTATTGGCTCTTAGACATGGATATCTATGGTAAGTTTTGCACACATTTGGTAATATAGATTCTCAAAAACAGTGGTTCCAGAACAAAAACGTTGGTAGTGTTGATTGCACTTCATGTGCAACTGCCTCACATTTGTCAAAAACCTAATCTCAAAGAACACCACTGTGTGAAGGCAAGATAATAGAAATTCATGACATTTGACATTTGAAACACAAATACACAGGCCTGTGTCTGTCAGAAATTGACATCTGGCAATGTCTTTTTTTTTTTTTTTTTTAGTGATCTATAATTAAATTTATCTTTTAAAATCTGAATATGTGCTGAGTACCTAGAATAGCATGGTGTGATATAATTGGATTTTTAAATGACGACAACAACAATAGCTTTTATATACCACTTCTCAATCATAGGTCTCCAAGCCCTTGCAAAGGAAATAAATATCACTTTGTAGACTGAAAAACTGAGACAGAAAGATAAAGTGATTTGCCCATGGCCACCCAGCGACAGGGACAGATTAAGACATGCTGAGGCCCTAAGCTATGTCAAGATTCAGAGGCCTCGTACCATAAAAAATAAAGAGAAAAAGGTGTATTGCATTATAATGGAAAGGGTAATGAAAAATAAATGATAAACTGTTATATTTGCATATATATAGAGAGAGGCAAAGATGCAACGAAAAACAACTAAATAAAACATACATCTTGCAAAAAGCCTTATTTGCATTATCAAATACCTTATGATAAATCACCTTAGTTATCTCCAACATAGTTAGAGGCCCCAAGCAATGGCTTACTTGCCTTATGCCTAAATCCAGCACTGCCCAGCAGGCCTGTGGCAGAACTGAAAAGGGAACATGGTTTGCCTGAGAACCAGTGCACTCTGTAAGATACTACTTACTTTGATAAAGAGGAGGCACTATTAGTTGTGCATCTCCATAACAATTTCATCCCTGTAAGTATCAGAGTAACAGGTCCTGCCTTATACTATCCAGCTTCAGTTTTCGGTGACTCCAGAGTTAAACCTGAAGAGTTTCTGTGGATGGTTTTCCTAACTGGCTGAGTGTCTCTGAACTTGTGCGTGCATGCACACTCCTGCCCTTGTGCATGTACACACCTGCAGATGTACATTTATTCTGTGCAGCACAGGAAGGCAAGACAAGACACCAGAAATGTGGTTTTTAACTAGGCTGCTGCTTTATTAAGGAATACATCTGGGAATTATCCAGAAACAATCTATCCAGTGCAAATCATCCTTCCTTCCCCTAATTTGTATCTCCTGGAGGAGGGCTGCCAATAGCCCCCCACTTCTTAATGCAATCCCAGGACTGTTGCTGGGGCCCAATTCTCCTCCTCTTATCTGAGGGTTAAGAGTGGAAGACAGGGGTTGTCTTCTCATTGGACCAGACACTAGGAATTTCAGTCCCATTCTCTTCCTTGTTTAGAAGATGCATTCTCCTAATCCACTTCCAATTCTGGTTCATCAGGGAATCAGAGCCCCATTGAAAACCTTTGTGCACTAGACACCTGCCAACTTGTGACAAAATTTAATTTTACAACCTAACCTACCCACTGGGTCTGTGGGCTGCATAGAGGAAGTCGAGAAATCCGCACCACCCAGGTTAATCTGGCAGTGAAGGAAAAATTCCTACCCAGACCCCCCAAAAGTAACTACCATGATGCCCACAGCAAGGCCCCATCCAATCCTATTCTGATCCCAAAGAGAAGGGAAGGGGAACTTTTCTTTCCAGTGCACAATGACACCCTTGAGTGCATGGTAGCCAATACAATTTGGCTGCAACCTTCTGTCCAACCAGCCAGCCACATAGCTCTCTCCTCTAGCCCCTTGGGAAGAGAAGAGTGGGAGGGTGCAATCCCTAAGAGGGCTAAGGGTTTTCTTTCTCATGATGGTCTCGATAAAACCTCCTTATGCCTCTGAGGCTACTAGGAGGGTATTTTGGGAGAAGTGAATGCATCTTCATCTCCTGTGCTACACCCTTCCATTCCGATTTCCAACAATGAACACCTCCTGCCAGAAATAAATGTTTGGTAGAAGATGCAGCAACAAAAGTCAATACCAGGAATAAGTACAGGGGGAGAAAAAGTGGAAACAGTAGCTGCCACAGTCCCCATGTCAAGGCCATACGTATTCTGAAATTCTACGATCTCAGAATTAGCCACAGGACCCAGCCCTGCAGCAGAACTGTGCTCTGGAATCTACTTTTCAGTTTTAAAGCTGTATGTTTCTAATCTCTGTGGTTTTGTAGCTAACCTTCTGAAGGTGAACCCAGTATGAACCAATTCAGTGTTGTTGTAGGTGTGGTGTGAACTGCCCCATTTATTTCCACTAGCAGTGCTAGCTCTGAAACCGAAACATCCCAATTTAAATGGCAACATTACTAACTGTTGCCCTGCTGGCCAACTGAGCCAGAACACCAAACTACTGTCATAATTCCAAAATCCCAAACTGGTTCCTATATATTTCCAGGCACAAAAATTCCCTATTGTCCCCTACTTGGTTGCAAAAACTCCAGGTCCCCCTTGGCAACTTTGCGGATGCAATTTGGTGTTAGCACTGCAAAGATCTTTAGCATATGGAACTCTAAAAGCATAGGGACAGAATGAAATAAATAAAAGTTAATACCAAAGGGGCTAAATTATTCATTTTACATAGATTAATAGATTGTAAGGCCAGAAGGGATCCTTGTAATAATCTACTCTAACCTTATATTCAGTTTATTGAAAACCTGTTTTTTAATTTAAATGAAAGTGCCCTAAGAGTTGCTCTTGAGAGCTGCAGAACCCAAACAATTTACCACCCAATTTAAATGCACCTGGGAGTGGAATTTAAGACGCCTTGACCCTGGATACTTCAGTAATAGCAAGAGAGACTCATGCTCTCAATAAATAATTAAACACCTCAATAATACAGAATTTAATGAGGGCCCTGCTATCTTTTAAGTCCCAGCTGTGGCAGCGTTGTTGGTTAACGGTATTTACAGAACAAGTACATGCTGGAATAGCTTCCATAGGATGGACCAAAACTGGTGTTATAAAGAGGCTGATGATCGCTTTTAGTGTATGATATTGACTCCGCAACTGTCTTTATTTTCTTCATGTTCAAGATTAGTTGTTGACAAGAAGACAAAACAAATATAGCAGACGTATTTTCAACAAAGGTTTTCTATTTGAAATTTATTCTCATCAATTCCGAATGATACGTTGGAGATCATCTTTTTCAGGAACCATAAAACCGTATTGAGCAAGGCAACAACTGTAACAGCAATAATGGTTTGAGCAGAACTGCACTTGAAAGGTCCCACTGCAGTGCATTGGATCTTATGTTTATTCTTAGAATTTCAAGAAGAGACTGACAAACTGTAGGCCCCGACCCCTCCCCTAGAGGAAATCAGCTTTGAAGCTGTTGCAGCTGATTGACACCACCTGAGGAGCTGGTCTGTATTTCCCTAGTTGGTTTTCTCCCAAGTTGACTTACATCATTCCTGAAAATCTATCCAACCCTCCTGGGTAGTTTTGTTACTTAAAAGTCAATAAGGCACACATGCGGTGCCCATCCCATAGCAATGCTTAAAAATAGTGGCATTGTGGTAGATCAAAGAGGGCAGGACTCCATTCCACCCCCTGCATAGGCATCTCATGTCCTTTGAGATGGATTTTGTACAAGGAACAAAAAATGTGGCCCTAAGATCTCAGAGAGAAAATGTTCAGGTGTCCTGGAAGCTTGAGAGATTCATCAATACAAATAAACTAATTAGAACTCCTTGAATAAACAAAAATGTATTAATGTTGGTTATGAATCTTTTACAACGAGAATTGGCTTTGATTGAAGCAGAGCTTATAAATGCCATGGTTTACAGTGGAGAAAGTAGTCTATCTTCGCTGGCGCCTCTGCCTAGCCCTCTGCCTGAGCCGCCGGATTGATGGACCAATGGGCTGTTTTCCAAATTTCTCCATGATTTCTTTGATTCGCGTGAGGGTGGTTTTGCTGATTGTGAAGTCACACTGAGTGGCTCCCATGTCATAACCTACTGCACAGTTCTTGGTGGAAGAGATATAGCCATCTGCTTTTGCAGTGACCATATATTCTCCTGGATTCAGGAGACGCCAATAATCCCCATCGCTCGCTGTTAAAGAAATCAGAAAAGGAGATTTTTCAGATTATTGCTCTTTTGACCAAAAGGTCAACACCTCTCTATTATAAAGGTCTCAGTTAGGTCTATCTCCTGAAGTTATACATGTAGGACTTGAGTATCATATTCAGTTACCCTCTTTTTGGCTGTGTTTAGTACCAGACCCACAAAGAAGTGGAGCACCAAAGGTGGCTGTATTCCCTCTTTACAAGCTTCTTTCCCGCCGATTTGGGATCACCTGGGTGGAAATTTGGCTCCTGGCAAAAGCTGGAACAACCTTGGGGCTCATCAACATCCAAGAATTGCTGGAATGCAGTGGTGCTTGGGCCATGTCCTGTCCCCCAGCCACAATCCTGGGGGCAATGAGAAGGGCTATGTAGGGCAGGCTATGCTGGCTCTATTTCACCCAAGGATTCCCCTACAACAATCAGGTGGCTACTACTTCTCAATAACAGTATGTTTTAACCAAAAAGTGTTCCTTCTTTGGAGCCTTTTTTATGGCCGTCAAATAGAAAAAAAAAATCTTAAGATGTTCTTGATTTCAAGTCAAGTCACAATTGGGAAAATTAACATGGACTTGGCAGCTCACATGTTCAACTATGTAGCCCTCACCATGGAAATATAAATGAAGCTTGCATATGCTAAGCAGTGAAAACAAAATGCCATCATGAAAAAGACATTTCTATTTTCATTTCCCATTCTAATTTTCTAGAACTAAATAAAAAGTGGTACCTTTTCCCCCCAACTAAATTCTCTGGACAGGTGAGGTACACACAGGGCTGAAAGAAGGGTTTTAAATAACTTGTTTCCCAACACCTTCACCCAAACTAAGCGTTTTGTTGAATTAAAATACATCCACAATCATTCCTTGACACACCACATTTGCTAGTCAGGGGTCCTTTCACTGCTCCCCTCAACATACAGCAATCATATTTCCACTATAATAATATCAATTCGTTGATGGAGAGTAATTTCATATGCAATCTAGGCCATGATTTTCAACGTAGTACTTAGCCACATGCCTAATTTTAAACACATGAGTAATCCCATTGTAGCCCCTTGGATAAAGCAAAGCACATGCTTCACTACCTCACTGAATTAGACCCTTCATAATTTTCCCTGAAGAAGATATCCAAGGGCTTAATGTTTACCCAATAATCTGGATGTTATTTTAAGCAGCAAATATGCTTAGTAATTGATTGGAAGAAGGGATGAAGCCTAGCTTACTATAAAATCATATTTGTTTTACAATTTACCCTAGGAGAGCTTGCTGAGTTGTAAGACTGCATTTTCCAGGGTTCCTAGGATGAAATGCTATATATAAAAAAACGTGACATCTCCCACAGGAAGAGTTATTGTAATGTCCATGTGAAATGACATTACTATTATTGGCGCTGGCCCTTGGTGACTTCCAATACAGTGTTGCAAAAATGAAAGACAATTTAGATGAAAAGGTTCTGTGCTGGAAATAAGACCACAGGCTGGGCTGGAGCTGAGCTTCATACTTTACTTCTTGCATTTTTGCAAAGAAATAAAATTGTGCATTGGGGGCTGGAGAAGATAGCCATCATGCTTAGAGATAGCAGGAATTGGAAGGTGGGGGGAAGAAGGCAGTGCTAATCATCTCTGGGCATTATTGTATAAGAATACATAACTGACACAGCTGGTCGAGTTACTTTCATAAAGACTGCGCCTATTTTTCTAACAACCAATTTGAGAGTGTTTTAAAAGATGCAGATGGACCATATTCTTCATTGGTACCTGACCAGTGCATCTCTCTCGGGAATGGGGGGCAAGTCAGATGGGGAGGGATGATAGAGCTCTGCTGCACTGCGCCTGTCCTACACTGGTGTAGGGTCCATCAAAAGAACTGGGTTGGGTTGGTCCTGAGAATCCATCTTGGTTCCAGATGCCCAGGAGTAATTGGGAGTATTTTCTCCCAGACCAAGTGGGTGGGGAATGGTGCAGAGGTTAGCTCTTCCCTCCTCCCACTATGTTGGCCAGCAAAGCTAAGCTTTTACTGTAGGGTGTCGAAAGCTGGTGATGTATAGGCCAGGAGCAAATTACTTACTTCTCTGGAGCAAGAGGAAACAAAAGAAATTTTGTCTCAGAGAGGGGTCTCTTGGCCATAGTGCTTCATGAATATGACTGTGATGGTTCAGTTTATGCATTTACAAGGTTGTGCATATAGACACAATTAGCCTTTGGAGTATCCATGTATTTCTGACAAATAGCTGTCATGTATTTAAGCACAGCTTGAGAAATACTATAAAAGAAGGTACACATTCAACCACCAGCAGGAAATAATTATAGAGCAAGATACAAACTATTGGCAGGATTAATTTATTTAGCTCTTTTCTGTTTTAAAACAAGTGGAGTTCATTCCAAGTGTCTGCTTCTGCTACCCGTCATTTAATCACAGAGAATTAAGAGATGTCATTCTTTGGGCTAAATGGACTACAGCAAAAATTCCTCTACAGATGGTAAGAGAGACGTAATAAAAAATGCAGAGATCTCAGTGACTATTACGAGATTCTTTAGTAAACATAAAGAGGCACTGTACTAAGTTAAAATGACAACACATGAGAAAGACAATCAAATTAATATATGTAGAGTCCAGAAGGCATTTTGATCTTGTTAACAATGTGACAGATAATAAAATAAAATTAAATTAAAATTAAAATTAGGAGGAATAAATTAATAAATAAATGAAGAGGAATACATTAATAAATAAATTAGGAGGAATAAATTAAAGTGGACCAGATCTTCAGCTGGTGTGAACTGGTGTAGTTTCACAGAGTCAGTGGAGTTGTTATAACTTGGACCACTATTAAAAATGGACCACCAAAAAATGCAAAAAAGGTAAATGAGCACAGTGCACTCACCTCCCTCCCCTTTTACCCCCGTCCTGGAACAGGGAATGGACAGCATCTCTGCTCCACCCCTACAATAGACTAGTCAACACAGCTGAGCTACAAGGGTGGTGAAAGTTGCTACCGGCAAAGGTCTGGCACACAGGGCAGGCAGAGAGGGAACTGTACCTCAGAAAACTGCCTCCTAGTCTTGGGGTGTGGCAGCTTGTATGCCATCTTTTCCCCAGGACAGTGCTTGACCCTAAGGGCTACAAGTGTGCCTTTAAGCATAGCTCCAGGTAGTGGGGATGTGTGAACCCCATCATCCCAACAGCAGCTACAGGAGTCAATGGAATAACAAGAGAAGCAAGGTTATTGGAGGTTTTATATATATATATATATATATATAGTTATTGAAATCAGGCCCTAAATAGAAATAAAATATATTTAGAATAACTTTAATTTTATATATCTCAATAAGAGACTACCCAATAACCTCTACTAGGTAGTCTTTTCTTCTTAATTTTTCAAAAAATCCAAATGGGTTTCTTCATCCAATTAAAGAACTTATTTCCAAGGATCATCTTACAGAGTCCAGGTCACATGTAATCATATGATCATCTCTACCCAATCAGGAGCTGTATCTGCCTCAAGGGGAAAAAAAGGAACAATCTGTTCAAGTTCCTGGTCTCTCAAAATTAATCATTTCAATTAGCCTATTATTATTATTATCAACAGAGAGTCAGGAATGTACTACTCCCATCAGATACACTGTAGTACTAAGTGAAATTAACAGAAGGTCCTTTCTACCCTACAAAAAGAAAGAAGAGAAATGTCCAGGAATAAATAAATAATAAATAGATTATTGTAGAAACAATTCTTATCTACTTACTAAGGTAGTTGATGATTTACATATCCAAAAAGAAGATATTTTAAAAAATTAATACTATAATCCCTTTTAAAGCAACACTTAGACAAGTGATGTTAATTGCCCAGATTCTCCTCTTATTTACGCCAATTATGATCCACTGCTTTAATAGATATATTCCTGATTTCAACACATATAAAAGAGAGAAGAATGAGATCCCATGGCGATAATTTATTTTTTTCTCTGCAGTTTTGTGTGTTATTTTAGCTTAGTGGATATCCCTTAAAATTTCCAGTTTCATAGATTCATAATAGACCATCCCCTTTATCTATATAATGTATGGTAAGAGCGAAGTTCTATTTTTCCATCTTTTGCACTTCCCAGGTTATGAAAAAGAATAACAATTCTACTTCCTTTCTGACTATTAGTAGTGAGAGGTGGACCTGCATTGGACAATTCTGATCCAGACTTGCACCTGAACTTCTTCCAAGTCCGTGAGTATTTGCAGAGTGGATTCTCAGGTCCTCCATAACTCTATCATTATACATTCATCTAATCTGGTGTCTCTCTCCATATGCATTCACATCTGAAACTTCTCTGAATCATCCACTCTTCTATAGTGTGGTATCTAATGTAACCCAATATATTGAGGGACTGGATTAAACATCAATTGCATTTATTAAGTTCCCAGCAGATATTTACCAGAGTAATAAAAGCTACACTTTATGGCTGCCTTCCAGGGAAGTGAAAAAACAACTTATTATTTTCATTCCCTCCTTCATTTCCCAATGGCCCCATTTTGAAATATTTAAGGAAGAGTCATAATTGCCTTATTAAATAGCTACAATTCAATGTTTTCTCTCACAGCAGAGACATAGTAAAATTGAAATAATAGTAATCATAACTGGGCTAAATTTTCTGAGATTTATTGTTGAGTCAGATAACCTAAATTAGCAGAAATCTGCGATTCAGAACTACTGTATCTTGACTAAAACTGCTGGGGTGCATGGTATCACACAGCCTCCCCATTGCTTAACTATGTCAGAAACTGTACAAGGGGTTCTCAAACTCAATGATGGGTAGTTAACGAGGTGCTTTTCCACATACTAACACCAAACCAACCCTTGAGTTTGTAGTCATCATATTCTTACATTTGTCCACAAAATCGCCACTTCTTCATGTGTTATTCCTGAGCCTGATAGAACGCTAGAGATATTGGTTTAAGCGTGCTGTTTGCAATGATTATATGTTTCAACATCAGAGCTAATGCTGTCCCTGATCATATCTATGCAAGTAACTCACAGCTCTACCTCTCCACTCTGGTCCTCTCTCTTTCTCACCACATTAAAATCTCAAACTGCTTTATGGTGTGTTTTTTTTAAAAATGTCCAGCCACCAGATTAAGCTCAACGTGTCCAAAATAGAGCTCTTAACTTTCCCAACAGCTCTCCTTCCATTTTTCAGTGACCGTGGACCCAACATTATCCTCCGTGTCACTCTGGTGTGTAACCTGAATATTATCTTCTTCTCAGGCCTGGTCTACATTGCCATGATGGACTGACCGGAGATACGCAAGCTATGTACTGTAGAAAGAGTATTTCCCATTGACTGACTTACCCTCCCTTATTGCAGTGTCTTCACTGGGCTGTGCTGACAGGAAATGCTCTCCATTCGATGCATCATTACTCTTTTCTAGGGTGGAGTTACTGCATCAAACAAGATGCACTTCTGGGATCGATTGAGCAGGTCTCCACTGGTCACTCAATCGACCCTGCTACATCGATCCATGTAGTGATTTCAGTATAGACAAGCCCGCAGTCTTCTTTCTAGATATTCATGTCAAAGACGTATCTACATTTTTCCTCATCTTCTAGTATAACATCTCTGAAGTCTGGCCTTTCCTCTGCATCCAGACAGCTAAATCTCATCTAGATCGCCACCACTTAGCTTCTCAACTACTTCTTCTTTCCTTGCCTTGATAAATGCAATCTTGCCCAAATTAAATCCATTCAAAATGATGCTGAAAAGATCATTTTCCGGGCTTATTTCTTTGATCATATCACCTTGCTCTTTGCATCCCACCACTGACTCTCCCCTTACTACCACATCAAACTAATCTTTGCTTACAAAGCTCTTCACAGACTATCCCTACCCAGCTATCACCTCTCATATCTCAAAAATCAACTCTCACTTTTGCTTTGCCAATGATGCCAGTCTTCCTCACCCACTTGTTCAATTTCCAAAGTCACACTTTTGTTTTCTCTCTCATGCTTTGCCTCACACTTAGGAGAAACTTCCTGCAGACATCTGCAAAGCGACTGCATTATCCTCTTTCAAATTCTTCCTTAAAACTGTCTTCTGGGGTAATGCCCACAAAAATTTTGACTACTATTAATCAGTTAGTATGCTGAGACCACCATCTATTATGCCAATGATTAACGTGTCATCATTTCCTGGGGTGCTGCATCATTTGTTTTTTGTAGTATCCATCTGTTGTCTCGCATCATATATTCAGACTGTAAGCTCCTCAAGGCAGAGACTATTTTATTATATACCAGTAAACCCCCGATTCTCTAAAGAATCGCAAATTGAAAAATGGTAATCACCGCTGGGTGGGAGGGACAGTGGGCAGCCGTGCGCGTGAGCTATCTAATCCACAGGCTTATGCACGTGGATTCAGCTGCTGCGCGCGCATAACTGTGTCAGTTATATACGCGCGCAGGAGCTGCGTCCACATCCCGCCATGCATATATACAACTGTGGTTTAGTTATATAGATGGACTGGATCCCCACGTGGGCAGCGGCCGAAGAATCAGCCCCTCCATTCCAGCTGCAGGATCCGTCCCTGGTACAGAGGACCCAGCTGGATGGAGGGGGCAGGAGGGAGGAAGGCAGGTCCTAGGCGGTGGCTCTGTGCAGCCACCGCGGAGAGCCAGTGAGTAGCACGCTTTCATCGGGCCCCTGGGAACTCCCCATCCTAATGGACCCCTTGTGGGGGGG
>ML685755.1:18004167-18016906 GCA_007922175.1 Pelusios castaneus
ACCCCGGGGTTTTCTAAGGAGCCGGAGCACCACCAATTGCCGGCACTAATGCGCTCCAGCTTCCGAGAAGCCTGAAGGCTAGCCGGGACCGAGTGGTCCTGGCCGTGGGAGCCCCGGGCTCCCTCCTAGCCAGACCAGGCAGTTGCGGCCAGGAGGGAGCTGTGCCGCTCTCCGTCCTGGTTGGGACCACAGGGTCCCGGCTAGGAGGAAGTGTGGGGCTCCCTTCTTGCCGGGATCCCCGCTCCAGCTGCCCACTGCTGAGCAGCTAGAGCGCAAGTCCAAGCCTGCGCTCCAGCTACTCAGTAGCTGGGGCACGGGTCTCCGGCTCTTCCTCCTGGCCCAGACCACTCGGAAGTTCTCCCCGGGGCCCAAGTGGTCCAGGCTAGGAGTGTTCCCTTCTGCCTGGGACCTGAGAAGTCCCGAGCAGAAGGGAGCTCCTCGCTTCCTTCTCCCCCGGACCGCTCAGGGGCTTGCTGCCCTGGGGAGAGCCAGCCCCATGTGGGGCTGGCTCTCCCTTGACCGAACAAGTCAACTTAGAGAGTCCAGTGTAGACTCTCTAAGTCGACTTAATAAGGTCGACTTAAAGTCGACCTTATTATTAGTGTCAACTTTTTTAAGTCAACCTTAATTCCCCAGTGTAGACATAGCCACTGATATTAGTGAGCATTGGTGTGGGGGCAATGAGCCCATTTATATCATTCTTAAACACCCATATGCTGAGTAAATGTGGGGTTTTTTAGTTAAAGAGAAAATTGTGAAGAGTACAAATTATTTTCTTACAGACGTAGTAAATATGGGTATGTCACATATAACTGATAAAGGGATAGACAAGAGTTGAGGTAGTACAGGATACAATGAGTTATACTTGGTAGCCTTTTGCCTGTAAGTAATGGGATGACCTAACTCAGTGAGAGAGCTACGTGTTACACTTTTGTTTCCTAAAGAGACTTCTGCAAAAGATCAGAATTAGTATCATTGTTGTCTTATAAAGATATCCATTAGAGATGTGTGCATACCAACCACCCCTGAACTTTGATGATGCTCCTATTTGTGTCCACACTCACAGCTAACTTTAACCCCCCTCCCTTACCCCAGGTTTCCCTGAGCACTGGGGAAGTCTGGATGTAGATGCAGACCTTCAATCCCTTTCCATTTCCCCCATTTCTCTGCTGATTCTCTGACGTATCTCCCTTCAGGGAATTTCATTTAATCAACATTCTCCAAACAAATACAGATAACACAATTCAGTGGCTGAGTGAAGGGGAAAAGAAGGTAATAAAGATTCATTTCTCATTATCCAAACAAATTTATAATTCAAAAAATATTTTAAGGCTAAGAAGAAAATTGCTTATTAATGATCATTAGCTGATTTCTTTCCTAATGGGAAAGATTAGCAGGAAATACATTCACCAAGTCTATCTGATTGAAGAGAATAAAAAAAAAAAAATCCCATCAATCCAATTATCATGCAGCAGCAATCAAGTACTTAATGAGCCCTCAGTGCCTTCTGGAAGCAGTGTAGGAGGATTATATAACACAGATGTTAAGTTTTTATATGTTTGTTGATGGGGAAAGACTAAAATTTCAGACGATGGCATATGCTGCTCTAAATTAGCGTGTTTCCTTTCCATCTGAGAAATAGTCACAAACATTTTCTCTTCACATATCATATTTCACCCTGGCTAATCTATGATGAAATGTTTTGTGTTGCACAATAATTGCTCTATTTTTAACACATCTCCTTCAAAAAATGGATTAATGCTGCCAAAAGGAACTCTCCATATATTATCTGAAGGCTCAAATCAAGCACTGGAAATCAAAGATAAGATTCATATGTTGCTTAGATTACATTGGATTCATCCAATGCTTAGATGTTATTTTTAGACTGATTAAAGAGATAATTTTCATGACAGCTCAGTGGATGCAACAGGGAATAGTGTCAATCAATACCAAAGAAATGCTGAGGTATCTGATAGCTGCAATAGCTATTTATACTCAGCTTACTGCATCTTCAGGGATATTTGGTGGTATAAAAGAGGCCACACAGCTCCTGTGCAATTCTCTTAGTGCAGGAGTAGCTCACTGTTTATATAGACCTGCTCCTTCGCAACATCCAGTGGAGAGAAAGAGAATATGAACAGCTCTGAATTCAGGTATTTTGGGCTGCTGTGAAGCTCACTGACCATCAAGAAAGTAAGTGAGAGCAGGCCCTGGGTAAATTTCAGGAATGTCATTTTGAGAACAAAGCTTAGGTGAACATCTGTTAAAGGGGAGAATAACTTTTGCAACTGTGGGACTTAAAAAAAAAAAAAATTGACAGACTGGAGCATGTGGAAATCTGTAACTAGGTAGAAACAGCAGACATTACACATAGGCAACTCTTCAACCTCAAATCTGAAGCAACATCAATCTGTGTGTAGCTGAACGCAGCAACTTGAGATGTTTCTGGTTAATGAGATTTTTGTTATTAATTGTTAAAAATAATTTAACCTTTGGTTTGTGATTTGCTTAAACCATTTTTCACTAGTCTCCTTAGTAATTAGCTAGGCTATTCTAAATTACTAAATACCTAACTAATTCTTACAAAGTGCTTTTCATCAACAGAGCGCAAAGTGCTTTGCAATGGAGGTATCCTTATCTCAATTTTACAGATGAGGAAACCAAGATACACAGAGTGCAATTGATTTGCCCAAGGGCCACCCAGCAGGAAAGTGGCAGATCCTGAAGGTCTCCTGAATCTAAGATCAGTGCCAGGGATGTAAAGAAGAAAACTAGAAGAAAATATTCTAGTAATCTCCCTACAAACCGATCCCAGAGACTTCATTATGATTGAAAACAGAATGTTAAAAATAATGTGACGCATCATATAGTAACAAAACAAATTCAAAAAACCAAATTCAATATATACTTGGTTACAAAGAAATCACATACTACTCAGCATCCACACTGGAGTCAGTTACTTAAGGCTACTGCTGTTAGTGACATAGCTAGACTCATCATCAATTCATAATCAGTCTTATGCAGCAATTAAGAAAATTAAAATCAAATCCAATAATTAGGCAGTCAACACTGGATACTAAATTTTCAGAATCTGCATAATCCATGGACACAAATCAGCAGAAATTGTTTTTTGATGCTAATAGTTCAACCTCTCTTCTCCAGAATTTGTGAAGTTGTTTTTAACATAGTGAAAAATATTTTAAAGTGAAATAGGTTTCTGGTTGGCTTCAGTGCCAAATAAAATTAACTTTGTGTGGTCCAATGTGAAAGTTGCTTCCAAAACTTGGAACTGTTTATACGGTGAGAATGGTTGCAAATAACAAGTAAGAGCTAATAAAGAAAATGGCATGTACAACCACATACTTGTGTCTGTTTACAGGTGTTATTGCTGTCTTACCTAATGGCATTCACAGTCCTGGCATTAACCTCACAGAATTGATTGTTTTAGAAATGAAGATTTTGTGCAAGAGACTGGAACATCAATGGAGCATAACCTGCTAAGAATCTGACTAGGTATTTAAAGTGGTTTTAAATACCCAATCAGATAGTGGTTAAATAGTGGCTGACGCTAATTACTATTGTAATGTATTCCTAATCTTCCCTTAAAACTGATCTATAGTCTGTAACGACTGCATAAAGCAACTTTTCTCTTGTTCCATTAGATAGGAGCAAGGGATATGGGCACTACTCGTTCCATTTGTTTGTTTTCTGAATGCTGTAATGCCCAGGTGCGCAATTCGACATTTTAGAGTAACATTTTAAGTCCTTTATAAAATTGATCACTAGTACTTAAACAATCACTTCTTGTATGTTTCTACCTTGCAATTAGTGCCAGCTGGAGTAGATCTGATCCTAAATTCAATGAGCACTGATGAGGACTTTCTCAATAGAGGGCCACTGGAATTGTTCACTGATTCCTCATTGATTGTTTGAAGGCTACTCCTATGATTCTCACATTCACTACTCTTCTTTCCCCATACCTTTTGTACAGCCATGGTATGTTTTCTTGGTTAAATGTCATGCTTAAGTTTGGCAGGTTCCTTCCTGCCAGAGATCTTGGGCTGGCTGGATCTTTTGGTTGATTTTAACTTCAGAACGGGCAGTATAGCATTTGCTGTGGCTCACTTGTGACAGACAACTTTTAAATGTGTTTAATAAACAAGGTATGACGCACAGTTTTGGAAAGCATCAGCCATAAATGAGATATTTACAAGGAAATTTTGACAGCTTTCTGTCAATCAGTGGATATTTTATGAAATGCAAAAGGGCAGATTTCATAAGGTATACTCTTTTCTCAGTGTAGATGTTTACCTGCCATTAACTCTGTGACAGAGTTATAGAGTTAAGGTGTTGTAGCATTTATCAAGCTTGCTATACAATGAATCCCACACAAATTTCTTCAGACACTTACTTCCGGCAACTGTATGCCATGAAGCCCCATTAACTGTTCCATCTTCCTTCTGGAAATCCTCTGTATGGCATACTCTTCTTCTGGCATCTGTCATTAGTCGGTGTGTGGAGGCATATGAATATGCCAACCACCGAAATACATGATCATCAGGAGTAGGTGTGTGCTCCTGAGTTTTCCATGTAGATCGGACCATATCATATGGGTATGCAACGACTAGTTCTCCTCCTTGTAAGTTGCCACCTAGTACAAATGGAATTTTTTCCATCCATGCTATCACTGCTCGAGTCTCAACTGCCACCTACATGGAGAAAAAACAACAGCTTTGTTGAGGAGTACGAAATTCAGGTGTCCTCACTTATTTGGACAATAACCAAAGAGATGGTATTCAGTTATGCATTAGGTTTAACATAGCCAAATCAGAACTAGAATTCAGGTTCATATTTGAATTCCATCCAGGTGAGTTGTATTCATACAATTTTGGAGCAAAATACTGAAAATCTTAAAAATACTGAAAAGTCCCTCCTTTCTTGTGAAACGTTTACCATGTCAGGCCAGATTCTTGGAAAAATCACTCATTTTTTCATGAAAATTTTGCTGCTTCTGCACCAGAATTTGTAAAATAGGGCCATTTGGATTTGGATCTTGAACTATAGAAGGTAGAATGAAAGCCAGGGATTTGAACCCAAATACTCAGGAACAGAAAGAGGTTTAGAGTCAAAGTTTTAATTTTGTTCCTTCTTTAACTCTATTCATATTTTATTGTGCAATATTAAAAATAAAGCAATACATGAGGAGTTAGCACAAAGCTCCTATCACTTAGAAACTAAGGCCTTGATCTCTAGTTGTACAATGGTTATTTTATGCTAAGTCACTGATGCAAAGTGAATCTAAATCAGTACAGCTAGTAAGTGGAGAAATCATCTATGTACAAGAGGATTCTCTGTTAACACAGAGCCTTGCAATTCCTGTGTTACCCTGTTCCATGTAGCCAAAAAAGAGGCCTGAACAAGGAAAGGGAGATGTATTCAGGGCTTCCCTGCATTCTGGTGGCCACTGGCTGTGTATCCTGAGACAACTGGCAACCAGGAGAAAAATACAGCCTTCATATTGTTTAACCTTATGCAAAAAGGCTAGACTGGTAAACAACCAATTCAGGAGTGGTAATGCAGGCACACTGGAACAGTAGCCAACCACCTAGAATGATGGCCCTGCCGCTGTTCCCATTGGTGTCAATGGAAATGAAAGAATTTGCAAACCAAAGAGGCTTAAGTATGAAAATATTTTAAAATCACAGAGTTCACAAGGGTTAAGTGCCTTCCCCGCATTTCATCTCCAGATGGCTATATTCAGCCACTGGAAACTTTGGCCACTGTTAAAGCAATGCAGAAATGAGTTATTTTTTTTACATTATTAAGTGAAATTAACAGAGGTTACTGTGATGGTTTTGCATATAAGATGGAGTCTGATGTATTGAGATTTTTTTTAAAAGCAAAATGTAGGAAATCTAGGGGAAAGTTGCCTGATAACTAGTCTTGGCCTTTTTAAAGATCTCTGTAATCTAACAAACCTGTGAAGATATCTCATTAAAAGGATTGAACTGTCACAGTCTCTCCAAAATAAATAAAAGAGGCCGAGAGACAAACACCGACAAAATTAATAATTACAACGATTCTCACTATTTAAGACAATGAACCTCAATGTAAATTAGGAGGAATAACTTAATTCTCAAGATGCACTGTTATATATAGACTATTACTAGTCTGTCATTCCCCATCTCTCTTCCTCATTTAAGTTTCTGATGAATAAGAAATAGGGACTTAAAAGGTTGTATTAAAAAAAAATCTCATGAGGTTTCATCTCTAAATCATCCCACTCTTTGTTTGTCTCTCCCCTTCTCTCTGGAGCAACTGGTACTTACTGTAGTATTTTCAGAAAGGTACCATTCTGGAATTGGAATATGATGATTTGGGACTTTTCTCTGAACCTTCTTCCTATCTTCAGCTTCCCAAAGCATTGTATTTAAATCAGGGAAATTATTGTTGATGTCAATGCCATCCTGAGTCCATCTTCCTAAAGACCAGCCTCCCAATTCCGAGCCCTGTGACAACATTTTCAGATCATTCCCTCTGTTACCACCAATCAAGTATTTGTTGCATTCAATAGATTCATGCATCTTTCAGTAAACACACAAATTCAAGATCTTAAATGTTTGTAGCTATGCAGGATCCCACTGAATTATTTTCTGAAGTATGGGTGCTTGCTATCCTGGCCTCATTCTAACATTGGGAATTATGTTCTGTCTACCTAATCTTTCTGCTAATGTTCCAACTGCATAAACTACTATATTCTTCAATCTCTAGTGCTGTGGAATGTTACTGTCCGCACTGAATTGTATCACCAAAGTGACTGTACTTCATTGGTAGCTGACTGCATTCTAATTGCATTGTTCATTGAGCTGCTACCCTAAGTTATGGCAAATGGAAGCTGCACAAGGATGACTTGATTGAATGAGGTGGTGCAGTTTATCCTAGTCCCATACTGTGCCTGACATGTTATTTCCATGCTAGAGAAAGTGACTATATTGGGGGAATCTTCAGCAACCCTTTTATGGCCAGTTTATGGGGGGTTGTGTCACTTCAAAAGCACTAAGCAAACTTAGCCAAAGCCAAGAGTCTGACCCACAGTTGTAAAGACACACATACATGCATGCGCGTGCGCACACACCTCTGTATATAGCAAGTAAAGATCATTATCATTTATTATCTATTAGATATAAACTCCTCCACAAAGTGAATTAAATTAAAATCTGTGATATTTAACTGGCACATCTATCTCTAGAATTTCATTTAACTAGTTTCACTCATGTCATCTCTTATTATTACTCAAAATTTCATAAATGTATTTTTGGCTTTAATGAATTATCATAGGTTTTGACCATAAATTTGTTACATAAGAAAGAAAGAAAGAAAGAAAGAAAGAAAGAAAGAAAGAAAGAAAGAAAGGTCAGTTTAGGGACTACTTAAAGAAGTTGGATATGCACAAGTCTATGAGGCCAGATAAACTGCATCTGAGGGTGCTGAGGGAGCTGGCCTATGTCATTGCTTGAAAACTTTGAAAACTCGTGGCGAATGGGCGAGGTCCCGGAGGATTGGAAAAAGGCAAATATAGTGCCTATCTTCAAGAAAGGGAAAAAGGAGGATCCGGGGAACTACAGATCAGTCAGCCTCATCTCAATCCCTGGAAAAATCATGGAGCAGGTCCTCAAAGAATCCACCCTGAAACACTTGGAGGAAAATAGAGTGATCAGGAACAGTCAGCATGGATTCACCAAGGGCAAATCGTGCCTGACCAACCTGATTGCCTTCTATGATGAGATGACTGGATTTGTGGATGTGGGAATAGCCGTTGACGTGATATACTTTGACTTTAGCAAGGCTTTTGATACGGTTTCCCCAGCATTCTCATCGGCAAGTTAAGGAAGTATGGGGTTGGATGAGTGAACCGTAAGGTGGAGAGAAAACTGTCTAGATTACTGGGCTCAGCAGGTAGGAATCAATGGCTCGATGTCTAGTTGGCGACGAGTGGAGTGCATCAGCTCCTGGGGTCAGTTCTGTTCAACATCTTCATTAATGATCTGGATGATTGGATAGATTGCACGCTCAATAAGTTCATGGATGACACCAAGCTGGGGGGAATGGTAGACACTCTGGAGGGCAGGGACAGGATTCAGGGAGACCTAGACAAATTGGAACACTGGGCCAAAAGAAATCTCATGAAGTTCAACAAGGACAAGTGCAAAGTCCTACACTTAGGATGGAAAAATCCCATGTACTGCTACACGCTGGGGATCGATCAGCTAAGTAGCAGCACTGTAGAAAAGGAACTGGGGATTATGGTGGACGGGAAGCTGGATATGAGTCAACAGTGGGCTCTTGTTGCCAAAAAGGCCAATGGCATATTGGGTTGCATCACTAGGAGTGTTGCCAGCAGATCGAGGGATGTGATTATTCCCCTATATTCGGCACTGGTCAGGCCGCATCTGGAATACTGTGCCCAGTTTTGGGACAAATTAGAAAGAGTTCAGTGGAGGGCAATGAAAATGATTAGGGGGCTGGGGCACATAACATACGAGGAGAGACTGAAGGAAGTAGGCTTATTTAGTCTGCAGAAGAGAAGACTAAGGGGGGATTTGATAGCAACCTTCAACTACTTAAAGGGGTGCTCAAAAGAGGAGGGAGCTAGGCTGTTCTCAGTAGTAACAGAGGACAGAACAAGGAGCAATGGTTTCAAGTTGCAGCTGGGGAGGTCAAGGTTGGATATTGGAAAAATCTTTCTCACTAGGAGGGTGGTGAAGCATTGGAATGGGTTACTTAGGGAGATGGTGGAATCTCCATCTTTGGAGATATTTAAGGTCCAGTTGGACAATACCCTGGCTGGGATGATTTAGTGGGAGTGATCCTGCTTTTAGTAGGCGTTTGGACTAGATGACCTCATGAGGTCCCTTCCAACCCTATGATTCTAAGAAAGAAAGAAAGAAAGAAAGAAAGAAAGAAAGAAAGAATTATTTAGTTCCCATTCAAATTAAAAATATAAAAAGAACAGTCATTCAGAACAATACAAAGAGTGAGCATGGAGGAAACTTTCCAAATGATATGGTCGAGGTGACATATAATTCCTTTATGGAGGGGGAATGTTTGTATGTTGATACTGAGATTTATAAACTCTGGATGCTTTGCGATTCTTGGCAGATACTGGGTAACCCTGATAGCTATTTCCATCTGCACCTGATCAGGGGAACTATAATTTTTCTAGTTGGATATGGATATAACAATTCTCTGTGCCTTTGTTCCTTCCACACTGAAATATTGCAATGCACTGTATGCTGGGATGCACTAAAGAACACATTGAAATTTCAGCTGGTGTGGATTGCAGCTGCTTGTTTCCTTCGCTGTGCTTCCCATGTGGAGTACATCGCACATGTGAATTATAGACAGCACTAATAGGTGTTCCAAATTCTATTGAAGGTGTTCATACTGATTTACACTATCCTGTATGTTGTGTGTTCTGGCTACCTTACAGGCAGTCTCTTTCCCAAAGTGCCCTGCCAGCAACTTAGATTATCCAGAACACTGTTCATTTCAGTTTTTACTGAATAAAAGTATCTCAATGGGTTCTGCTTTCTCTTTGGAGTGTTGCTTTATTGCCCTTGTTCATTTTGATTACAGCCAAATTTGTCATTTTTTTAAAATCATCGTGATAATAAGAGTATATATTAACAATCTACTATGAATAAGATAATTGCGAGTAAGGTTGACAATCACATTACCACTTCATATGCCATCTCATATCCATCTGGATTGACTGACGGAAGCAGATGAATTCTGGTGTCCTCAATGAGGCGTATAATGCGTGGGTTCCCAGCCAGATATTCTTGGCACATAAATTGCATTAACAAAAGCACTAGCTCACGTCCAAGCACCTCATTCCCATGGGCCCCTGCAATGTAGCGAAATTCTGGCTCACCTGTTGAAAACAAACAGGACAGGAATGTCGTAAGAATAGCAAATCAAGGATTCAGTCCAAGACCCATCGAAGTCAACTGGAGCCTTTCCACTGACTTCACTGGGGTTTTGGGTCAGTCCCCAAAATAAACATATCTCAGCTGAAAATAAAAGTACCACTTATTAATATCATTTAATTTCTCTTTCCCATTGCTCCTATGCACAACTTAATTATGAATTGGTAATATCTACATAAACCATGGAAAGCATTTGGGATACATTTTCCATTTAACATTGTAGTACAAAATTAAATTACATCATTTTGTATTTTCCAATTACAAAAAAGAAAATGCTGATTAAGAACACTTTGAAAAGATCTCTGCTTTTAAAAGATAACATGACAAATCTCTTAGTGGGAGTTCTTTGAAACACATACTTTAATAAAGATGGATACATTGCACAGTCTATTCCTGACTGTAGGATGTCTCTAGCCTCATATAATCATTTTAATTCATTAATTTAAAACAATGATTCATACTTATTTGGCAAGGATTTATTAAATATCATAATATTTGCTGTCCTTTACAGCATAGTTCAAAAAGGCTCACAAATAAGGTTGGTTAAATAACCTACAAATATTTTCAACTCCCCTTTAACAATATACATCACTAAGAAGCAATACGTACTGTAGAGCACTGGTTCTCAACCTTTTGCGGGTTGCAACATCCTTGGCAGCATGCATGACCCTACAGGACACATCAGCTCAAGCCCCCGCCAAGCCGAATCCAGCCTCCCACCCCAACCCCTGGCTCTCCGCAACACACTTACCACTGTGTGGTGACAATAATGTGTCCAGACACAGTGGTTGAGAACTGCTGGTGTAGACTCTTATACCTAGTGACCAAATGCTTCCTTTATAGGCACATGCAGGGCTCTATTTCCATATCATTGGTGGTGGTTGGAATAATTCTACCTTCCAGAATGTCACTAGTTTAGGAATATGGAACTAAACTGCCACCTATTGAATTAAGAAGTGCACATACTGCACATGAAGAAGTATGACTAGATGTTTTGAAAGTGGCCTCCACAAATACATTGGAGGTTGCAATCATCTGTGTGTTGGGATTTCCCATTTAAATGCTAGATGCTGCCCGGGTAAACAGACTTGCTCATAATGACTGCATGGGCACTTGTGGGATCCTGGTTATGTCTAGGAATGCATTCCATGAAAGCTAAACCGACTGGCTGGGTAAGCAGTTCCATGCTATGCTATGGAGCTGTCCACCCCCAGCTTCAGCCCAAGTGGCTGGTCATCAGTAGCTGATATTCATTCCCAAGTTAAGGCTGTTTAGTGGTTTATGTGACATAACTTGGTGGTCTCAGTCCAAAACAGAGAGCTAGATCATGTGAAACCTTGACTGTAATTGGCACGGTGCAGTTCCTTCACATGAGGGGTAGCACTGAGATGCGCACAGCCCGTGATGCAGAGCTCCCCATTGTGCACATTGCTGCACCCCTTCTATCAGTTGAAGAGGAGTCCCCCTCTACATACGAGTCCCACCATCATGTCAGCGTCCTTGTTGGCATTCTCAGTTGAGAGACTGAGTGGGTCTGTGGATTGAACTACTGTATCACCACAAGACACTGTGCACCCAGAACGGGACTGAAACACATTAGCAGGGCAACAAAATGAAATTTGAGCTGACTTTGTTTGCGGATCAGATATTCTATAAAAAGAAAACTTCAGTCCTGAAGGCTGTAAGCCAATCACATGTCACTGCACTAAGATCCACTCTACATTTTTTTTAAATTGTAAAGAACATAACCCATTAGCAAGAATGAATTGGATTCCGTTCCTATAATGCCTTCTATTTATGTTCAATCTTTTCTTCTGAGATTAGAAATAGAACATTAAAGTTCCTCCCACACACATGCAAAATCACTGCCGCAGTAACGTAAGTTTCTTCAGTTATAATTGCTGCAGACATATGGAATTAAAAAAAAATAAAATAAAACCACCCTGAAATAGATTAATTAGAATATAATCCTAACCAACTTCATGTTCTCCCGGGTTGTCTGAGATCTCAACAGCATATAGTTTGAGTCCTTGGTGGCTTTTCCCAATGTTGTAAATTCTTGTGATATTCGGACACATTTCATTCACAACTTTCATCAACTGTCAAAGAAAAAAGGATGCACTTATGTATACTTCATATATAATGTATATGTCATAAATATATATATATATATATATACACACACACACACAAACACACCATATTGATTATTACTCATTCAAGATGATTTTATGATTCAAAACTGGACGTAGGAGAAAGATAAAATCTTAGTCTTACTTCTTCTGAGCTATTAAAACTAAATGTTGAACTTTAAAACAAAATTGTTGAAAAATCAATTTTGGAGCCCATTATAGGTCTGCTGGCTCAGAACCAAATGTTCATTCAGCTAGAACAAGTAGAAGAGTCTTCTGCAGCAACACTGTGTGGGTGAAGTTCAAAATCCTTCATACATATGACATTAAGTTAAGGATCTGAGAGGAGGGACAGTCAAATAAAATATAATAATAATAATAATAATAATAATAATAATAATTAATAATAACTAATAATAATTTGTACTTCTGGGATACAGCACTTGACATTTTCAAAGCACTAACAATAATTGAATAAAGACAACAGAGTCCTGTGGCACTTTTAAAGACTGACAGATTTATTTATCGCATGAGCTTTCGTGGGAGAAAATCCCACTTCGTCAGACGCTTTGAAGATAGGAAAGTTACAGAGTGGGAGGAAATTAAATGCAGGGGAGT
>ML685755.1:18027089-18109603 GCA_007922175.1 Pelusios castaneus
GCGCTCCAGCTGCTCGGCAGCTGGAGCACGGGTCTTGGGGAGAAGGGAGCCCCATGGTCCCTCCTGGCTGGAGCTGCGTTACAGGTTCTCAGAAATCTTCGGGCTTCCGAGAACCTGGAGCGCAGCAGAGCCAGCAATTGCTGGCGCTCCGGACCTTTAAGAAACCCCTGGAGTGGCTCCCTTCTCCCCCGGGCCACTCAGGGGCTTGCTGGTTCACATGGGGCCACATGGGGCTGGCTCTCCCTGGACCAAACAAGTCAACTTAGAGAGTCCAGTGTAGACTCTCTAAGTCGAGTTAGTAAGGCCCCCTTTAAGTCGACTTAGGAGTCCAGTGTGGACTCTCTAAGTCGACTTAATAAGATCGACTTAAAGTCGACTTATTAAAGTCGACTTTTTAAAGTCGACCTTAATTCCCTAGTGTAGACATAGCCTATGTGCCTTTTAAAGGAGGTTATCATTTAAAAAAGACTGCTTTATGAGGTCTAGAATGCATTTCCTTTACTGGCTTATAATACACCCCAATATTCTGAAAACTATCAAGGTCTGCTGATGGACACTGCATTTTTTCTTTATAAGATCTTTCAAAGTAACTTGGCAAGGTATTTCTCGAAAAGACTTATCTGCAGTTAGGATATATTTGGATAATGCACAGTTCTCAACTGCCCATAGGATCACCTTTCCCTAGTATACGCCTTGAAAATCTAGATGTGGACAGAGCTCAACTACCTAAAATAAGGACCGCCCCCCAACACAACCATGTGCAGACATACAAGAATTGAAATTCTATTCTCTGTGGCCTACCTGTCTCATTTCTTTGTAATTGTGGTGTTTAAAATCAAGGTTATCCGTTGTTGTCATTTCATTTCTTCTGTGATAATAATTATTTGGGTCTGAAAAATGAAATAAAAATTTGCATATATTTATTAATCATTTCCAAAAGGAGAGAGGCCAGGCATGGAGAGAAAATGCTTTACTCTGAACTCTATTCTCCTACATATGTTTAATGAAGGCTTTTTTAAATAGCTGAAGTAAAAAACAGTAGCTTTGAAATATTACTAATTACCATACAAATCAACTCACTAAAACAAATAGGAGCAAGTCGATACAAAGCTTACGGTAACTGAGATATTTGCTCTGCATTAACAACTGAAGGGTAACAGGAAGAGCAAAAAAGACCTCCTATCACTTTGTAAAAGGGCAAAAGACAATAGAAAATGATCAAGGCATCAGTCTAATGGATTTAATGGGGAAAAATGGAAATGCCAGCAAATTCTTCTAAAATATTAGTTACTGTAGAGAACCAGTAGTTACTTGATGTTATTGATGAGCATTTTCAGAAAATATGTACTGCCTGAAAAAGATTGGGCCTAATAAATAATGGACCCACTTTTGGTAAAAAGGATTATTTCTCGTTAACTATTTTCTTAAACTCACAGTAGCAATTCTTGGGCTTGTTTCATTTAAAATTAGCAGACTATTTCCTTTTACCATGTGCATGTAATTTGCTCTGTGTGACATGTTCCATGAACACATTTCTCAGCAGAACACAGGCGCCATCACATATCTAATTAAACCAACAGGATATCAATTAATAATTAGTGCCAAGCAAGATGGAGATGGAACAAAAACCTGTGTTTTCTTGCCTTTCCAGGTGAGTGCATTGGCAAGTCAGCTAAAGAAAAATGTCAGATGAGCAAGCCAGTCTGGAAAAAATCAGAAACACTCCCAACTCCAGCTTTTGCTCATTCCAAGCAGTGAACACGAACCACCACTTTTGGACATTTATGAAATGTTAACTGAGTTTTTCCCACCACACCATGGATTATTTTTCATTCTTATTCTCTCCTGAACATCCATGTTCTAGTCAACACCAGATGTGCTCAGATACTTGACAAATTTGTTCCAGTACTGGTATTAGAACATGACTATGGAGCTTCAGAAATGTCTTTCGCATCCAAAACCTGGCCATCCAATGGAATCTTTTGTTGTCTGATGGGGTCTCATACTACGTACATATCACCTGATCTCAGAAGGCTTTTAAGTTGCTAGAATTCAAAGCCAATCAGATGAGCAGATATTCATCAACCTCATGTGCCCACCACGCACATTTGGTAGATTCAAGAGAGTAAATAAGCTTTGAATAAGCATCTGCATTTTAGATGCTTACTGAGACCTAACTGGGGACTAAATTTTTGCAACTATCTTGACCCTAGTGGTACTACAATAACAATGAAGAAGGCACTTGAACCTAATGTTTTAAAGGCCACCTCACGTTAATATATCTGAAATGCAAACCACACAATCTCCTCTTCTCAGAAAAGATCAAATATGGTGTTTAATGATATAGGAAATTGAATTACTAGTACAAGAAAAATAAATTAAGATAAAAATAAATATTTTTAAATTGTCAGAATACTCTAGGTTTTCTCAATCGTCAGATGCCAAAACATACAGTAATTGATGTTTCTCAAGTACTTAAAATGACCTCCTTTTAAGAGAGATTTTCAAAGCCTGGCAGTTTGTCCATACATTAAATGTTCATGTCATGGGACTGGTAGAAATAATGCTGTAGCTTGGTGGGTGAACCCCCCAAAAAAGGCAATAAATGGGACCTCCCATTTCCATTGAAACTTCAGAAAATGAAAATGGTCCTCCAAAGGGACGTAAGCACCTCTGGTCTTCTAAAATGTGCACAATGTAAGATCTCTTGTGAACAAACATTAACGTTTTGCCAAATTTCATTTTCAGTCTGTTTTGACCATTAAAGTTTTTTGTTGCAGCAAGAATATAGATTAGGAAATTATAAGGCAAATTGTAGAAGACACAAACAAAAAACAAACAAACAAAAACCTCCCCCCATCTGCTGTACATTAAGTCCACCTGGGCAGTAACTGTTTACCATCATGCAAACAGAAAACAATACCACATACAGCTCAAACCAATGTAACATTTCAACTGTCATTTACTTATTCATTCATGGCATCACTTCAAAATAATCTCTCCCCCTTCTAGGAAGAAGAAACTCTGAAAAACTGTTTGATTACAAATTCAGAAGAATATCATCTGCCATTTAAGCCAGCGCCATAGCTAATTTATAAACTGGCTGGCAAAGGTACTTTGAAAAAATAGTTTCTGACATCCTCCTACCTGTACCCATCGCAAAGCAAAACTAGATAGGGTAAAACATTGATCTTCTCCAACTCCATCTCTAATTCTGTGTGTGTGTGTGTGTGTGTGTGTGTGTGAGAGAGAGAGAGAGAGAGAGAGAGAGCCTCCTCAATATCTATTTACTTCTCAATAAAAGAACATTGAGGGCTTTCCATACATCTAAAGTACTTTTATAAAGCAAATAGTTATAACTTCCTGCTCAGCTCTGTCATCCTTCCACCCTGTACCATCCTATCTGTTAGATTTATCTCCTGTTGTGTCCTGTCTGTCATAAATAATCTGGAGGCAAAGACTGTCTCTTTGTTACATATTTATACAATGCTTAGCAAAATGGGGCCATGAACATTGACTGGGATTTCTAGGTGCTAGCATAATACAAAATTAAAAAGCAGCAATTACATCTTTTTTCTTGTTTCTGGTGTTCTTTAGGCCTTGATATGAAATGCTGGCTATGAAGAGTGTCTCTCAAAGATTGATGCCAACTTCCAAAGGGGTAGCCATGTTAGTCTAGTTCAGCAAAACAAACATGAAGTCTGGTGGGACTTTTAAAGACTAACAAATGTATTTATCGCATGAGCTTTTGTGGGAGAAAAGTGGGATTTTCTCCCTCAAAAGCTCATACGATAAATATGTTAGTCTTTAAAAGTGCCATCTCACTTCTTGTTTGTTTCACAAAGATTGGAGGATGAAATTAGCACTCTCAAAACAACTCTCATGACCAAATAATGATTCTGTTTTTAACTCACAGAATTTGCATTCAGTCTAATTGTGCATTTTCTCAATTTCATCATGACTTCTACAAATCTGGATTTCTCCTGGAGGTTGCTGTTTGAAAGCTCCACTCAGACTATATCTCCAAAGAGCTTCTACAACTGCAGTTTATGTTTCATTTTTCCTATAAATAGGTTTTCCTTTATACAGTGCTATGGCTATAATGTTCAATGCAGTCAAAAGGATTTAGACAATACCTCCTATTAAAAGAAAAGCAAGATGGTGCCTAAATCCCTCAGATAGTTTTAGAATCTCAGATTATCCTGACTAGGAATGCACACTTTGTTCCTAAAGAACATTCACAACTCTCTCCAGCAAATTAAACATATTATGGACATTAAACACATCTTGAAAAAAATTGTACAGACACACGGGTAAATCGTAAGTTTCTTTTCATATACTCTATTTCATTATATTACTGACAGTTACCATTAACACTTTAAATCAACAGTGAAATCACACTCTTCAGATGCATTGCACTGATTTTTCTCTCATTTGCACCCAGCATAAGTCAGGAGTAACTGCAGTTAAATCAACTGAATGACAACGGTGTAAAACCATTGCACATAAAAGAAGAATCAAGGCACTTGTCTCCAACAGTCATCTTTCAAAAGTTTTCTTTTAACAGTTAATAGTGAGCATATATAAAGTTTATTTTGGTTCTAGAAATAACTTGGATTCAAGCAGCCTTCCCTATTCTAAACATAGGGAGTGCTTACTCATAACATTATTTTATATAGCAATGAAAAGGTCAAAGGAACCATTCTGAGAGCAATCACAATATTACTGTGTGTTGTTATACATCTCCCTTGATAAATATATAGGGATATACTTCACAGGCTATACCCAAGCTCCTTATTTTTATGCAGTCCCTACTGAGACAAAAATCTCCAAGAAAGCTAATTTGAATTTGTTCAGACTTTGGATCTACTAGAATAAAAATACAAAGGTCTAGATGGTGACCCCTCTATGCATCATTACTCTCATAATTAATCCCACTGAAGTCAATGGAATGGCTTGTTTAAATGGTTGCTCATTAGTAGGGTGTGGGTTTGAGAATCATGATCTGGCACATAGTGAAATCATTGGTAGACTTAAGAATCAGACTATCTAGTAAGAAATGCTCTGTAGCTCATTTGAAACAGCTTCTGAATGAAGCATCCATCGCAAAGAAGAATATGCCATCAAACAGGGTATTTATTTGAATATATGGTAGTTTAAATTAACCTTTTAGATCAAATTTGAAGAATTCTGAAAATTATGTTATGTAATGCATTTATTCTATTAAAAGAATCATCTATTGTGGTGATCATTCTCTAGCATATAAATACATGAAAACCTCAACTGAATTTTCGTCTCTCTTCTATTTGGATATTTTTGATCATATTCAGCTTCTTTTTGCTTTATGTTACATTTGAGAAAGGATGGGAAAGAAAAGTACATCTATTCCTCCGGGGCAATTGCAAAACACATTGTATGTCAGTCTGTATCTGTCTGAGTAGCAACATTTTTGGAAACCAGGAAGGAAATTAAGTAGCTGGTGCCTTTTTCATCTTTCTCTCAGTTAGCGATTGTTGTACCTTGCCCCAGCTGCAGGAAAGACATTTTCCCTCTCTCTTTGTACACCTAAACGTGCCTTGCTCTTGAAATAGGAAATCACTTGATGTGTCTGCTGAGGCAGCACCTCCACAGCTGTATATTATGTCTGTACAAATTTTCAGGAGGGATAATGGATAGTTTAATCCTCCCTCTAGAAAGAGATACTGATCAAAAGTATCCTACAATACACAAAAATGTATATTATGAATATGCATTTTTTCCCACTTTGGTCCATAAATCAGACTACAGATTTTTTAAGGAAAGATTTTCTCATGTGTTTTTCAATGCTATGTACTGTAGTTTCCAATCCGGGTTATTTCCAAGAAATACAATAAAAAGGTCAACATATTTTCAAATTAGCTAAACTTTTTAGTGTCTCCAGAATGTTCGGTTTGAGTTTTAGATGAAGATTTGTGTTGGTTCTTATTTTATCTAAATTGTCCCCATAGCCTTAGAGGTAAATATCTTTCTTCCAATGATCATCCCTACTCAGCAAATTAGTGCTCATCATGTTTGAAAATCAGGTTACCTATTAAGAACCCTCCAATAAGAATTTAGAATGATAAATTCAAGTTCTTATTTTTCAAACTGTTGGCCTTCAGGACCTAAATAACTTTCTTGATTTCAACCCCCAGCTGCCTTTAAGTACAAGCTTAATGTGTTATGGAATATACATGAATATATTCATCACTTCTGGAAATCAAGAAACACAAGAAGGCTGCCTAGGTAAGGATTTAAAAGTAGGATTTTCAAATGCACTCAAAGGTGTACCTCTGCTCCCAGTGAAATCAGTCCAGAGTTACAGTTCTTGTAATCTTTAGTCCAGTGGTTATGGCACTCACAGGGGATTTATCAAGAACTCTGAAAATTTTCAGATCTTATTCCACCCAGTCCAACTGTGTAAAAACCCACCCAAATCCTAAGCCTTTTTAAAAAAGCCAAAAATTATCTCCCGCCCACCCCATATGTAATATATATTTCTCAGTGGCCATCATACTGTCTGCCTCAATGCCAAAGACAAATGAAAATAGCCACTGCAGAGAATGGTCCCCATAAATGACTAACACCTAGAGGCACTTATATAAATAAGGATAATTCTTCTAAATCTATTTCTAATAAGTAAGCAGAAAATCAGAAGTCTGTCACTTCAACCCAAGTGAAGGTGCGATTGTGGTTACACTGGGTCATATTCTGATCTGCATTACATCATGTCAACCGGTGTAATCCACTGAAGTCAAATGAATTACGGTGAACTAACTCATGATGGAAGAGCAGAATCTGACTTCTGGCAATTGTAGATTTCCCAGTATTTATAACATAGTTATTATATTATTAAAAACATTTATTTTCCAAAGTACCACATTTTGCTTCTTTGGCTTGAATAATGGATTGTATTTCTGATACCTTTTATACACTTTTGGTAGCCCACTGAAGAGAGAGCAGTTAATTCAAATGTCAAGATAGGCTTTAAGAGTCCATACAAGCTGAGTACTCTGGTCTTCACAAAGTTTGTGGGCAATTCTGCTATTTATAACAGAGCAGTGCTTACCTGGTAGGGGACAACCTAAGATTTCCAATCTCATACAGATGCTCCCTTCTTCATACCATGACCGGGGGTTTATACGGATATACCGTGCAACAATTGGTACAGGCAGCTCATTGAGTACTGGAATCTCTTTCTCGCTGTTTCCTTCAAAAATCTATTCAGGTCAAACGTACAAAAATGTCAAGTTCATTTAAACAAGGTTCTCCGGATCATTGGTAATAACACCTGGAACTAGACAGAACTCAAAAGGTGGGATAAGATTATGGCCCAATAGGTAGCTGAGAACTCAGAGAGGAATTGCTCTTCAGGGAGAGAGTATACACTCAGCAAAAATATTGGTGGGCCAGGATAAAGACTCACAGCCCCATCTTCTCCCCAGCCTCTCTCAAACAATGTGCAGCCGGAGGGCAGAGGGCACACACACAGGGAGTAGTTCTTGAACTTCTCCAAACAAAAACTGCAACTATCTCCAGCCCTTACACATAACATGCAATGGGGTGTAGCTCCTGGCACATGCCCCTTACCCCATGCAATAGCCTTCAAATATCTGTCAGCATTCCCAGCTTGTCCCCAGCTCTTGTTCAAATAGTTATTTGATTTACTATAAAAAATATCTCCGAACCAAATTCCATCCTGTGTTACATGAGTGCCCTTGAAGCATGTAGAAAGAGGATTAAGTAGCTTTGTTTCAAACTATTTGTACTTTTGTGAGAAAGGGAACCCTAACTACCATACCCACTGGTACACCACATCTGTGAATGGGAGGGTGACTGGCCAGGACTCCAGTCCAGCTGCACAGAGGGCACCCTGCTCTCAATCACATATACTAGCCAGGACACACACTGCTTCATTTTAAAGGGAGAAGCAGAGAAGTGGATCCTGCCATGAATTCCCCCAGCTCACCCTATGAGAGCCAACCTGCAGGGTCAGCTCACTGTACATGTCCTCCACAGTGACCACCAAGGGCAAGGTTTTGGTCTTAAAATTAGATCAGGCAAATGAGACCTTGGGCTGGAATGTCCCTGTCCAAATCAACACACGAGGCCAGATTTTCATCTGCTATACATCGGTGTAGTTCAACTAACATCAATGGATTTACACTTGCTAAGGATCTGGCCTATGGAGAAGACTGTTCATATTTGATCTATGCTCTATTGTGTGGAAGGAGTGGGAGCAGGGGGTGTCATTTTTTCAAAACAATAGCTAGTACTCTGCAAATCTGATGTCAGCACTGCAAGGTGGATCAGGGACTGGCAGAGCTGGGACCGGAGCACTCAGACAATGAGAGTTAGGGGGGATATCTACATAGTTCTCCTATAGCACTACCTGAGAAATCAAGAGTCTGTGATTCTTCCCCTCACACCCCGCCCCCCAGTAGTGCTTTCCCATTATTCCTTTTGGAGCTCTTGTTTTGTGCTACTCACCATATCTCCAGATCCATTTTTGACAGTGACCCATGCATGACTGTCATTGCTTAGCATTACTTTGTAAGATGTCACCCAGTCACTCCTAGACAGAAGGCAAAGGGTTTTTATTAGTTTGCATGGTGTGAGGTTTTGGGGGGTTTTTTTTGTAAATTGATGCTAGTATGTTTAATATGAGTGTTGCTATAAAACTGCTAGCTATGGAAACAGAGATCCCAACTGGCAAAATAAAGTCAGCAGTTGACCGGTGAACTGAAATGCAGATCTGGCTTTGGCAACAATTTAAAACCTAAAGAAGATAAAAATGAAAAGCACGAGCAAGCTAATTTTCTGAGTTTTCAGGAAGCAGATCAGTTCTCTCCTTGTTCTATAAACACAGATTCATTCAGCACAACACTTTCTATACCTTTGACGGTTTATCCAGAGAATTTACATTATCCCTGAATGTTGTCCATCCCAGCCACAAAACTTTTATAATTCTGTCCATTACTGCTAAGGATGAACAAAAGTAAATAAAGATTGTAGGAGCATAATCCCCTGAATTTCAAGCAATAGCATTTCTATTCAGTGGCTCATCATACTAACAACAACAGACTGTTTCCATGTCCAAGTGCAAAAATTAGGGGAGTGCATGAATCCTGAAAAGTTTGGTATTTCAAGAAGAGGGATTTGAATTGAACCCTGAAGTTGGGTTCACAGCAGATAGAAAGGAACCAAACCCTACAAGCTCACAAAGTGGGATCTTACTGAGTACCCAACAGAATGGGTCTCCAGCCAAGCAGAGTTTTGGGACACTCCCAGGGCTGGCCCAATCATATAGGTGAACTACGTGGTCACCTAGAGCACCAGGCTTTAAGGGGTACCAAATTGGATGGAAGTGAATTTTTTTCTCTATTTAAAAAAAATATATATTATCTCATGCGGCGGGGCTGGGGGTGAGGACATACCAAAGTCATAGTTCGCCTAGGGTTCCCAAAACTCTTGGGCCAGCCCTGGGCACTACTGCAATATGAATAATAAAGAGGAATAATATGGTCCACGCTCCACAAACCGGAGCTTTTAAGGGGCCCTCCCCTCCACATCACCTGCAGCCAGAACCTCTCTACTCCCACAGCCAGCCCCAAGGCAAGACTTCCCATTCTCACACTATGGCCTTTGTCTTACTCAGCCAGACAGGGGTTTATGGAGAGGTAAGAATCCTCCATATTATTGCTCAGTTGAATCAGACCTATCCCAAACCTGTGGTCAATCTGATCTGGAACACCACCCCATCCATGCCTATTCTCTGGTACTCCCTTCTCTGAAAAAATAAGTAGAGAGAGCAGAAAGGGGAAGGAAAAGGGTAAAACAGTGGCTCCAACCCCCCTACTCACTGGCCAGAGGAGCTAGTCAGGTGTGAGAAGGGAGTAAGCTATACCCTTTAAAGGACAGAAGTAACTTACTTCCTTTGCCGACCATCCTTCCTGGGTTCAAGAGCCCACGTGGATCATGGGAGGAAACCTCTCTCAGAAAGGTATGTCTGAATCGCAATGCTTGCTCAGGGTTTTGCCTGGGATGGTGTAGCTAGTCTATCTCCTTTACTTCAGGCTAAAGTCATAATTTAGCTCTTAGCTAGTTCTGGGAAGTATTATGATTTGTTGGTAGCTAACAAGGGAGGGCCGGTGGCACAAGAGGGCTTCACCAGTGTTCTAGCCTTCTGAACAACCTCATCCCATGTTCATCAAACTTCTAACGATGTTTTCCTCTCTCTTCCATCCGGAGGTGACTTCCCAGCCAACAAGTAAGCCAACCCCTGCCAGTAAAAGTATAAAGGCTCTCCCTACTAGTGGGTTTATGTTACCAGTAAGAATAGTTGATGGTAGTAAGCACTAAGTGCCAGACTTACAAAAGTACTTAGACACCTACAAATGCAGATAAGCATCTAAGACGATTTTCAAAAATGCCTAGGCAGGTTAGGTGCTTGACTCTGATTGCAAATCCAATAAGAATTAGGCATGTAGAAGGATTTTAGAAAAGAGTGAGTTAGGCATCTATCTGCATCTTTAAGCACCTAATATCTTTGTCCTCGGGAGCATTTTCCAGACCAATTATTTGCTTTGTATTTTGAGACAATATTCAATCTTTTTTTTTTCCCAAAAAAATTAGACTTTGCCATTACTTCTAGTTCAAGCTGCAAAAACTTGAATGTTGACAGGAAGACTGGACTTTCTGACTTTGTACTTAAAAGCTGAAAAAAACACCCACCATACACATACCACTGCAATATTTGTTAAAAGCCAGAAGCTGTACACAGAACATTGTACTAATTCTCTGTACCTCAATGCAGGATCTCTAGGGACAGGGAATTTACTAGAGTATTAGTTCCAAGAGGCGCCATACTGGCGTCTCAAGTGTTTCTGGCTGTAAAAATGATACAAAACAATATAACTAGCAATTTTAGAGCTCCATATATGTTCATTTAACTTACAGAAGCAGCTTTCTTTCCCTGAGCTAATGAAATAATGTGGTGGTTGGCCTAGAAGAGCTCCTGTAATCATGAATTCCACAGAGACAGATTTAGATCCAGCAGAGATGGAAATGAGGAATTTAAGAGACCATCTCAGTCAAAATACAACAAAAATAAATTTCATAGACAAAAAAGAAAGAAAAAAACCAAGAAGCCGCTCCTGGCTCATCCAGACAGAGCCAGCCGGCACACACTCCCTTCTCCCCCGGACCACTCCAGGGCTTGCTGGCTCTCCCTGGACCTAACTAATCGACTTAGAGAGTCTAGTATAGACTCTCTAAGTCGAGTTAGTAAGGCCCATCTTAAGTCAATTTAGGAGTCCTGTGTGGACTCTCTAAGTCGACTTAATAAGGTCGACTTAAAGTCGACTTATTAAAGTCGACTTATTTAAGTCGACTTATTTAAGTCGACCTAAATCACTAAGTGTAGACATAGCCATTGATACTGACTGCAACCCACTGCCCCCCCCCCCCTCCATCCCCGGTGAATTAAATAATGCAGGAGCAGATGCATAGTGCATTGTTCTCAACTTTCCCCAGGGAATTCTTCTACAACCAGCTTTCTCTTTTACTTTGCTGAGTTGGCTACTGCAGGATTTAGCCCATGCGCTGAACTAGGACATTAGCACTGAAGTCTGAAGACAATCATTTCAATAGCATTTCATGTCAAAACTTCTCAATGTTCTTTATAAAAGATGTATAAACATTTAACAACAGAACTTTTCCATTAAAGGGAACATAGGAATACTCTCTAGTATTTTCAGCCTCCATAGCTCTTTACCAAGAGCATGCTGATAAACTGTGCTGAATTAATTCTACAAATATCTTGATCTATTATAATCCTACAGCACACTAAATCAGAGGTTGCTATCAGCCTTGTGGACACACAGACCTAATACATGGGAACTCCCTATAACAGCATCATGAAAATAATGAATGTCTTATCAAGCTTTTTTTTGTGCACAGGACAAACAGTGCAAACCTTGTTGGCAAATGGCCTGCCATTAAAAGGCTTACATGTTGTTTTGTTCTGTCTGGTCCACAATATTCTAATATAGTTATATATTTAAATGCAGCTGGTATGACCACCATCCCCAACCAAAAGGCTGAAATAAAAAGATCTACAGACGATAAGGAAGATAGGTGAGAGCTTGATTCAAGTGTTTCCTACGAAATACATTTCTTCTTTAAATCCTTTCTGTGAAACTGTTCTGCCTCCAAAATAACAATGTATCTATAGAAGACAAACATGTTCTTCACTTCTTGTGAAGATTTTACTATCTCTGTGAAGGTTTTATTAACCTCAGAGAAGGCAGACACAAAAATCAACACGTAAGGGAAGTGTAGTTGGCGTGGTGGGACTTTTTATTGTTGTTATTTAGTGTTTCTATATGGTATGTATTTTATCCATCTCTGTTATGTCTGTACCCCATCACTGTTGCATCTAAACACCTCACAACTTCTCAGTGACACCGGAAAGTGCTATTATACTCATTTTACAATGGGAAATTGAGGCAAGGAGAGACTAATTGACCTGCCCTGGATCACACAGGAACACAAGTCTCCCATAGCACTGGCTAGCACACTGAGCATTGGACATTATTCACATCGTAAACCTCTCAAGGTACTGGGATGCCACAAGAGCACTGAGATATTCCCTCCCTCTTTGCCCGACTCTATTCTAATGTATTATATATTCAATTTCCTTTCCTTCTGCTTCCTTTCCTTCCACTCCATAATTTCCCTGCCTTTCATCCCATCTTTCTTTTCTTTCATCTTCTTTGCTTTCCATCTTCTCTTCTCTCCGATAGATATAGCACAACACCACATAACTAATGTTACACCAGGTGGTGCTGGCAGCAGCAGCAAGGACCAGATTCGATATCTAGAAGTTCTTCTTGGCATTACATAACAGAACCAGTTCAAGTCCCACCCCACTTACAGTTTGTTGTCTGAGGTCAGCAAATTCCCAGAGTCCAGGGCCCTCCGCTGGATGGTTGACTGATGCTGCCACTTCTGTCGCAGCTTGCCAGAGTTGTGCTCACCTTTGTCTCCACATCTTGATTTCCTGCACTGCAGTTGCTGCTGTTCACTGCAGTTGCTGCTGACTCTAGTTAAGATGTGCCCTGAAGTTCCATCACTCAGCTCAGTTCTTAGTCCACCTCAGTGGCTAGTAGGGAACCTCTTTGCTGCTCCATTCACAGCATCCTCTGTGTTCCCCTTCCCTGCACCATCATCCCAACGCCTGGTACAAGGCTCAATTCCCAGACCAGTTTGCCATTGACTTCTAGTGATCACTAAGAAAAGCCGATCAGACTCCTAGTCTTTAAATGCAGGAGGGTGAAAGTCAAATGCTATGTAGGACTCCTTAACAGAGCCCACACCACCAGGTAAGAACACCTACACCTGTCCCCCCAGCCCCAGACTTGCATGTGGCTTTAGCATCAATACTCCATATTGAGTAAGTGAGTATCAATTTAGGGTGACTCCCCCCTGAATTAAGCTCATATTAAGTACAGTTCAGCTGTATATAATAATACTCTAAGGAAAAAATTGTCATTACCCCTGCCTCCAAGACTAGAGTGAATTTTAACACAAAACAGACAGAGGCCTAGTCTACACTGTGGGGCTAAGTTGACGGGAGAAACGCAATCTGCATGCTGCAGAATGTGCGTCTCCCGTCGACTTAGTTACTCTCACTTATCTCGCTGTCTTCACTCCGCTGCATCAAATTAGGTTTATCTATGCAAACATGGTCTGCGCAGGGGGTCTCGCCCTTCATTTTCATCAATAGATGGTAGGGGCAAGCTCATTTCTTCCCTGGCTTACACCAATATAGTTAATGCCATGTCAGGAAATAGCACAGAGAAGGATCCCAAATGGTTATCTGTCTGCTTTCTAGCAAGTACAGAATTTTAATTGTTTGGGTTTTTTCTTTAACCAAGGGCTTAAGTGCCCAAAATTTCAATGAAAATCTCTAATGAGGAAAAGTTAAATTAGCAACAACAACAATCTCATGGTCTCATCCCAATCCCTGGTGGTTGCTTGTCCACATCACTGAGTCACCAGACAGTTTAGCACAGTTCGGTATAGCTGGCAGTGGCTCAGGACTGCATTAGCAGTGATGTTGAAGCTTAGACAAAAGGAGAATTAATTTTGTCTACAATGGACCTGGCTCCAGCTGATCAAATTATTCTTTCTCTGTCACAATAATGCAATTTAACTGCATTACAATCACACCAAAAATGAATGGAATATAAAAATGGGCACAGAACAGGTCTGCGTTCTCTGTTATAGCAAGCATTTTCTATCAGAGATCTCTGAAACAGAAAGTCACGGCATTGCAAAACACAGATTTTTAGATCAGGCTGAGATTTTCCAACACCTTCTTGTTAATGCTATTTTATCTAGAGATACAACACACCCAATGTGGGTATTCCTCGGGTCTAAAGAAGAGCTCTGTGTAAGCTTGAAAGTTTGTCTCTCTCAATGACAGAAGTTGGTCCAATAAAAGATATTTCCTCACCCACCTTGCCTCACTAATATTCTGTGACCAGAATGGCTACAACATCATTACACACACACACGACAAATGCAGTTGGTTAGAATTTAAGTAAAATTCCACATCAGAAGGGAATTTGTAGTCTGAAACCATTAAATATAAAATGTGTAAATACTAAAACGCCCACCATCCAACTGCTTCTCCCAACAGGAAATATTCAAAAGCTCTCAGGCTAACCACATGTGGGCCAATATGTAACTAAAATTAATTAAAACAAATATATTGCATTTAAATCACGCAGCTTGTCAAGCAATGGGGTATTTTTCAATAACTGAAATTTTAAAATGTTTAACTTTTAAAGTATTACAAAATAATTGAGTTATGCTTTTGTGACCAAAATCTTTATGCTAAGTAATCTTTATGCTAAGAGATTCAACCCATCAGAAAACCTATGCACCCAACAAGCTAGATTTTCAGAAGAACTCAGAGCCAGATTTTCAAGTGCTCAATGCCCCCTATTGAGGCCAGATTTTGGAAAGAGCTCAGTACCCATGTAGGGATCTAAATAAGGTTCAGATTTGCAAAAGTACTCAGCACCTAACAGCTGACATTGAGACACTTCTGGCCAGATTTTTAAAAGAGCCTTACCTCCAATGTACTGAGCCCTTTTGAAAATCTGGTTCTGGTTCGGGGTGCTGAATTTTTTTGAAAATCTCCTTCATAGGTCCGAAGAACAATTTTATGTCACCTTTTCTGTATTAGAGAGAAGGGTCTTTCGTTCACCCAGTTGCCCAGATTCTCCCCTTGGTACTGTAATTAATTATCATTAATTGTATTCTGGTGGTGCCCAGAGGCAGCACTGACCTAGTGGTCAGAGCCTTAAAGCAGAGCTGGTGTTATAGCCAGGAGTCACACCAAGATTCGCACCCAGAGTCAAATTTAGAAGTCATGCTAAGAGTTAAAGTGGAGTTGGAATAAGAGTTGTGCCAAAGGTCAAGACAGAGTCAATAACTGAAGACAGAGCAAGGGAACAGGAACAAAGAGTGGGATGTGGTAACAGGGTAAGAATTGGGAACCGGGCAAGGCGGCAGAGACTTTGCCCTAGTTTACACTTGCCGTGCTTTTCAGCTGCAGTCGACAGGAGATACACAAGGTATGTAAAATACCTTGCATATCTCCCGCCGACTTCTTAATACCTTGCATATCTCTTGCCGACTCCCTACACATTACACTAAGCCGACCAGAAATGGCATCCGGTTGGCGTAGTGTTACTGCAGTTACAGAGCTGGTGTTACAGCTCTGGTTCCGTGTTTGATTGAGTGCGTCCGCACAGATGGCTCAATCGAACCCGGAAGATCGCACTGATGGTGGCGATTTTCCCGCCGTCAGTATAGACTTATCCTTATAGTTTCTGGGGTTTGTGGGCCGCAGGCATAGCAACTAGACAAGGAAGCAGGGTGTGGCAGCAACAGGAAGCTTTATACTAAGAGGTGTCCAATCAGCAGTCCACTGCTAGAGATCTGTGCCTGCAGAGTCAGCAGGGTAGCCCTTGTTTGTGGGGTATCAGTTGCAATTTCCTTGTACGGTCCAATAGCTCATAGGGTAAGGCTCTTGCTTTACAATAATGTAGGCCTGGGTTTGAAACCTGGGGTTCTTCCCAAAGGCAGAGTCCCGTTGTGTTAGGTTCTGTACAATTATATGACAGACAGTCATGGACTCTAACAGCCTACAGTCTAACTGAGAATATTTACCATTTACAGTTTTCTCTGCACAAAAATGTTCACCTGGAAATTGCTTTGTTCTGAAATGCATCCCTCATCACATTTGACCTGACAAATCTTCCTGAATAATAAATACAAAGACTTGGTTTGCCTTCACTTTAAACTTTGTAGTTTTTGGTGATATTTTCTACCCTGAATTGTGTCTCTTAGCTGTGTCTAGTATTTTGTAGGTCTGTTAAGTGCTCAGTTGGATAAATTTTCTTGGCCTCATCATGTACTCACATGAAATTAGTATGTGCATTCAGAACTTTGAATAGTCTTATACCTGTGGGGGGCAAGTTTTAAAAAACACAACTTAAAAACCCATTAAGAAGGGATGCAGAATGCAGATGCTAATTTTTGAACAGGTGTTAGTTTATTTAAAGTGCATATGCAGCTGTTGGAGTCAAGGAAGCACAGATGCATCTTTCGTTGAGCCATTTGGCTCATGAAGAGTAGAAGTTGGCCTTTTGAAATCTTTGGTCCAATGTATGAATGTAAGTATCAGTAATAAATGTGCGTCCTGTTCAACAGGTATCTTGTCATATCATTTTTGCTCCAGCAAGTCAAATCTATTGAAGGAGAATAGAATACATATTTTTTTAACCAAGCCTTGATTATCAAGGATATACATAGTAAGAGCTGCATATTGTTAACTGATCTCTGACCAGGAAGTGGAATTAAATTCCTCATGGTATTTATATATGTTTTATCTAAGCCTGTTTCAAAATGTTTCCATTTCATCACGTAATTTAAAAACTCAAACAAACTTCAGCCAGATGTCACCCTCTTACTTTTCTCTACTGCTGCTGTACACCAGCAACAATGACAGAACATTACATTGGGCAAGCGTTTTGTCTTTTACTGCTTTAGTCTCTTGTCAGCCTCGCTGCCTAAAGGAAGTTCTGTCCATGTCAAACAGTGCTCCCCACCCTCCACGCTGCATAATAGTTTAAATGTTCAAGATCACCCACCTTGGGAATGACAATTACTTATTCTCTGACAACTGTTGACTACTGATTCATTGATCAGCCTGTAAAATATTCTAACCATATGTTATAAAGTCATAAAAACATGTATAAACATGACATGATGATGTCTGCAGCAATGGAATCTCTTTCCCAATAAATATAATTCAAAATAGGTAAGCAGGACCACTTAGCCTGCTCACTAGCTAAGCATCCTGAAGAGGGCAGTAATTAAGGCACTAATTAAAATTGTCTCTAAGCAGTGTCATGAATCAAAACTCTTCCCTGGATACAAGAACCAGGAACTTACATTAATATAGGTATATTGAAATATACAGTGAAATCCAATTAACATGATGGATCTACAGAACCACCATGATTTCAATGGTAGCTAGAGCAATTCTTGCAATGAGAACTTAACAATTTCAAAGAAGCTGTCACAATCTCATAGTCATGGCAGTGAGTGGGAATCAGGATAAATAATACGTTGTAATGGTAGGATACATCATAACAGCTCTTTGCGTGTCAGTGCATAGCAGCTACTGATATTACTACAATATTAAAATAAAATATTGAGACATTTCCCTTGAATTTGTTAAAGTTTTATCAAAGCATGTTTGCAATCCCTCTATGGATCTTTAAAATTCAATACCACTATTACCTCTTGTTCCTGTGAAGTAGCTAGTGTTTGTAGTACTAACAACTCATTCCACTTTGAAACCAATATTATGCAGCTCTTGTAAGTATAGTAGAGAACTGTGGTTTCCTTGAGACGTGTAATGTTGACTTGTGGAACGGCAACCACTGCACCATATCTGGGTGCTAATAGAGCTAGACTGACAGATTCAGTACTATCATCAGGCAAAACATATCCACTCTGCTTTACATCCCAAGTACTGGAGGATAACATGGTTGGTAATTAAGGCAAGGTGATGGATGCACAGGGGAAGAAGGGAAAATGGAGCCTGCACCTTTCACAAAGAGACTACTACATGTTCTAGTACACAGAAAGCTAGCAGACTATCCTCAGGGTTCAGCTTATTAAAAAGCGTGTGAGCAGAAGTGAAGGTTCAGTGGTGATTTGGTACATCGAACAGAGCTGTATGAGTGGCGTGTGCTGTAAACAAAATGTCACAAATTACGCTCACCCATGATTTAGATGGGTAGCTCTGGGGGTCATTGTGACCCTCCAAGGCAGAACATCTCTTTATTCTTCCCCTGGCATAGTCCAATGGTATTTGCGATGGGCAGTGCCTGAGAGGCACAACGTAACTCTAAATGTTGTTATTGCTTTGACTACTACTGATTATTTACCAACAATATTATTTAATCATTATGATTCCACTAAGAAAATTCTTCAGCAGACTGAAAATTTTTCAGTGTACAATTAAAATGGCTGAATTAGCAGTTGCCATGAAAACAGCCTTTACAATGGAAATAACTCCTCATTAAGTACAATATTCTGAATCCATGCTGCACTATTGAATCCATACTACATTACATTAGCTATTTTTTTAAAGTTAGAAGAGATCATAAGACTAACAAATTTCTTCAGGCATAAGCTTTTGTGGGCTCCAACCCACTTCATCAGAAAAGCTCACAAAAGCTTATGCCCGAAGAAATTTATTAGTCTTTAAGGTGCCCCGGGAGTCTCATTTTTTGCTGTATACAGACTAACACAGCTACCCCTCTGGAACTTGTAACCATGAGAGAAGAGAGATAAAAAAGCACTTGGTTCACTTTCTAAATTAACTATAACTATTCTCAAAAGAGATCTTGTCATCACCATGGATCATTCTCTGAATACATCAGCTCAGTGTGCAGCAACAGTCAAAAAGGCTAAAAGAACTTAGGGAACTATTAGAAAAGGGGTACAAAATCTGACAGAAAATATTATAATGCCACTATATAAATCCATGGTGCACCTATGCCTTGAGTACCATGCCCCGTTCTGGATCCCCATCTCAAAAACAATATAGTAGAATTGCAAAAGGTTCAGAGAAGGACTACAAAGATGATCAAGAGTCATTTGAGGAGAGACTAAAAAAACTAGGGCTGTTCATCTTAGAAAAGAGACAATCAAGTGTGTGTGCAGGGGCGGGGAAGTGATTGAGGTTCATAAAATCAAGAAGGATGTGGGAAAAGTGAAGTGATATTTACTCTCTTTCCCACAACACAAAAAGTATGGGTCACTCAATGAAATTAATAGGCAGCAGGTTTAACCCAAACAATAGGAAGTACCTTTTCAAACAAAGATCAATTAACCTGTGGAACTCATTGCCATGGAATGTTATCATGGCCAAAATTATAAGTAGGTTCAAAGAAGAACTAGATATGTCCATAGAGGATAGGTCCATGAAAAGACTATTGTCCAACATGATCAGGGATGAAACCCTATGGTTGAGGTTACCCTAAACCTCTGCCAGAAGCTGGTAGGAGAAGGCAGGAGTGGATCATTCCAATAACCCTATTCTGAACACTACTCCTGAAGCTCTGGTATTAGCCTCTGTCAGAGACAGGACACTTGGCTTAATGAACCACTGATCTGACCTAGTATGGCATGTTTTATGTTCTTGTTCCGTCATGACAGGAAACCAGAGAAAGTGACAGATCCCAAGCACTCTGAAGGATCCTTTCAATAGCTTGGGCACCTTCTTAGGCTCCATATCGTAATCATGGTGCAACAGCCATGGCATCTTAAGTGACCCCAGCTTTGTTACAAAAATATACCAGTTACTTTATACTGCAGTAACTTTTCCTTTCAAAAGGAATGTTGGTTTGAAACTCTTTACCACGCTCTACCCTCTTTGCTGAAAAGAAAGATAATTTGTTTTTTAAAAAAATGGTCAGGACACATTCATCCCTCAGCTACATGTGCAAAGAATTCTACTGATGTTAGTAATGCTACCCAGGTGGAGCAGAGAGGACATGTGGGCTAACAACTTGTAGAGCCGTACTTCAGCTTTTTATATTCAACTATTACATAGATTGTTAGGTAGAACAATTTCTATTCCTATGAAAAACAAGTGAAAATCTAGTTGCAATCAGGAGACAAAAATCCATGTTTTGAAACTGCTAATGAGAGCTATTCATGCTCACTGAGGGGAGAGCATATACCGTTGTTCAAGTGTTATTTTAAAAAAAGCCCTAACGGTCAGTCCTGTTCCCATTTTAGCAGAAATGTTACCATTGACTTTGGTGGCACAATATTGGGCCCTACAACTCTTTAATGACCTTGTTTAGTTTTAAAATACTACAAAGTTATAAAACAACTGGGCCAAAGATCTCCTTGCGCCTGTGAGTTTCCCAGGAGAGCAGATGGAGGTAAGAGTTACTAGCCAAGCAGACTTGAGGACATGAGACCAGATCTTGAAAATGATACCAGTTTTTCATTCATTGCTTTGATTAGTCATTAAAGGCACTACAAGAAAGGGGAATAACTGGTAAGCCGTTGACTGAATCACATTTATGGTTATGGATTTATGTCAGGTCTTGAAACATGCACTGAACCCACACAGATGTTTTCATTTGTGCCTATCTATAAAGCATAAGCCCACTCCTGCCCCACTGCAGCCAGCGACAATGCACCCACTGATTTCAGTGGGAGCAGAATCAGACCTGCATTCAGTCCTGTTGGATATTTATATTTATTACCAGCCCAGTTGATGGGCCGTCCCTGGGGGGGGGCAAACGGGGCGATCACCCTGGGCCCCGCACTGTCCCGCTCCCAGCAGGGCAGTGTGGGACTCACGCACGCCGCAGCCCCTCCTCCCACAGGCACCCCGCTGCCTTTGGCAGGAAGCCGAAGGCAGTGGGGCGGGCCGGGAGGGCTATGCCCGGCCCCTGGGCCGGCCCTCCCCGCCCCCAGGGCGGAGCAGACAGGCCCAAGGCGTAGCACGTGGGGCCCAGCCTCTGGGCCGGCCTGCCCCACATGGCCGGCTCCCCCCCGTAGGCGGATGTAGATGGAACTTTGAGGGCAAGAGACTGGGTGGCTCAGAAGGTCTCACATTTGTTCCAGGTTCTAGGAAGCATTGAAATTCCAACAAAAGAGTGTCAGATCAGAGCTCTGAGCCTAAGAATGTGCCCAAGAGTCTCAGAGAAAAAATCAGGGATGAGACTCTACCCAAATCCTGTTGACTTATACATTTGTGGGACCTAGCAATTGGATCCACTCACAACAGGCCATTGACCGTACAGTCATTTACCCACTGAGTCAGTTTGCAAGAGGTAACACGTGCCTTTGACACAGTGCAAACCCTCCTGCTACTCCAGGGATGTGGCATGGGGCAATCATGCCATTCCACCATCCCATGTCAGCTGCAAAATCCCATTAAAACAAGAATTTTCTGAAGGCTGTCAATGCCGCCCCTATAGCTCCTTGACAGTGGCAGAGTGCTGTTTCGAGGCTACATCAGCCGACAGGATAGGGAGAGGTCTACAGCCTAGCCTCCGATGCGCTCAGTTAACAAATCAGAAGAGGCCTTTTCTGACTGCCAGCCTGCAAGCCCATCATGAGGTCAGCAAAACGAAGCAAAATGATCCTCAAACACTTCATAATCTGTATATAAAATAAAAGAGGGCTATATATTATTGTAGGGCCAAAATCCACAGCCTCAGTCACATCAATTGGAAAATACAGAAAAATAAGCAAAACACAAAATAAAATAAAAAGCAAACCCCCAACAGAATAACAGCTGCCAAATAAATTAGTCTTTAAAGCTTTTCTGAGCTATTACTTTTTGAAGGAAGTTAATTCTGTTTTAAATCTGTAGACCTTTAATATGGCATGAAAGCAATGATTCTGGCAATGCCCCATGGTTAATATGAATGATATTCACAGGCCCAATCCTGCTTCCACTAAAGAGAATGGGAATTTTGCCATTAATGTCAATGGATACAGGCCCAAAGAGAAGACTCAGACTGAACACTTTGTTTATATATGTTTTTATGCCTAGTACAAAAGATGTGCTAAATTATCCACAGATTGTTTGGGCAGTGAGAGACAGGCCTCCCTACGGCTTTTACACAGTTGCCAAGTTACCAGCAGCAATTCACATTTACTATTCTTCTACCAGAAAAGTGCATGTTTTAAATTTCTTCATGTAATTTCTTCAAACACAAACTGCACATTTTCAAAAGAAAGCTTATGGTGCCCCACTCAGAATACGATTGAAGAGTTGTATAAAATGTGGGCTTCATAAAATGGAAAGAGACCTTGGCAGGAATACAAAGAAGGAGTCTTGTGGCACTTTTAAAGACTAATAAATTTATTTATCACATGAGCTTTCATGGGCAAAAATCCCACTTTATCAGATGTTTGAAGATGGAGAACTCACAGAATGGAGGAAAATAAATGCAGGGAAGTGTAAGTCATAGGATCAGGTCAGGCACATATTGCTGAAACAAACCCAGTTGCCAACTTTGCTCACATATCTGCACAAAAGACCATCACAAGACCTAATCAAGCCAGCTACTCCATCAAGGGCTCATTCACCTGCTCATCTACCAATGTGATTTGTGCCATCATGTGCCAACAATGCCCTTCTGCCTTATATATTGGACAAACAGGACAGTCTCTCCGCAAAAGAATAAATGGACACAAATCTGACATCAGAAATAACATTAAAAAACCAATAGGGGAATATTTCAATCTCTGTGCTCACTCCAGTGACAATATGTTAATACCCTTACTTAGACAAATGGATTACAAATCAAAGCTTCAAAGAGAAACTGCAGAATTGGAATTCATATACAGATTTGATACCATTGCCTTAGGGTTAAATAGGGATTTTGTGTTCTTTTCATATTACAAGAGGTGATTCTACCTCACCTCCCTCTACTATGCTGTTCTCCACCGTTTGAATCTAAACAACTGCTTTGATTTGCTATAACAGTCTGACCTGATCCTATGATTTACACTTCTATGTTTATTTTCCTCCCATTCTGTAAGTTCCCCATCTTCAAATGTCTGATGAAGTGGGATTTTTCTCCCACAAAAGCTCACGTGATAAATACATTTGTTAGTCTTTAAAAGTGCCACAAGACTCCTTGTTTGTTTTGCTGAACTAGACTGACATGGCTACCCCTTTAGAACTTGGCAGGAATGACTCATAACACACTATGCACTCTTCCAAGAATATTAGTCACAAACCTTCCGTATCCCAAAAAAATCCCATCAGCTAGTATCATCCATTTTTCAGGAGAGGACTTCACATCCTTTTATAACTGGTTGCATCACCCTGGCAACTTTCTTTTCTCTGAGAAGGCAGGCAAAACGGCTTTGCGAAGAGCCCTTGCTAAGGTCTTTCTCTTAATCAGCTGGAATTCATACTGAAATCATCCGGCTGCTTCTCAGATCCATAACCCCCTATGGCATATTCAGTCAAACTCAACAACTAAGAAATGGACTGGAATTCTATCCAATATACACTGCTACTGTGCACAGACCTAAACCCACATTTGTTACACTTTTGGGTTTCACATCATTTCAATATAAAATCAGAAACCAGCCCAGTTTCACTTACAACTTGATCCATCTTTGCTTGGGATGTTCAGGTACTTATGCAAAAATTTTAAGAAACCATGGTAGTTTTTTAGAGTTGAGGATGATGAATTAAAGCAGGCAATTCTCATATGACCTCAGACTTCCTAACAAAGCCTGCAGCATATAAACAACTTTGTTTGATCCGTCTTTGTGTTTGTTTAATCACTGAATGAAGGGTATTCATCAAAATCCATGAAATCTCCTTCAGGGGTCAAACTTTGCTTCTATTATAAAGGTGTGCAATTCCAAATGACTTCTGTGGGAGTCACAGACATAACTAAGTGCAGAATTTGGCCCCTTGAGTAGAAATGAGCTCTCTTTTCTAAAAGGTAATAAGAATGAATTAGTCGATGCTGACAAGTTTGATTTCCACCTTCCTCTAATCTACTAGTTTTCTCTTCCAAGAGTTGCTGCTACATATTAGCCTCTCTCTGCACATGCTTGCTGTTTTCATGTTCTCAAGTCATCACTAGCTGCTACAGTCAGAGGTGGAAAGGAGACATGGACAAGGTAATAGATTGCGATGGGAATTGCTGAAGGGAGCAATTACAATCACTGCAGTTACATTAGGGGCAATGGAGAGGGGCATGGTCAGAGTTGTAGATTTTGATATCTGCTTCCAGCAGCCACTTGTCTCCTCTCTGTTTTCCCTTCCCTTCTATCACTTCTCTTCTCATCTGTTTCCTTTGCTTTTTTCCATACATCTTTTCACTCATTTCCCTTCCTCCTTTTCTTTTGCTCCCATTCCAACTTCTAAAGGGGTAGCTATGTTAGTCTAGGTCAGCAAAACAAACAAAGAGTCCTGTGGCACTTTTAAAGACTAACAAATTTATTTATCGCATGAGCTTTCATGGGAGAAAATCCCACTTCGTCAGATGCTTGAAGATGGGGAGCTTACAGAGTGGGGGGAAATTAAATGCAGGGAAGTGTATGAGACAGGATAAGGTCAGGCTGTAACAGTAAATCAAAATAGATGTTGGGATTTTCTCCCATGAAAGCTGATGTGATAAATAAATGTGTTAGTTTTTAAAAGTGCCACAGGACTCCTTGTTTGTTTTATTCCAACTTCTGTTTATCTTCCATTATCCTAATCTCACACTGCATTCCTTTTCTGCATTTCGCATTTGCTCCATTCCTTCCCTCATTCCTGTACCTTCTTCACCCTTTTTTATAGTGAGTTGTTCCTTTATGCCAGTGATTTTTTCCCAAGTTGATTCTATTTCTCTAGCTTTTACTTCCTTACACTTCTGGAACAGTATTTAACCTCTCTCCAGCTTCCGCCAAACCATGTTCATTCTTCCTCTCAATCTTTCCTTAATTTTTCTCTTCCTTCCCATCCCTCTCATTTCTTCTCGTTGTTTGAGTTTAGTAAGTCTTAGTTCTGACCACACAAGACACTAACAATAACTGGATCCAATCCTTTCCTTGATCCAGTGATAACCTGTGATGTCTCCTGCACTGATTGCAAGGTGCTAATATATTTTACTGCCTTGATTTGTTTTCTCACTGGTAAACACTCCAATGTTTGAATCAAGTTTCCTATTGTCTAGCAAGCTTAAATAGCTTTTTCTTTAACACAGCATAACTCAGCAGATGGATATTCTCTGGCTCTCCCTGCCACCATGTGAATAAGGAATATTCTTCTTGTCTGTTTAAAAAAAAATGGGACAGTACCTCAGGTAATACATCAGCATCTTTTATCCAGACTTTTGGGGCATAAATAGTCCTTTTGGCTGCTCTCACAGTCAAGAGAAGCAGGGACCCAGGGAAGAGAGTCAGGTCTATGGATCCCCTTCCCTTCTGTCTCCACCAGGCTAGTGAGCAGCTGCTATGGGACAAGAGGGCACACAGGATCACACCCAAACCATCATGAGGCCCATTACTCTGTCAGAAGTGGCTATTAGGTGGCTTGTAAGAGTACCTTAAACCACTCAAAGCGCTACATCCATTAATACAGGCAGCAGAAAAGAAAACTTTCACCTCTTCAGCCACCAAAATTTTCCAATACTGTACTCTTTCCTTTTGGACCCTTAACATCTACTTACATCATTTCCCCGATGACCTCCTGACTCCCCGACCCATCTTCCATCATGTGTTTCTCCCTCATCATCTCTTTTATCTCCCCTTTGCTATTCCTATTTATCCACTTTCTCTTTCCTCTTATTAACTCATGATTAGCCCCACCATTTCTTTGTTCCTTTTTTAGCACTCTCACTAACCAAAGGAACAAGAAGGAAGGAAAATAGGTGCATGTTAAATTAATAAAAACAATAAAAATAGTTAAAACAAAAAGAAAAAACATTACATCACCGAGGGCCAGATTGTCACTAGACATTCAGCACCCAGAAGTTCAGATGATGACATCTCCAGTCAGATTAAAAGAGCACCGCATGTAACATGCTGAACTGTTTAGAAAATCTGGACACCTATTTTCATGCCTACACTAATGCATTTGGAAATCCAAAACTCGTGTGTGCAAATCTCGCCAAAGCAGCCCATAATACTACTGTCACTTTGATCCTTCCTCTCCCTAAATTCCAACTTGTCTGTCATCAGTCATCTCTTCTGAAACTAAACTCTTCAGGGCTAGTACTAACCCTCACACTTGCTCTCTGTGATGCCACACATATTTGTACTGAATACATGAGAGCTAGCAACAACACAATCTTTTCTTAATCATCTAAGAAAGAAAAATCCAGAAAAAAAATGATATAGCGAGAAACCTTGCACTAGTTCAGCTTTCAGATAAACTTACATGACATGTCAGACACAGATACTCATTCATCAGAACAAAAGATTTACACCATCTGTTTTGGGTTGCTTAAAATGTATTGTGTTCTTCTGAAAACCGTAACAGAATATGCCCAGATTAAAAGGAAGTAGTACAAAGCTTCATACTGATTGATCACATCTATACTACGGAAATACACACACTACATTAGGAAGGCTGACAACGAAAGCTGAATATCTAGTGCAGTACATATTATCATTTTCCCCCTAGTGTTTTAAAATTACACTGTGTCACCCCACATCAATTTATCAGCCCACAAGCCTGACATGGAATCTTCACTTTTAAACCATCTTTGAAATAGGAGATTAAAAAGAGTTTAACCAAATCATAAAAACAAAACTAAAGGTTACAATTTACAAATGAGAGTAAAATATTAAGTTCTTTCTACAGTAATTACCTATCACAGAGCCAAGAGGAATAACCATAGCAAATTCTTCGTCAAAATGCTCCCACTCTCACATCAGTGTGCCAAAGAAAATCAATACTAGATATTACAGTATAAAAAGGGAGAGTTTGTTTTTACCACAGAGATTGTTTTTCTATTAAATCTTTTATACTGTGGAATGCAGATCTTGTTAAATCTTGCAACCCTGTAAACACCTAAGTAGTTCCAACAGTACCAATGGGATTATTTGCCTGAATAATGCAGAGAGATGTCAAAGGATGATTTGAATGACTATTACATGATGAAAGTGCAAACTAAATGCTGATATTCACCTCCTATTTACCTTAAGAAAACATTGTACTTGTAAGGCTTAATTCTAATTGGGTTTACACTGAGGTGACTCCATTGACTTCAGTGGAGGCACTTCTGATGTCACTTGTACTGATTTTAATCAGTATTAGGCACAGAGAAAGGAGCATTTAAAAAAATTCAAATATATTCTCTCTCTTTTTGCCCATGTACAACCCCATTGTACGTGATTATGGCTGCAGGTCAGCACCTGGAAATCTCTAGCAGAGAGAGAAATAGAGGGGGAATAATTTCCCTCTCTAATTAATGGTTCCACTAAGCATGTGCAGAGTTCATGAGTGGAACCATGCTGGGACAGTGAATAATAATAATTCTACCTAGTTCTTAGATAGCACTTCACAAAGGATTTCACTATCATTATTCCTATTTTATAGATAGGAATGGAGATGTACTGAAATGAAGTGAGTTGCCCAAGGTCAGCCATCAGGCCAGTGGCAGAGTCTGGAATAGTACTCAGGCCTGAGTCTCAGTCAAGTTCTCTGTGGTGTTATACGCAGTCTCACCAGATATACAGGGATTTTGTACTTTTATGCAAACTGGGGTAATAAAAGTCCAACATGATCTGCTTTTGTGAGAGTACTATATTTAACACAGAGACAATCTGAATGGTAGACGTGACAGGATGAATTTTCAAAAATATAATAGGTGCTTAAGTTACACATTATAACCGCCTGGTCATGAAGAACTCTGCACACAAAATGTGCAGCTGTGTGTGTAAAACAAATAACTGCACATGCAACTATACTAACCCTATAGCCAAATCCCCCTTCCGCTACCAGACTGTGAGCTCCAAAACGGTTTCAGTATTTACAAGACACAGCAGATGGAGACCCAGCATCTGAGTTTCTGGGTTCTGCTGTTCCAGAATGGGGTAGTAGATAGGCCATGGTCTCCAAAGAGTATGGGGGAGTTACCCCTTTTCTCACAGGATGCTCCTTAGAGAAACTGTAGAATGAGACAAGCTTACTGGCCGCACCTCAACTCCACTGGCACCAACCATGATGCACAGACTCAGTGCAGTAGCAGGTGCTGGAACTCTGATCAAAACGTATTTCATCGTTTGTTGTAATATCTTCAAATTACTATTTTTTTGAAAGGAGGTGATGTGCAAATAAATATTATTGAAGGTGTTGAGTCAATTTTTGTGATTCCAGAAAATAAATTAATGGCCAATTGCTGATATATTAGTAATCCCAGGGATTAGTTGTTACAGTCTAGCATGAATGAAAAATGGATAATTGTTAAATACTAGAAAACAGAGAGGAAACTTAATACCAGCAAGCTTCACACTGGTTTAGGTAATTGTATCTGGGTACCCAGGGTTACTCATCATTTAAGTGGTAATTATGAAGGTTATCAAAGTGTGTTGTCCTGCTTTCCTGACATTTGTAGTTTAAGGGTGGGATAATTTGCTACCTTTGGATTTGTTTTGCATATGTCCTGATTCCTCATGATATTGTATAAACAGCATGCCTTTTACTTTTTGTTAGTTTAATTGAGTGCTCTAACTATTATCATGGCCAACCGTCTCCTCAACAAAAAACTTAGATCCAAACTTTGTTGTCTATGTTTCTAAAGTAAACATGTACTTACAGCCAGAGAGAGTTTCTTCCTTGTGTGATAATGCCAGTGAACTTTGTTAGCCTTCGAGCGTCTACTTCAATCCACTGGTATGGGTCATTTCGTCCTGCACACCAAGCACCATCATAAAAATCATTTTCATTAACACCTGCCTGAAAAGAAGGCAAAGCTGTCTTCATAAATCAACATTGATAAACCAAAAGCCTTTGATGGAAAAAATAAGAACTCATGAACTCATCATTCATTACAATCCTTCCTTTACTCACACAGATGTTCTAAGACTATGATGGAGTGTCCCTTCTCAGGACCTATACAGACTGGGAAAGAAAATATTTTGGCTAAAGTGGAAAAAATATTTTAATTAATTAAAAAAACTAACATGCTGAAATATACATTTAATTTAGAGTTCACTGGCCTGATTTTGCACTGGACTTCAACCCAATCTATCTTGACTGCTACCACAGAAAGTCTCTGTTCACCATAAATTATCCATGTGGTCTTCTGAGCTGTGCAAGTCCAAGAAGACTCATGTCTCTGTGATAGATCGACTCATATAAAACAAAGCTGCCCTTCTGTGGAACCTTTGCCTTCACCTCCCAAAGTCGTTTTGGAGAATACAGAGTTCATGCAAATCGGATCAACACATTCCACTACTTCTGATTCTCAGGAACATTCACCTCTATCAAGTGAGGACATCTAGGCCTCATAATGAGTCAGTGTCAAAGATGGGAGCAGAACTCAGGAATACTTGACTCCCAATCTTGCACTTAAACCACACTCATCTCATATTTATTTTATTCTGTCAATAAACATCAAACGTACAGTAGCCCAACATTTTCAAAGGAGAAGAAATGGCTAACAGTTTTGACTCAGAGCTGGCCATATAAAATCCACATGCAGGTAACTGAATCTGAGGAAATTGCAGTTCAGCAACTGATCACCAGCCATTTCCTGGGAAATTATGATTAGCTGCAATGTAATTATGGCTGAAGGCATTCTGAGGGCTATTGGCTTCATCTGGTTAATAAGCCCCCTGTAAATGTCCCGAACCAAGGTGGTTAACGCTGCTAGAAAGGATAGAGGCTCTTTCTTTGGTTTACAGCCACTATACAGGGGCTTTTAAATACTTTTACACCTCCTCACTTTGTGTATTTTTTATAAAGCGCTTTTCTTTGCAGTCATGGCAATTCCAAGAATGACTCACAAACAGTTTGCAATGCTGGGTATCTCCCAAACAACTCTCAAGAGCCAGCCAGCCAGACGTTATAAATATGTATTAAAGATAAACAGGATAAAATATAGGTACACATGCATTTTTTTCAGTGATGCAATTTAATTTGGTGAATGTGGAAGTAAGCATATGGATTATGTGTCTTGGATATGTCTACAGAATTAATGCCTGGTACATTAGGCAGATTGCCTGAATCATCCCTCAACATTCCAAAATGCAGACCCACGTTTGAAGTCTGAAATCTAAACTTCTGAGCTGTTCAAAGCTCAGATTGTGGTGAGGTCACACCCCCAGTCTTTGTTTTCACATTAGTTCAATTAGAATTCCGGACTTTGCCAAATTTAATAAAAACCCATCCAATTATAACACTGGAAATGAAGTTTACATGCAAATCAACCTGCCAAGTGTAATGGAAATTCCATTAACTCTGAAAGAGAAATTATTCACAAAGAAATAAACACTGGGAAAACAAGATAGAAACAAAATATGAAAATGGAGAAGATTGTTTATGCAGAAGAATCATGGCATTTTTCCCAGAGAGTGTTAGTTAAAAATAATACATTTTAAAATAAATGAAATATGAACAAATATCAGGATCTGACGAAGTTACTTGTCAAGGAAAGTCAAGACTCTCAGGGGGCCTTGATTCACCATTGCAACAGTCCAGTTCGCATTCCTGTGACTCCATTGATTTAAGTGGACTAACACTGACTTAAAACTGAGGTAACACAATAGTGAATCAGGACCAGAAACTGACTCTCCTTTCACTTGCACTAGCATAAATCAGAAGTACTCAGTTGAAGTCTATGGAGTTTAAACTAGTGTAAAAATGGTATATTAGAGAAGACACAAGCCCTAGCTTGTTAGTGAAAATGGTTTCAACAGACCTAGTTCCATTGATGTACTGACTTTAATCATTTTCCTGCCATTGCGGGTGCCTCAGACACTAGTGCACCTGGGCCCTGCTATTCTCTGCTTATGGCACGTAACAGTCCAGTCCCCTGGGAGCTGTAATACTTTGGTCTAATTTCAGTTGCTGGGTGGGACAGTCCGAAAATGTACATTTCAAGTTCCACTCCTTGGCTGAATGAGCTGGGACAGCATTTGTCCCAGATTCCCTGAGGCACCACTACACACCTGCCCAAGGCACAGGGGCAGCAGCTGAGGTAGGCTTTAGTCCTCCTTGCCATGAAGACCTTTTCCCTGATCCTCTTTTTTCCTCCAAGTCCCCACCCTGGCCAGGCCAGAAGCTGAAGCCAGGCAGCAGTAAGAAATACCCTAGGAGCCTGTGCCATTGTGGACCTTCCCTGGGCAGCGTACCCCAGGAGGCAGGTACACAGGACAGGAGCTGTTCTTGGGCACTCCACAGCAGACTAGGGTCTCTGGGTGATGCTGAACCCTGCCTGGCTCTGACGTCTGTCCTGTCCAAAGGATAGGCGTAGAGGCAGAGCCAAGAGGGGGCAAAGCTCTTGCACATATCCCATTTTTACATTTTGAAAAGATGATTACCCTATTGTTGGGTCTAGTGTGCAGCTGCTGGACAGTGTTGGTGGTCTTTGATATGAAGGAGGTCAAATTAACTGATCTGGTGGCCCCTTCTGGCCTTAAACATTAGGACAGCATTTGCTAGTTGGCTCCAGCTACAAAGTAATCCTGAAATCATCTTGCCATGAACCTGAGTCTCCACTCACTTTTATTTATGAAATGAAATAGAGATAGGCCTTCAACCATAAAGGTAAGATCCAAACTCCTGCAAAGTTCAAGGGTATTTGATTGAGGATCTGGTTTAGCTTTCATTCCTGATTACCTGAAGAAAGTAGCTATAATCAAATATACAGTCAAAGAATATGGATCTAAATATACATTCCCTGGTAAAATATTTATATCAACTTAAACTTCTATGTATGCAATTATGAGAATTAAGGGATTAGAATTATGATTTAAGCATGGCCAAAAGGGTAATTTTTCAAAAGTACATTTTAAAGCACTGATACAATAAATTTATAACTAGAAGAATGAAAGGATTAGTGGAAGCAGGAGAGAAGATGGGTTGAAAGTCAACCAAAGTATTAAATCAGACCATTTGAGTCTTAATTTGCATGCTAACAAGATACTTAAATTTTAGAGAGAGGCCAAGCCCCTGATTCCAAACCCTGAACCAAGTTCCAAGTTGGTTTAAATCTTTATTCCAGATGAGTCTAAATCCAAATGTTCTTGAACTTGGGTTTAAACTTCTCCAAAGTTCCAGGTGCTTCGGGTTGGTGGTTCTGATGTAGGTCACTCCAGAGATAGATTTTGAAGCTGTGAACTCAGATCTAAATCTAGAGCTGTATCTGAAAGTTGTTTATGGAGTTTTGGTTATGGCTAATTTCTCAAATATATTGCTAGTTAGGAATCCACTGCTGTTACACAATTAAATGGCAGCACTCGATGACTTCAATGGGAGCAAGGATAGGCTTTATTACCATACAATGCATGCCAAAGCAAATTCGTTGTTGCCATTCAACAAATTTTTGGGTTCCTGTTTTTTGGTATGATATATTGTATTATTCAATGTAACTGACAGAAGTATAACACAATACTATGGCTGAAAGTTGAAGCTAGACACATTCAGAGTGAAAATGAGAGAATTTTTTAACAGCAATTGTAATTAACAATTGGAACAGTTTACCTTAGGTCATGGTAGATTCTTCATCAGGTGACTTTTTTAAAAAAAATCAAGATTAGATGTTTTTTCCAAACAGGAAATTTCTAATGGGAATTTCTTTAGGGAAAATTCTATAGCCTGTATGTTGACAAGTTCCAGAGGGGGAACCGTGTTACTCTTGTTCAGCAAAAACAAACAAGAAGTCCTGTGGCCCTTTTAAAGACTAACAAATGTATTTATTGCATGAGCTTTCATGGGAGAAAATCCCACGTCATCAGATGCTTTGAAGATGGAGAATTTGCAGAATAGGGGGAAAATAAATGCAGGGAAGTGTAAGCGTAAGGATCACATCAGACTGTTACTGCAGATCAATGCAGTAGTTTAGATTCAAACACTGGGGAATAGAATATAGAGAGGAAAGTGAGGTCAAATCACCTGTTGTAATGAGAAAAAAAATCAGTAGTCCTTATTTAGCACTGACAACAGTACCAAATTTGCATATGAATTCCAGTTCTGCAGTTTCTCTTTGAAGCTTCAGTTTATTATCCATTTGTTTGAGCATAGCTATTAACAAATCATCAATGGAGTGAGCTGAGAGATTGAAGTGTTCCCCTATTGGTTTCTGAATGTTGCAAATTTCTGATGTCAGACTTGTGTCCATTTATTCTTTTGTTCAGCAACTGTCCTGTTTGTCCAATATATAAGGCAGGGGTGCATTTCTGGCACATGATGCCATAAATGAGCTTTCATGGAGTAGCTGGCTTGATTGGGTCCTGTGATGGTGTCTTTTGTGCAGATATGTAAACTACTGTATTGATTTGCTGTAACAATGACCTGATCCTATGACTTACACTTCCCTGCATTTATTTTCCTCTCATTCTGTAAGTTCCCTATCTTCAAAGCATCTGATGAAGTCGGATTTTTTCCCATGAAAGCTCATGTGATAAATAAATTTGGTAGTCTTTAAAAGTGTCATAGGACTCTTTGTTTGTATGGCCTTTGTACGGTATGTTATGCAGGTCAGACTAGATGATCACAAAGGTATCTTCTGATTTGCAATATGTGGATCTATTCATTAGGGCTGTCAATTAATTACAGTTAACTCAACCCTTTTTGATGTTTTCTGCTCAATAATGATCCAAAGCAGTGAAGACTAATACACATTCATTTTCATCACCTGAGTCAGATGCCAACAACAGAAAGTTGATTTTCCTTTTTGACAGTCTGGGTTTTACATTGGAATGTTGCTCTTTTAAGACTTCTGACAACTCCTCTAAAGTTTTACATTGCTTTGCTTTCGAGTGCAATTCTGTAACAGTAAAAAATTCTGCATTTGTAAGTCACACTTTTATAGTAAAGAGACTGCACTACAGTACTTGTATGAGATGAAAATACTGCTTCTTTTGTTTATATGCTTTTTATAATAAATATTTGCACTGTAAAAAACAAAGTAGGCATTGTACAGTTTGTATTCTGTATTGTAATAGAAATTCATATTTGAAAACAGAAAATATCCAAACATATTTAAATAAATCATATTCTATTATTTAACAGTGTGATTAATCATGACTTTTTAAATTTTGCAATTAATTGCGATGAATTTTTTTAATCATCGGACAGCACTACTATTAATATAATATGGCACTGAAGCAGTATGCAGGACCAAATTTTGCCTCCCGATCTGTATCTCTGATTAATTAAAACAATTCTACTGAACTATATCCACACATTTTTGAGGCACTGGTCAAGTGCATAGTATTTTAGACTGAGTAAGGTGTCATGGGTTCTAATTCCAGTTCTTGTCATTGACTCATTGTAGAATCTTGGGTAATTCATTTAACTGCCATATGACTCAATTTCCCCAAATTAAGGATAAAGGAGATCCAAAAAGAGTGATATCACTGACTTGAACATATTGGAAAGTTAGTCATTTAGGCCAGGCTGCAAAGTAGGAATATCTGAAGAAGATAAAGAACTGCAGAATGCACTTTTACATACATTGTCAATCTTGGTAAATGCTCCAAGCCTTTGAGCTGGTTTATGGGATTAGTGACTGGTTATCTGGGTGCTTTAATGTAGAAAGTGTGCAATTTGAAGATTACTTGAACTGTCTATTGGAGATAAAGTTGCAGAAGAGAAATAGGTAGCAGTCAAACAGGAAAAGGAAAACAGATAAATTTCTAAGATTAAACTTTGTCACAGATTAGGTACTATAGGTTATTTATACATGAGCTTCCCAGAGTAATAGGATCATGACAGTATTTCTCTAGAAAATAATTAAAACGAATTTGAAAGTTCAGAAAACAAAGATCATATGTTTGTCTGAATTTATATACTATGTGGAAATGGCAATAGATATGTGGAATAAAGCATGCATCTAGCAGAGTTATGATAATCCAAAGCATTTGTTTGTGCAGTAGCAAAATAGATACATTTTCTAAACAAAGATCTGGAACTGGAGAATGAAGAACACAACTGAAAAAGTATTTCTGAAATAAAGACAACTTGTCATGAGGGTTAAGGGACTCTTCACTGGAGAGTTCACTGCAGCCCTCAGGCAACTTAAAGGCTGAAATGTCACAGAGATGGAAGAATGAGGCACAGAGGAAAATGGAAACATGGAGGAAAATGGAAGCACGGACTATCTAAAAGTTGATACCAATATTATAATTAAAGCCAGTAGTTTCTAGAGAACTCCTGGGAAACAGCAGGTGGCAGCAGCTCATTTACAGGGGGAAGGGTTGGACCCTGGTTGAGAATAGAGTAAGACCCAAGAAACAAAGGAGTTCTGTGGCCCAGAAAAACCCTGTAACCTAACCAACCAGAGACAAGAAGCCTGAACAAACAACCAAGTGTTGTTATGAAAACTATCCAGCCTGAGTGCCACTTGGCTGTTCTGAAAGCAATAGTTGGCCAGATCTACTTCTCTGTTCACATTCCAGTTACTAGGTTTTGATACTGCCATAAATCTGAGAGTGGCCCCTTTAACTATTTTTATACTTAAAAAAATACTTTCAAGCTGTAAACACATTAACCATCATATTGTTTGCTCCTTGAACAACACACTCATTCTGGTTTTGGGAAGTATACTGGAAGGAAGAGACTGAAGGAACCATCTTGGAAGTAACTACAGCCTGAATCAAATTACTCCATTAACAGGATTCCACTCTATTGGACTAAAGGGAAGCACCAAGCTGAATTCCAGTTTAGAAAGAATTTCACAGCAAGAAAGGGTCACTTCTAACATCGGTAAATTCCACCCTCATCAAAGCCATCTGATCCCTGGCTCTGTTCCATCGCTAACTTCTCACCTAAGTCAAATTCCAAAGGGGTAGCCGTGTTAGTCTATTGTAGAAAGACAACAGAGTCCTGTGGCACTTTTAAAGACTAACAGATTTATTTATTGCATGAGCTTTTGTGGGAGAAAATCCCACTTCGTCAGACGCTCTGAAGATGGGAAACTTTCCCATCTTCAAAGCGTCTGACGAAGTGGGATTTTCTCCCATGAAAGCTCATGCGATAAATAAATCTGTTAGTCTTTAAAAGTTCCCCAGGACTCTGTTGTCTTTGTCACCTAAGGTAAGCTTATTTCTAGAGCCCTGCAGATCTGCGGGTATCCGCTTCAGATCCGCAGGTAACCTCCCCCGCGGGTGCGGATAGCCGCAGCCCCATTGTTGCGGATTGGCCACGGCTGCAGATTCTATTTTTATGATCAATCCTTGCAGCTGCTGCTAGATCTGCCTGTACAGCAGCACATAGGGGAACAAGGAAGTGCTCGAGCCAATCCCAGCTGAGCTCTGATTGGTGGTCTGCCAGCCAATCAGAGTCTCAGTCACAACAGGCTGGGGCTTGGAGAAACACCATTCACAGTCAGTTAGCATGCTGGCCTTTGATTGGCTCTTTCCCCATGCCTTCCCCACCCATTTCTCCATTTTCTTATTTGCTGTTCGTATGCCATGCTGTCAATCAGAAATTTCATTGACGGCTCAGGAAATCTGATTGACAGCACAGCATGCAAATCGCAAAGAAGCAAAGGAAAAAATGGGTGGGACCCATGTGGTGAATGAACCAATCAAATGCTAAAAAGTTGACTGTGAGCCCAAGTTTGGTTGCAGATACGGTTCTGGATCCACATAAAACTTGGCATGCGGATCGTGGATTGGATAAAGACTAACATTGGGCGGGTGCGGAGCAAATCCAGTTCCACATTTTTGTATCCCCGCAGGGCTCTACTTATTTCTTTGAAACACACTCCTTGGTTTGCTTCATCAGTTAATACATATATGGAAACTGATTCACCAGTTCTATGCTGGTCTAATTCCTATGACTTCAATGGATTTACACCAGCATACAAATAGAGCAACTCAGGGTGAATTACACCTATATATACTTACTTTGGCTTCAGTTTCAAGATATTTTTGTGACTTCCCTCAACCCCCTTCCAATGCCCCCAAACCAAGCATTTCACAATTAATTCACGATCTAATTGAGCGGGACTAAATAATTAATGGTGGAACCAGGGGTAGACAGAGAGCCCCGATTACACATGGAAAACAATGTGTGCAGATTACAATATTAAACGAAAGGCAGTACATAGCAACAAGAATCAAACAATGACTGACAGGCTGTTTAGACAAGGAACCAAGTACGCATCTGAGTACCTGGCAATGCTTTTATCGTTTCTATAACATTATTCTAATATAAACAAAAAGTAACAATCATCACTTTTTGGTACTTGCATATCACCATTCATCTACTGATCACAAAGTGATTGACAGATATTAATTAATGTTCACAACAATCATATAAAGTAAATATTATTTCTGGGTTTTTCACATTGGGAAACTGAGGCATAGATAGTAAGTGACTTGTCCAGTTGAAAAGAAGAAGTCTATCTCCAAGCCAGAATTAGAAGTTAATGGCTTCTAGCCCCATGCTCAGTACATTAGATGATGACTCTCTGTTAGAACACAGACCTCTGAGGCAGGGATAAAAAGGCTAGGATTAATAAATTGGAACCATAAAACCAATCTTTCCCTTTTAATTTGGTCCTAACTAATGTTCTGTACATGCTCTTGTGCTATTAATATTGTGCTTTCTTTTGTATTGGCATTGGCTTTAGCCTCAAAGGGAGTGGAGTAGAGAAGGATGCACTATAAAAATTGAAAAAAAAAAATTAAGAACACGAATTAGGAACTGAGGACTCATTCCCACAAAGCACGTAAGCCTGTTCTTGTGCATAAGCAATTTCATGTAAAATGATGCTACTCGTGTGTAAAATTAAGTTGTGCCTTTCGCATAAGACTGAGGCTGGAACATAAGAGATGACCGTATATAAAGAGAAATACTCAAGAACATACAGAAGTGGCTTCCAAATTGTAATACTCTGCCTGGGAAAAGCTGCCTGGTGACAAGTAACTTCACTTTAAAAATGTTTTCTCTGTTCACCCGGTTCGTTATTTACAGGAAAATAACAAAACAAAAATATTCTTGCTTCTCAAATATCCCTACATTTTCCTCTTGGTGCTCTGCTTACGCGGGAGAAACGGTTGTTTTCCTAGCTCCTCTCCACCTCACCTTCTTTACCAAATTCCATGAGGATTTGATTTCTAAACAGCTAAAAATTGAGCTTTTTAAAGCACAAAACAAAATCCAGAATTTCCAATTTCTTCATCAACCCTATTCACCACTATAATTTCACTGTTTTCCCTTCATTTGAATAATGTAAGTGGACAAAGTAGTTAAAATCCATTAGCACTGTCTGTAGAACAGTAAAATCCTAAGCCATTCTACCACTAAAGAAGAAAATTGAAGTTACCTGAATATTAAGCCTTCCTCGGTGGGCCCCAAGGCCATATCGCTTTGTTGTAGAAGCATGGAGCTGGAAATCAGTAATTTTCAATGTTTCTAGACCAAGTGGTGGGCAACCTGTAAAACAACAAAGTTCATTTAAAAATGAGAAAAAGAAATAAATATATATTCTCCAAAGGGGGTGGTTGGGGTTGGGGGGGGGGGGGCGCTTTTTTTTGTTTTGTTGGTTGGTTGGTTTGGGGGTTTTTTGTTTGTTCGTTTGGGGTTTTTTTGGCACTTGTGTGAAGTAGGTGAGATTCTTAGTGGGTGTAAACTGGGGTACCATCAATGAAACCAATCAGATGGTGGCTGTTCCACTGCAGTCAATGGCATGAGCTTCACTTACACCTCTTGAGAATCTGGCCCTTTAAGTTTCCCTTAATAGTTCTTGTTTTTTCTTTTTCATACTTATCTTTTTCCACAAACATGCACAATATTTCCTGTCAAGTACTCGTCAGTACAAAATGCCAGCAGAGTGGTCTCTTTATTTTTCTCTTTTGGCATTTGCTACCATGTCAAGTTATGTTTCCAATTAAAGTGCATTCTGGAGACTTCAATCACACACATAGTACCATAGCATCTGTTACAAGGGTCTAAGAGGCCACACTGTTGAGCTCTGCTGGAGCATCGAGTAAGCACAAAAAGGGCAAATCTGAAACAAGAAGTCACTTCTGTAAACTCCACATTGTGCAGAATTTTAAACAAAAAAATAGCAGCTGACAGTACTATGTAGTGCTGCAGCAAAACTCAGTCTTAAGATCTTATTCGAGAAGAGAAGACATCATAAAGATCCTGCTACTTTTTAATAAGACAAAGTTCTACTCTAATGTATTTATTTGAACTCCATTACCACAGAATCTGAGATTCTCAGAATCTCTTAATATATTTATCCTCACATCAGCCCTTGGAGGTAGGAAAGTTCTGTTATCAGTTTTTTGTAGAAGGGAAATGTATACATAGAGAGACAGTGACTCGTGAGAAGTCACACAGGAGTCTGAATCCAAGTCTCTGAAGTCCCAGGCTAGCACTCTGACTAGACCATCCTCCTTTCTGCTTTGATTTAGAGCTGTGAACACAGTCTTACATATATCATAGCTACCAAGGAATTATCGTTTAAAACTCAGGTATAGGTTTAGGTCGAGATTGAAGCTACACACTGAAATTCGGAGGTATCTTGATTTGAGGATCTGAGCCAGGCCCATTTCCAATCACCCTACACAAACTGATAGAGAGGGCAGGGATATTCATGTTCTTGCCCTTAGCCCAAGCACAACGTAAAATCCTCCGGGAAAAATGCTGCAAATATTAATTCGCTTACCCTCAGGAAAAAGATTTGGACACTTTAGCAGTGACAGAGCTAACTTCTGTTTTGCTGAAGTCAGTGGCAAAACTCCTGACTACAAAGGGAAACAGGCGTGGGACCATTAGGACAATCATCGCTTGATATTAATGTATTTTTAACGCAGTAACCATAGCCTGCACAAGACACAAAAAGCAGACAAACCCTGCTCAGAAGAGTTTTCAATGTAATTAACAAACAGACGGGACAGGGTGCACTGGGAAAACCAGAGGAAGGAATGGCTTAGAGGGAATTTTGCTTGTTTTAATTATATTTCATTATAGACAAGTGTCTCATCTACATTGTTCCTTAAACAAGACAAATCTCAGATCCTGAAAGATCCCAACTGCGAGTAAGCGATGCGGAAGAACACCTGAAACAAGAACTCCCTGTTTCACTCCTACAATTCAACCTTTTGGATAGATTTAGCAATCCGTCTAAGGGCATAATACTGAAAATTCTTCTGCATATTCATGTATATAGTCCCAGGGAACAAAACTACCTAAAATTAGGCAGGCATGTGTGCGCTAAGGCTGATGACAGAAGTGAATGCACCTTTATCTTTGCAATGCCTGAAACAGCCTGCATAAAAGCAGTAATAACAGAAATGTCACATTTGCCATTTTAAGCTCTTCCGGTCACAGATTTTACCTGCCTCTAGGTTTGTACAGCACCTAGCAACAGGGGAAGAGGAAGAAAATGCTACACATAAAGGTGAAAATATGAGTATGTATGAATGCAGACACTCATCTTGCAGATCACCAGTTCTGAAGTAGCTGCCTCTTTAAATTCTCAGATGAAGCATGAGATTGGTTGGTTGGTTGTTTTTAAGTGAGGAGTTAATTTGTAGTGACCATGAACACATGAGATTAAAAACCTGATCCTGCAATGTGTTCAAATTAATGTGAGTTTTGCCATTAGCTTAAATGAAAGGAGGGGAAAGTTGGAGTAGATGACTTCCTGAAGTCCCTTCCAACCCTAATCATCTATGATTCTGTGAGACAGAGTCTGACTCTCCTCTAAGAGCTGCTTAAAACCACAAACTACATACTGTGAGCATATATTTAGTGAAAATACCTCCATACCGCTTTGACAATATACCTTCGTGATGAAGGACTACATATCCTGCTTCATCTTATGTGAAATACTGGCTCCGCTGAAGTCAATGGGAATTTTGCCATTGATTTAAATGGAATCGAGAACTCACCCTTTCCGTTGCTTTTGCCATGTGCTCAAATGTGAATTAAAATGAGAGCACCAAACATACTTTCACTTGAAATCTAAGACAGAATTAACTCTTGTCTCCATAGGTGAAGGCTAATGTGCAATGAAATATGAAGTCATCTGAAAAAAATCTTCCTTTAAGAAAAATCAACTATGTTGCTCCAGTTCTGGTTTGAAAACACTGACCTTAAATACTGAATTTGATTTCTTCCAATCACAGTCCCTCTTTCTCTGGCAGCCATGCCAAAATGGGAAAGGAACATTACTCTTCATAGACGTTTTTTTTGGCCCAGGCTTTAGGTTAATCTGCTACCAACTATTAACTTATTAATATTGATGGTGATCTTGGTGTCAAGCTATTCTTTGGAGCAGCAAATGTGTATGGAATTCATAATGTTTTCCACAAAAGATTACCTTTGATTTTGCTTTAAATTAAAGTTGAGTGTCGACAGTAAATGGTTTCTAACTTTTTAAGAGAATCAGTTGTTTCACTCATGGGGCAATTCCATCAACAACACAAAACAGCAAGAAAAGTTGGTATCACTTTCAAAGTTTACCGAAGGATTTCAAACTATTACACGTGGAGATGGAAACGGGAACGTTTTAATAGGCCATGGTCTGATAAGCTTTGTTTCATTTTCTTGGTTTGTTAATCTGTTAATTGTATCCGTGTTCTCAAAATGAATTAACAAAATAGTTCAGAGTTTGACATTTGGCGCTTTACCAGTACTGCATCACTGACCTTGTATGTTTACAAGTTCCAGAGGGGCAGCTGTGTTAGTGTAGGTCAGCCAAACAATCAAGGAGTCCTGTGGCACTTTTAAAGACCAACAAATGTATTTATCGCATGAGCTTTCGCGGGAGAAAATCCCACTTCGTCAAATGCTTTGAAGATGGGGAACTTGTAGAATGGGAGAAATTAAATGCAGGAAAATGTATGACACAGGATCAAAGTGGGATTTTCTCCCGCGAAAGCTCATGCGATAAATACATTTGTTACTCTTTAGAAGTGCCACAGGATTCCATGCTTGTATGTTTACTTGCCCATTGACTTGCTCTTTTTTAATTAGTCTGCTGTAAGCAAACAGAAACAAACTAATTTCTTTTCAACAAATAATACCAAACAAAAGGGATCAAACTTACTGTGCCTCTAAATACTTCATATTTTAATATCATAACATTCATTTTAGTATCGTACATGTTAGTTTAGAAAAATTATATGAAAGCTGCAAAATCTATCTAGCTACTCAGAGAGCTTTATATCTTGCTAAATTCAACAGCAAATCATCTGATTATCTGGGCTTTTCTTTAATAGGAAGAAGGAAGACTCACAACAGCAGCCCAGGAAATTCAACTTTGGCTCTCTGTGACATTTTTAACCTTCACATTTTCTATCTAATGAGCCTCCAACTAAATCTGTCAATATTCAACTATATTGATAAAGTTCTACAGAGATAACTGATTCCTTGATCTTTGACGATGGAAAAAGAGAGTAGAACATAATTTACTTTCGCAGTAAGGGATGAATAAGTCCAAGGAATGATCAACATGAGCTCTGGCGGCATAGCTAAAAACTGGTCTCATGCTAAAGCGTTTTACATTATTTTCAGTTGGGATTAGGTGCTAGGTTTAGAAGCAGTGTTTGCATTCAAATTAATTAATTTTAGGTCCTCATTAAGATAGAATTTTGGATTTAGATTTCATAGTATTTGTATTTTAAGAGTTGTTCTCATGCAAGTTCTGTCTCGATTCATTGAACTCTTCTCAAATATGTGGTATTTTAGACAAAAGAACAGATCCGTTCTCCATTTAGATCTGACCCAGAACCAGAGGCGGCTTTTGGGGTAGGCGAAGCAGGCGCACACGTAGGCCCCAAGCTTTAAGGGGCCCCATCGCCTGCCCCAAAAGTCACATCTGCTTTGGTCCACGGCAGGAGGAGAAGCTGGCACAAAGGGCGAGGGCCGTGGGAGCTGGGGCCAGAGTGGTGGGGGAGGCAGGGTCACAGAGAGGGCCCTGAAGGCCTATAATGGGCCTTGTGGGCCTATAGGGGGCCCCACAAGGGGCCTTTGCTTAGGGCCCCCAATAGCCAAAGGCCGCCTCTGCCCAGAACCAAAATCATATGGGTGAAGAGATGGCACTGATTCAGAGATTCAAATTATTAAAAACTAAACAAAAAAATTCAAAGTGGTTTAGCTTAGAAACATGATTTAGGGACTGATGCCCCAGTTCAGCTAGTTCTTACACGTGTCTACTTGTAAGCATTTGAACTGTCGCACAGGAGTCAATGCGATTGCTTACTTGCTTAAAGTTTGCAAAGTACTTAAGCGCATAACTGAATAATGGCCTAAACAGTGTGGAAGTATCCTCAGAATTTCAGAAAATATTTATAAGCTCTAGGTAGAACATAATATATGGCATGGTTTACATTCTAACTAGAAACTTGTCTACTGGACAACATATCATTAGAGATACAGTACCTCTGACCTATGTAAAGCAGCCATAATCAGGGGCCATTGCTTCAAATATTGCGTAGTGCTGGCTTGGTGGATGGTGTATAGCACAGCTAAGACAGCCAGCATTTCTGATGCAGAAACATCATTAGCCAAGACATCATGACCTGCCACTTTTCTGTGAGGCAGGGACTTTGAAGATCATTTCATATTTACGTTATTATCCTGCAGTTTATACTTGCAAGACCAAGGTATTAATCAGTCCAAGTTCCATTGTAATTTAGAGTGCACTGAGTGAAAGGTAGGCAACACCAGAGGAGAATCAAGACCCTGCGCAAAACCTCAACAGTTGCTCACATAAGCAATCCCACTGACTTCTATGGAATCAGACATGGGAGTAACTGCAATACAGCAGAGTCATAATCAGAGGTGGCTTTTGGGGTAGGCGAAGCATGCGCATGTCTAGGGCCTCGAGCAGTAAAGGGCCCCGTTGACTGCTTCGCGTACCTCAAAAGCTGCATTTGCCTCAGTCGGCAGCAAGAGGAGGAGCTGAAACCTGGGGCAGGGAACTTGGGCCGGCAGCAGAATCAGCGGCAGGGAGCCAGGGCTACAGAGGGGGGCTGCAGAAGCCTATGGGGGCCCCACAATGGGCCTTTGCCTAGGGCCCCCAACAGCCAAAGGCCACCTCTCTTTATAATTCAGTAGATAGGATGAGCCTGTCACTGAAGTATCACAGTTTATACAAGTAACTGGAAGAGGAACCACAGTGCTAAATCTGGTGTGCAAATGTTCACAATTCATCATCATATTTAGGAAATATACATCCTTGGAACTACAGAGCAATTTCAGCAATATACAAATATATACTATGCAGACATGGAAAATAATAAAAGTAATTTATCTTAGCTCACGTGTTAACTTGCTTTTCTTCCTCTGAGTCAATTTTTCAGGTAAAAGCACAGATTGTCACATTTTGTTAAATTTAACAGACCTTTTAGAAATCAGGTCTCTTCTGTCGTTCTTTTGGAGCAAAGCAAGCAAACTCGCTATTTGATTTTAAAAAGATTCCCCATTAATTCTAATCTTATATTCTGATATAATCTTATATTAATTCTTATAATCTTATATTCTATATATATTTTTTTCTGTTGAAAAAAGCATTTCCTTGTCATTTATTCATATTTAGAATTTTAAAGAGATGTATCTATGATCATACCGGATTCCCAAAAGAAAATCTGTTCTTGTCTAACTCCTTACCACACACTCATATTCACATATGCAAATAGAGAAACATTTGCTCCCTGTGCAATCTGAGAGGCTTCTCAACATTTGAAAGCAGAATTTACTTTGACTGTTTATTTTTCATGAATTCTAATTTTATTTTTTTGCTCCAGGACCTTTGCCATTTTTAAATAGATAAGAATCCCATAGCACTTCAACATGTTTATTTAATTTGGAGTTTACATTATAGACACACACAGCACAGTCCAGGAAAAAGTTAAAGGAGGTCAAGAAACCACCAATATTTATTTGGTAGAGAATAATCCATATATACATAGTGGCTTTGGCTCTATTTTTTTCCAGAGACATCTCTAGCAATACATTCAGGGCTTAATGTTGGGGCTTGGGAAATATTCCCATTGACTTCAGGAGGAGCTGAATCGGGCCTTCCATCAGCTGCGCTAAAGTACTTCACTACAGTTTGAGTGGAACTGATTTACTTGAACTGGTGACATTTCTGTGACTAGCTACACTAACGGCTTAATTTTCACAGATGCTGAATAGCCACAGCTCCCATCTGCAGAAGCAGCCATGAGTACTCAGCCCCTCTGAAAATGGGCTCTAAAATTCTAACTTTAATACATCAAGACAGATGTGGGCAAAACTTGTCCTTATAGACAAAGCCCTGCTAACTATGAACAGGGGCAATGGCTTTAGCATCCAGTAAGACATCCTGCCATTGCACGTGGGGCGATTTGGATGCCTTGCTGTTCCTTTCTCCAGCAGCAATATATCCCTGTAATGGTTACCAATTGTGCCTGCTAGAGATACCACACATGCTTCCCAGAAAGGCACAGCCTTTCCCCTTCTCCTGATCCCCTGCTCATTGTGAACATGATAGACATATTTGTTAGCACAGTACAATCTTGCTCTTCCCTCTGTCCAGCCACATGGAGTGAGTGCGCTGCTGTTTGTGTAGTGGTTTGAATCTCAGATTCCCGTTCCTCTCCTGACTACTATACCACATATAGGCAGGATTTAGGCCCCAATCAAGCAATGCATGTGGCTAACTTTAAGTTAACTTGAAGTCAGCGGGTTCCTTACATGCTGAAAGTTTAACATGTGGTTAAGTTCTTTGCTAGATCAGAATCTTAATCTAACATTTTGTTGAAATTATTTTGAGGTAATTCTACAATGCTTATGCTGTCCTTATTCGGGGGGAGGGAGGGAGAGCTTTGGCCAAAGTTAATATAAATGTTAATCTTCTGAGCATTCCTTATTAAATGTATAGTTGAATAATTCACCTTCCAGTAGTGTAATATTTCATATGGAAAGCTCTAACTTATTCCCTCTATATTCTGACTCTTCATATGAAATTGAGCTCATCGTTTAAATCTATTTGGCCACAGATGTGCAAAGTATTCTAAACACGTAGGACACCTGAAAGAATTTGATCTGTGCAGTAACAGCCAACCAGCTTTTTAGTTGAACATATGTTTTGATTGCCTTGTATTATTAAATATTGCTATGGACAGCCTTTGTGGGGGCTGGAAGGAATGGAACAACATTCTCCATTCAGTCTAAATAATTAGTTATATTTATAGTCTTGGACCACTGAGGGAGGGAAATGTGTTATAGCTAAATCCTGCTGTCTTGAGGCTGCGCTAGCATAAGTGTGAAAATGTTCACACAGATGTTTATGACTCACATCATTTACTTGCTGTGATAACCTAGCTTTTCTGGAAGATGCAAGTTCATGAATTTAGCAGTGTGTAGTTCTCATCTTCCTCCTCCCAGTTTTTTACACCCACTATAAGTCTCTTCTATTCTCAGTTCAGGTCACCAACCCCCTCATTTAGTGAAATGAAAAAGATAGATGAAAGTTGCTCTGGCACATGCATCACCTTTAATTCTTCTTTCATGCAAAAAAATTCCCAGTGCACTGATGAAACAGACCCAGCTGTGGACTTACAACAAATCACACACACACACAGGTACAATACTGAATTTAAAGGCTCAGATCAAAGATGGAGTTGGAGAATAAAGATACTCCAGAAACACTAGCTCAAGCTAGAAAAGCACTAATTGCACCCTAACCTCCCACCAAAACCATGCAGCTTTCTAATATAAACAGCAACCAATGTATGGGGTTTAAGAGATTGCCTCTTCTTTAAATGGAAAAATCCCCCGTGTTTATCCCAATACTATAATTTCCACTTATAGTATCTACTGTAGAAACCTAAAAATGACCCTGCTGGTATGTTGTAACCATAGGAAGCAGCTCTGGTGAGAGATTCATTTTACGCTAAGCATACAGGGCCTGATCCAAAGTCTATTGACGTCATAGTGGGCATTAGATCAGTCCTATAGGCAGCATAAGAGTGTGCTATTCACACACAGTTAGAACTATTCATATTAAATAACTTATTCAATGAATGCATCTCTTACCTAAAAAATTACCCATGAATGGACTCTAATCAATCATGATTACGGAACATTTTATGGGAACACATTTCAACCTATGGACTGTTCACAAATTGGTCATGTTACCCACTAGCTACTCAGGCCTTTGATCATTGTTTCATCTACCACGTTCTGGGCAATAATGACAGAATTGAGTGTTTCTAAAATGAACCTGGCTCTTTATTAAGACAATTATTTATAGAGTTGTTACAACTACAGCTAGCACTCTAGCCACGTGGAGACAGACAGACAGACTTCCTGGTGCCTCCTGATCTGCAATGCACCTAGTCCACTCAAAGGCCCCCTTTGTCATCAGATGCCCTTGCTCCTCTTAGAGGGCTTATAACACTGGTCATGATTTGCCCCTTAGAAATCAAGGTGCATAAAAAATATGCTGGGCGTTCTGCTTTATATAAGAAACATGCTGTTGTTGATCGTATTTATCGGATCTGGAATGGTGTCTGAATCTGAATTGCGCAAATTCATGACGGAGAGGAGAAGAGGTTCTTACGTGTATTTCTATTCAAATGTTTCTGCTACGTTGCAGGGATAAAAGAAACCAAAAGTTGTGCTGACACACTGTAAACACATAGTACGCAGTCTTTTTTCACTAGACTCATAGGCTATGTCTACACTTGTAATTTTAAGTCGACTTTAACTAGATCGACTTAGTGTGTCTACATTTAAAATTAAAGTCAACTTAAAGGGGAACTTACAAAGTTGACCTAGAGCGTCCGCACTGGACGCCTAGGTTGACTTCTAGGGGCTAGGGAGACCTTGGGCAGGTCCACGGTGGCGGGTTGGAACCCCTTGTGTGCAATGGGGCAAAGGGGGACAGGGACCCTGGCAGGGCATGTGGGCAGGGTGTGATGCTGTCTGGATTTAGGGAAGCATTTATGATATTATTATCTATCCATATATCCTAAATGCTATAATCCATAGGAGCTATGTAATGTTTGGTATCAATAGAAAGGTAGTAATTTGCTGGGAATGATTATATAGTTTATGTCTAGGAATTGTATTTGGATTAGAAGTTAGTTTAGTTAGGAATTTGGTGTTATATCTATACTTTAACTTGTGTGATTTTATGGAAATGTCTGAGAGAGGCATCTGTGTAAAACCATTGTGTCCTTAATGTTAAGGAATGTGCCAGCTACAATGGGCCCAGGGAGTATCCTGATGAGCCATTAAGGACATAAGGAATTCAACCTGACAGGGAGGGCATTGGTGTAGTCCTGGGGTAGCCCTAAGTCGACTTAGGGCTACCCCACGTCTACACTGGCTTAATTTGACTTTGAAAAGTCGAATTAAGCCTTAGGTCGAGTAGAAAGGTGGTTTAATAAAGTCGACTTAATTTTCATTGTCGACTTTATTTTCCCTAAGTCGACTTAAGCAAACTGTAGTGTAGACACAGGGTAAATTAAGTCGACTTAAGCAAGCTTAAGTCGACTTAATTTACAAGTGTAGACGCAGCCATAGATTCTAAGGTCAGAAGGGACCAGTATGATCATCTAGTCTGACCTCCTGCACAATGCAGGCCACAGAACCTCACCCACCCCCTCCTGTAATAAAACTCTAACCTATAACTAAGTTATTAAAGTCTTCAGATCATTATTTAAAGACTTTAAAGTACAGAGAATCCACTAGCAAGTGAGCCATGCCCCATGGTACAGAGGAAGGTTCTTTCTCCCCCTTTGCTCTATTTTTCAGGGTCTCTGCATTTTTTCCACTTTGTCCACTCTCTGCTCCATGTTTTAACTCTTTCTTCATTGATGTCTTTATTTCCTCTTTGCTTCTTCTGTTCTGATTTTTTATCCCCTGACATCCCCTAAGCAAAAGCATGAATCCAATGACAACTCATTTTAGGGTCAAACTCTGAACCTCTCAATATTTGATTGGGATCAACATCAAGTAAAACGACTTCCCTACCCAAATTATCACTGATGGACATGTTATTGGAAACACAGTGTAAGCCTCTATTAAATAAAATAAAGAAATAGGAACAGAGAACTTACCCTTATCAGACATGACTCTCTCTGGGGTTGGGTCTGTTATAGGATCAGGCTTAAACCAGATCTTGCATTCAGACTTTCCCTGAACTTTGATAAAGTTTGGAGCTGGATCTTGCTCTTTGCCAGAAGGTTGCAGCTGGGGCTCCTCTCTTATCTATCATGGGCACAGTGCCCACACTCAGTAACATCGACCCCAGCACCAAACAGAGCTATCCAAAACTTGTGTGTTCGACCAGATTTAGTGATGCCTTAAATTGAATGATTACCCAATTGTTTATTTGGGGGGTGGGGAGATTGAACACTGTTTCTGAGGGTTAGCAGCAGAGCCAGTTTCTGGGCAACCTCACAAGTTCAGCTGGCCAGTGGTAGGCTGCCTGTCTGGCTGCACCATCTTATTGATTTGAAGAGTCTGCAGTCTGGCTCTCAAGCCCAGCACAGTGGAAGTTCAGGGACTGCTCAAAACATTTGTCTGCGACTGGGATGGCACCTGTGAATATGGCCCTGACTCACTTCCGGTAACCGATCCTGCCCCTTGAGCCTGATTCCTGACTTCGGCTCTGACCCTTGGCTCTACTGCCGCCTGATTCCAGCCAGCTCTTCAACTCCTGACTACTGCTCCAATCACTAGACCTGATTCCTGCTCACATAACTGCCCACATCAGGGTCCCTGACAAAGGGAATCAATGTTGAGAAAGAGAGCAGGTCCTAGCCCCATCTATTTCTTATACGAATACATTTGCTTTTTCTATCCAGATCACGAAGTCTCAGCAAAATGTGCATATTTTCACTGCCGTCCTTGGGGGGGGGGGGGGCAGGGGCAAGCAGGACAACCAGCCCCTCCTCCCACCGCCTTTGGCAGCAAGCCAAAAGCAAAGGTCAGGCTGGAAGCATGGAGCCTGGCCTCTGGGCTGGGGGTGGAGGCAGGGTCCCGCATGGTGACTGGCCCTGGGCCCCACCTCCCTAGATGGCCCTGGCTGCAATTCACGTTCTCTTTGTAAGGACTGGTTGTAACTTGCACCCTTTCTATTAGCTAAGTACTTCACCCCATACAGCAGAACTAGGCACATGATTTATTGAAAAGGTTATGAGTGCAGTATATGTATCGGGAAATGTCTCTTTCCTTCCCTCGCTGAAGTAAAACTAGTGATGGGTATGGAAGAAAAGAACTACCCCACCTCCTTCCCTGAAACATGAAATGAAACCAAACTTATTTTAGATTCCAAAGAGTTCACTTATTTATTCATTATTTTTCATGTTTCTGCACTTTAGCAATTGCAGTTGGTTCTGGAAAAGCTAAAATAGTATATTTAGCACTAGGATCTTGCAGTGTTCTTTGCAAAGATGAAAGCTGGTTTTCCCAGCAAACCTTCTCTTATGAGATTTCCTGATTATGTTTTCCAACACATGAGGTTCAGTTAAACTTCAGAAAATATACAGCTTTATAACCATTGCAGGCAGTGTTGTTGTAGCTGTGCTGGTCCCAGGATATTAGAGAGCCAAGGTGGGTGAGGTAATATCTTTTGTTTCTTGCATTTGCTCAGGAAGTAATGTTGGTCCAGTAAAATACATTACCTCATCCACCCTGTCTCTCCAACTGTACAAATCGGAATTTCTGAGCCTGCGGCTGCCGCCAGACATCATGTAGACAGTATGAAAGCTCCATATGGCAGAGTGTAACCCAGTCAACATGGTTCGATAAATCCTAAATATGTCCTTGGATCTAACTGTGCCCGAGCAAGGTGCAAGGATAATGGGCACAAGGAGCCTCCCTTATTTTGCCTGCATGTATGCATCCAACTAACTGCACCTGTTGCATGCACAATGTTTGAGAACTACACATCCAAAACGGTGCTAGTCTTCTCATAGAATGAAGAGTGTCCATGGTTGGAACTCAAGGGGGAATGAAACTGCATCTTCCGTAAAAACATTGTGGTAGCTGAGCTTCCAAAGAGCTCCAGGAAACACATTGTGCCTGTCAGAGACAAAATGTCTCCAAGAACTTCTGCTGGGGGGTGCTGTGCCTTCAGAACTGGAATGCCACTGGATGAAAGAAAATTACTCCTCATTTACACCCACTCCACGCCATTCTCTGCCGAAGAATGCTGCAGTGTGTTTGGTCTCCAAGAGATGTCATCCATTAAACTGCTAGAGATTAAAGCCATTAAAATGTAATGACTAGAATGAGTTCAAAATCAAGTGCAAGTGAAGCTGACTTGTGTGCCATTAATTTAAAACATTTTCCTCTGATATTTGTTTAAAGCACACGGATGAACAGAATGCATGATTCCAAGTGGAGCAGCCAAACTAAACACAGTAGTCAAAGAACAAGAATTAGCCTTTTCACAAAGTCGAACAAACATACTTAGCCAAGCATCTCAGATAAAAAACAGAGGCAAACTGTAACCTTTGGGTGGGCTAAAATTCATTCAGTTGCCCTTCTCAAGTGCCTCACAGAAATCAATCCCAATCCCTGAGGAGAAAGCACCTGGAGACCCAGGATCCAGTTTGTATGGGACTCACAGCAAAGATTGCTCAGAGTTACCACCCCACATTAAAATACTACTACAATAAACATAACAATGAACTTTATTAACTACTAACTAAATGAACCTTATCTTAAGAAAACAAAATACAACTAACCAAGCACAATCCCTACAGAAAACCCCACAGGAAAGATACCCAAGAGTCCCAAAGTCCCGGTGGAGTTCACCCAACTCTCAGCTACAGTCTCTGTTCGTGTAGAAGCTTGAGTGGCAAGAAATAGCTGTCCTCTTCTTTCTTTGCTGGAATCCTCTGTAGCATTCCATGCAGGCTTTTTCTTCTCCTTTGCAACCAGCCCTCAGTCCCATATGCATGTCTGCAAGGTCTGTTGCAAATGACTGCATTACAGGGAGAAAACATCTTGTTCACTCCTGGCTCAGCTTCTCTCCAGAAAACTGAGCACATGGTCTCCCTTCAAGGCAGCTCCTGCCTGCTGTCTGCACAGACTGCTGCTCTCATGTCATCTGACTGACAACATCACATCACACCAGCAGGGTACACTGTGGAGCATGCTCAAAATGCTACCACTCCCTGCTTCTGAAAGTTTCTAGTTGTGGGTAGCTAATCTGCCCAGCAACAGTAACCCACCCTCAGCAGGTCTCTCAGAGATAGCCTGTTCAGGCATATGGGTTACAAAACCACTCTCGGAAGGTCTGGTTGTTTGAAATACACAGGAGGGACAAAAAGATTCCACAGAAGGAACACAAACAGTAGATACAACAGAAAAGACATCTTAAACTTGCCCATACAATTAAGTAGTAAAACGTACCACAAAGATTGCTGCTACATTAGATATTACTCTAGTCCAAAGAACCCAAAGACAAAGGATGAGAGAAAGGAAAAGAACCAGGGAACACACCATCAATTAAATCAAGACTTCAGTCTATTAACAGCTAGTCCAAGCAACCACCACTGTAATACTACAGCCTGATCTATGTTTACATGTTTTACCGATACAGCTTCTAGTGAGGAGTTGTGATTTCTTTTTACCAAAGTAGTTATACCAATAAAAGCCTTGGTATGTAAGCAGTTGTACCAAAAAGGGTGATTTTATACCAGTACATTTATTCCCCTTCTCATAGGAGAATGGTGCACTTTTATATAGATACAACTGCATCCACAGTATGAGAGCTGAATTGCTTTAACAAAACTGGTCTTGTTAAGCTGGGACAACTTTCTAGTGTAGCCATGCTCCATTGCAAAATAGCACACAATTTCCACCATTCAATTAACAACCAAATATGGTTTAATACACACCCCTATTATGAAACTGATGTCCTGAGTGAAACAGATATTTTACCAGACTCCATGGAAAGTAAAAGATTTAATTTAATCTGCCCATCATATCAATATGAATGCTTAAGTGCAAAGCCTGTGCTGCCACAGAATATTGTCCTAAATTGTTTCTTAACTAGATAGCCAGCATCCAAACTGCTAGAAATACGGAATCATTTCCCTTCATCCAAACTTTTTGCTATATGACTGCTGCCAAAAAAAACCAACCCGCACCTTCGTTTCCTTTATTAAACTGCTGCTGTTAGTCTTCAGCTGTGCCAGAGACACATTGAGGAGAATTTTATTTGAGATTCCTGTATTTTTGACTGATAGAATTGCTTCTTCTCGTGAGACGTATAGAACACATATAAATAGCTATGGCCAACTTTAAGGATGTTTGCCCAGATCTTCCCATCAAAGCTTTGCACTTGGGATCCCCATGGGGGAATCAGAGGGAAGAGATCCTACCCTTCTCCACTGCAGATTGCAGAATGAACTGGCACTGAATGTCTGAGCCTAGAGTAACTTTCATGGCCAAATATGGATGGAGCAAACTTGATAGTGGTGTAAATTAACATAGATCTATTGATTTCAATGGAACTACACTGATTTACACTACTTAAGGATGCAGCCCAGGATTTTGATTTTAAATAGGATCTTATACGGTAGCAAAGGATTATTAACCTTCATAGCCATCTATGTAGGCAAGGCACCCTCATTAGTGAGACAGTATTTTCTAAATCTGTCCCACTTGACTCTAAATCTGAGCCAGAAATTACTCCTGATCTCTAATATTTAAAGATATATGCATATTATTCTTCTTTCAATCATAGAATCATAGGGATGGAAGGGACTTCACGAGGTCATCTAGTCCAACCCCCTGCTAAAAAGCAGGACCACTCCCACTAATCAATCAATCAAGTCTAAGGTCACAGCTATGGCCAATTTAAATTTCTTCACACAATTTTGTCAAGATTAAATGTACGCTGGAGACAATAGTGAAGCAGATGCCCCCCTTAAATGCAGCAGCCTGAGGTTAAAAAACTTTGCAAAGAACAAAGTAGGCTCAGGTGAGGCATTTCTGTCAGATGTCCAGAAAGTTTCAGACAGTTAGGATGTGCCAAAACACAATTTAGAAACAAAACTCTGACCCTGAATGGGAACTCAATGGTGCTATTGATTGGTGATGGACTCCTGAGTCATAGTTTTTAATTTAAGATTGGTTAGGAGCACCTGAAATTCACTAGTTCACATCTGGTGCATCCGGGTCACAATTTGAAATGAATATGCAGTCTTAGTTCACTGCTTACTGCAATACCAAAAAACAAACAAAAGACAGCAGAGTGTGCACTGGTTGACCCATAAAATGATCAGAAACCCAAAACTGACTGACTATGAAACCTAAACTGCCCTATCACCTCTAAAAGGTATCTGCTCAGGTCAAGATTGAGGCACATTGGCAGGGGAGCAAGGGGAGGCACTGAATTACTACTCCACATGGTGTACAAGTTGCTGGACAGAGAATGACAGCAGTTTAAAACAACACCCTGCAGCTGAAAGGAAACAACAAATAATCAAACATAGAGCTAACACGGGAAGTTATCTGTCTTAAACTCATGGCAGTTTATAAATCTTTTTTTACAGCCACAATGATGAGTTCAGGTAACTTGAGCTTAACTCAGTCATATTGTGTCTGTGATGTTTTATGGCATTTATTGAAGTTTGCCTTTACCAAGGAAAACAGGAGTAGAAAATATTCCATATGTGCAACACGGCCAAGACAACACTTCAGGTGCAACCTTTAATATTTCACTTTTGAATCCTCCCCTTCCTCCCACTCCCAGGTCATTACAAATCCTTGCTTGAGAACATGCTGCTAATCATGAAGTCACCACCGCCTTCCCCACTCACAGGCAACAGAAAGAACCTTTGAAGGGGAAGAGGAGGGATAAGTTCTAAACAAAATCATCTCGGGGCTGAGGGATTACAAATAAAACAATCAGCCAGGAAACACAGCCTCCATTTTGTAACAATAAGCAAGAAAGGTGCGTATACCAGCCCCTTCCAGTCTCTCTCACTCTTCCTGTATTAGCACTAACCTCTATAGCCCAGCAGCGGGCAGAGAAACCAAGGTTAAATGGCTGACTATTCAAGGTTAGAAGAGTTTATCTGCATGAAGTTCTGCCATAATTGAACCATCCACAGATTGGACTCAGTTCCCCTCTACCACTCCACCTCACTGAGCCTGACAGTTCTTGACAATGACTTCTGACTCCCAGGAAAACAGGTTAGATTAAATCCTTGACCTATATACAGAGCTGGTAACAGCAAATACCTAAAATCAGACCAATTCATTATAAAATAACTTTTAAAAATCTAAAACTTCTGCCCTAAATTTCAATAAAATAAAGGTTAGGTTTGTCTGACACTATGATATGTACAGATTAAAAAAACACATCTGCTATTACTATTTCATATGGAAAATAATGAGAGGCATGAATAAAAAACAGTTTTTATAAGGAGAGCTATTACTCACACAGGCTTTTAGAGGAAAATCTGATGGTTGCAATTTACCTAATTCCAAACATTGTTTTCCTTCCCAATTATTATGCGAGCAATCTGTTTGCCTTTTTAAAAATATGTTAGAAGAAACAATTACATTGGGATTGGGAGAAGGGGGTGGTGTTTTGTTTTGGTTTTGATTTGTTGTCCTCAGACAGATTTTTTTCCAACCAAGGATTTTTTGTTCAAACTCATCTCTAATATTGTACTTAAACATCAAACATATAGATCACCTCACTATTCTGTCAGTGATGGAATGCAAAGACTTGGCAAAATTTAGGTAGAAAACCACAGAGGGGTTCTTTAGCTACACACAGGTACCAAAAAAGATGATTTGTAGGGCTCTAAGAAACTGCAAAAGCGCACCTCACAAGTAAGTTTCTTTTTCACAAAAGCACCCCATGTTTTCCAAGTTCTTTAATCCTTGAAAAGCATAGTGAAAGCTGATGAATTCAGAAGGAACATGAAAAACAACAGTACAAAAATAATTAGAATTCTAAATAAACAAGGAGTCCCGTGGCACTTTTAAAGGACTAGCAAATGTATTAGTCTTTAAAAGTGCCACAGGGCTCCTTGTTTGTTTTGTTGAACTAGACTAATATGGCTACCCCTCTGGAATTTAAGAATTCTAAACCAGGAAAAGAAGGCCCCAATTTGGCTCAGCAGAGAGAATAGAATTTCTTGGAGAGGAGAGAAGCGAAAACCAATCCATAAGCAGGGAATCAAGGACTGGGGATTTCTGCTGGAGAAAACAAGACCATGGCAGCATAGGAAGTCCACTGAAAAAATACACCATATAGGAGGCCAACTAAGCATGGAGCCCACCTCGTTCACTCCATTTATTTATGCTTTAATCCACTCCTGGGGAAGGCATGCTTTCCAAGGAGTTAAATAAACTTACTAGCACACTATACACAGGCCTTCTTGTTCCCACAATCCACCAGCATTGCTTCTCATGGCAGATCTACCAATCTTTCTGAGGCACTTTGGATTTCAAACAGCTGCTCACTGTGCAGATATCATTTGAGTTTCAACTGCCTCCCCTGCTTAATTAGTTCATCCACTAACCACTTCTCCACCTCCCACACCTAGCGGGCTTCAGTCGAGAGACAGGGTATCCAGTTCAGGAGAAATAAAAAATTTTGCTCTAACCTGGAGCCAACAGATGGGCTTCATGGTTTTAAAAATTCAGTTAATGTCTTTCAGATTATTAGCATTCATCTTTTTCACGAGCCTCTGAGTTCTCTAGTTACAGAAGTGCTATAATACTGCAAGAAATGCAGTACTCTCCGCATTTTGGGGCTGATCAGAATTGGGTTTCCAGGGGTCCAAGAAAGCTCTCAGGCACGTTTTACTTTAATCACATGAATAGCCTCACTGGCTTTAGCAGGACCACGACTCACATGCCTAAAGTAAGCATCTGCCTAAAGTGCTGTGCCCCATCACGTCAAAAAAGCAACTTTATACTTCCCTGCTGGGAGAGTCAGATCAGAAGTGGTGTATTTAATTTTCTGCAAGCCCCATGAGGTACAAGCGAGTACAGATACAAAGTAAATCTGAATACATAATTGTGACAAAATACACCAGTGTTTACACCTACACACTACTGTAATAATCTTTGTACAAAGTATGCCTTGGGAGATATCATTTGAACAGTCAGAATTTGCTTGTCAGTACAGACCTGATAAAATGTGTGTGGCAACATTGTATGTCAAGATAGGAGATTCCTCTGTATGATAATATTAGTACATGTTCTAAACCCCACAGCCTTGCCCAAGCAGAAATCAGCCAATAGGTCTGTCCTAAACAAAAGACTCTGTGCTTGCCTTAATTTGCATTTAAGCAGTAAATAGGGTCATCAAGCAGGAAGGGAAAACAAAGGAAGCTCAAACAGGTGAGGGAAAAGAAAACCAGAAGGGAACATCCTTCTATTTAGAGCTAGAAGACAGAGACTCAGCTGGAAATGTTTTTCAACAAGGGGACTAAAACTATAAAAAGGAGAAACAAGGCAACTCCACCTTCCCCATCTTATTCTCTGCACCTGAGAAAACAAATGGACACAGCAACTGGACTCTGGGAGAGGGGTTTGGTCAGCAAACTGCTAGAGACCATGGGAAGAAAGTTTGCTCTGCAACTAAGACAGTGTCTTAAGTAGATACTAGACAGTGTTTTATCTTTTATTTTTCTCGTAACCATATCTGATTTCTATGCCTTCTTACTTGTAAGCATTTAAAATCTTTCTTTATATTTAATACTTTCTCCATTATATTTAAGATGAAGTGTCTGGATAACTATGTATGTAAGATAATAAGCAGGCATATTATTCCCTTAAAGGAATAACTGACTTCATATATTTGTACAGTCCGAGAGATGAAGGGGGCAGTATAGGACATAATCTCCTAGGGATAAAGCTGGGACTGATGGTGTGAAGTATAACCAAGGCTAGTGAGAACTAGGATGTAAGTAAGCAGGCTGCAGAATTGGTTTGCATCTTGGCCTGTATTTGCACTGCCTTGCTGGTTGCAGGTGAAAAGATTTAGTGGGCTAGGAGAGCGGAGGGTGGAGGAGTGGCTTGCATCCTGGAAGACTGTTTGTGTGCAGCCCAGGTGAAAGATACCTCAGCAAGACATTCTAAGGCATCCAAGACATTATAAGGCAGGGCAAGGATGCGCAGCCCCTCGCTGCTCTGAATTGTACCCTTAAATGTCATAGTAATGCTTGCTCAGCAAAGTCTGAATCTTTGGGAAATAGTGGTATGTTAGTATAACATATGTTGTTGCATGCAAGACCTGGTGCTTGTATGTAAGATCCTATAAATGCTGTGATTACATAGCTATAGAACAGGCTTTGGAATTTACCTTTGTTCCAGCTGCCACAGAGATACATACATGCGGGGTGTGCCGCTATCTTCCTTTTCTGCTGGAGAGTACCTAATGGCCATAGTTATCTTGTTCCTATCTGCTTATTCCCCACCCAGGAGAATTTCTGACTGTGTTCAGTGCACATGCTACAGCTAGCTACTAACTATAAACATAGAAGAGAAGGAACTTTGAATGCAGGCTTCTCTGACCAGGATACTATAACCAAGTTATGCTGGCTGTGTCTCGGTGTGGTACAGCCACACACAGCTCATAAAGGGTGTGACTCTTCCAGAAGGGGAAGGATCTCTGACCCGAGAAAGGAAGGGATGCTTTCTGCCCACAGAAAAGCAAAAAAGTGTTTTGGGGGTTCCAAAGCATTGGTCACAGGAGTGAAGCTGGCTCTGTCCTCTCTCCCAGCAGTGAACACATGTTCTGCTGTTACTAGCTTGTGCCTGTGTCATCATTCTAAGGGACTCCACCTGCTTGTGCTAAGCCGCCAAGAAAGAGTCGGTAAAGTTATGCAACACTACTCCAGCCGCAGGAACCTCCTCCTTTTATGCAGGCAAGAAACTGGAGCGATCCACTTTAGACCCTGTGACTCACTGATGTCAGTTTCTACTCCCATCTGCTCCTCATCCCACCTGAAGTGCATGGTTCCATCCCAGCTGTTTTATTACTGCCTGAAGAGCTACTCTGATTCATCCTGTCCTATACTTCAAGAGCTTGTTTACCACATATACTCTACAACTCAGATGTGGAGGGGAAGAAATTTGAGTCTGAATCAGGAAATGAGCAGGACTATTGTGCTATTTTATCTCCAGTTTTAAAGGTCTGGGTGATGTTTTAACTGCAGAACTCTTTAGTTTAGTGAGGACTCTGCTACTAACCTTTTTTGTTATGTTTTGAACGTTTGCCACATTCTCTTAATGGTTTGGCTTCCTTCTCTCATAGTATATAATTGCATTTTGACTAGTGGTCAGAAAGTTACATGGAAGACCGCTACTCCTTATTTGCCAATACCCAAGATTTCAGGGAATAAAAAAACCTGAAGCAAACTTAATGAATAAGTATGGGGAACTGTTGGAAGCTTTCAGTGTTACAATATTCCCATGTTTTAATTATAAGGCAATTCACCTTTTAGCTTTGCTCCCATTAAGAATTAACATTTTTATTAATGTTTCAGAGAAGCAGGAAAGAGAAAGGAGGGGCAAAAAGTTAGATTTTAAGGCCAAAAGCCCTGGTCTGGCTGCTGTGTATCACAGGCTGCCTGTACCACTCAGCACCCTCACACTAAACCCAACAACCAAAATTAGAATGAAGTGTTACAACCCCAGGAGACTCTTCGGGGCCAAACAACACATTAGAAACCAATTAGAGGATGGAGACTCCTCTTAGCCTTCTGCTCGGTCCAAGCACTCGGAGCAATGGAACAAAACACTTAGTCACCATTGGGCTGGTGGCTGTAGTAGGATCTAAGTAAGACGCCTTCATTGTTCCTCCTGGGAGAGCCACAGAAGCTGAAGATCTGCTTCTTTGCATCCTGGAAAGTACAGAGGTTAATGGGGCTAGAGGCTCCCACAGGTCTCCTCCCCAGTATTGCATGAAGCAACTGGAGATGGTAGCCCACATGTACACCCTACATCCTCTCCATAGAATCCAAGAATCAGGAGACCTGAACAGCCAGAGAGGAGAAATTTTCATTCCTTATCCTAGGGTGCTAGCACTGATAGAAAGATAGGGATGGCCCAGGGAGCTACTTTGTCAGAGGCAAGTGGGAAAATCCAAGAATCAGAAGACCTGAACAGCCAGAGAGGAGGAATTTTCATTCCTTATCCTAGGGTGCTAGCACTGATAGAAAGATAGGGATGGCCCAGGGAGCTACTTTGTCAGAGGCAAGTGGGAAAAAAATTGTCTCTTCCTTGAATAGCTCCACAGAGGCATCGAACCACACAATCTGAATACAGAAATCAGACACAGACAATGTTATTATCCCTATTTTACATATGGGAAACTGAAGTATTGAATGATTAAATGCTTGCCCAGGACCATACCGCTTATCTGTAGGAAAGCAAAGAAATGAACGGAGATCTCTTGAGTTCCAATTTACGGTCTTAAACACAAAACTGTCTTTCCTTTCAAGGTACTTGGAAAGAAATTGGTCAATTTATGAAACAACCCAAATCTAAATGTTGTGAGAATTTAAACTACTATTTTTATAGCAGATCTTTCTTAGGGAGAATCAGAGGAACATTAAGTTGATCTTGGCCAATTAGCACTGTTGGCAGTCACACATCACAGATAATTCACAAACTGCCCATAGGCTGGCATATGGTCACATAAAATGTTTGTTGGACATAAATCACAAATATATTATGATATTCATTAAAGTCAGAACAGGAAAAAACTGAATCAGAAGTTATTCACTAGGAATTCAATATTTACACCTCCCTAAATTAGAAGCTACTGAATAAACGTACTGAAAAAGAAATTTAGGTACATACACCTAGAAGTGAAAATATTTAAAAACAAACAAACAAAAAACCACCATTTTAAAAACATCTTAGGAGTCTGGGAAGCCAGAACAGAGTTCAGATGCATGTCATCCCCAGTGCTGGCATTAATATCCATGCTAATAACAAAAGTTCATAGTATGCCCATGCTGTAAATGCCAATAAATATAAGGAAAGCTGGATTCTCAAGATACTATGAAGCCTTTCTCTGTTAGATCACTTATTCAATTCAACCTGAGGAATTGGAAAGTGACAGCCTGCAGGAGTTTGAAATCAGCTTTCATGAAATCAGCTGCAATATAATTTCCGCTCACAGTGAACAAGCATTCGCAATACAGAAACCACCTTCACAATTAGCATTAGACCGAACTAGCCAATAACCCTGCAGGTCAGATTAAAACATATTGGTATGACAGAATGGGAAATCTTTCACTCTTGCTGTTCCAGACAGACAGGACTTTATTCTCTAAAGCTCTTAATATAGCACCATTCATAAGCAAACCACCATTTTTTAAAAGATGATAATACATCTTGTTCTTTTATAGATTATAAAAATATGTTGTGTTTGATTCTTTTTACACTAAGGTGCCTTTAAACACCGCTTCAGAGTGGCACTGACTTTAAAACCCCTTTTACTGCCCAAGTGGTGTTTAAAGAGGCCTTAGTGGAAATGAGAATTAGACTCCTTACCTTAAATTGTGTCTCACTTCATCCCACACTAACACAGTGTGGTTTCGTATCCCCATCTATTGCCACACACTGTCCTAGTGCAGGTTATTTCCACATGCCATTTCATAATCTAGCAGAGAATGCAGACAATTCACAGTTCTCTTCAATATCCTTTGTAATTTAATTTAAATGTGACTGGAGAGAGTAGTGCCTAAACCAAGAATTCCAAAAGGTACTTTAGAAACTCAACACATACTTTCTCTGACGTCTTCATAGGCACTTCGACTTTCATAATCATCTGGCGTCTTCTCATTCCCTTTCTTGTTCTTCTCACCTTTCTTGTTGCCATTTTTAGCTGTATGATGAAAAGAAAAAGAGTTTTTACTTTTTCCACTGTCAAGTGTATTTAAAAATGGCTAGTAGCTACACAATAAATAAAACAATTTGCTTCTGTATGATGGCATTCTAACCCACCCAAGGCAGCAGATGCTTAGACTATCCTATTATTCTTTTTTAAGGTATCAGAACAGTAGAAATATGGGTGCAAGGAATTGTAAATGTCCTTTTCTTCAATGCACTATGAAGGAATCAGATGTGCATTTCTTTCTTGCATTAATGGAATTCAGTTTTTAATGTCTACACAGGCGACAGTGAGAGTTTGATCAAATGATAAGGACTGAGCAATTAAAAATACGAGGATCCCACCTATTGAGAAAGACCAGTTCATTTGGGTGCCTTTGCATAGACCTAATTTGTAAGTCAGGGATAGACTGATTTTAACCATCTGTAGAGAACATTCAACAATCCCCTCCCAACAGAAGAGAAGCTTAAATCTTTATAGCATGTGTCTTCTTAATTCTTTATGTCCCCCTCCCCCCACCTCTATTAAGCATTTGCTATAGTGCTGTACTCCACATGGTCCAAGTGTGGTTCTTTGGAGAGAATAAAGGGGGAAATATAGTGCTCTCTTTCTCACCTGGCTTTATAGTATTACAATGATTAATTCTCTTTCTGTTCATGTATATTTGAGCTAGCCAAATGCTTCAAAGAGTCCTCCGCCTGAATTTTAAAAGGAACTCTTTTCAGCCATGCTTGGACTTCTTTTTTGTCTACTTTCCATGAACACCCAGAAAATGGAATGTCAAGATCACACATTCGAACTATAAAATCTATGTAATTCCTGGTAGCAAATGCTGTTTGGCCCAACAGACAGACAAAGGTCCCCAAGTCCTTCACTAGAGCCTTTGCATGGGACATTTAAGTGAGCCAGATAAGCATGTGCTGCATCCTTTGCATACAGGCCAGCGCATGCACAAGCCTCTCCACTGTGAATGTGATTTAAGCTAGGCACAGGACAAATAACTTGCAATAGCCTAATTGTCACAGGACAGTGTGTCAGGCACCACTTGAGGTCTCAGTAGCGTGGAGGGATGAAGTACTGTACAAAAAAATTATTGAATGTTTCCCGATATTTTACTGAATGATATCAGCTTTGTGAGCCAACTAAAATAGCAATTCCGAAGCCTATGAAGAAGTGACAAAATAAGCAAGTAATATTTGCTTTAAATGTATATACTGATAAAGTATTAATCAAGGGGAATAGTCCACAATTTCATTGCACTCAACGTTGGGGTTATTTTCCCAGCATCCAGGGAATTGACTACATCCATTCCACAAGCAAGAAGCAGCAAACAGTCCAATCGGCCATGACAAGTGAGTCACCAGTGGTGGAATGTGTCAGATGAGACAGAAGAAAAGATGTGGGTCCCCGAGCTACATTTTCAGGATTGGGGCCATGGGATATATCTACGTGGGATTGAGTGAGCAATGGGGTGGCAGTGGTATAGAGGCTGTGGCAGACCAGGAGCTAGAGTTTAGGGGCTGGAAATCTGGGCGTGTGCCAATTGGGATCAAAGAGCTTGAGGGGAAGAGAGCTTGGCAGATGGAGTAGATTGGGGTAGACATCCCCAGAGGGAGGGTTAAGGGGCTGGAGTTGGGTGGGTCAAGGGCATGGAAGGTATGTGTTTTAGCAGATCTGATCCTGAGTCACAAAGTTCAATTGCTGTGTAAAGCAAACAGAAGACTTTGTGATGGTGGAGCATTAGTGGGCGGTGGGCGGTGGGCCCCCCCCCGCCCCCCCCCCGCCCCCCGACAAATTTCCTCTCTGCCAGACTATGTAGTAAACAAAGTAATCAAGTTGGTAAAATTGTTAGTGTTAAGTAGTTTGTAGATTTTTGATGGTAGCAATCAACATGACTAGGGGAGTGCCTGTTCACCCCTCCCTGTGAGTGAAGGGCTATAACAATAGCTCATTCTCAGGCCTAAATCGGACTTCACCGCAGGATCTTGGGAAGAGAGGCCTTGGAAAACAGACTCCCCTGCTGAAGCCCACGGTCACAAAGGGGTCCCTGACTGCTGATGGGGTTGTAAGCCTGTCTATATTACTTTGTTTTTAATTCTGGGCACATCACTTTATCTGGGTATTAGTTAAATAATCTGTTAGTTAATAAACCATGTTTTACCCGCTATTTGCACCTCGGTGATTGTTGCTGCTGAATCCTTGAACCTCGTCCCCTTGGGGAGGGGAATATATCATGCTGGGTGGAGTGCAGTTGTTGCTTTTCTGCCCCATACCCCCACTCTTTGCTACACTCCCTGGGGGCCTGGAACTGAGCTACCTTGGCACCAACCCATGCCTCCAACCCATGCCTCCTCAGGTGCTTTTAGAAAACAGCAGTGGACTTTGGGCTCCTGATTGGGGCCTGGGCAGGCTACTCAGTGAAAAAGGACTGGCAGTGACAGGCTGCCACCCCCTACTCCCAGAACTAGCAGCCCCAGAGCTAGCTCCAAATCCTCAGCATCCCCTCTGCTTCATGGGCAGAGTTCAGGGAGCCTAGAGAGGCAACACCACCCTGCAAGCTGGCAGCAGTAGCAGCCTGAACCATTCCAACACTGCTGTTCTCCAAGGGCATGGGGAGATCACCTGCCTGCTTGGCACCACACCACCTCTGAAGCAGCAGCAGCAGCAGCTGAATTCCCAGCTGGAAGACAAAATTTTACCAAAAGGGTTAGCAGTGAGTGCGGGCTTCATCCCTCTCTGCCCCTAACTCCATTGTAGCACCCCTGCCTGTGTGTCCTGCAAAAGAAAAGGACTAAAGCTACTTCTATCTTGCTCCCTCACCATAAGCTGTTACCTCTCCTTGAGAGAATCAAAGCTTATACGGTTTCTTGAAGTCTTCCCCCCAAACTTTAGAGTTCCACTCATCCAGTCAGAGAACAAAGAAAGAATTGCAAGTGATTTATCTGCTTAAACACAGCTAAAGAGATAGGACTGAATTTCGAATCTGGGTTATTGGATATTCCTACCAAACTGATCACATTCAATTCATCATGTATACAAAAAAATCCTTTAATTCCCTACCCCCTTCTTCCACAGAGCAGTACATTTAAATAACGTATAAACCGGAGCAAATCATAATCCACCTCTCAATATTCTAGAAGCAGATTCAGTCATATGATCATCTCTCTTAAGCCTATTAAATTAAATCTTTATTATTTTTTTTTAATAAGGGCCATTTTCTCACTGCAGATCAGTTTGGATATAGAGTTGTTATGCAAGGTAATGTGCTGAGATGGTCTGAGTCCTTGATGGGACATACCCAATGAGAGATGGGAAACTGCACCATAGACCCCTCATATGTAGAGTCCCAGAGGGATCAATTCTCCCTGTGCTCCTTTTCAACATCTACATTCATCCATTAGGTGAACAGATCAAATGATATGGACTAAAGTGCCAGCAATGTGCATGTGGTACACAGGTCTACCTATCCGTCACAGCATACAGCTGCACTACTACCACCAAGATGAGATCATGGATGAACAGCTGATGCGGAACCCCAGCAAAACAATGGGTAGATGGAAGCATTTGTAAGAGTTTGAAGCTACAGCACAGTACACATCCACATAGTCCAGGAGTATTCTTGGATTCCTCAATGATGCTAAGTGCTCACAAAGAAACATCTGTGAGCAGTGCTTTCTGTCATCTCTGGTTGGCTTGGAGAATGTCCCATCTTCATTGTCCCAGACTTCAATTATTCACACCTGCACCACTTCTTGACTGAACTACAGCAATACAATATATCTGGCCATAAAGCATCCAGCACTCAGAAAATTCCAACTGGTTCAGAACACCACAGAGCATCTCCTCAGCAACACAGGTTACCACAAGAACACCAAGTTTGCTCTCAACTCTCTGCACTGGCTTCCCATAGAATTTCAAATCAGGGTCAAGGTCTCAGTCCTTACATTGGTCCGAGACCATGGAGCACCTTGAACAGATCTAAAAAAACCCTACCTTAAACTCTGGGATAAAGACTCTGGTCAACAGCTACACCCTCTCTGGCACAAAGGAAGATAAATAAAGACAAAGCTTGTCTGTGCAGGAAACAAAACTTTCTTAAGAGACGATCTGAGACTTTGGAAGAAATTCACCCAGGAACTAAAGACCATCACAAATCTCATCACCTTCCTCTCCAAATGCAAGACACACTTCTTTGACTTGCCTTTCTTAACATACACATCACAATGTGTACTTTAAAAAAAAAATCACCAAAACAAAACACTTCACTTTTGTCCCTCTTGAAAAAGGATGAAAGAACAAAGAACAGATGAGAGTTATGTAGTCATGTTACTTAATTAATTACTGAAAGGTGCCCAAATATTAGACATGCATGTGGTGTAAAAACAGATACAGAATAGAATCCACTGAAGCCAATGGACAGGCTGATTTCAAAGGGCCTTGAATCAGGTGCTAAATAAATAAGAATTGATTAGAAAACACAAATCCTCTTGCAATGGAACCTGTCAATCCAACCTTTTACCTCCTAAGGATTACGTGGTACAGTTGAATTTATGAAAATCATAGGGGAGGCAGAGGGCAGGATTACACTGATCAACTGTTATGTTAGTCAAGTGCATGTAAATACAGCTTTAATTAAAAAAAAAAAAAAAAAAAAAAGCTAAGGCATAATCTCAAGCTTGGTATCCTAAAGTCAATAGGAGCCTTGCCCATTGACTTAAATGGAAGAGGATTTGTACTTATATTAATACTTCACAATGTAAAACAGCTGCATTCACGCCTCACTAGTAATTAGTTTAAATTAATCAAGTACATGTCATATGTAATTTTCTATAGCCTTCACACTGTTATGATTTTAGTCCAACTTTAAGTCAAAGCTAGTACTGATTAGCACCAGCTGCTCAGCCAAAGGGCAGATCTCACATTCCCATTGCTCTGCTTTTCTTCATTCCAGCCCAGATACAATCTATTGTTTGCTACAACATGTAATTAATCCAACATGCCCCTGCTTCCACTGAACTTAACAAAAAAGAAGCATTTTATTTTTACTGTTTGTCCATTGATTTAATCACTAATCAAGGTAGGAAAGCATTTGTTTGTGTAGGTAAATATATAAATATTTACACACACGGTTAGATTAATGATTATTAGTTCAGCACCAATCAGTCATGAGCTCAGCACTACCTGTACTATTATATCGGCCAAATTTTCAAATTTTGGTGTGCAAAGCTAGAGGCCTACATTTATAGTTCAGCACTTACGTAAGTGACTTGGTTTTCAGAGGTGCTGAAAATCAACAGCTTTAATTGATTTGTAAGGTTACTAAATCCCAGGAGCATTTCACTTAATGGTGCCTTAGATTTAATCTGCATAATTGCTGGATCACTCTACAGTGCCTCAGATAGTTATTTGGTATATATCATAGATGGGAACTGCTAGTGCCATCTGTAATTAAGATTCTTCAATGCTTCCCATTATAAGCTGCTTATAACTTTGCCAGTCATTAAGTATTCAGGCTGAGCTTCAACATGCTGGGTGTCTGCCTCAGGCTGAATTATTTTAGGTAGTTTCAATGTTTCAGACATTCCAGAGCATGAGTAAGGCGAAAATGTGGTTTTTCCCATATTTAAAAACAAAACAAAAAACCCCTCGTGTTAATTTGAGACATTCCAGGACTTGAAATTTGTCAGAGAGTCATGCTAGGTTCAGAGATGTGCCCTTTCCTACCCCCCTGGAAAAATGCCCAAAGACGGGCAAATTATAAGCCTTTGAAAAATTTCACTTCACTTATGCCAAGCAGAGATTTCTTAGAGGTTGACAGCTGAGTTCTCTGTGCTGGAGTCCACTCCAGGGTTGACAGGGCTACGCAGGACTTTCCCTGTAATTGCTGCAGGCTATGTGACACCAATCACCTCATGTGTTCTCACTGCCCACCATCCTGGTGCCCTGGTAGCAGAGAGGAGGAGAGAGGCAACCACCTGACTGAAATGCAGCAGAAAGAGGAGCTGGACATGGGAGAGATGTGATAGGGTTGGGACAATGAATCTGGTGGGGGAAGACTGGAACTGGGAACCAGGGAGGAAAGACTGAGAAACTGAGCCTGGAAGTGGAGGAGAAGAAAGGAAATTGGGAACGACTGGGGAAATTGGAGCAGGGTGGGGATACTGAGACTGGGAGCTTGTAGGGGGAGGGCACAAACTGGGACTCGGCCTGGAAGCCTAGACTGACTGGTCAGGGAGGCAGAAACTGGAATGAAGAATCTGGAACTGGCACCTCAAGGAGCCAGGGAGGAGGCGGTAGACCCTAGGGTGCAGAACTGTGCAGAAGGAACAAGTCTGGCATAAGGCCAGCATGGAGCAGACCAACATTCCCAAGTTTCACCATTCCTCTGCTGTCAGCAAATGTGTGTGAAACCCCCTGGCAAAATGTGTCTCATGTCCCCTTCTAGTACAGAGAGGATGAGCACCTACCACTGCTATTAGTTACTCCCTTGGTTCCAGTGACAGACCTCAGTGTGGTAGATACAAAGGCTCCATCCCTGCTGATGAACCATGCGGATGTTAATGCAAGGCTTGTTTCTAAGGAATTACCCGAGGGAATTACAAAGAAAACTGAACATGTTAAAAGAACCTTATTAAGATTGCAACATCAGGCACTCAAAAGTCAGCAAACAGCCGCAAGCACAGGATGTGCTGCCCCCAGATGCCCCTTTCTAGCATGAGGTCACTCTACAGGCCCACTTCCATCAATCTCACCCCTCTTCAGCACTCCCCAACTGGCAACAGGTCACGCTTGCAGGCCTGTCCACAGGGATTTGTTTATTTTCCAAAACAACAAACAAACAAAAATAAAAACATTAAGCAGTTATCCTTCTGGCCTTAGTGCTGCCTTTAAGGGTATTTTCCCCAAGGCTACTGTAGGCCTCCTGCCTCCAGCAATCTCTGCCATTCCTGCCTTTCTCTAGAGTTTCTTGAACTTCTTCCAACCCCTTGTCCCCTTTCCTAGTACTCTTTAGAGGGAATCAGTTGATTCTTACACAGATGTGTCTCCTTAGTAACTAGGATTGGATTGGACCCAAGTCTCTGGCCCTTAAAGATGGACACCACCCAGCTAGAACCCCTTCGAGCCTGCCCATGTAATCTTGATTCAGCCCCCGGGGGCACATCCATGATGGTAATCTTTAATTACATAACATACAAGTTTTTTCCATAGGACCCCTAACGTATTAACTCCCCATGAGGACCTATCCTGGAGATGAATCAGAGCAGTGTACAGGGGGGTTGTTGTCTGTAGGACCCTGGCCTCAGTTATTGCAGAAATTGGAAAAGTGAACGAGGAAGGAGATCACAGGAAGAGACAAGGGAGGAGAGTGTCTCCTTTGCCACAGAACTTCTGAATGATGCTGGACATTGTGGAGTATTTTTGCAGCTATACAACTAGCAAAGGCAGTTGGCCACTGGGAAGCTTGGAGGCAGTATGGAGTTTCAGAGCCTCCATGGAGATGACTCAGGGCCCGATAGATCACCTGAGCTCTAGATATTGGAGAATCACCTGATTTAGTGTTATCCTTTCTCAGCTGAACAAACTTCACCCAAGGAAGACTATCCAGTAAATTCTACCAGTGCAGGCCTGCAAAGTTCCTAGACACCAATTTGGACCATAGGGATAACATGGCTAAACATGTGTGGGACCTGCTCACAGGCCTGCTGGACTCTGCTGAACTGAACTCTGCAGACAAATAAGGGACACTGCACCTCGGGGGGGGAATCCTCCCTTTTCCCCCCACACAAAATGGGAGGAAGACAGTGCTTGCATGATCACAGTACAAGGGTAAGAGTCTGGCACTGGTGAATGCAGCTCTAAACTGTATGTCCTTCCCAGATAATAAGCTGAATCAACATATCCAGGAGATGTCCTACCAATTCCATCTGCTTTGAAAGCTGCTGATCCCCAGTGGAGCACCAGATTATAGATTTCTTGCACGAGTACTACCCTCACCCCAGGCAGATCGCTGCCATTCGGGTCCTCTGCCATGTGCTGGACTAGCTGCTGGCCCTCCAACAATCTTCAGCACTGCAGAAATGGTAAATTTGGAGAAATTTAGGTGTATAAAACTGATAAAAAGCTGTTTTCAATTTTTTGTTGCTCAAAAGTAATTTATTTTTTATCAGTTTTACACTAAAACTTCACCCCTACATTTAATAATCTTCTACATGCAATTTAGAATAGTTAATGCCGCTATAAGAACCTTAACTCTCCAATTTGCTGTGATGTGGGTGTGTACATATGTCTTTAATTTGCAAATTTTATGTCATGTCCCATAAGGATACAAAAACTCCTTTTGAAGTCAATAGGAGTTTTGCCTGAACGCAGAGCATGGGACTTGGCCCTTAATTTTAAGATTACTGTTTACGCTGTGTAGTAATTTAAATTATGTATATCCACCAAAGAAATTAAATAAAGACAATGTAAGCAGAGAATGCCCATAGAATAAACTACCAAACCAGCTTAGTGTGACTGGGTTTTAACAACCCACACTAATGGGCTTACTGACCAATAGCTTGTTTTCTTTCAGCCAAAGAAACTACATGTAGTAACTGAAGTGATGATATGACCACACTGTCATTTATTTTTCACAAGTATCTCCTGATCGTTAAAATCAATGCCCCTAGGAAGAACTGATCTCTCTGAAGGAAAATCCCTGTTTAAATTTCTTCCATGAGAGGACTTTAAAGTGAAATCTGACAGTGATTCACCTGTTCAAATGTGAAGAACATTTAGATCTAAAATAAGCAGCGGTACAATAAAAAAATCACCATAAAACAATTCGATTTTTAACATGGAGCGAGTCCCTCTTCATTTGCTTGCAAAACTGTCGTTTCAACAATAAGGCAAATGTGAAATCTGATAAGAAGAAAAGTTCATGCACCAGCTGGAGTCTCATTTGATTAATGAAATGCTGTGTTTTTGAAAGCGCCTAACATGACAGGTGAGAGGGAAAGGGTAAAAGTCCATGTGAGATTTCCAAAATGCTGAAGAGCTTGGTGTTAGAAGTTAGTATGTGTCATCATTACCAGAACATTTATTATTACTACTATCATTCATTATTAGGGTATTAACTTATGTTAAAAGTCAGAGTCAGTGTGAGACTCAGCAGTTTGAAGGAAGAGGTAGAAAGTTACCTGGTGGAATCTTGAGAACGGACTTTTCTTTTTTGTTGCCTTTCTTCTGTTTTAACTCTTTCTTGCCTGGTCTGAGCCTTGGGGGCTCCTCTGCCTCTGCAACAGGGGCTGTTTCTTCCTCTCCAGGTTGCTCTGTGAAAGGGGAAAATTCCTCATCGGGACCTGGATAGGAATAATAATGATCCCTGTTTATAATCTCCTGCAAGTAATAATCCTGATCCTCCATGGGTAACGCCTGGGATAAGTCCCCAAGCTGTGCTAGCCCAAAGGCACAGAGAGCAAGACAGAGCTGAGAACAACAGGAACCTTTCTTCCTATGGGGAATCATTTTTGTTTTTAAAAGAAGCACAAAAGCTCCACTGCGAGTTCCAGATCCGTGCTCAGCAGCTAGGAAAAACAGCAAGCGTTGGTAGTTGGTGAATCCCAGGATTTGGGGAGCGATAAAAAGTCCAGTCTATGATAAGTGCTTCTGCATTAGACTAGTTTGCAAAAGTTGCAAGTAGTGCAGGGAGAGTGTGGGTTGAGAAGGGAGGGAGGCAGGAGTCTGAGGGGCATGTGATCATAGGACTCACCAGCCAGACACATATACAGGCAGAAGAGGGAAGAGAGAGAGAGAGCTCTGCTCTGCCAACACTTGGCAGGTGTGACTCTGCAGAATGCTCCCTCTTGGTTTCTTCCTTGCTCTCTTTTCCCTCTTTTTCTCTCCCTGAAAAAACCAGGGTTACAAGATACAGTTTCAGCCATGCATCTCCGCTTGTGTAACTTTTTCTAGGAGGTATCAGCAGCAGTGTTAGGCCAGGTTCAATATTTAGGGCTATGTCTACACTTTGCTAAAATTAGTTAGTTAGGTAGTTAGTTCAAATTAAAGCCTTACTTCTGAAGCCCTATTCGAATTTATTAGTTCGAATTAAGGAAGCCCTTCATTCGAACTAACTAAAGTCTAGTGTAGCCATGGCTTTAGTTAGTTCAAATTAAGCCTCCTTAATTCGATCTAACTTGCCAGTGTAGACATAGCCTAGGGGTTCTTCTTAGCAATAAGAAACAGAACTGGCTCAAGCCCCTACTCTGTAATTTGGGGAAACTAAACACTGCCTCTGAGCATATCTTAGAAGCAATACTTCCCCAACTGCAAGCCCTGAGCCTGCATAACAAAAGAAAGGTTTTAATAAAAGGGAGAAGGAACCCAGAATTCATCTGATAAAATGCTGCAATTATTCAAAAGCATGCAAACCATAAACAAACATCCACTCCATAGCATACCGGGCAGGGTCTTTTGCCTCAGTTTCCCATCTTGCAACGTGAAAGTCTGATGGCAGAATGTCCCTGTAACGCAGCACTTCACTTTTCCTCCACTGTATCGCACTCTTGGTCACTGGAGGTCAGCAAAGTCCAGAAACTCAAGGGTGCATTTGAGTGGGTTCACCTCCCATCCCTGGAGTGCCCTCTGCTCTATGTGGCTCTCAGTAGTTACTGCCACTACTTGCCAGTCTGTCACTGCTTGACACTGCTATTCTGGCTATTGTATCTGTCCCTGCTTGCTGCACCTCTGTGATGACACCGTCTAAGGTTCTACCACTTAGCCCAGTTTTTAATGATCTGAGCTCTTCCCGGTTTTGCAGGGAGCCTCGCTGCTGTGGCAACCTCTGTGTTATCTTTCACTGTAGAAACTGTTTCCACACTTCATGCCAGGTCTAAGGCTCATTGCCTAGAACTGCTCCTCCATGTTCTGAGCTCCAGAAATCAAGTAACAGAACCAAGAATTCCCAACTCCGTTTGGTCAGCTCTGCATTTAAACATTGGAGAGGGGAGGTCAAATGGCATCTAGGACTTTTCAAACAGAGTCTTCCCCATCCCCCTCACTTTCATCTGGATTTGGCACTCCTACCCCTTGTTTAGCAAGTGAGGTTAATTTAGAATGAGCCTTCAAACCAAAACGTGTTAAGTCCAGTTCTGCTGCCCTTTACTTACACACTAAGGATAACATTTCATTATCTCTGCATTCAATACAAAAGTCAATTTTAACCCAAACCAGCCAAAATGGATCACTTTAGCAGAAGAGCTCTGTCTGCTTCAGGTTCTGAAGTAGAGGTCTGTGTAAATGCAAAAGTTTGCCTCTTTCATCAACTTTTATTGTTGTCCCAATAAAAGCAGGGCCGGATTAAGGGGCCTGTGGCCCCAGGTGCCCACTTTTGTGGGGCTCCTGACCTGGAGGCAGAGCAGGCCATGGTCCTGGAGCCAGAGGCTGAGGCCAAGGCCAGCCGTAGCGCTCCCACCCCTGGACTGGCTGGTCTGCCCCCAGGGGCAAGGCTGACCAACATGTGGTCGCCGAGCTCCAGGGCTAGGAGCAGGACTGGCTAGCACATGGGCAGCCCCACCCCCTGAATGCAGCGGACACACACCAGCCCAGCCCTCCTCCAGGGGCCGACCAACTGGACCGTGGGGGCAGGGCGAGAGTGTTGAGCCTACCCCTCCCCACCCCCCAACTCCAGAGCCCCAGCCCAACCAGCAGTATGCCAGCAGGGCCAGATCAAGAGGGGCTTTAGGGGCTGCAGTCCAGGAGCCCCCCTCAGGCAGGGGCCCAAGGCTGCAGCCCTTCTAGCCTCTACGTTGATCTGGCCATGAATAAAAGATATTTCCTCACCCACCGTGTCTCTTTAATATTCTTGAACCTACGCAGTTGTAACACCATTCTATGCAAACAGACACACAGCTCCTGAAGTCTCTTCCACTAGGTCATCACTAGATGGCAGGGGAGATCTCATTCAGACCCTGGCTTACACTTCCAAGTAGCAAATTCCAAAGGGGTAGCCGTGTTAGTCTATTGTAGAAAGACAACAGAGTCCTGTGGCACTTTTAAAGACTAACAGATAAATAAATAAATAAATCTGTTAGTCTTTAAAAGTGCCACAGGACTCTGTTGTCTTCCAAGTAGCAGTGATTCCAGTTCAGTCCTGCAATACACAGTTGGTCCTGGACTCCATTTATTCAACAAAAAGTAAAATTGACAAAATCTGCCTCACTGTGTAAATGTATGTCTACTCCTTGTCAGGGAGACTCTCTGTTCTGTGTGCGGAGATCAGAGAGAAGAAAAAAACACTTTCTGTGGTTTTATTATAAAATACAATTAACATTGTGCACAGCTTTATATAAAACAAAGGAAAATGCATCTGCATGAACTCCTTTATTCCTAAGGCATTTTATTTGGTTGCCTGGGGTGGGTACAAAATAGGTGGTGATAATTTCTTTCACTTTTTCCTTAGTTTTGTGCACTTACTCTGCACTGGTGTTTTTGCACAGCAACGCAAGGACAAGAAAGTAAAGGATTTGCAGAAGGAGACTTGTTGGAGATAATCTGAAGAAAGGAAAGGAAAGCTACAGTCCCACTGTATCCACCTGCTCCACTTCCACTCCTCCTCCTCCTAACCCAGCTTTCTCCCCAGTTCTCCCATATACCACAGCTCTCAGGGGGTCCCACGAAGCTGGTCTCCGTGCAGTGCAGTCAATGGGTAACTCTTCACAGGTTATTCAAATCTTGCTACACACTGGGGAAAAGAAATCAGATTAAGTGTGGCGTTTTCTAAGCCTCAGTTAGGACCAGGCCACAAGAATTGCTTCATGACAGTAGCAGCTGAAATTCAAGGAAAAATATTCGCTGTAGATTCCACAACCTGCATCAGGTCGTTTCACCTTTAAACTCTCCATTCTGCACCCGTACCCACACTCGCACTATACATGAGAGAAAAAGATTATTTATCTCACATAGTTCAATTGTAGCTCTTCTCCATAACATTATTGTGGATTAAATAAAAACTTAATATCTCAGCATCCCATAAGCATTTATAAAGTATATGTTTCCTTTCCAAATCTAGCCACCGGGACTGGAGTGGATCCCTAAGTTATTTATTCACTGCCTTAAACTTAATACTCACTGTTTCCTTATTCTTCTTCCTAAGAGTAATTTCTTGACATTAGCTGTGGTCCTCATTTCTGCTGCACACAGAGCTAAAGCTGGTAGGAGTTTTTTTGCCCTCCCCTGTCCCCAACAAACACATACACACAAAATTCAACAGAAATGAAACAAAAAATGGTTTAATTTAAATTTTTATTTGAAATTATTCATGTTTTCAAGGAGAAAAAGTCTGAAAACCAATTGTTTTCGAACAATTTTTTTTCTTTTAGTTGCGAAAACCACGAAATTTTTCAGGTTCTGAGTTTTCACTTGCAACTGACATTGCTTCATTTAATGGAGAAGCCGTTTTCCATAAAATAAAAAGTTGTATGCAAGCTTTGCTAAGGATATATATTTTTAAATCAATGTCTCTATAGCAATGGTGGTAAAAGGGCAGGTTGTGGAAGCTGTACTTGGAGGGTTTGAAAAAGGACATTTATGTAATAATTCCAGATGATCCTTTGGAGTACTTCCTGTACCCAAAGGACGATCAGCCTCTGGAAATCTCTTACTTCTGACTGATTTCACAGATGTTTTTACTTTGTTTACCCTGGTACATACTCTAGAAACTCTAGTCCCTTGGGCCTACACATCACATGGTTCAGATGTTAGTCAGAGAAAATGTGCATAATTTTACTACCACACATTTCATATTCTTTCTTGTAGAAGTTTCAGGGGTATCCATAAATCTAATACAGAACAGAAGTAGGGACATTTTCAATTGATGTACAATAGGAACAATTGTAATGGTTTTTTCCATTTCAACAGTAATGACCTTGTTCTTTCACTGTTTGAACTGCAATTATTTAATTCACTGCAGATGACAAAAAAAAAAATACTGTTATTGTATGTAGAAATTGAAGAGGAACTACACTTCCAAACATAAGATGATGAAGTATTTTCTTAGTATTTAGAGTCAACAGTCTATTTAAAAACCTGGATAATAGAATTTTTGGAATTTTACATTGGTAGTGTTTATCAGCTTTTAAGGCGTGTACATTTCAGTACTTCTTCCTCCTTTCTCTTATATAAAACTATTTTACTACAATAAAAGTTTACTGGTATATTAAGTCACCAGATATGTATTGCAATGTGTAAAGTTTATAGAGGGTCTGCATTTCAAAACTGTGTGTGTATAAATATATGTGTTCAAGAGCATGCACCTAATGTCTATGCAAATACCATGTTTATGCATACAAATACTTAATTTGCACACACATCTACATTTTCTCCCATGAAAGCTCATGCAATAAATAAATATGTTCGTCTTTAAAAGTGCCACAGGACTCCTTGCTTGTTAGGGTTTACCACAGTGGTATATACGTACTCATGTACTTAACTGTTCATTAGTATATGCAAACGTGATTTGAGCAGGTAATCAAATACTTGCATATGCCGATTAGACAAACGTAATTATGCACCTGAAATTGTCCTTACTCAGCTTTGAAAAGGCCAGACCTATAAAGTTTTTTTTCCTCCAAATTTCCTCAGTTATTTCTCTTACACACCACAGTCTCAGCTACTAAGGGGATATTGCAGGATTCCAAATGCAGGACTCCACATTTCCTCATCAATATCAAATAACTTGTTTTCCTTTCCATGCACACATACCTATCTCCTATCACTAGTCAGTGGATCTTACTTGCATGGAGGGGCTTCATTACTCAAATTTCTATATATTTTGGTTTTTTATTTACTTGTCCTCATGGCTCTAAGACTTCCTGCTATTCTATATATTCCATCCACGGAGAATAATCCAAAGGAGCCGTCCTAGTAGTTCCACTCCTTTTAGAAATTGCTTGCACCTCCATGTGCATGCATTCAGACATATTGTTAGCTGTTTCTGGAGCTAATTCTGATGCTGGGTATACAAGCATGTTTCTCACTGCAGCCAGCTGGAGCCATGCTTGTATACACACCTCTGGGCAAACCATATCCCTTTAATATCAAATAATAGTTGCAGCTTTTTTGGTTGTTTGTTTAACAGGCAGGTTTGGGTTCAAAACAGAATCTTAAGACCACACAATTTTTCCAGGAATTGAGCCAAATTTTGCTCCATAAAGCCAGTATGATTCTATTGGCCTCAGTGAACTCACAATGGTGTAATTAAGCATGGAATTTGGCCTAAGCATTTCTGCCTGTTTGGTCTATAAAATGCCAGGTCAGTTTTAAAATGATGCTAAAAGAAACTAAAATTTCCTTAGAACAGTTGTAACTAGCATCATTTTTTACTGTTGGAATACTTCATCTAAATCCTGGACCACTCAAATTAAATGCAAAAATCAGTTTCCAGGGGGTCAGGATTTCACCCTGTTTGTAACAAGTACATATTTGAAGATTATAGGGCTGCCTCTGAATCAACAGTTTTACAACAGTGTAACTCAGATTTCTTCAGTTGGAAATACTCTTGATTGACATATAGGGAGAACTTTTTTACTTTGCCAAACATTTTTTTTAAATTACATACAATAGTTCTGCTTCCTCATAGCTAGTGTTCTGACACCAGTTTTCCTCCATGGGTAACGTTCATAAGTGTATGCTTATGTTTCAAGTTGACATGTTCAACGCTTTCCTCAGTCAGGGCCTCAATTTTTGGTTAGAATACACTACACATTTGGATTGCTTAATTATATTTTTAGCTGCTAGGTGACTTTTGCAACTCTTTTTTTCTCTAATTGTGTGTGTGTGTGTTTTAGTTCACTAAAAATATCCTATGATATAAAAAAAGAAGCAGCCTTAATTTGTCACTACTCCACAGGAACTCTCTGAAATAGCACATAAGGTTTCTATATGCCTTGGAAGGAGAACACTAAAATAACTGTTCTTCCAAGCACCAGGAAAGTTGCGTCCCTTTACACTTAAGATGTGTCATAAATCATGGACCATAAAATGAAGAAAATGAAATTACACTTTGGAGTCATTTTTCCCCCCACATAAACCATTTTACTTCTGTTGTCAACAGAGTCAAAATATATCACCATGGGAAAGGGAAACCTTACTGTGCTCTTGGAAAACACAAAGTAAGCCACATTTAAAACTTGGAACCATTCTTCTAAGAAGTCTGTCTTCTGTGTATGTAAATAGGACCAGATCCCTAACTGTCTTTGTTCATATACTGCATCCATCACTGTGATAGCTAAGTTCTTAATTGCCTATTCCCACTTGCTTCATAAGGTAGATCTGTAAAGGATAGTACTCATACAAACAGTGGCTATATATTAAAAGTGATCTCATATTAACCCATTTTATTAATTTTAAGTGGATTTTTAATATAAAGGCAATTTCATTGGTTTTTAAAGTGGAGGCTGCCAAAAATATGCTGACACCTGCTCCTGAGCACATCATAAGCTGTTGCAAAACACAAAATGCAACCAAGAATAGCCATGAATGCTTCCTTTGCTCAAGAAAATTTGCTATTTCCTCTAGGAAACCAATGTCAGACAGTCAGATGACATTAATTAAGACAACTGCTTTTAGAAATCACTTATTTGAATTGTTTAAGAAATGGAGCACAACTCCCAAGTGGGGCAAACAGCACTATGTTTTCTCTATCTTTTCTGGTGAAAAACAACATGACCTTCACAAGATCACTCTTTGTACTTGTGTCGGAGGAAGGAGCTCAAATTGCCATGGAAACAAAAGGTTCCTTGTTATCTAATACTCCCTGGAGGCTGTGATATCATAATCATCACATGAACCCATTTTTGGCTATAGATGGTCCTGAGCGGCACTGCATTGGATCCGGATTTTGAGCCCCCAAAGTTGTCTGGGCTTTTGGTTCAATCCATAATAGAAAAACTTGGGAATTAGATCAGAGTTTGCATCCCGGCACTTCCAGTTCAGAGGTATTTGGAGCAGACATTTTAGGTCAGATTCATCTCTATTCTATTTCCCTCAGATACCCCATAGTATTATTAGTGACACAGTAAATGCACCTAAAGGGGTTGCTTTTCCTGGAATACCCATGTCTCTGTATTCCTGACAAACAAAGACAGGAAGTTTCATCCAAATACAAATTGACATATAAATGAATGGAGGCTGCAGTATTTACACCTAATACATTTGTTTGAAGGTGGAAATACCCGATTTTGTTAATGTTCATAATCATGTAATTTTGGACAACAATACTGCATTGAACTTAATATAAACTAAATACCATCAACATTATTTCACTTATAAAAACAGTGAAAACATAAATGATTCATAAAGAACATAGGCAGTAAAATGAGTTCTAACGTGTCTTACAACAAGCACCAAAGACTCATTACAGACTTTTCCATTATTAGTTGTGACAATAGAGTTTCACAGCTGTGTAGTAAGCTTGTTTTTACCTGACTTACAGTTATTAAACTTGGGCTTGTGCCAGCTTGTTGCACAATGCTGTTCAAAAGGTGAAATGATAGTTGCATCTCTAGAGTTTAAAGATAGGAGAGGTTTACAAATGTGTAGTTTAATGCACATTATGAAGCTCTAGAATTTCTCCAAAAGACGATCAGTTTCTAGCTGAGCAAAGTGCATGCAATTAACAGATTTGGACAAATTGAAAGCTTGCTGTGTTAACTGCATTCTGAGAAAGCACTGTTTAGGAGATGGGATACCGAACTGGAAGTCAGATGACTTGAAATCTGCTGTGTGTCCTTGGGTGATTCTTTTCATCTGTGCCTTTTCTCACCTTTGAGTTGTTTTGTCTATTTAGACTGTGAGGTCTTCAGGGCAGGGGTGTTGCTGACCACATATATGTACAGGGTCAATCACAATGGGACCCTGATCTCAGTTGGGGCTTCGGGCATCACTGTAATGAAAATAATAGCACTGATAATACTGACTTTAGTGGAGTTATATTAAGGGTGTAATTGAACAAGATAACACTCACCACAGACTCAGCTGAAACAGTGCAAAGCTTTATGGCAAGACCACCACACAGTACCCAACAGATGAGGATCCCAGACGCTGCTGTTGTTGAACAGGCTGAATTCTTACACAGCTGGCATGGGTGTTCTCTAGTGGGCAGCAGGCAGTGGTGGGGATTAAACTATACTGGTTCAACTACAAGCTTTGCATGGGCTGCATGAGTTCCTTCCGAGGGGTGAGTTTGGCCCATAGAGTCTGAATGTTTGGACATAGTAACCTTAGACAAACACACACACAAGGGTATTTGAATAGGTTTTGTTTACATTTCCATACACATTGCTGCTGATTTAACCTCAGCAAAATATCACTAACTCTTCTCATGAAGGACAACAGAGTCCTGTGGCACTTTTAAAGACTAACAGATTTATTTATCGCATGAGCTTTCGTGGGAGAAAATCCCACTTCGTCAGACGCTTTGAAGATAGGAAAGTTACAGAGTGGTAGGAAATTAAATGCAGGGGAGTGTATGACATAGCATCAGGTCAGGCTGTAACAGCAACTGAATATGAAAATCATTTCCAGCAGCAGTCCGGAGTATATAAACAGTTTATCCCACTTTTAGATATACTAAACATTAAAGTTGTGTATAAATCACTTATTTAACTTCAAGAGAGTAATACTAGGAAGAAATGCTGATTCCTTGTGAACCTAGTGCAACCATGGATTTTTCTTCTTTTATCATCATCATTTAATAAATAAGACATAAACCAAGAAATATCTAAAATTTTTCCTGTTATTTTGTAATGGCATTATGTAATATTAGTACCTAGGACCACTCTTCCTCTGCTACCATCCAACCTCTCTACACCTGTCTCTGGATCTGCTTCCCTTTTCTTGGATTTGACATTGTATTCCACAACTATCAAGGAATCCAAAGGGAACGTGTCTAATAGGACAAAGTATTGGCTTTTATTTTGTTTCCTCATATATCTAGCTAATTTCCAGCTAAAAAGGCTCTCAGTTCTTCAATGTCTCTGTAACCGTTTTAAGACCTATGTTCATACTGAGACTTACTTTCACTCTTGGGACTTTATGATGCTTCATCGCTCCTTTCTTTAGCTCAGTGGCCACAACCTCATGGTTCTGTGTCATGAGAATTCTCATAAGATTTGTGGTGATGGATGAATTAGATCATTAGAACTTCTGTCCAAATTAAACAACAGGTGGTAACCCCACTGGGAATGAGGAAGAAACACTCTGGGAAGAAGATTTAGAACATGCTCTTCTGATGCAAAGAAATCCTAATGTCAGTGATAATTGACATTTCCTAACCCTTCAGTTTAGCCTAATAGTAAGTAAAGCATAATGCTGCTCTTCAATTATTCTGTAGTGGAGAGTATGGTTATAAACTGTTCAGATGACACCAAGCTAGGATGGATTGCTATCACTTAGTGGGAAATCAACAAGATGAAATTCAGTAAAGTTAAGCACAAAGTGCTAGACTCGGGAATTAAAAATAATCAAGTGCACAATTACAAAACAGGGACCAATGGACCAGTTTGTAGTACAGGTGGAAAGGATCTAGGGTAATACTGGGTCACAAACTGAATGAGTCAGCAGTGTGATGCAGTTGCAAAAAAAGAAACAAACAAAAAAACCCTAATATTCTACAGTGTATCAAATGGAGTTCAGTATGGAAGACATAGGAGGCAGTTATCTGCTATACTCAACACTGGTAAGGCTTCATCTAGAGTAAGTTAGAATTCTGAGCAAAGGTAGGCATGACTGATAGCAAGAATTTGGGAGCCAGGAAATGATGCTAGGAGTCAGAGCTGGTTTGAAGGGCAAGAATCAAGCTCAGGGTCAAAGCTAGAGAGAAGGTGGAAAATCAGGCCAAGGGTCAGTACCAGAGTTAGTGTTGGTGGTCTAGGACTTGATCAGGGTACCAGCATCCAAATCAGAGCTCAGGAATACAGAAACTAGGCAGTCACAACAGCTACCTAAACATACACATTGTTACCTAAACACTGCCTGTATGCCCCATTGGTTTATATAGGATCAGGAAGCCAATCAGCAGTCACCAAGACTCCTGCTCACTCACAGCTGAATTTTGTGTGTGTGCAATCTTTGCAGATTGTGGGTTTCAGGGAGCAGTTGGGTTATTGATGACAGGGTGGTGATGTTAACTACCTAGGATCAAAACAATCCTGGGTTCAAAGCCTCTACATCCTTATAGTGAACTGTGCCCAGTTCTGGACACCACCCTTCAGGAGAGAGGTGAACACATTTTGGCAAGTCTAAAGGAGAGCAACAAAAATAAGAAGCCTAGAAAACCTGAACTTTAGAAAAGGTTAAAACACTGGGCACAGAAATATAGGACTGGAAGTGACTTTGATAGGTAATCTT
>ML685755.1:18109613-18275476 GCA_007922175.1 Pelusios castaneus
TATAGGACTGGAAGTGACTTTGATAGGTAATCTTGTCCTGTCTCCTGCACTCAGGCAGGATTCAGAATTGAGACCATTCCTGCCAGGTGTTTGTGTAATCTGTTCTTAAAATCCTCCAATCACAGAGATTCCTCAGCCTCCCTAGATAACTTGTTCCAATGCTTAATTACCCTTACAGGCAAGCAGCTTTTCTTAATCTTGGCCCTAAATCTCCCTTTCTGAAATCTCAGCCTATTACTTCTTGACCGGTCCTCAGTGGATCAGGAAAACAAAATCATTACCCTGCTCTTTATAACAACCTTTTAAATATTAAAAACTTATGACCCCCTTCCCCATCTTTCTCTTTTCCAGAAGAAACAAAACAAATTTGTTCTGTCTTTCCTTGTAGGTCATGTTTTCTAGAGCTTTAATCATTTTTGTTTCTTTCCTCAGGACTTTGTCCAATTTTTGTCCACATCTTTTTAAAAGTGTGGTACCCAGAACAGGCTTCAGGATTCCAGTTGGGGCCTTATCAGTCCAAATAGAGTGAAAGAATTACTTTTTGAGTCTTGCCCAAAAATACTCCTGTTAATACATCCCAAAATGACATTTGCTTTATTCTGCAACAATATTACACTGTTGACTCATATTTAGTTAGTGATCCTCTCTAACCCCCAGCTACTTTTCTGTCATCACTGAATTTATTTCAGATCATTTCTCCAGTTTGTCAAGATCATTTTGAATTCTAATCAAGTCCTCCAAACTGTTTGCAATCCCTCCCAGCTTATTATCATTCGCAAACTATGCCATCATCCAAATCATACATGGAGATGCTGAATAGGACTGGACCCAAGATAAATCCCTGTTGGTCATCCACTTGACATGTCCTTCCAGATTGAATGAGAACCATTGTAACTACTCCAAGTAAGTTTTCCAAGCAGTTGTGCACCCACCTTATAGTAATTTCATCTATATTTCCCCAGTTTGTTAATGAGAGGGTCATGTGAAAAAGCATTACTAAAGTTAAGATATGCTATATCCATTGCTTCCCTCCTATCGATATGGCTTGTTAGTTGCAAAGCAGCCAGATACCTTGATTACATATTAATGTGGAGGGCTGGCTGCTGGTTCCAAGAATAATGTATATTTTAACTGATATCTGTAGTTTAAATTAGGTCATTCTTTTTGTATTTGTTAACATCTGTTTGAAAGCCAAAATCAGGCCCAAAAGTCACACGTTGTTTACATAACCAGGCTATAAATGATAAATTCAAAATCTCCAAAGGCTGTATGGAAACATTCTTTTTTGTTATTTGCATTTCTCGGAAGGGTATAATATCATCATGTATTGATCCCTTGGGAAATCTTTACAGGAAGAAGAAATGTGCCTTGTCCCATTTTATTCACTGCATACTACAAACTTTCTGAGTATTTATTTATTTCCTCAATGTTGGCCTATTTCTTCTTTTTTTTTTTTTTTACTTAACTAGAAGTTTCTTATGTTCTACTGTTTGGCAAAAGCAGACTAAAAAGATACTGAGAGAGCAAGTCAGATAATAATACCTTACCTGGCACAGAAATCCATAATGAATTGTTCACTTTTTAACATGACATTGGGGGTTGGTAATGGCTGTTATGTTGAATGCATATGGTGTACAGGTAAGATCTGATCCAACTCCCATTAAAGTCAATGGCTGACTTCTCACTGATTTTAGTGGGAGTAGGGTCAGGCCTTAAATCAGTAATATGGTTACTGTTACTAAAAGGGGCAGGCAGTCCTTTAATCAAGGCATTTTATAACATTGCTATTGTGCACCTCTTATGGCCTTAAACATATATTTTCATTACCTTCTTTCCAGTCCAGTTAGTACTATTAAAACTATTCTTGGATGTGCAATTCCTGCCCTAATCTTTCCTCACCACCAGGGCACTCAAAAATGAAAAGACAACACAATGCAGGAGCTGCTGTTCTTTTGGGTCTAATTGGCACCTCACCAATAATGTTATAACCATGCAGTGTGATTGTTACAGATGTAATACCACTGAAGTTGCCATACGTGGATTTTAAATCAGTTAAGAAATCCAGTGTTTTTTAAAAGGCTGTTCAGGTATGCAGTGGTCAATTTTACAAACCAATACAGATATGACCTTTGGGAACTGACTCTCTTGAGTTCTTATAATGAACTAAACTACTGGGAGAGCCATTTCTTCCTTCGAAACTACAGCTGTAACTATTTGACTTCTTGATTTTGCAGGATCTCCATGTATGGCTCTCTCACTGACTTCTATTTCGGGACTGCATAAAATTCTTCAGCTTTCATGCGCTTTGTCTTCTATTTGCAAAAATAAATGAAGGGATTGAGCCAGGAGAAAGAGGGAAAGACAGCCAGTAATGCAAGAATAGTGGCTCTGCAAATGACTATCTTCCATTTGTCTGAAATTTTATTGGAAAGCTCACGTGATAAATAAATTTGTTAGTCTTTAAGGCTATGTCTACACTTGTTAATTTAAGTCGACTTAGTGTGTCTACACTTAAAAATAAAGTCAACTTAAAGGGGAACTTAAAAAGTCGTCCTAGAACGTCCACACTGGATGCCTAGGTCGACTTCTAGGGGCTTAGGGGGACCTAGGGGAGGTCCACAGGGGTGGGGGGGCACCCCTTGCCCAATGCCAGGGGGCTCAGCCTTTGCCCCATTGTACCAAAGGGGGACAGGGACCCTGGCAGGGCATAGGGGCAGCGTGGGCAGGGCTCTGCCCTGCCCTGTGGGGGGGCATGCCAGGCTCCCCCTGTGCCCCCCCCTCAGCAGGGAGGGCATTGATGTAGACCTGGGGTAGCCCTAAGTCGACTTAGGGCTACCTCATGTCTACACTGGCTTAAGTCGACTCTAGGGAGTCGACTTAAGCCTTAGATCTAATCCAAAGGAGGTGTTATAAAGTTGACTTAATTTTAATTAAGTCGACTTTATTTTCCTTAAGTTGACTTAAGCAAGCTGCTTAAGTTGACTTAAGGAAACTGTAGTGTAGACGCAGGGTAAATTAAGTCGACTTAAGCAAGCTTACGTCAACTTAATTTACCAGTGTAGACGCAGCCTAGAAGTGTCACAAGACTCCTTGTTTGTTTTCCATTTGTCTGTATCTCTCCACATCTCTTCCTCTGATTCACTGGAAGTCATGTTGTTTGAAATGTCCGTGAAGAGGAGTTGAAAGACACCTTTTCAAATATACGTTTTTTTAGGGTAAGCTAAACCTAGCAGTTGGGCTGATGGGATATGTATAGTCAACCACACTGGAGCCCGGTGGAACTCAATCCTGTTTGGTAGCAATGGGAAAAATCACTGAGCCTGATGGCTATTCAGTGTGCAGGGAGTTGGTAGCCTCTGTCCGTTTCTTAGGATGGGATTGTGCCACTTAGGAAAGTCTGTGGAAAGGGTGGAAAAGCTTTCCCTCTTCAGGAGTCCCAGGGGATGTTTTGCCTCAGAGGAGTGGCATGCCTTATGAGACTGATGGGCATGTCTGCTATGGCACCTCTTTGTAGTTTGTCTACTGATATTCAGTGGAAATGGAGATATCCTCTTCCTTGTTCCTTCCAGTTCCCTGTGCGTTGGCATGGAGTATCATCTACACTCCCCAGAGTACAGGGACTGCAGTTCCGCCTGGTCCTCAAGCAGGCTTCACAAAAGGCGGGGGTCAGCAACCTGCAGCTCCAGAGCTGCATGTGGCTCTTCGGCTGCCCCCTTGTGGCTCCGTGGGGTCTCACTGATAGCAGGTGCAGCCCCAGTCAGTCTGCCTGAGCCACCTGGGGAATGCAGCCTGGCCCTTTAAATCTCCCTGCACTGCAGCACAGAGCTGGGAGGGGGAAGAGGAGGGATATTTAAATCCCTTCTCTCTGGCCCTGGCAGCCTATTGGAGGCATTTGGGGCTGAGGCCCTCTTCCTCAGAACAAACCAGGTAAGTATTACCTGGATGAGGTGGGGGGATGGGGAAAGGGGAGCTGGCTGGGGGTGGGGGTAGGCGTAATGGGGAGAGGAGCTGGCAGCAGCAGGGAAAAGGAACCTAAGATTGGGGGGCTGGCAGTGGCTGGGGAGGGGTGTCCCTGCCCTCCCCCGAAGTAGCTGGGGGTCCAGTGGCTGAGAGCTGTAGCCAGGTGGGGGCAAGATGAGGCAAGTCCAGTGGCAGGGAGCAGGGCGAGGGGGCCCGATTTGGCCCAGAAGCACGGAGCCGAAGCCAGGGGGAGCGAGCCTGATCTGCCCTGGCAGTGTGGAGTCGGGGGGAGGGGAAGCACCAGGGAGTGGGATGAGGTGGGCCCCATCCAGGCAGCCTGCACAGAGCTATAGCAGGGGGCAGGGCAGGCCTAATCCTGCTGGGCTCTGCAGATCTGTAGCGGGGGCAAGGTGGGCCTGATCTGGCCAGGCTGTGCAGAGCTGGGGGGGGAGAGGAGGGCAAGGTGAGCCCAATCCAGGGGGGCAAGGGAAGGCAGAATCTGGTCCTCAGTGGACTAGCATCCGCACCACAAAATCTTAATACATATCCTCGATGCGAAAGTCTGATTGCAGAAGTGCCAAGAAAAGGATGATTCTGGAATGTAGACCTTTCAGACCGACTCAGTCTTTCTCCCTCAAGCTTGAGGCATGTGTGAGAGGATTTGAACGGCTGCAGTCTGTTCTGTTGATTAAGAGAGAACATCATTCTCCAGCACTGTTAATTCTGCTTCTTTTGTGAATAGTAAATTCACTGCTAAATTATAAAAACTTTGTGAGTCAAAGAAGTGTGGACACTTACACATGTTAATACTTTTCAAAGCATCACAATGTGCACCTACAACCCTTGACAAGCACAAGGTGGAGCATGGACACTGGCTGAAAAGGGACTTCATTGAACAGTGCTGACTGATGGGTGGGGGGACACACTGGGAGAAACAGTGGGGCGTTGAGATACATAGTGATGCACTTGACTATCCCCACAGATTTGAACTCTACACAAGGATTCTCTGCCACAGCCCTCTAACACAACAAATCCCTTTGCTTTGAGAAGAAAATGAGGGCAGAACTTCATGAAGTCAAATCATGGAGTTACTTATTTGTATAATTATAATGCCTAAGGCTGCGTCTACACTGGTAAATTAAGTCGACTTAAGCTTGGCTTAAGTCGACTTAATGTGCCCTGCGCCTACACTACACTTTGCTTAAGTTGACTTAAGCAGCTTACTTAAGTCGACTTAAGGAAAATAAAATCGAGTTAATGAAAATTAAGTCGACTTTATTAAACCACCTTTCTAATCGACCTAAGGCTTAATTCGATTTTCTAAAGTCGAATTAAACCAGTGTAGCCCTGGGGTAGCCCTAAGTCGACTTAGGGCTACCCCAGGACTACACCAATGCCCTCCCTGCCAGGGGGGGCACAGGGGGAGCCTGGCAGGCCCCCCAAAGGGCAGGGCATGTGGGCACAGTGTGACACTGTCTGGATTTAGGGAAGCATTTATGATATTATTTTCTATGGATATCTCATAAATGCTATAATCCATAGGAACTATGTCATGTTTGGTATCAATAGAAAGGTAGTAATTTGCTGGGAATGATTATATAGTTTATGTCTAGGAATTCTATTTTGATTAGAAGTTAAGAATTTGATGTTATATCCATACTTTAACTTGTGTCAATCTGGACAAATGTCTTAGAGGGGAGGGTGTGAACAACCATTGTCTCCTTAATGTTTAGGAATTTGCCAGGTGATATGATCCCAGGGAGTAAACTGATGAGCCATTAAGGATACAATGGTCGTCATCCCTAAATCCAGACAGTGTCACACACAGGGCTCTGCCCTGCCAGGGTCCCTGTCCCCTTTTGCCCCATTGTACACAGGGGGTGCTCCCACCAAATTCTGGATTGGACCCTAAATAAGCTGTAAACAAACTGAGGGACAATATAACAAAGACGAAAGTGATATGCTCTAGTTTTCTACTATCTCAACTGGCTTATTTGGCTTATAATGGAAAGTCAGCAGATGACTTACAGCTGTTTTCTCCTCAGTTCATTTTTAATTGCAATCTATCATACATGCCAGATTAATGGAAAAAAGTGCAGTAACTTTACCATTAATCTTCCTAAAACTGGAAAAATTTGGTGACAATATTAAAATAATATTTCTTAAGTGATTTATTTGAGGAGGTCAAGCTTGGAATTGCAACAGGAAAAATGTTTCTTGTTATTAAACCCAATCATGTGTCACAGCTACAAAAAAATACATATAAGGCAATGCTGAAAATGTATTGGAAAGCATGAATAGCTCAAAATAGAAAAGAAGTGTACTGCAGAAGCTCAGCAGGATAAACTAAATTCCAGACAAGTAGCCAAATTCCACAGATAATCATTAATATACCAGAAAAAAAATTAAAACCTTGCAATTTCTGAGTAGATTACTGGAGTTTTGTTTTTACCATGCTAAATAATGCTCAAACTTTTAAAAACTTCAGTCATGGGCCCATCTAGGTAAAAACATAAAAAGCCAGGTAAAATCCTAGCTGAGTGTATGCATCATTAGGAGAGTCAAATATTCTATCACTTGAAGTTACATGCATGATCTTAAATATCCCCACATATCCCCACTGCTACAGCAGTGACTGTGAAAAGGTCAGCACTGAAGGCTGAACAAGAGTCTGACTTGCAAAGCTTAATAATCCAATTTACAACCCTAGGTGGACTAGAAAGTCCACTCATTGTAAATGTTGTGCAAAGAGAATTCTCAGCCTAATTTACAGAGTTACTTTTGAAAAACCTAATGAAACAGTATTTACAGTATTTATTTTATTTAAAAGTGCACACAGTATTCAAGTCCAGTTGTATTTTTAGGCCTAGATTCTCAGCTGCAGCAGATGTGAGCTAAAGTTGTTAAAAGAGGGTGCCACACAATCATTGTTTGTGGCTTCCCCATATTGGCTCCAGCTTTATGCCTGCCAAAGTCCCTGGCCTCCTGTCTCCAGAGCACATCCCTCATGCAGATGTTGACAGCAGCGAAGGGAATGTCCATCACAGGTATTCCCCAATCTCAGGAAGATCAGAAACTGGCTGGATAAACCAGAATTCCAGGTAAGTAGCTGAAGCAAAGTCTAATATGCTAGGTCAAAATTTACAGTTTGTAGCTTTTCCTAGCATGGGTAACCCAGCCTACACATCAACCCAGCACACAGTGGAAAGAGCTCCATAAATGGAGGCACGCAGTGTTCTTTTCACTGCACTCATCCTATGGATTTTTTTTCCATTGGATGAGATGATCCATGCCAGCATTTGCAAAAGATTCATAGCCCCCAAGGTCAGAAGGGATCAATATGATCAGCTAGTCTGACCTCCTGCACAGTGGAGGTCACAGAATTTTACCTACCCACTCCTGTAATTAACCTCTAACCTATGACTGAGTTAAAGTCCTCAAATCATGATTTAAAGATGTTAAGCTACAAAGAATCCACCAGAAATGACCCATGCTACAGAGGAAGGCGAATAACCCTCCAGAGCCTTTGCCAATCTGCCCTGGGAGAAAATTCCTTCCCAACCGCAAACATGGCGATCAGTTAAACCCTGAACATGTGGGCAAGATTCACCAGCCACACACCCAAGAAAGAATTCTCTGTAATAACTCCGAACCCACCTTATCAGTCATCCTACCAGCATATCTACCACCAGGAGCCAAAAATCAGTCAATTGTCAAACTAGGCTGTCCCATTATACCATCCCCTCTATAAATTTATCAAGCTCAATTTTGAAGCCAGCTAGGTTTTCTTGCCCCCACTGCTCCCTTCAGAAGGCTCTTCCAGAACTTCAACCCTCTGATAGACAGACACCTGAGTCTAATTTCAAGTCTAAACTTCCTAATAGCCAATATACATTAGTTCTTGTGTATACATTGGTGCTGAGCTTAAATAATTGCTCTTCCTCCCTGGTATTTATCCCTCTGACATATTTATACAGAGCAATCATATCTCCCCTGAACCTTCTTTTGGTTAGGCTAAGTAGGACAACCTCTTTGAGTCTTCTCTCATCAGGCAGGTTTTCCATTCCTAATAGCCCTTCTCTGCACTTGTTACAGTTTGAATTCATCTTTCTTAAACATGGAGGACCAGAACTGCACACAGTATTCCAGATGAGGTCCCACTAGCACCTTGTATGATACTAACACCTCCCTATCTCTACTGGAAATACCTTGCCTGATGCATCCAAGGACCACATTAGCTTTTTTCATGGCCACATCATATTGGCAGCTCATAGTCATCCTGTGATCAACCAATACCCCTACGTCCTTTTCCTCCTCCTCCACTTCCAACAGAAGCATCCCAACTTATAGTAAAAGTTCTTGTTATTAGTCCTTAAATGCATGATCTTGCACTTTCCACTATTAAATTTCATCCTAGACTTATTACTCCAGTTTTTACAAGATCATTCACATCTTCCTGTTTGATATCCATCCCAATCCTTCTGTGATATCCCAAACCTTCCAGACTTTCTGGGGCTGCTATTACAAGTTGTAGTTTTACAATGGAAGTCTCACTAGTGTAGCAATTTTGGTCTGGATACCTTATAATTATTGTCTCCTGAACTAGTTTGAATTAAAACAATGTACTTTGGGATATATCCTAAATAATTTGGTTGCCTAACTAACACATTCAGCTCGTAGGAGCAAAAATTAATCTTCAAAATTCCTACTCAGCTGCTACCTAAATTTGGACCAGTGGCCCTGTAGGAATCTACATTTCAGCTGGTGGGCATGTTAATTTAAACCACCTAACTCAGAAGAGCCTCCCACCCCTTCCATTGAGTATCTCAGGGGTTAGAGCACTCAAGTTCCACATGGAAAACACAGATTCAAGTCTCTACTTTTTGCCTGTCTGAAGGTAGAAACTTGAATCCAGGTCTCCACCTCCTGAGTGAATGCTCTAAACCAGTGGTTCCCAACCTTTTTGGCTTGAGGGCCACAAATATTTGGTTTGTCACTCTATTTTAAGCTGTCTGATTCTGCATATCTGTGATTCAAATAAAGGTGTAAAAGTACATGTTTATGATTTTGGTTGTTTGGAAATAAGGACTCTGACTATGGTTCTAGAAATAAAATAGAAAATGCTGTAGATCTTGATCCTGCAAAGACTGAATCCCATGCTTCACTTCAATGTCACTGAGTTATTTCAGGGTCAGAACTGGGATTTCACTGGTAAGGAGCCTGTCCTCTAAGTGCCTCTTCCACCTACTCATTTTCTCTTTCTTCCACAACTGACATGAGACAGTATAGAAGAAACAAAGGGTAGGAAGTATTTTTTTTAATTGGACCAACTTCTGTTGATGAGAAAGATGAGCTTTCAAGCCAGAAAGCGCTCTTCCTACCTCACTCACCTTGCGTCTCCAATATCCTGGGATTGATACAGCTACTACTACACTACATGAGACACTGGGGTCCAGCAAATAGAGCAAAGGGCTAGGAAAAAAAAGACTTGTTTTATTTCTGGTGCTGTCACTGACTTGCTGTGCGAACTTGGCCAGTCACTTAATCTTTCTGTGACTCAATTCCTTTATCTGCCACTGGTCTCCTTGGTAAAAGTGCTTTCAGCACAGGTGATGAAGAGATCTTATCAAGTATTATAGACCCTCCAGATCTCACACTTAGAACTTTACATTTCACATTACAGGATAGCTTTGCTCTTTTCATTTATATGTACACCAAGAGCAGCGTGTTGTTGACAGGTGCAGAAAGGGTGCCAACCTCGTAAACCAGTTCTCTACCTGATTCTTCTCATGCATTTACAATTTATAAACTACCAGACAATCTTCCGAAGATCCTCATACTGTGGATCATGTTAGCATCTGTTCTATTATCATCACCTTTGGATCCTCATCTCTCATTGAATTTTTATGTTGTACTCTGTAAACAGCACCACTGTCTTTTAATAGAATAACGGATAGGGCAAGGATTAATTATTTATTTTTATCAAAAACTGTATCTATTAAATCGGATTCTCAAAAGCAGCTAAAAGAGGGAGCACTTTTGAAAAATCTGTGTCCATGAAGAAGCTTTTAATCTATTACACAAGTGTATTTACTAAATTTGCACCAATTAAGGTAGAGTTACTCCAAGAATAAATTTGACCCATTCTCTCTTTGCCTGTAACCTGAGTATAAACTCTACCTATTCAATATCAGGACATAGAATTTGTTCAGCAATCCAGTAAAATTTGTATGGCATTTACTAGAATGACAATGGTATTGATGCTTTAGTTAAATGACTAATCATTATTTAATTGGTGGTTAGCTACATATGTAATGAAGCTAATAGGAAATGCATCCAGCAGTAAAATGTGGATTAAAAAACACACAGGTGACTATTTATATGAGGGAAGCCATAACATAAAATCTGCAGTTTTAAAAACAGTCTTTACTGGGATCAAGAGACTAATGAAGGGGTCTTCTTTTGTGTAGTATGAAAGCTTTAAGTTCTTATGCCTAAATAAATGGGAGACTTACGAGAAAAATATAGCTGGCTGACTTAGTGCTAATAATACCTGTGAGAAGTCCCAGCGAAATACTGGCATTTCAGACACAAAAGAGATCACTAAAACTTTGACCAGCGGCAGGAACATGTGTCTTTGTTAGACAAACTGGTTTCCTGTGCCGTGGTGTTTTAATACAATATTTTCCCCTTAGATACAGATGCTAATGCACTCCACTGTCTGGATGCAGATGTGACTGACAGATTTTTGTTTTAGAGGTACTGCTAATGAGATTTTTTTTTTAAAGGGGTACAGATAATGATGTGCAACTTTCCCTTATTAAAAAGTTCAATATGTTACCACACTTTGCAATGCATGCCATTTCTGAGGAATATTCCCACAATGTGAAGAGTAAAAATTGTTTTAATTGGATATTTAACCCCACCCCAATGTACACTCAGAGGAAGCAAGTACATTAAGGCGCAAACATCAAAAACTCCCAGTGTTGCCTTGTGACATTCTCTAAAACAAAAGCTTTTATGCAACTTTCAATGAGAATGGCATGTAGGAGTGCTTATAAGAGTAATTTTTATTTCCCACCCCTAATTGCCTGACCTAGATTATGGTTGCAAAACAGAACTACAACGAATACATGCCAGGGTCAGTGTTCACTGGTGTAAGTGGCTGCTGTTACATCTTTATCCAACCTCCTTTTTTTTTTTTTTAAGCTAATTGCAAACAAAACAATATCACTTAAAAAATACAGAGCTAATCTAGCCATTTGTTATTACACACAAATGAACAAATACAGGAAAGAGGTCCTGAAGCCCTTGATACAAAATTATTCTTTGTCTTTGTAGATATAGGTCAGTAACTATAGTCACAAGCACTCAATAGCTTTCTGGTCACATGGCCATTAATTGTTCTCCAAACAGTCTTTTCTGAACTGGCCCATACAACCACTGAGTTGGAGGTGCAAGGAACCTGTTTTATGAAAGCCACGAGTTCTGTTCCTCCTTGCAAAGAATCTAAAGTTTGGAGGCAATTGAGAATAAATGCCAATAAAAACCTACCGTATCCATAACTTTGATAAATGGATCACTCCTGCGTAATAACTTAAGAAAGACACAGAGTCCCCAGCCATAAAGGTAATGAGATTTTTTTTTTTTTAAATCCCCTTACTGTTAAGCAGGTGTGCTGTATAGTTACACCAGCATCAGGGAATTCAGAATCAGGCCAGAGGCTTCAGTTTAGGTAGCAATATACAGAACCCTTGGCGGTTATTTCATAACTGCCCAATGTTTGCTCTCATTGAAAGATAAAATTAAGATTATAATTTTGGGCTTGTTGCAATAATTATGAATTTTTCATCTTTTCCTTCATGACATTAAGAACAGTTATACTAATGTGGGGTTTTTTTGGACTGTTATATTTCTTGTATCACAATTTTTTGGTGGGTGATCAGGCAAGCACATGGAGCTTCCGTTCCCGCTGGTGTCCTGCCATCACTGGGATTATGACCAGAAGTAGATGCATGGAGTCCAATAGCACAGTGAGGAGAGCCCCTCTGATGGAAGTGTGTCATGAGGCCCATAACTGTCACCAAACCAAGAAAATAGAACAAAGGCAGTTAACGTGACAGATTAAGGTAAGTCATTTTTTTTCTGTTCAAGTGAAGTATTTAATTAAAAAAATTCTGGATGATTGTAACACACTTAGAATGGCAGAAGAACTACTCACCTGAATAAAATTCAAAATGTGCTTACATGTTGGCTAGATTAGGGCTGTGTATTGTAGTCCTGGGATCCTTTTTGAATGTCAAGAGCAGAAATGGGTGGTATTTTATTGCTATGAGTAATACTTATGCAGGTGAAATGACAGACACAAGTTAATTCAACTCACATTGTAACTGTAGATCTATTTAGAGAATTCTGTAATGATACCATTGGTAATACAGGCTGAACCACGTTCAGCTGTGTTCATCTGTATAGCCTAAAGGAACCATATTATTTTGGGAATCTCAAATATTCCCTTAAAGTCACCCTTAATGTTTTGGATCAATTAAAATAAAAATTTACAGAAACTCCAGTTATAATTAATTATGAATGCAGTTACAAGAAATGTGTGTTTAGTTACCCAGCTTTCAGCATACTTCATGCTGAGAATAAACAGTGCTGAGATTTCCAGTATAGAGAGCATGCTGTTTTAAACTGATTCGTTAATAGGAGATACACATCCACCAGTAAATTGATGTCAATCCAATGCCGTAAAAATTAGTATTTCATTCTTGATGCCTATGCTTATCTGGAATGGATAGAGGGCTCAATTCTGCTCCTAAAAAAATCAGTCACAAAATTCTTTGGGTTCAAACTTCAGCTTCACAAAGTCTATATTGAGTGTGGTCTGAAAGGAGAAAATATTCTGCTATATTATCTTATCTGCAGCCAGCCACTGTGTCAGCCAAAGCACTTCGCACCATCTCCTCTTCCCTGTCATCCTGTGGCTCTTACATGGAGAGGAGAAACAGCATCACCCAAGGCTTTCCCTGCGTTAGGAGAAGTCCTCATATGCTTTTCTAGAGCAGCTTTTTAGGGGTGCTGCACTGCAAAAGCATGTGGAACAAGACCCAAAGATTCAATCTTGTGACTCCAATAAAAGCAGAAGAGGCCCCAGATTCCATTGTCTGAGTAAGAATGCAATGCTACCCGGAGTTGGAACATAAATATCTTTCATCATTAATTTCCAAAGAAAATAACTAGGGAGACACAGCAAGCAACCGATTTTTATTCCATGGAAGTTCTCTCCCCATATAAATGATTCCTCTCTGTAAAAAGACAAGTTTTTCCAAAATTTCCTTTTGGACAGATTCTTTTAAATTAGTGCTATTAAAAAAAGAAGTTTTGGGAGATTTTCAACCTTTTTGCTGTTTTCTACGAGTTCTGATTAAGCTTTGATTCCATTTTCCAAATGCTACAATTCTAATGCTATTTTTATCTTTGCTTCATTCCTCTCATGTGGTCTTAATGCAACATTTGTGGTATGACCTACAATCCAGGAAAACATCCTAGTGTCCTCTCAGATAAAAGTGAAAGCAACCAGTTATATACCATTCTTGCTGGCAGTTTTCTGGTTCAGCCAAAGCAGAACATAATACTCAGACTGAATATTTCCCTAGTCTGAGAAGGTTTTGGACTGAAAACTGAACTGTGTTAAATCTGAGAGTGAGAAGTCATTTTAACTTCACCACAGCTGAAATAGCAATTTGCACAGCCCATATAGTTGTTGACAAATTGGAACGGGTGCCGCTACAAGGAGGATTCCAGGCCTGCAAAACATCCCTTTCCAAAATAAAGTAAAGCGGTTCAATTTACTTAAGTTTATTTAAGAAGAGGTTAACAGGTGACTTGATCAGAGCTGATAAGTACCTACACAAGAAGTACATTAGTACTAGAACTCTCCCTATGAAAAATGAAGATGTAGGTACTTCCCTCGGCTATTGGCAGTGATTAAATATGGTAAGAAGTGTTGGATTGAGTATGTGTATATAGCCAGCGCGCTTATTACATTAATTTTTTGCTAAAGTCTTCTATTCTCTGACTCCCTCCCTACTTCTAGCCACTCTCTCATTTCTCTTCTTCCAACCCTCATATTTATAAGTTTCACTCCCAAACTTTGCTTCTTATTGTTCTCCTTCCACATATTGCAGAAAAAACTAAGTTCCTTTGCTATTTAAAATAAGACATCATAATGTATCCTCACTGACTGATGACCCTCAAACCTTTTATTCTAGTTCCTTTCCAGAAAGCCTCGCAGAATACACAGAAAAGGGCATCTTAATTTCACAATGCATCATACATTCATACCTGCTCCTGTAATCCCTCTTTTGAATCCACTGTCAAAAGTAGCATCAAAACTGATTGGCGAAAAGCATTAATGAGGTCAATAAACTTGATCTGGTGTAAAAGCACAATTTGGTTAGCAGAATGTGTAAGATTATCAGTAGTGGCCATTTTTTAAAACCACTGGAAAATTTCCAAACCTTAACTTGTCCTAAAGTTTTCCCAATTCTACATCAACACAGGCTCAAAAAGAAGAAAAATATTAGTGTAAGACTCGTCATCATATATTAAGTGGAAGCATCACTGTTTCTCTCAAGGCATCTTCTTAACCATTTTGAAGCAAGAATAAAATTGCTTATGCATTGTGACCGACTATAAGCATAGTTGACTTGAATCATTCATGCAGTCTGAGTGATTAAAATTCCCCAGAGGGACCTTCAAAATGTAAGAGGTCATATAATTGGTTTCCCTTTAAAGCAAAGAAATTCTCTCTACATGCTGTAAATGTAGACACATATACACACACCCTTACCCCAGTAGTTCAGGCTGGAGTGGTGTATTGTTCCCAGGTCAGAACAGGTGGTTAAAGCTTGAAAGACAAACAGCACATTCACTTTGTATTTATTCCTGCACATTATTGGATTTCCCCATCATATCTTATGAACTCCATAAGAGCAACACAGACCTTTATTATGAAGTTGCTAAATAAAATGATTAAAACTGTATGGTGTGTTTTTAATTTCATTGTGTCTGCTCTTTTAATTCACTTTTTAAGAGAGACCCAGACTGCCACAGAAGTTTAGGTTTATATTAACTGCAGATGTATGTAGGGGAAAAGAAAATATTCCTTGAAGATGCCACACTGTAAATTTTTTAGAAAAGATAAATAATGGAAAAAAGCACTTGACAATAGTTAAGAAATTAAGGACAAATTGGAAGATAAAAGGTCATTCCATTTCAAAACTTTATTTTTAAACAAACAGATTAAAAGTTATTTGGATTAGTTTGCTAGATGTTAGTAATGTGGTCTCTCCTTTTCCTTACTTCCACACCCAATTGCCTCACATATAATCACAGAAGGCAAAATTCACATTGCACAAAGCACAAGCTCTCAAAACAAAATTTAAGTGCAATTGCTGAGGTGCAGACTTGTGCTGTTCATCTACACAGGAGGTGAATTTCATCCACAAGCTGAAGACACATTCAGCCATCTGTGTTGTACTGGAAATGGAAGGTGGAGGGGCAAGGGCATACAAACAAGCACAGGAGTACTCATCTGAGAAGTTCTGAAGAGAACTGAAGGTTAATAAATCTCAAATAGTCATTTCTAGTGGAGCCTTAACATCCCTGGGCTGGGCTCAGTTTTCCTGGCTGAACAAGATTGAGAAGAGATGTGATTTTCCTGTATATTAGGTTTCCCTGACTCTTCCAGCAATTTTTCCCGAGGAGCTGAAAAATTCTGTCATGTTGAAAAACCAAGTTGTGTCTGCACTGCCTCACTGTACATATTTAGAACACATAATATAAAACTGAGACCTACATATAGATGAGCTTATTCATCTTATCAAGTCATGGCTTTTCCTTTGATACCTTACATGGTATCTCCAAAATAGTGGAACTAAATAACATTAGAAATGATCACCTCTCATCCAGCCAGCACCACACCATCACCTGGGGAAGGGATCATTCTCTAGATTTGGAGATCCTGCAAAAATCAAGCAGCTGCAGTTTTTTGGAACAAAGTGATGCTCCCCAGCTTGGATCTCTTGTTGCTTTCTGGTACTGTCCTTTTGTAATGAACAGGCCTTCCTACACATTGCCACTAGTAACCCCTTTAGAAGCAGCTCCCTCCCGGAGCACCCTTTTTAGGTCCCCCTTTCCTGGTGACCTCATTAAACAGCTGCACTGAAAAGTCTTTCCTCAAGAGCATTGACTTTGGGGCTTCCTGATTGAACCCCTGTGAGCCCAGGTGTTCCTTAACCAATGAATTGCTGCACAGTCACTTAGGTAATTAGCTACTCACAGGTGGATCTGGGTTGATTTATTTTCCTTTGCAGTGCCTGTCACAAGCTAGGCTGGGCACCTAACTCAGGGGCCTGCTATCTTGTACCAAGCTGCAGTTAAACCCTGCCCCAGCCCTGCACCTCCATCAATAGGATTGTCATTAATAAAGATAACAAATAAAATAAACTACTGAGACACCACACTGGGTTCTTCCCAGCATCTTGATACACTGGCCATCTTCCATAAGCCTTTGTAATTCTTCAGTCAGATTTCAATCCCTGTGTAAATGTTCATATACTAGAGAACTTGAATTTGTATCTCAAACAAGGTATTGTGAAAAGCCAATCTAAAATTGTATTACATGACTGAACATTGCCATTTAGTTGTAAAAGTCATCATGGTTGTCTGACAAGATTTGTTATATTAAATCTCCCCCAAAATACTATTTGCTTATGGTTCTGATATTCTATATTTTTCCTTAGGCTGTCCATTATTAATTCATTTCTCTAGAGTTTCTCCTATCAAAAATATTTTCATTCTCTTCTATTCTTATAGTTTGCATCTCATGACTTTTTTCCCATGTTTTCTCAGTGGAAGAAGAGGATTTACAATGGAATTATCAAACTCCATCTAGAAGGGTCAGTGTGGGATAGAATCAGATACCACAGATTGCGCAAGTTGCTTTATTCATGATTGTGTCACAAGAAGGGGGAAGCTTCCCACAATGAGCAATTAAGGAAGAACCTACCTGTAGAAGTTTTTCCTAAGCTCAGGCCAGCCCATGGAGATACAGGGAAACTTCCCAAGAGGCCTCTGGCCTCATCCAGCCATTTAAAAAAAAAAAATTCCTGCAGGCATTTAATGAAAGGCTAAGGGATCCTCCCCAGTACTTCTGTGAATTAGAACTTCATGTAGATATCTCATTAGAATTGCCTTCTTTAACCCTGGTAAGGAAGTGACTTCATGGTTCTCCACATACCTGGCTATCACGCTTTGTAAAGCTCTATCCTCACAATCAAAACTATAAAGCGTGTTCTGGAGGGGTGCCCATGACTGTGAAATAATGAGTTCCACTTCTACCTTTAGTCTACCACTTTTAGTGTAAAATACAGACTTGGCCTTACACCTGGATAATTTTGTATGTATATGGAAGCTAAGTTCTGAAAAATCTGGCCTCCACTATGTATTACCTCTCTCCCCGAGGAGGAAGCTAAAAATTGCTTTCAGGGGATCATCAGCACTAACGTAACCTGTGGTATCTTGGGAATATACTCAGATTTAAATACCACTTCTGGAGTCTTCACTCCTTTAGAACACCACATTTTTCATATGGCTAGTGTTGAGGCTAAATCACTTTCTGCTGACCAACATCTGGGGGAGCAGCTTTTTGATGGATTGGGAAGAAACATTCTAGATCACTGTAAACTGCACTAACCCCCCTTATTTAAGTTTAAGTCTAAAATGAATTACTCATATTGTCCCATGTTATTGCATTTAACCCAGAAGTTTGTTTTTGATTGAATTACTATAGTCCTGAGCCTGCTTTGTACTAATGTTTCATACAAATGGACTTTAAGATTATTAAACCTACCTACCTACAGAAATAGGACATACAGCCGCCAGTCACCTTATAATTTACAGACCAGTCATCCCAGGAGAGTTCAGGGGATAAAAAGCAACCACAATAGGTGAAGATCAGTGCCGCATTTAGGCAGAAGCCAAGTAAGCCATGGCTTAGGGCCTCACATTATGAAGGGCCTCTAACTATGTCGGAGATAACTAAGAAGATTTATCATAATTGAACTGATAATGCAAATATGACTTTTTGCAAGATGCATGCTTTATTTAGTTGTTTTTCATTGCATCTTTGCCTATGTATATATGCAGATATAACGGCGTATTTATTTTGTCATTATCCTTTCTATTATAATATAATACACTTTTTCCCCTTTATTTTTTAATGGTATGGGGCTTCTGAATCATAACATAACTTAGGGTCTCAGCATGTCTTCATCTGATCCTGATGAAGATGCAGTAAGTTTAATAGGAATTCATGAAATCATAGAAATCAAGGCTTCACAAAGTGAGTGGTGCACACAAAAGAAAATATTGGGAAGCCTAGAACAAAATTCTGGCCAGCTGCCCACAAGGGTGTAGTGGGGGCAGGGAGAGAGTATTAGGAGCTTCTCCACTCCATGCCTGTGTACTTCAGCTGGCCCCAAACCCCTGGGAGATCAGAGACCCTACTCTCTCCTAGTAGATCCATGAGTGCCAGATATCAGAAATGGGGAGCAAAGGAAAAGGTTGAGCTCTGATCCTCACTACAAATGTAGGTAGATATAACTACATCACTCAGAGGTGTGGAGACCAACCCCCTGAGTGATGTAGGTACACTGACCTAACCCCCAATGTAGACAGTGCTATGTCAATGGGAAGGTTTTCTTCTCTCAGCATAGTTACTGCCACTCAGGGAGTAGGAGTACCTACGCTGAAGAGAGAAGCTCTCCCATTGGCATAGGTTGCATCGTCAATAGCTGTGCTGCTGCAGCATCATCAGAGTAGACAAGCCCTAAGCGATGGGCCATTGGTCTGCCTCCCCTCCATGTAGCATCAGCAGAGCTGGTGGAAGATGTCAGTGGGAACAGCCTGGGAGTCCCCAGAGGGAATTCTGGCTGACTCAGCCAAAGTTACCCGTAGGCGCTGCAGCTGCAGTGTCTGGTGGTGCCCAGGGCACTCTCTATTCTAGCCCAAAGCAAACCGAGATCTGAAGCATATAAAGCTGTAAAATGCTTACAATTAAGCCAGCAAAAAAGATACAAAATAACATGAAGAATGAGGTTCGTTCATTTTACTACTAAACGCATTTTAACAAAAATGCTTAGCTAAGGTCTAGGCTAATTTCCTGAAAAAGTCTAGCTTGTTCCCGCTTCAGTTTCTCTGTTTGCTTCTGATCCTGCAGAAAGCTGGGAGGCCCCCCTGGAGGGGTGGCACACCTATAATTCCTATGAATTTAGGAACTCAACACCTCACCAAATGAATCCTTTAGTCCTGATGTTATGCTTTCACTGCAGTTTTTTTCCCTCCAGGCAGATTCTGACAATCTGTCTGCCAGCCCATCCATTTGGGAATAATAGATCATTATTAAAACTGTAAGTATGATGAGCTCATCAGCATAACACCAGCAGGCCCCAGGGACCCTCCTAGAGTCCGCCAGTACAGTAGCAACTAGTAACCATTGTCGCAGCAGCATTGTATTCATATTATTTGAGTTTGAGACAGTTCATTGCTAGCCTTAATGCCACTGTAATAATTCAGAACAGGCAATGCTATTTTTAGCCCATTTGGAAACTTTCTGTAAAACGAAGGGGGGAAAGTAGCTCTTCCAACCTCCCACTTATAAAAGTCTGCACATTTTTAAGGGCCAGATACAGTGGCACAGAAGAGTGAGTGTGAAGGCTGCTATTCTCAACTAGCCCTGGGGTAATTTAGAGCAACACAAGGTCTGTTGTAACATATGCAGCTGGAGTCACTAAGGCAAATTGGTGGCCTATAACTCTATCTTGCACCTCCAATATCCCCTTTAATCCTCCGCATCTGCACATAACATCTCTTGTGGGCAGCAGGCTGATGGGGCAGTTAGTGCAGGAGCCAGTTCTGCTCATTGTATATCCTCTGCAAGAGATCCCCGTGGTACTTGCAGCCTTATTCCAGCTCCTCTGTGCCAGTCCAATGGGGCAAAAAGAGGATGGAGCCAGTGTAGAGACCCTCAGATATTTTTATCTTTTGCTGTTCATACAGGGGTGGCATATAACCTAATAGTAGTTCTGGGGCTTATGTAGGAAAGCCATTGTCCGGTCAAAGATTTTCATCATGATCTTTCCTGATATGGAAGCTCAGTGCATCTTTCACTAGAGAGTGCACTAATGTTCTTTTGTTTACGCATACTTTGGTTTGTTAATCTGATAATGCAAGGTTCTCTTAATAAATTAATGACTGGATGGGGACGTTGTATTTCTTCCCCCTTCTCTATCCTCCCCCTCCCCCTCCAACTAAACTACCCTATCAACAAATTGAAGACTTCCATTTTGTTTTTCAGACTCCTATGAATGGTTTATAGGTATAGTAACACCTTTACCAAAGGGCTGGATGGGCCAACACCTTCCAAACAAACAATAGTTCTCTTTACAGCAGGCCAAGTTGTCACTTTTAGCTACAGCTGGTCACATTTTCAAATTTCTAGTTTGATGAATTTTTTAAATCAAAATTCAACTTAATGGAAAAACTCAATTTTTTAAAATAAAAACCAATAAAAATGTTGTTAACTAGCTAAAAAAAGCTTGTTGAAAAGTTGACAAATTGATAGACATAAAAAAAAAAAAAACTTTCAAAAAATTCCCAGGAAATGTTTTAAAGTGAAAAAAAATGAAATAACCCAGGGAATTACATTCCTAATATAACATATGCACATGTACTCTTGTTAAAGCAGGACTCAACATACCCAGGTGCCAGGTTGCTATGGCAACCAGAATTGGCAGTCTGGGGCTTAGATCTGCTGGGGAAATGCAGTGGAGGAACACTGTCTGGTATCCAAAAATTAAATTGCAGGCACCTTTACTAGGTGTTTGGGTCATTCAGTTGCATTTCAGCAGCGGGGAGACTTTTCAGCAGTGGGGAAAGTGGGCAACTTCCATTGAAGCTGGACACCTAGCTGCCCGCCAATTTTGTCAACCCCTGGATTAAAGAGAAACATAGAAGAGTTGATCTTTAAACAGAGATCGGGTCTCAATCTTAACTGTAGTAGGATTGCTGATCTGCTATAATATAGATCATAAGCAATGAGACCAATATTGATATTTTTCTAAGTGTTGAATGATTTACGTGGTTACTTGGATTGCTTTGAAATTTTGTCTGGCTCATGGGGGTGCCCTGTTCTGCTAAAGGACCAAATTTGGTGCAATTTGACAAAGAAGTTTCAGAGATACTGGTGTCCTCCTCACCCTGGAAGGGACAGGGGGAGGTTGGGTGGGGCTAAAAGTTCTGGCAGCCTTTTGGGGGGGAGGGAGGCTAACAGATAGGGAGCAAACAAGGGCTCAGATCACTGTACATGGATTTCCAGCGCTCAAGAGTTTTCCCAACAGTGTGCATTGTCCTTTAGGGAAATCAAATTAAAATTTTCCCCCATTTAGAGCATGAGAAGCTTTGTGCTCTGTGAGACCTGCTGAAGAATTATACAGTAAAGATGTCATGAGGGAAGTTATCTGGTAAACAAAGTCTTCATTAAGGAGCTGAATGGTTCTACTGGACTGTTAGCATTAGCAGTTCTGAGTATCTCACTAGACATTTTGTGTTCAAATCCAATGCAGGCCAGAAATCTAAGTTAAAAAAAGCATGCATGTTGGCCAAATCTGCCTTTTATTAAGGCAGGACTGTTATTGTGGGGGAAGTGCAATCGGAGTGCAGCAAAATATTCAGAAGATGCTGACAATTATTTTTTAAAAAGAAAATAAACTGCACATGCAAATGTTTATGGGAGGGGAGGATGATTGGGATAGAAGAACAGGTAGGAATGGAAGAAAGAAATGGGGAAACAGATAGCAGGAGATGGGAGAGGAAGGATGAGACTGTGGGAACAGAGACAGAAAGGTGAGTGACAGTAGAACTGTATCCAGAGGGGTAGCCATGTTAGTCTGTACGGCAGAAACAATGAAAGTCCTGTAGCACTCAAGACTAACAAATTTCTTCAGGCATAAGCATTCGTGGGCTCCAGCCCACTTCGTCAGATGCAAGTAGAACTGTGGGAGAACAGGGGTAGGTTTGTTAGCCCACATTTCCCTCTCATGTAAGGGCCATGATCTGGGGGCTCTCAGTCTACCTACAGGGATGTGATACCTCCACCTTCTCTATCCCGCTTCATAAGCGAGGCTCTTGAGGGGGTTTTCAAAGCTAGGGGGCTCTGAGCCCCATAGTGTGAGCAGGGATATGGGGGTCCCTGTACCTCATGAAGTCTAAGCCCTGCTCTTTCCCTGCCCCCTGTGTGTGTACACATGCCACGCTCTGGGGCCCCAGTTCATATCATCTGAGCTAGGGCTTGCCTATCTAGGGGTGTTTGAGCCTACTCCTTAGGTGATCGGGGACAATACTTGATCCTCAAAAAAAAGTAATACTGGGACTCACTCCTCCTTTGGAGCCCTACTAACACTGTTCGGGATCCACAGTGGAAGAACAGGAGTGTATGGAGGAGGGGAACTCATTTTCCACTATTCAGTATAGCTACCCTGAATACAGTGACTGCAGCGGGAATGCATGCAGATAATTACCAGTGGTTAGTGCCTGTTCCAGTGGGGTGGAGTTAAGGTTGTGTAGGTCCTTGCCTTCTGAAAAGCAAGAAAAAACAGTTAAGGTAGAATTTTGCTGCCCTCAAAGTTTGTGCCCTTCCAGAACAATAACAGGGCAACTTTAAATCTGCATTAGTGAACGTCAGCCATTTAGTAGTCCACTCTTTGCTAAAGAGAGGCCAATGGGAGAAAAATAAGAGTCCCAAGAGAAATAATACAAGTACTTTTGTGAGAGATGTTTGTTCAGGCTTTCAGAAATGGAAAATATATTCTGGCATAAGGCTGTGTCTGTTTATATAATAGTAAGTTATTGAAGAACTATCATAAGAATGATTAACCATCTCCCTACAGGTCAGCTATAACCAAATTAAACTCAAAGTCCTTAATTTTCTCTTATAGAGAACCCCGCTCCTCTTTAGATAAGAAAAATATCTTGGCTTCATTACAGCAAAAACCCATGTGTTTTTGCTTTGCTGGGTAAAAAAAATGTTGTGTCTCCCCTCCCGTTAGTAAGATCACAACTCAAATTACACTACCTAGACTGCGTCTTACATTTATTCAGGGGCATGTTATCAGATATCAAAATCTTTCTTTTAAGGAAAAAAGAATACTAACATGATAGAACCAGCCCTTTGCCTCCAGATAAGAATGAAACACAGAAAGCTTTTAACAATATGTGAGCATCGGGGTTTTTTGTTTCTAACTCCTCTGGGGGAAGCACATGGACATGAAAGGCTTTACCACATGGGCTGGGGGAGGAGGACTGGGGGGGGGGCCCCCCAGAAAAGAACAAATTCAACTTCTAAGATTACTTCTAAGAATTGTGAGATGCAGCGAATCAAGTCCATGACTTCTGACATTTCCTGTACTCATAAGACCCAAAGGTGTTTTAAACCCTAGAGTTATTCTCTATTACAGGGGTGTCAAAGTTAGTTAGGCTTGGGGGCCATTTTTGCCAGCAATTGAGTCTGGCAGGTCGCTCACTGCTCCCCCACCTCAAGTCTCACCTCCTACTCTAGCCCCCAAGCCCCCCACCTTCTGCTCCCCCAATATCCCCTGCAGCAGAGCAGCTCCCCAGAGCCCCTCCCACAGTAGCGTGGCTCCCCAGCTCCCCCCCTCACCCCTCAACAATGCAGCTCCCCCACCCACACAGCAGCACAGTTCCCTGCCTCCGCCCCCAGCAGCGTGGCTCCCCAGCTCCCTCCCCCTCACAGCAGGAAGACTCCCCGGCACCCCCACACACACACAGGCTGCATCTACACTGGTAAATTAAGTCGACTTAAGCTTGCTTAAGTCGACTTAATATACCCTGCATCAACGCTACAGTTTCCCTAAATCGACTTAAGGAAAATAAAGTCGACTTAATTAAAATTAAGTTGACTTTATTAAACCTCCTTTCAACTAGACCTAAGGCTTAATTCAACTTTTTAAAGTCGAATTAAGCCAGTGTAGACGTGGGGTAGCTATAGTATATAGTATATAGTTATATCTATACTTTAACTTGTGTGATTCTGGTGAAATTCCCTAGACAAAAGGCTGTCAACAACCATTGTCTCCTTAATTGCTCATCAGGTTGCTCCCTGGGCCCATTGTAGGTGGGAGCTTCCTTAACATTAAGGACACAATGATTGTAGAGACTCCCAGTTACAATGGGCCCATGGAGAAATCCAATGAGCCATTAAGGAGACAATGGTTGTTGACAGCCTCCTGTCTACGGCATTTCACCAGAATCACACAAGTATAGATATAACACCACATTCCTAACTTCTAATCCAAATACAATTCCTAGACATAAACTATATAATCATTCCCAGCAAATTACTACCTTTCTATTGATACCAAACATGACATAGTTCCTATGGATTATAGCATTTATGAGATATGAATAGAAAATAATATCATAAATGCTTCCCTAAATCCAGACAGCGTCACACCCTGCCCACATGCCCTGCCAGGGTCCCTGTCCCCCTTTGCCCCATTGTACACAAGGAGTGCCCCCCCCGCCACCGTGGACCTGCCCAAGGTCCCCCTAGCTCCTAGAAGTCGACCTAGGCGTCCAGTGTGGACGCTCTAGGTCAACTTTGTAAGTTCCCCTTTAAGTCGACTTTAATTTTAAGTGTAGATGCACTAAGTCGACTTAACTAAGTCGACTTTAAGTCAGCTTAGTGAAAGTCGACTTAAAATTACAAGTGTAGACATAGCCACAGTGCTGGCCGGCCTCGAGCCCCAGACCCCACCCCCAGCACAGGGGGTGCAATGGCAGGCCCACAAGGGTGGGCAGCCCCAGGCCCTCTGGGCCTTGTCCAGCCCTGAGGACATGCGTAGGCACGCTGGTTGGCTGCACAGCGCAGCAGCCATGCGCTGGCCCACCTTGCGCCCTAGGGCTTACCAGCCGTCAGGGTGCAGGGTGAGAGCGCTGTGCTGAGTGCAACTTTTGGCCAGCCCTAGGGCTGGCCAAGCCCCCCACCAATGCCACCTGGGCCCACTCCCCGAGTGTGGGCTGCAACAGAACAGACCGTGGGCCGGCCACACATTTGACATCTCTGCTCTATCATGTTGTAGAATAGTATTTACTCTTTTTTTTTTTTTTAAACCCAAATAAAACGCAAAAAACCAACAAACTCTTAAAGCCTTCCACTTCAAATATCAGGACAGCAGTGATTTATGCACAAGTACATTCTCCTTGCAAGTTAAAAGGATTTCTCTTCTCTACCTCCTGATTCTCCTCTCACACTAATTTTATACCAATGTAACTTCAGTGGCCTTACTCTCCATTTCCACTAATGTGAGTGAACTCAAACTCAAGACTCATTTTGGACAGAAATGTTTCTAAAGAGGTCTCCCCAAATCTGTGAGACTGATCTAAAGACAGCTTCTCTGGCTTGCTAAACAATAGATACCAAGATCTGCAGATCCTTGACAGTCAAAAGTGCTCTGTTGCCGGCAGCTGCCATATGCTCCCTGGGGTTTGGTGAAATCACCTACCCAAGGAAATTCTCCAGATGAGGTGGAAAAACACAAGCAAGATCAGCTGGACAAAGAAGTTCCTGGAGCACATACCTAAGCCAGAACAGTTTTCAACCATGATAATTAATTTGTTACTCTCAGAACCTCTCGTACAGCTGAGCAATCAGTCTTTATGAGACTGTCCACAACTGAAGTTGGGGAGTGATGAGATGATGATCTACATACCCCCACCTTAGACCACCCTACTCTTCCAATTTGGCAATAAGACCATCCAAGGACCTCTACAACAGAGACATCTGTCTGTGGGCAGGAGTAACAGCTACTGCCCCTCTTCACCCACTGAACAGGTGTACCTGCCCCCTGCAGCCTCATAAGTGTGGTTTTACACTGTTCACTATGACCGCAGGATACATCCCTTTTTCCTACCTCATTCCAGAACAGGGATAGTGTGAGGGTTTTGCAGCGTTGATGGCCTTCTCTAGACGCTACACCAATGGGTGAATTTCACCCACAGCCCAAACATTTCTTTTGACACCGGGTTTAAAGCCATGTAGCATTACCTGTTATGAAGGTGACCTTTGATCCAAGAAATCCCAAAGAGTAGATAAAGATGAAAGAGAATGTTGGGCTGCCTAAGGATCGGCTTTGACTGAAAGCCAATTATTATGTCTGTTCTCCCCAGTGAATGCAAGCTTCTTGAGTCACAGAAACTACCATTTATTTCAGGACAGAGGAACTGCAGCTGAGCTGTAAATTACACAATCAAAAAGAACGGAGGGTACTACTCTATACAGACTTGTTATCACCTCTGTACCAAACCCTTCCCCCTCTGCTCTTCCCACCCCATCCATGATTACTCTTCCTTTTAAGGTATATATATTATGAACCAAATTCAGGCATTTAAGGTGACATCAGTGAAGACTCCATTTCATTAAATTACATTCTCTGATACTGTGACTTACATTATTGGTAGAGTAGGTCATCCAAGGGAGTCCGTGTGGGGTGTAAATTACATGCTGAGGAACCAGAGGATTACTTTCCTCTTCTTCTAGCTCCTCAGTCTCTAAAGTATATCAAGTCAAACTACCATACACCAGAGTAGACCTCAGAAGAGATCAGAGTTTGAATGTAAAGGACTCTAGAGTATGGACATCTTTATTACATCGCCTTATCCTTTGGCTGTAACTGCACAGTAATCTATAGTATAAGAATAAAGGTGTAAGGAGTGAAACCTGGCCCCATTGAAGTCAATAATAAAACTTCTATTGACTTCACCGGGGTCAGGGTTTCACCCAGTATTTCATTCTGGCATCAAAAAAAGTCAATCTATTGTTCTGATTATTCAAAACTAGACTGATTGACTTTAGATTATGATTCTTCATTAAAACAAAATTACACAAAATAAAAGTTTGTCTCTCCTCAGGGGAGCTGATACAAATTATTTCATTTTTATCAAGAAAATACCTCCTAGGTTTTCAGTGATAGCTAAGGGATTCATGGATTATTTTTTTTTAATTCTGACAGTCAGCTGTGCCAAAAATAAGCAGCAGTGGGATAAAGGAAAAAGTCATATTTCTAGCATCTTAATGAGCCTCAGTGGAATTATTTTCTTCACAGGTGAGTTTATTTACAAGAATGTAATTTTATACTTGGCTACATCTCAGGAGCAGCAGATTTATCTTCTTTAAAATAATTACTACTTCAGTAATACGGTAGTTAATAGAACAGTAAGTACTGTACTAATTCATAGAGACAACTTCCTTATCACATCACTGATACATTTTACTAACCAACATCTGTGGGGCTAGCATGATATGGACAACAAATAGGAAATTTTAACTTTTCATTTGTTAGTAAGAGTGAGACAGTCCCTGTCCAAAAAGCCCTATAATCTCAACCCCAGAAGCAGCGAACACTTATGACTGTTCATAGGCTTCAATGGACTAATTCCCAGTAGTAAGCACTATGCCCAGTAGTAATACGGAAAGGATCAAGACCTAAATGCAAAGGGACTGGACATGAAAAGCCATCATCACATAGCAGCACAGCTTTTGGACCAGATTTTTATATTCTTACTCATACTGAGGAGCACCTTACCCAAGTAATGCCACTGAAATTAATTGAACCAGTTGCAGTACTATCTATTCAGCATGAGTAAAGGCTCCAGTCTTTCCCTCTGTTTTTAAATAGGATAAAAAAAATGGGAGACAAAAGAATGCCAATTTCATTTATTTTTTAAATCTCATGTTTTTGTGTATGGCTAGCTCAAGGGGGTGGGGTTTTGGAGGGGGGGTTGTTTTAATATTTGGGGGAAGCAACACTTCCACCCCCTTTCACTGAAACCTCAGTTCACTGAAAATAAAGGTTTATCAGATATGACTCACGTCCTGCAGAGACGTTCTGTGCTACACACCTGGATTTTCACCATAGTCCAGGAACAGAGAATGGAGGGTCCAAACTTCACCCCTCTGGGAGTTGGATGATCATATACCTGGGTTTTCCCAGACATTTCCTCTTTTTTTTCGATCCTCCATCCTGACAGATTTTTCAAATAAGAGGAGAATGTCCAGGATTTTTGTGGAACAAATGTTGCAGCTGAGAAAAAGTTGGCTCTGTCTTCCGATTGGTCCCTCTACTACAGCAGCTGGATCCCACCTACCCAGGCCTATCCTGGTTTCCAAGTCTGAGGAGAGGCGGGGAGGTACTGACAGACAGCTGGTGCTGTGTCCTGGGCCTACACCAACCATACTACCACTGTGACAGGGAACAACACTGCCACCACCTTGAGAGGGAGGCTGCATTTATCCCCCCAAACACCGGCCAAATGCCCCATCCCAGCACTCACAACTGTAATCACCCCTCCAGTTCCTCCTCCCCAGCCCACTGGCAATGTCCTCTTTTGGGGAACCTGAAAGATGGTAATCCTAAATGATTAGCTAATCCTCTTGACATGCTCCAGAATGGAGTACTAGAGAGCATCAGATCTGCAAAGTGGCCAGTTCTTCAGTTCATCTAAAATGTCCCTTGAATCAGCAAATAAACCTATATTAGTGTAAGACATAAGATTGTGCAAGAACAGAATATTAAATCTACTTTGTGATCAGGTGAATGAAGCCCAGTTCAGATAGTTTAATTTCCTCTATCTAGTTTAAAGAGCATTAAGATCATTTTAAAAATGCATAAATTACCTGGGTGCAGTCCCCTGAAGATCAACCTAATTGATCACATTTGCTTAATCTAGTTAAAATCCTAGATGAATCTTCCACCATGTGTAACTGATCAACATGGATTTTTTGATCAGCCACGTAGCATGAAGTTACAGTTCAATATGTCTAGCCTTAAAAATATAGGGGCATGTGTCATATTGGTGCCAACAGTCATCCAATCAATAACAAAATGAGAGTAGAAGAAAAGAGACAGATCTCACTGTGAGAGAAACATGATTATTAAATGAAGAAGCTGAATTTATAAATTGCAAGATATGGAGACACATGGTTTTAGCATATTATTCCTAGTTTCAAGAGAGAAATCATGCATTCTATTAACATTCTGTAGAGGCCTAAAAGATAGCATTTCGGTTATGCTGTTCTGGATTTCATTCATAGGTAATTTGCCAACCATTCTTTGATTCCTGACGAATACCTGTTCAGTAACATAACTACGTCTCCTTCCTTGTATGAATGAAAAATACACCTGAGTATCATGGGGATAATTATAATGATGTAAACTAATAGCGCCCAACCAGTAGATGGCGATCTACTTCTGAAGGGCATTTGCCATTGAAATCTATGAGCATTGTGCCATCTTCTGGCAAAAGATTGGAGACCCCTGATGTAAACCATATTTAGAAGTAGTGTCACTCAATCAAAATTACATTTTAAAAGACACACACACACAGTGTAGTTGTAGCCATGATGGCCCCAGGACATTAGAGAGAGATGGTGGGTGAGATTAGGTAAGATCTTTTGTTGGACCAATTCCTGTTGGTGACAGATAAGCTTTTGAGACACAAGATCTTCTTCCGGTCAGGGGAAGATACTCACCAGCATCACAGCAACATTAGTTTAGCATCAGTGGCGTACCTGTGGGGGCGGGGGAGGGGTGGCCAGGGCCCAGGGGACCAGCCTGTGTTGGGGGAAAGGAGGAGTGGTGGAGCCAATCCTGTATTTGCATGCTCCTCCCTGCAAGTACAGAACCTCCACCCTCTGCAGGATAACGGGGGGGGGGGGGGGCGGGGGGGGAGGGACATTAGACCTCTCCTTCCCTGCACAGTGGGAGTGGGGAGCGCAAATGCAGGCCTGGACTGGGGGCACCGGAGACAATAGATGCTAACTATGTGGGTAAGGAACCATTCCAGGCCCATTAACACCTTTGCAGTCATAGGACAAAAGCCGGGGAAAGGGGGCATGGATGAGTGGGTTACAGATTTTTGTAATAAACCATAAATCCAGCGTCTGTTCAGTCCACGGCTTCATGTCTAGCAGCACAATGAATGGCAGGGTCAGCTTTTGAAAGCATTGTGCATGTTTCCTTTGAGGATGAGTGCTGTTAAGAACTGGGAGTTCAAATTCAGATGTTAACGGGCTACTTTATCATGAATGATCCCTTACGATAAGTGCTAATTACTGATGCTAACCAATCTCTTCCACCTTGCATATTGTTGGAACCACCTTTCCCAGACCTGAAGAAGAGTTCTGTGCAGCTCAAAAGCTTGTCTCTGTCACCAACAGAATTTGGTCCAATCAAAGATATTACTTTACCAACCATTTTTTCTACAATAGGTCTTGATATTTCATCTGTCTGCCTAACTATCCTGTCCTTTCTCATCCAATCTGGAGTTGCTGAGCTGTCCTCTATCCATCCTTCTGATAATTACAGCAGGAACTTCCACCACATATATCCCTTCCAGCTTACTTCTTTTCTTGTCTTGTCTCTAATTCCCCGCTAAGGACTTTGACCACTCCTTCCCAACTTTTCCTCTCTGGTTTCAGCTGTTCGCAGAGGTGGTCTCCTTCAGATTGCAGTTCTCTCAGCAGTTCTTCTAAAACCCTACAGAGCTATGTAGTCTCCACAGTCTTCTACTCTGTCATAGGTGGGGCAACTTCAACCAGACCCTTGCAAATGGTCAGGCAACAGCCATTCTAAATGTCGAGTCCTTTTCAACTTCTTATATACAAAAGAGGCCTGCCAAACCCTCCCCTGAACATTTCCACTACCCTAACAGGGGAATCCCATAAGTCAGATCTCCACCTTCTCCCAACAAACCCTGGAGCTTTATCTTTGCATGTTTGGCCCCCATATTCCTTAAGTGTCTTACTTTCCTACATGTAGAACAAACTATCCCCAGACTTACACCCCAAGTCACTTCTCTGTCTCCACTTCTCAGGGGCTCCCCACCCAATCATTGACTTCCCAGATGTTTAGTATTACAACCCTTGGACCCAGCAATTATCTAGGTATTATCTGGTGAAAAGTGTGCTGCATCCACATATCTAGTGCCACAATCTGCCATTCTGCAACCTGAGAACCAGCCAAAAGATTCCCTCCATCTCAATTACCTTCTTCACAGACCTTTGTAGTTCCCCTTACCCAGGGGCAATTTCCAGTCTGCTACTTCCTGCCATAGTCAAGCATCCTCTGCTGGCCATAAGGTAACTCACTACTCACGTATTCCTCCTTGGTGGGACAGGACTCAGATCTCACATCTGGCACCACCTGTGGGTGCAAATACCTATGCTGCAGCATCCCCACTGGTCTTGGGAAGTTCTGTGGCACCCATCCTCAGTTTCCCTTCTCCCTGGAGCTCCTCCTTTCTGAGGCCAATCTTCATTTGTCCCCAGTTAAACACACAATTACAGCCCCTCTCTCCTTTTTAAAGGAGCTACCCAGGCCCCCTCTCCTGGTTCTACAGTCTCTCTAAGCTGTCAAGCTTCTCCTCTCTCAAGGCTTACCTAATGGCTTCTCTCAGGAACACAGTCCCAACTCAGCTGTTCTTTCCCTCCCTTTTTCCAGGAGGCACTTAGCCCCTTAGAGGCCAGGTGCCCTCCTTCTAATCAACCAGACAATCAGTCTAAGTGTACTGCCCCAGCTTCCTTGGAATGATCAGTCACTCTCTGATGAGCCCTTATTAAAATCTTTCCACATAACTTGAAGCCCAAAACCTAATTGCAATTATAGGAAGACAAGTGACAAGAATGGCTGCAATTTTTTCCCAAAGCTTGGATTCGAATGGCAAAGAATGTGTGGCTCTGAAATCAGGCATGCTTCCAATAGCCAAAGATAGTTTCTTAAACAAAGAAATGACTGCAGCCATTTTTAGCTCATGTATAAGTGCTGTTTAGCATGAAGCAAAAAACAGGATAAATGAAAGGAAAAAATTGTAGTTCAAATGCACTTTAGGAAAGCCGAAAACGAGCAGCAAGAATTGATGCAGAAATAACATCCTGTATACCTGAAACAAACATTCCAACAAAGATTTTAACTAGCAAATTGAGCAGTTAAATAAAACAATTTGAAAACATTTGGACAATCTAGGTCTCCCGGTGACAAGGCTCCACTCACCATGTTGGCACCTCCTTCTTGCCCTCACGGGGATTAGCTCTGGTAGCCAGTTTGCCCTCCCTTGTGGGGTACCTCACCCATCATTGTCACTGGCTGCACCCCTACCTCAGTCCAAGTACTGTAATGGCCTCTTCATGACTCAGGCATCTGGCTTTGTCACTGTTCGTTCTCCCCCTCCCCCACCCCCCTTTCCTGGGGAACAGAACATCCCAGTTCTCGAGTCTAGCCAGTTACCCGGTGGTGACTGCAGTCAACCATCCAGCCACTTCCCCAATGTCCCCAGCACGTTCTCTGCCCTTGCCTCCGGGCCTCAGCATGCCTGACCTAACAGCCAGCCAAGAGCTGCCTCTTGCTCCCGCCCAGCATGGCTCTGTCCATGGGGTTAGCTTCTCTCCATCTGCAAGAAACCCAGTCTTCCCTCCTTGAACTCCAGGGATCCTGGTCTGCCATGCAGCTTTTTTATAGGGGTCTGCTGGGCCCTATTGGCTGCTCCTCACAGCCTCTCTCCCTAACTGGCTGCTTCCTGTGCAGCCTCTCTAGGACTCTATTAACTCCTTCCCTGCAAGTTTGAGGCAGATACCCCATCACGCTCTCAAGCAGCGATTTATTGTACTAAAGATAAAAAGAAAGAATTGTCAGCAGGAAAAAAGGCGGCTCTGTCATTACTCATAGTTTTGTAAAGGACTTCTTACAAATCATTTTGAAGAAATACATACGGTGTCACTGGTATGCAGTATGGGTGTAGTCACTTATAACAGTCATTGGATACACAACACATTTGTGAAGAAATGAGACTCCCGCTGATTTATGTGGGCATGAGGGTCACGTCTTCACAGGGGAGCGTGGTCAACTAAGCACTATATAATAACTTATCTAATAAAACACTACAATGTAAAGAAACTGAAGCCACATCCAAGGTGGGATACCACATATTATTAGAGAAAATTTACCATTTCGGGATCTCAGGTACCACATACAGATACAGCCTCAGCTCACCCAGCTCCACTTCTCTTCTAGAGGTGTTTTGTGTTTTAAGCTCAGACAACAGCAGAAATCTAAGATGAGCCAACAGCTGGGTTCTTCTGTAAATGATATGCATCAGTACCCAAAAGAAAATGTAGGCTCGGAAGCAGCATTAATGCTTATAACAGATATATTTAGTTTAGTAAGAGCTCTTGTAAGGATGTCTAGTTCACTTTTTAACAGATCATTTTATTTATGTTCCTATCAGCCATATTTTCTCTGCCTTAACCTTATTGTGGGAATTTTACTCACCTCCTAAAGCCTTCTAAAATGAAGAGAAAGGTGGAGTATTTTAATCATCACCCACTGTTCTATTTACCAAACACATTATAAATATCAGCGTTTCTAGTGTTTCCATTTTGTAAACTCTCAGTGCGGATGAAACACATGTCAGTTCCTAGCAGTTTGGGACCAGCTGGAGCAAATTAGCATCAGAGTGATTTAACAATGAGACCAGAACTTTTTCAAATAACTAGTGGGATTTGAAACAGAAGATAATCTTGCCAAACCTTTTAAAGTAAGTTAATTTCTGAAGACTCACAGTTTTATGCACTCCATCATTTCTAGATTTATGAGTAAGTTGAGTGCAGCAGATCTCATTCGTTTTGACTAGAAACTCTGAAAAGTGTTAGTAATCATAATGTTATTGTAAGCAGAGCAACTGTTTGTTGCCAAATAGTGTTTGAAGTGAATCAAAAAAAAGAATCCCTTCCTAGGGAATGTAAGGCCTTATCCAAAGTCTGTGCAACTTTAATTCAGCTTCCTTGTGCATATGCATTATGATACAGTTACATGATTAAACAAACTGTGCTCACATTGGTACGGAAATTCTTAGTGAGTTTCTTTGGACTGTGTTATGTAGTAGATTAGACTAGATGTTCACACTGGTATCTTCTGTCCCTAATACCTATTAATCTGCGATCACATACTATTTGTTTCACAAGACCATCACTCTGACCACCATCTCCTGCCCCCTCTGCTCCTGCCTCTCTCCCTCCTCCGGGCTCCAGCTCATAGTCCTTTTCCCAGTCTCTGCCCCCTGTGCTACCACCCTGCAGCTAGCTCTTCCCACTCACATTTGTCACTCTTCTGCAGTGGTTCTCAAAATGTGGGGTGAGCCCCACGGGTGGGACACAGAGGAACATTTGGGGGGGGTGCATGGCAGCCACAGTCCCACAGCGAGTGGGAAGCAGAGAAGGAGAGCCATGCATACAGCTTTGTTCTGCCCCCAGGCCAACTCTGCTTCTAGCCCTAATTTCTCCCCGACTCCGGTTCTACTCCCAGCTCTGCCATCGTCCCAAGCTCTGATGCTGAGGAAATTTTGATTGTGCAGTAGTGGACGAGGGGTATGGACCATTCCCATTACTGATAAGCAGGGGGGCATGACTGGAAAAGTTTAAGCACTTTTGCATTACAGAAAGGCCGCTTCTTCCTTCAGCTCCGTAATGCTTGAGCGGGCAGCACAGGAAGCATTAAGACCACAGGCGAGACAAAGCCCCAGTTCTCAGTTCCTATGGTTGGCACCACAGTAACCTCTGGCACATGGGAGAAGCTGCTGCAGAGAAAATCCCTCTCAGCCTCAGCAGCCCAGAGAATGGCAGAGAATGAATGCTCAGTTTCAGGATGGCGCATGCTGTGAGGGGATGGAGCACACTCAATGCAGACAAACCTTTGAGAGAGTTTAGCTGCCCAACGTCGCGTTGGCTTGAGTGATTCATGATTGTGAGTGCCAAACACCTGGGCAGACACCCCAAATGGGTGCGCTTAGATTTCACCACCCCAGTAATGAGTGTGAACTCCTAAAGCACTGTACAGACTTACTGTGGACCCACAGACAGTCCCCTTGAGCACTCGAGTCTATCTTACCATGCAGGCAAGCTGGACAGAGTTGGTTGCCATACACCAAAGATCACAAAGATTCAGGTTGCTTCCAGTCCCAAAAGACCAGTCAGTCACTTACCCCAGAATAAGTTCTACATCAAATCTCACCCTGACACTAACGTTTGTAAGCAATCTTATGGTAAATCACCTAAGGATTTATTAACTAAGAAAAAGAAATGAATGAAATGAATCATTTTAAAATGTCCTCTTTCTGAAACAAGTCCAAACACCTTATATCTGTAATTTAATCCATACCTCAAAGACTTGTATCAAAATTTTAACTCCTAAAAACATTGTTTTTTGTTTGTAGACAGATAGGGAAAATGTGCAAATTTGGCTCCCAACCCAGAACAAAGAAATACTTTTCTGTTATTTTTTAGTTGAAAGGAAAGATTATTTACTTTAACTAACTTTTTTTTCCCAGAAGGGAAGTAGTTGGGTCACACCAAGGGATCACACTTAATGGTATCATTTATAATAATTGTTTCTGGAGATTTTATTTGCTCGCAGTATTTGAATCCCTTTGTATAGTATCTTAGTATAAAAAACTCACATTTCGGAGATTAGCAAATAGATATTAATATAGTTCCCCACATGTTTTAATTAAGTTTGCTGAACTCTTATTTCTTTCCCTCATATTTCTTTTTTCCTCTTTTGGACATCGATTTCTGATATCCCTGTCATATGTCATTTAATGTGTCTGCACCAGTCTACAACTCTTGTTATAAGCACCAAGATCCTAAGGCTATATTAAAATTTGATGAGGTCTTTTCTCATATGGCTTAAAGGATTCAGCATTTCACCTAAAAAATCTCTTCTACTTAAATTAGTTTAGATCTGTCAATCCCCCAATCCAGTCTCACCACAAACTATATTTTAGCTATGAATTTGTTAGCTACTGAAAACAGATACCTACTCTGAAAATGACTATGTAAAATGAGAGACAAGATGGGTAGAGCAATAGCTTTTCTTGGTGGAAGAGACAAGCTTTTAAATTTACACAGAACTTTTCTTCAGGGCTGGAAAAGGAATAAGTGTCACAGCAAAATACATGGTGGAACAGAGTTATTTTGTTAAACATAACAATCAAGACACATTGGGAGAGACCATTCAAAGTGAAGTGGGTAGTCGACACCTCTGCAATCCAGGAGAGTTCACTGGGTTACTGATTACTGTAATGAGCCATAACTCCAATGTAAAAATTATGCCTTCTTGCTTAGGAGAGCAGTTCCTGCTGTGTATTCAGAGTCATATGTGCTCATTTAACCCTTCTGCCAGGCCAACATGGCAGGAGCAAAGGGCCAGGTTTTATATCCCAAACCCAGTTACAACCCCAATCAGCTCGAGCCCCCACCCAGTCTCCTGGGAAATCACGCACTGTACCCTGGGCACCCTAAAAGGGCAATGCTTCCCCTCTTGCAAACACGAGTCTGAGTGTAGCACATAAAACTTTTAACAGAGACTATATAGAGGTAATATCAAAACCAGCACTGATTGGGATACAATGCAAAGCAGCAGTCCCACAAAACCCAATAGACAGAACTCACTCCACGCCAGTGTTCATAGAGTGTGTCCTTCATTTCTTTATGCCCCCTCATACTGACCAGCATAGGTTGATGTCCACCTCTTAAAGGGAGTGTCAGGGGGTGGGGCTCTCAGACCTCCCTTCCAATTATCTTTTGCCACCTCTGGGTCACTCACATCTTCTGCTGCTACTGCCCGCTGGCCGCACCTGCTGGTCACTCACATCATCCACTGGCTGCTAGCTCCATTCACTGGCACCAGCCACTGGCTCCTTACACAGTCTGCTGGCCACTTGCACCATTTGCTGGCACCACCCCCTGGTCACTCACACCATCTGCTGGCCACTTGCACCATTCACTGGCACCACCCAGTGGCTCTGCCTGCTGGTCACTCACACCATCTGCAGGCCATCTGGACCTCAGTCAGCTTCTCAGTAAATTCAGCTCTTAGAGAGAATTTCACCTCTCTGGTGATTCAGCTCCAATCAAAATAATAAAAGAGACTACACAAGGAATCTTTAAGTATCTCCTTTGACAATGGGAGGGGAATTAAGCAGTTACCTAAGGCACAGCTCCAGCCAAGCTGGTGCTCCCATCTCTCCCCACTTAGTTTTACAAGACTGAAAATGAGGGTTGCTCACTTTTCCAAGTTCTCTGTTGCTAATGGTGACTTTTCCATCAGCTTCTCAGTCTACAAATAGATATACAATCGAAGGGTAGCATATCATGAAAAGGCAATATTTTATTTCCCCCTTCTGCTAAAACACAAGATTCAGAGAGTTTGAATCAGCCACACATACCATTTCCCATCATGCCCAACCCCAGGGTGAAATTATGCTAAGCATCCAATTGTACCCATGCAAATATAGGCTATGTCTACACTAAAAAAGTTAAGTCGACCTTATTAAGTTGACTTAACAAAAGTTGACTTTTCTAGTGTAGACATAGCCCCTTTTCAACCTTATTAAATCAAATTGATACTTTAAGTCGACTTAATAAGGTTGAGTTAGGCACTAATCCCCATCCACACTGGTTTAAATCGACCTAATAAGGTTGACTTAAGTGTTAAGTCAACCTAAAACAAGGTGTTATTAAGTCGACTTAACTTTTCCTTAAGTTGACTTAAGGAAATGCTTAAGTTGACTTAAGGAAAGCCCAGTGTGGACACAGAGTAGTTTAGATTGACTTAAGCCTCCTTAAGTCAACCTAACTTGTAAGTATAGATGCACCCATAAAGCCAAGGCAGATCAGTTGCTCCCTTCCTATTTAGCTGCTAAGCAGGAGAAGTGTGCAGCTTTTTAAACCTTCCTTACACTCACTTAGGCCCAGTTTGTGTTTGGGCAGGGCCAAGTGGAGTAGAGGCTGTAAGAAGCCTTTCTCTGCCCTGGCATGTCCTCCATAAGGGCCAGGAAGAGTTGTAGTCACTTTGCTCTGAGTATCACAAGAACAGGTCTGTCCCTACTCCCATGCAATGCATGGTGTCCCTAGGAAGCAGTTATCCCTCTGTCCCACTCAACATACTGGTCACATATGGAGCAGACAGTTGTGTTCTACAAAAGAGATATGTGGAGAATACCCACCTAGGAGCACTGAAAAGCATTCTGCCTTCTTGAGATACAATGCCTCCTGCTTCTCCTGATGGGGCTATGCAATTCTGCACACCCAGGTTCTGTGCAAGTACAAATAAGATTTCACTACTTTTTACTCCTGTTAGCCATGAATGGCCAGTACACATAAAAGAGACTGAGTGGGATTCAGTTCTTTCTGTTGCATCATTTGGAGAATTGTTCACGGAATTACACAGCCCATCAATACATCTCTGCAAACCCACAGAAAACTATGGTTTCACTGAGGGAAAAAAATGGACTATGCAGATCTGAACTTCTCATTGCAGGTTGAGTTTTCAGGGCTGAAAGCTAAAAGAAACATCTTTCTTGTAAACTGAGAACAGGTGATAGGGATTCTTTGAAAAACAATAAACATAGGAGCCTACAATCCTATTTGTACAAAATCACTTTTCAGAGGGGAACCACACTTTAAGAAGTTTAAGTTAAAATATTGTCCTAGTATCTTGATTTTTAATAGAACTTTATCCAATAGAAAATCTTCAGAAATAAAAGATATATGCTTCAAATTGGCCAGTTTAACTAGAGCAGTTCATGCTACCATAAATATGATGAAGGGATGCAACACGAAATGGAGATATAAGATTTAGGGTTTGTTCAGGATGATTGCTCTGTCATTTTACTATGGAGAAGAGGTAGCCCCTCCCTCTGAGAAAGTAAGAGGAGATCGCCCCTTCCCTCAGAGTGGGGGAAGTGCCTGTTAAAGGCAGGACTGGATTAAGAAATGCGGAGCCCTTAAGCTATGTCAAGATTCAGAGGCCCCATACCATCAAAAATAAAGAGGAAAAAAAAGTGTAATACATTATAATAGAAAGGATAATGAAAAAATAAATGATAAACTGTTATATTGCATATATTCATAGGCAAAGATGCAATGAAAAACAACTAAATAAAACATACATCTTGAAAAAAGTCTTATTTGCATTATCAAATACCTTTGCCGACATATTTAGAGGCCCCTCATAATGTGAGGCCTTAAGCCATGGCTTACTTGGCTTCTGCCTAAATCTGGTACTGGTTGAAGGAAAAGAGGGTGATGGTTGAAGAACAGAGGCAGGCAGGGGGAGTCAGAGAGAGATGGAGAGAAACAGAGGGTATGTCTATACTAGCAATTTAGGTCAACTTAAGGACCCATAAGTCGACCTAAATTACTCCATGTCCACACTGGACTTTCATTAAGTTGACTTAAGAAATTCCTTAAATCAACTTAATGAAAGCTTAAGTTGACTTAATAACTACTCCTCCTTAGATTGATTCAACCCCTTACGTCGACTTAAGGATGGTGTGGATGGGGAGTAGCCCTTAAGTCGACTTTATTAACTCAACTTAATGCCAGTGTGGACACCTATTTCCAATATTAAGTCAACTTAATAAAGTCAACTTAAAAGGAGCCACTTTGTTAAGTTGACTCAATAAGGTTGACTTTAAGTCGACTCAAAGTCGACCTTATTAAGTTGTCTTAACAAAGTCGACTTAACTTTTTCTAGTGTAGACATACCCAGAAAGTCTATGGCTATGTCTACATTAGAAAAAGTTAGGTCGACTTTGTTAAGTCAACTTAATAAGGTCAACTTTAAGTCAACTTAAAGTCAACCTTATTAAGTCGACTTAACAAAGTGGTTTCCCTTAACCAGGACTTAATAATTCAACCTAATTTTCCTTTGGTCAACCTAAGAAAGTGGACTTATGCATTCACACTGGTCTTAGGTCAACCTAAGGAAGGGTTAAGTTGACCTAAGGAGGGTTAGTTTGAATACCCCACACTTCTTATTAAATCGACCTAAGTGTTCATTAGGTCGACTTAAGGAAGCCCCTTAAGTTGACATAATGAAAGCCTAGTGTGGACATGGATTAAGTTAGGGCAACTTAAGCCTCCTTAAGTTGACCTAACTTGCCAGTATAGCCATACCCTATGAGTAAACCGAGAGAAACAGGGCAAAGATGAGAGGGCAGCTAGAGGAACGGAAGGAAACTGGGACTGAATAAAACTGAGACTATATTGAGAAACTGAGGTTGAGTAGCACAGACAGACATGCAGAAGAGCATCCCTTTAGTTTACATCTGGCTGGTCAATTCAATGCATCTTTGAGGACATGGTCCTGAACATCAGTCCCTGCTTGTTCCTAATCATTGGCTTTGGTTGCCTCCTATCATTGATTCATGCAGTCCCAAGATCCAGAACAGGAGAACCAAATGTCCTTCATAGCCAGTGTGTCTGGTTTAATTTGCATCTCCGCAGGCAAGCATCATTGGAGTTGAGTCCATCTCCAGGAAATCACAAGAAATGCTTGTGATTCAAAGAGTGACTTGGGTATTAGTGAAACATTTGGAGAAAGGGGATCCTTGAACTACAATAAATAAATAAATAAATAAATAATAAATGGCCTATAAGATAATAGTGCATGCTCACCAAAATAAAAATAGATATATTTCTTTATTTAGGGGTTTATATTTAGTTAAGTATGTTTAATAATAAGTTATAGTATATGAACACACACAGAGAGAGACACATACAAAGCATTATAATTTTTTAATCTTTATTCTTCATCTATTTAACGTTGTTGCAGGAAGGTGGAGTCCAGTTCCATATGTTCTGGTTTAAATAAAATCCCCATTATGGATTTGGGGTTTTTTGTTTTGTTTTGTTTTTTTGTTTTTTTTACAACCAGTTGTATTATACTGGCTACCATTAAATAAAGTTTTATCATGGTATTAATCCCCCCTCCTCCCCAGTTCTCAACTGCTGGGTAAATTCTACCACCACTGTGCCAGACAGACCATTACTAACTGTTGGTCAGTAGTAGTTTTGGGACAGGATGTCCCTCAGGTGTATTTCAAATTATAACACAATCACCTTGCAGTGAGAGGTCTGTTTACACTATCTTGAGAAGATAAACCAGCTCAAGACCTGAACAGAAGCCTGTGGTAGTGTTATCCACAATTCCATCAGCTAAAATGGTTACAATTCAAGACTGGTTGGACCACTTGGAAGGGCATGAAAGTTCCATGTCATGGTTACACTTTCCAATCAGACTATCACGAAACTGAACCATCCATTACATAAATACCATAAACATTGCAAATGAAAAAGAATGACAAACAAATAGCTTCAGCTCTTGGGAGATGATGCCAGCTAAATGGATTTCCCCACTGTTTAGAATAAAAGCATAACAAAGGGATTGTTTAGGATACAACAAACTTGAAATGAATGATTTTTATCACATTTTCAGTCACTCTTTCAGAAAGGCATGGTGGCAATCTCACTGAAATTTACAAGGTGATTTTATGTTTTTAAAGGTACATGCCTCACAGAATCTTACAGTACCACATGCAGACCAGTTTAAGAGCATATACATAGCCAAAGTACTGTGTTTTCTCTCAAAATAATATTTGTTACAGTACACGATTGTTTCTGTAATTCTTGTTTCAAAAAAAAACACTGCAAATAATTTGTTTTGGTTTCAATATCCAATAAATCATAATAAACCAAAGATGACTACAAAAATTCATTACTTCTGTTCTTATACATTTTAAATCATGTTTTTAATATGTGAACGGATTTTTAAACTGCAGTAAATATTACTGTATATATATATATATTCAGTATTTAATTTTTCTCTTATGACTAATTCACAGATGTTAGTTAATCCCTGTGTTTACATTCTAAATATGGAATAACTGAAGGATGACAATGCTAAAATATGATATTGTTTTGGTCTGTTGATTTTGTTGATATGTTATACAGCACAGGCAAGAGTCTACGCATCAAACCATATAAAATTAAATGTTATTATAACCTTCATTTGTAATATTGAAAGTCAAAACTCTTTATTCTTCCTGACCTTTAGAAACACTAGACTCTAGAGTGTGATGGCATGATTAGCCATAGGCCACGCAGGTCAGATCTAATACCTAAAATGGCCAGGAGGCCTCTATAAAAAATATGACACTGAAGGAAATGGAAGTGGTGACATTCTCCCTTTGAGGCAGTGTTGAAAAATATCCACCATGTAATTAGCTGGATCACTGTACTTTGAGACACCAGTGTGGGGTGAGATGGGCAGTGGTGTGGAGACAACTGAGAAGTTCCAGTTCCCCTCCTAATCTTGGAACCAGAGCACATTGGAGAACCCTCCAGATTGTTCTACTTTGCATTTAGCTTCAGTGGACTCCTAGGGGCTTTTCTGGCAGACAGGAATCACTGGAACACAAGGGGATGCTGGCCACACCTCCCTCCATCAGCTGGCACCTGCAAGTATGAAAGAAACAGCTACACCAACCCTATCCTACTTGGGTATTCCCTTAAAGTAGGGGAGAATGGGGGCCATGTTTAAAGTCTAACATGAAAAACACAGAAGATATTATTAAAATATTAGTAAAGCAGGAGGGGGAATGGCTTCCCTTTAATTAGTTTCAGAGGGACACAGACTGGTGTAGAACTTGTTCATAGGGTATTTGTGTCTATAGTACCTCTGTTCATTGTCTTAAGTACATTCTGCAGTGTCAGTATGGGTCAAATTTATCATTACTATTCATAAAATATATATTGAAGGGTTTGAAACACATATCTATTGATACTAACTGATTACTGAATTTTAAAGGGTAGTTCAAATTTATTTGGTATTTGACTCTACTATCCTAGATTATTACTGAGATATTTATTATTTTTTGTTCTTTGCAAACATTTATAAGGCTCCCTAACCCTAACCAGGGTATTTGGATACATTTCAAATGGCTTAAAACGGGAGCTGTTAACTTTACCCTTATATAATGAGTAAATACATCACTGCTCACCCCTCCTCCAGCTGTACAACTATCAAAAGCTGAGATTTAAACATACCTAGCAGCTTCATGTTCACACTGGACATGCTCAGAAACCTAACACAGCTATTTGCATAGTCACTCCCTCATTAATATTACATCATCTCTTTAAGTATATTCACTCCCCCATTAGAAACATAAGACCTATTGTTACTGCCTTTAGAGTCCAATCTTTCTTTTCAAATATTTCCCTGCAGTTTTGAGAGGAAGTATGGTTGCAGAAGGAATCATGTATCTGTAGACACAGAAGGGATGATTAGCTTTTTCTGTCCCCCTCTTAAACACATGGAGTAATATATAATTATGTGTGTTTATTTGATTTTGTACATTCACTAACCCAACAAGGGGTAGAAATGTAGTCCAAAATAGGGAAAGAACAGCTTATGAAATATTTAGATAGATGTATTCAAGTTGACAGGAACTGATGTAATTCATCCTAAGGTACATGAGGAACTAGGTGAAGCAATCTTGGAACCATTAGCACTGATCTTTGAGAACTCGTTGAGGAAGAGTGAGGTCTCTATTTTTCCCTCTGTAGCACAGGAATATGTTAATATTCCCATTCTCTGTCTTGTCTCTTTAGATTATAACTTCTTTGAGAAAGGGACTGTCCTTGCTATACAGATTTACAATGCCTGTGGATCCAATCGTGTTTATAACTTCTAGGCACTCCAGTAATAATCATACTAATGATACATCTTACAAATAAATATTATAGATGTAATGACTGATACACATGATGAACAGAGAGGTAAATATTCATTACACCCACAGGAAATCACACAGCTAAATCAGACATTAAGAGTCACCTATAGTCAGGATAATCTAAATTTTTAATTGGGTTTCACTGAAGTCACCATTTGCAGGATCCGTTTCAAGAAAACTTTTTGCAACCACTAATTTTGTTGGTACATTTGTGTTTGCATATGCATGCAACTGAATTCCAAGCACAATAATTGAATAGCTAAATATAGTACTTTTTTTTTTTTTGGTTAACACTTGTGTCTGTAAATTTTGTGGGTGGCAAAAAGTATGGATTCAAACTTTGGCTACAAAAGAAAGACCATTAAAACTACTGGAAATATTCTGAATTTAAAAATTCTTCAACAAACAAAGGGACACATTTTTTGCCAAAATTTTACAACCAGCCCTCGAAAATGAGAAGTCATATTAGGGTGAAATTGAGCCAAAAATTACAATGGATATCTTATGAACAGTGCATAAGGACTTACTGTGGCCACCTAGACTATGTCTACACTAGCAGTTTAGGTCGACTTAAGGACGCTTAAGTTGACCTAAATTACTCCCTGTCTACACCAGACTTTCATTAAGTCGACTTAATGAAAGCTTAAGTCGACTTAATAAGAACCACCCATTAGGTCGACTTAAACCTTAAGTCGACTCCTTAAGTCGACTTAGGGACAGTGTGGATGTGGAGTAACCCTTAAGTTGACTTTATTAAGTCGACTTAAGGGTGGTTAGGTCAACTTAACAAAGTGGGCTAAGTCAACAAAGTTAAGTCAACTTAGTACACTTCGTTAAGTCGACTTAATAAGGTCGGCTTTAAGTCAACTTAAAGTCGACCTTATTAAGCTGACTTAAGAAAATTGACCTAACTTTTTCTAGTGTAGACATAGCCCTAGACTCTATAAATGACTAAGTAAATATAAGGAAAACTGAACCCAACTCTGAAAAATATTTGTGATGATTTATTCATTTCAGGGGTAGCTTCCACAAGCATCTACAACAGAGGTAGGCAACCCCTGACACGCGTACCAACAGTGGCACACAAGCCCATTTGAAGTGGCACTCGGCATCCTCTGTGGCGCCACAGAAACTGCCACTCCTGCCACCAAAAGACACTCCAAGTGGTTTCTTTCAGGGGTGGCTGCAGTGCGGAGGTCCCTGCCATGTCCATGCCCCAGGCATACCGTGTAAAGAAGCCGCCCGGAGCGGCTCCTCTCTGTGGTGTGCCACCACCAAAAGGAGTGACTCCAGGTAACTTCTTTCCATGGCGTGCCTGTGGATAGGCGTCCCCAGGCACGTTACTGAAAGGAGCCACTCCAGGTGGTTTCTTTCCATGGACGGGCTGTCGGCACCAGCTGAGGGTCGAGGAGGAGGGGCCAGCGCACGGGTTGGCAAAGGTTGCCGGCCCCTGAATTCTACATCAATCTACCCTGCAGATCTGATCATTTGTATCAGTTCTGCTCATTTAAACTCAGCCAGTATGAAAGATTCATTGAAGATAAGATGCAACCAGAATTTGCTTGTCATGGAGGACTTGAAAACAAAAAATTACAGAACTTGTCTAGATTCCAGTTACCCTGAGGAAAACTAGGACAAATGTATCATGGAAAAATAGAACTAAGTTAGGGTGATGAGATGCCCTCATTTTATAGGGACAGTCCTGATATTCAGAGCTTTGTCTTATATAGATTCTTATTATCCCCTGCTCCCCCGCAACCAACATTTATCACTTGCTTTCTGGTCACTCCTAGACTAAGTGGAAATAAATAAAATACAAAGCTTCCCTTATACTGGAAATAGTTTTGACTGACAATAAATTGTATATAGCCTTAATAAATTAGGAATTTTGCTCTTGAAACACACAGGAAACAGTACCAAACAGAAGCTATAAGGCCTTCTGAAAGAGTAGACAGGACACCAAGGAAAGTTCATAGATCTTCATTATTATCGCTTGGCATACTCAGGGGAAACATGTGAAGTACTGCACTCAGCTTGGGCTGTTAATTGAAACATTCTAAGCCCTGAAAGAAGGGAATCTGATGTTTGCTATGGATATTGCTCCAATGCTTTGAGTTCTGTTACTGCTTTCTGACCTTTTGAAGCACTAGTAGAGAAGACTCATCTCTTCTATTTGCGATTGTTCCATACACGATAATGTGTATATATAATCAAAAAAATATTGAGTAAAAAATCTGGCTCACCTGCCTGTTCATCAAGCATAGGACTCCACCAGGCGAGGAAAAAACTGTGTGTAAAATGACAGTTAAGAAAAGAAAAGTTTGTTTATCTTCTCTGGGAAGAAAATTGATCAACAGCCAAGATGGTTTCATTACACTTGGCTTCAAAGACAGGCAGTTGCTGGCTGCTTTCAGATTGTTACACTGTTGTAATCATCCTGTGTGAAAGAGTCTACTTTTAAAAGGACAGAGTGAAGTATTTGAAGCCCAGATGGAATATATTTTTCTAGTTGCATAATTTAAAGGCTTTTTGTGTTCGTCATATTCCACTTTGATGTTGTTGTTTTTACATCTATTGACCCAGCGGGAAACAAGATGGTCATTTGCAGCAGTGAAATTTCTCCCCATATTCCACCTCCCACAGGCATTAGAAAGCTGGCTAGGTTCTCGGAAAGCAGGCTTTGCTGTTCTCTGAGGCATCTTTATCTTTGTGCTTATAGGATCCCCATCACAGTAGCACCTCAAATTCAAAAGTGTGCATGAATTTTGCCTCACAACACCCCATGTGAGGTAGGGCAGATGGGCACAGAAAGACTTACTTACATGCCCAAGGTGACACTGGAAATCTGTAACAGAGCCAGAAACTGAACCAAATTCTCCTAGGCTATGTCTACACTGGCAAATTAAGTTGACTTAAGGAGGCTTAAGTCGACTTAAACAAAGCCGCATCCACACCAGGCTTTCATTAAGTCGACTTAAGAAATTCCTTAAGTTGACATAATGAAAGCTTAAGACGACTTAATAAGAACCACCCATTAGGTCGACTTAAGCCTCCTTAAGTCAACCTAAACCCAGTGTGGACATTTAAGTCCACTTTGTTAAGTTGACCTAAGGGCAGGTAGGTCGACTTAACAAAGCTGACTTAGTCCACGTCCATGGACACCACTTTGTTAAGTCGACTTAATAAGGTTCATTTTAAGTCGACTTAAAGTCAACCTTATTAAGTCAACTTAACAAGTCGACCTAACTTTTTGTAGTGTAGACATAGCCCTAATGTGTGTTATATACAAAGACGTTATCAAGGCCCAACTTGACAACCCCTTGGCTGGGAAAATTGAGTTGGGGTTGGTCCTGCTTTCAGCAAGTGGTTGGACTAGAGGACTACCTGAAGTCCCTCCCAACCCTAATCTTCTATGATTCTATGAGTCTATGATATTATAAATAGTTGAAATTCAAAATAATGAGTTAAAATGTCATAGTTTTAGATCATGAACATAGTTGGGATGGATGCACAGGGTACATTGCCCCCACCAAACAGAGGCAAGACATGTGAGGGTGTCACATGGGTTCACATGCCACACACACCCCATGCCCTGCTACTTCTGCAAGCACCAAGCTAAGGGGTAGGGGGAGAAGAAGGGGGAAGGAAGCAGCTTTGGCACTCTCTCTCTCTCCGCCTCCCCAACGTATTTTGGCTTGTAGGGAGATTCTGGAGCCTGGGGCAAAAGTCAAGGATGGGGCCCTCCCATGCCACATGGGGGCCCCCGTCCTTGACTTTTGGCCCCCCGGGGCCGGGGTCCGGCCGGCCCCCCATATCCTCCAGGGGGCCCGGCCCCCCCCACCAACTCCCCGGCTGCAGTGCCCCACCCCCACTGGCCTCCCCCCATCCCCATGCTGACCTCCACGCCGGCCATGCCGGGGCTGCCCGCCTCCTGCCGTGGACCCCCAGCACCCATGCCAGCTTTGGTGGGTCCCCTGCCAGGCACCAGCCAAGTCTCTGGCCACCTTCCTGTGGCCAGCCTCTCCACGGCTCCTGCTGAGGCCCCCTGCAGCTGTGGCTTGGGGGGGCCCTCACCCCATGGGGCCTGGGGGCAGTTGCCCTATCTGCCCGCCTCCTAAGACCACCTATGGGTAGAGGAACAGAGCATCTGTTTTCCTGTCTCCAAGTCTTTGCCTCAACAGCTGGGTGCCACCTCCTGGTCCTAATTCCCACCTACTTCTGGTACAACAGTGAGTGCCCATGGGGGCAGGGCAGTGAGGCATGGGGTGGGATGAGGAAAAGAGACAATGGAGAAGGGAGGAGGAGGAGGAGGGGGAGAAAAAAGGAAGAGAGAATAGGGAAAAGAAAGGGCTACAGGAATGGGGGTGGGCAGGAGCCCAGCCTATGGCATCCCCTCAGCAGCAACAGCACCAGACTAGCAACATCCCTTAGGCAGCCAGTGCCAGAATGGCCACCAGCATAGCTGGGACTCCCCCATTAAGCCAGACTCTTCCCCCCGCCCCCACCTCCCACCAGCCTGGTAGTCCAGGTACCATTCCAGGCAGAGGAAGAGGGCCCAGCTTTGCACCAAGGCAACTGGCTTCATCATGCATGTGTGTGTGTGTGCATGTTTGCGCCGTGCTTTGCCCCCAGATAGCAGTCAAACTATGCCTGTGCTTTAGATCAGAGCTAATTGACCTTGGAATACAATAAGCCTCGTGTGGCTATCAAACTCCCCTGTTTGACACACTCACAGTTCCAACAATTCTAGCCTATCAGCCAACGATCGTTTCTTAATCCCTGAAGCCTAGCGAGGACAAGAGGTCGCCCATATTATTCAGATGAAGAGCTCTTCACTTCCCTTTACAATGCTGCCAAACTATGTTGGTGTGCTGGGAGAATCCCACTGGAATAAAGTTGCCCCTACTGCATAGAAGAGCTATATCTGGCCCTGTCATATGTCTGGATCTTGAATCTTCTAGACTTTCAAGTTCCTGAACCTCACTAAAATCCTCACCTTCCTGCCTCCTCCAGTTCTTATCACACCCAAATTATGAATGCTTTGAACCTTCAGGATGCACAGGCTTATGATTTTGATAGCTCAATTGTCCTCTTTCAAACACTTTTAGTTCATGTTGTGTTTCTTTTAGCCTCCTCCTCAAATTATATAAAAGTGCTCCCTTACATGTATCAAGTTCCAGAGGGGTAGCCAGGTTAGTCTGTATACAGCAAAAAAGGAGAGTCCTGTGGCATCCTAAAGACTAACAAATTTCCTTGTCAGATGCATGAACATGGTGGTTGGAGGTTGGAGCTTATGAAGGCATGAAAGCTTATGCACAAAGTGGGTTAGAGCCCACGAAAGCTTATGCCCAAAGAAATTTGTTAGTCTTTAAGGTGCCACAGAACCTTTGTTCCTTACAGATATGTTTATTTCTGCTTAAGTAATACACTTCTATACTCATACAGAATAAAGAAAGACCTTTTAAAAAAATTTCAGTTGAATGTAAGCATAGGTAAACATTATATCACAAATTAAATAATTATAAATCATTACTAAACTTATTTTCTTCAAACCAATGCTAAACTGCTCAGGACTGCCATCTAGTGACACTAAGTGGTACGCTATATGTACAATCAAACTTCTAGGGCAGGGGTTGGCAACCCAAGAGATAAGAAGAGCCATTTTTTAAAAATTCTTTCAATAACCAAGTGTTTTGAGAGTCACAATGGGTGTAGCCTCCTGGTGGGGGGACTGAGCAGGCCTCCCATAGGGTCCCCTAGTGACAGGAGACTCCAGTACCAGGAGCAGGCCACCCGCAAGGTCCTCCGGTAGCAGGAGGTAGGGCTGGAGCCGCAAGGGGGCATCCAAAGAGCTGCATGAGGCTCTGGAGCCGCAGGTTACAGACCCCCGTTCTAGGACTATCACAATAACAGTTATAAACATCATCGGAGATAGCAGGCATACTTAGCATTGCATTTGGAATAAATGCTTGGGGAATGATCCTGTTCTGCAACACACAGCACTCATCAAATATTTCATGGTACCAGACTATGCAAGGATTGAGTCTTAAGTATCTTTTGAGGAGTTATGACGTTGGTTTTTAAAGTGTATTTACTTCTGCAATATGGTAAAACGGAAACCTGCAAGAGACTCATAGACTCTAAGGTCAGAAGGGACAATACGATCATCTAGTCTGACCTCCTGCACAATGCAGGCCACAGAAGCTCACCCACCCACTCCTGCAATAAACCTCTAACCTCTGATTGAATTATTAAAGTCTTCAAATCATGATTTAAAGAATTTAAGATACAGAGAATCCACCAGCAAGTGAGCCATGCCTCATTCTATAGAGGAATGCGACCCCCCCTCCCCAAGCTCTAGGCAATGTGCCATGAGGGAAAATTCCATCCCAACCCCAAAAATGGCAATCAATTAAACCCTGAACATGTGGGCAAGTTTCACCAGCCAGTCACCCAAGAAAGAATTCTCTGTAATAAGACAGAGTGAAACAATCATTTCGTATTTGAATGTACAACTAGAAAGGCAAAATAGGTTTGGGGCATTAATACCAGAGAGATTTGGTATATGAATGTACTGGAAAATTTTTAAAGACTTTTAAATAATTTAGTAAATTCATAAACTGATGGCTTCACAATAAACACAAATGTGTTACAGAAAGAAGTGTATGTGAAGTAGACATACATAACAGATTTGTCAGTAGGATGGTAAGTTATTAGGATGTCCTTTTCCATTTATATGATGCTGTGGGACATATAAATAATGTGTCTGAATAACAAATTGACAGAAGTAAGATTGTCAGACTTATTTTTGCTTCCAATATTGCCTGGCATCACAGGAATATGGAGTTGTCACTCGGTGCCATCTAAATACTGCAATTTATGGTGTACAGATTTGGGGCTAGATTCTTTAGTCAGTGGATTGGAGTTATGCTTACTTTATTCTGCTGTAGATGAATGGCCTCTGTATATCTATCTGGCTCTTAAGTGATCAATGGGTCTGTGTGCACGTGTTCATATATGAGAGAAACATGGAAAAAATCATAGCTAATAAAAATATCAGTCAATACTAGGTCAAGTCTCTCAAGCGTCATACTAAAACTCAGAGCTTTAGGTTTTTGTCCTTTTCCACAATTCTCTCCGAGACATTTTGTGCTGGTGAAACTGAATCTTTAAGTGGAGGAGAGGAAAGAAATAAAGCTAACTGCAGTTGTCCTTCATGCTTTTACCCTGGGGCTTTCATGCAAAATCACAAATTCACAATGTGAATTCACAACATTCTTGTCTCATTTTAGTGGTCCAGATTGTCTCACCAACATTACCCTGATGAAGAATCCTCACCCACACCCAGGCCTCAAAGATCCCTTCTTCTAGGGAAGAGGTTCCTCTCTAGAACCCTTCTCCTGCCCTGGATCTTGCAGAGCTACCTCAATGTGGCTGAGGAATGGGTAAAAGATGGAAAATGGGGGTGGGCTAATGGACAGGGTGGCCACCTGTATGGGTCTTACTCAGACAATCCAATTTTTGGCTTCTGTTTCCAGTTGCAATTTGGGGTTGCCAGGTGCCCAGTTTTCAAGTGTCCAAACAGATGTAGAACACAATTCTAGTTACCGCGAGGTAGGAGGAGGCACCAGGTCATTCACCTACACTAGCCCCTGATCATGCAGGGCCACCGTCTACCTGCAGGCAGGCTCCTGGTCAGGCGGCAGCAGCTCTCATCCCAGCCCCAGAGCAGAGGGGGTTCAGTTGGCTGGGGGAGGGAGATGGAGAGGATTCAATCAATGATGAGGGGTGGGGGGGAAGAGGAATGAGAAATGGGGGCAGAGCCTTGAGGCAAGAGGTATAGAAGTGGGTGTGGCCTGGGGAAAGAGGCAAAGAAGGAGAAGGGCTTCAAGGGAAGAGGTAGAGCATGGGCAGGGCCCTGGGGGGAGAGGGAGTTGGGGCAGAGGCAGGGCCTCAGGGGTCTAGTGACCACCAGTTAGAAAAGTGGTAGCCCACATTCCGAAAGCCCTCAGAAAAGTCAGCAGAAACTCGGTGCTTCTTGGGGGTTCATTCACAGTTTCACAGCCCTCTGTAGTGGGGAAACCTTTAAAGGGGTAGGGGGTCCCACACACTGGCAGCTGGGGGAAGGACTAGCTGTCCAGTGCCATTGGAACTATGCTATTAGGATACCAAGGAGAGCCTAGGAGGTCCTTGAGATAGTGGGAAAAGACCCTGTGATGAACGACTGAATCACTGCCCATTTTTCTAGAAGTGGGGGGCAAAACACCTCCCCAACCCTCTGAGAAAGTAATAAATCAAGGCAAATTCCATGATGGAATCTTCCCAGAGATTTCAGCACCCATGAGCACTTCCTGGCAGGGTGTGATCAGTTCAGTGTGATTAGTCACAAACTCATGGTACAGTAAGTTTCAAAATGCCATTCCTTTTCCTCACATTCCTTCCATCAGAAATGGACCCAATGAAATTCACCACCAGCAGCATCACTCTGGCATTAGCCTGTGTTGATCTTTCCCTAGCTCTTACAGTAATGCATCATTTTTGATACCGTTGAATTTCCTGATATATCCTGCCCTCTTGTGGCACTTTGTTTCATTAATCACATACAATTTCTCAACGATATTGTAAAGGCAGCAGAAAGTTTAAAAAATACAAGTTGAACCAACTCTAAGCTGTATTTGTGTGTGTAGGGGAGATGGAACATTGAACATTCCCACTGTCCCTTGAGAACATTGTATTGAAAGGTTTCTTAAGAGTCAGCAAGCTGTTAGAAATCACATTTTTGTAATTCCTGCCTCCAGTTGCAGCATCCCATCATTTCCATGAACAGCTTCAAACTCTGAAATCCCAAATTGTGAGCGTGGCCTTTAAAATAAAAATTAAAACCTTATTTTTTGGCATTTGAAATCCACTGTATTCCACCTCATCAGAACCCATTTCTCTTGAAAGCAAAATGTCTCTGTCTATGAGTCAAGACAGACTTTCACTTGGACCCCAAACAATTCCAATCTGAATAATGTCATATCAGTCAGCTTTAAATCAGCCCTGGTGAAGTGGCCGACAATAGTCATAAGATAAGGACATTTTATTGGTGCTGGACGGAATGGCTCAAGATGGATGGCTGCAGTGCACCATGAATCCTCACTGCTGGTAGAACCGGGAGAGAAATGCTTTTCCCATCCCACAAATTTTTCAAGATTTCAAAAATTTTCCATTTTCCCATCAGGACAAAGCTAACACCATACAAAAGTTTCTGCCAACATGTGCATGCACGCACGGTAAACCCCCAATAGCCCTAAACTTGGTAGTCAGGCAATCATCTAGGATAATTAAATTTTCATTGGGCCAAAGAGCTAGGATGACTGAATTTATAGCCCAGTGGTTGGGAGACTGAGGCTATGTACACACGATCAGATTAAAGCGCAACAAGGCAATCGCGCTACAAAACTCACGTGACCTTTATTGCGGGACAACGCGTACACACGTTGCTCCCTGCAACGCAACAAAATTACACGCATTATCGCGGTTGAGCGCAATGACTTCTGGGCACCTATCCCATCGTTCCATTTTCCCTGAATCGGCGCTATGAATCATGGGATGAAGGAAAGGAACGCAAAGCGCCATGGGTAAACTCTCAGTTTCCCATGGTGCTTTGTGTTCCCCTAGCGTCTTCCTCGTTGCCAATAGCAACTCGCGCCTATTTTCAACATTGCAGTGACGCAACGCACCACTTGCAATCAATCGCTACAGCGACAGCATGGATCCTGCTATGATCTCCATTGTCGCCTTCAACATTCTGAATACATCTCGGCTTGTTGCTCAGTACGCAATGAGCTCCGAGTCAGATGAGGACACCGAGGAGCAGGGGCTGATCGATGCCATGCAGAGCAACAGCACCGCGTTGCTCAGCTCCTTCACCGATCATCTGCACACGGTGCAACGCCGTTTCTGGTCGCGAGAGACGAGCACCGAGTGGTGGGATCGCATTGTTATGCAGCTGTGGGATGACGAGCAGTGGGTACAGAACTTTCGAATGCGGAAAGCAACCTTTCTGGAACTGTGCTCAGAGTTGGCCCCTGCCCTGCGACGGAAAGACACCAACATGAGGTCAGCCCTAACTGTGGAGAAGCGTGTTGCGATTGCTGTATGGAAGATGGCGACTCCCGACTGCTATCGGTCCGTTGCAAACCAGTTTGGAGTCGGGAGGACCACCGTCGGATTAGCCCTCTCACAAGTGTGCCAAGCCATCAATCGCATCCTGCTACGGAGGACAGTGACATTGGGCAATGTTCGAGAGATTGTGGACGGCTTTGCTGCCATGGGATTCCCTAACTGCGGGGGAGCCATAGATGGCACACACATCCCTATTTTGGCTCCAGACCATCTCGCGACGGAGTACATAAACAGGAAGGGCTACTTCTCCATGGTGCTGCAAGCACTCGTGGATCACAAGGGTCGTTTCACGGACATCAATGCTGGGTGGTCGGGAAAGGTGCATGATGCCCGCATTTTCAGGAACACTGGTCTGTACCGGAAGCTGCAAGGGGGCACCTTTTTCCCTGATCAAAAAATAACAGTGGGGGAGGTGGAGATGCCCATAGTCATCCTCGGAGACCCAGCATACCCACTGATGCCATGGCTCATGAAACCCTACACTGGGAACCTTGATCGCAGCAAGGAGCGGTTCAATTACCGATTGAGCCGCTGCAGAATGACTGTGGAGTGTGCCTTCGGCCGTTTAAAAGGGCGCTGGCGCTGTTTGTATGGGAGGCTGGACTTGGCGGAGGACAACATCCCTGCCGTGATTGCGTCATGTTGTGTCCTCCATAACATTTGTGAAAGTAGGGGAGAAAAGTTTTCCCCTACGTGGGCTACGGAGGCACAGCGCCTCGAGGAAGCATTCGAGCAGCCAGCCACTAGGAGTATTAGGGTGGCACAAGGAGAAGCTGCTCGCATAAGGGAGGCACTCAGGGAGCATTTCAATGATGCCCTTCCCTAGTTAAGTTACATGACGCATGAGGTGCACCTTAGGATCATTTCAGTAATGTGTATAAATAAATGCATTCTTCAAAGTTTTTGTTACTGTTTTTATTGAAACCTGAAAGATGGGGGTGGGGTTACAGGTTGGTGTAGCTCCGGGTCTCGTAAAAGTAGCTTGGGGGGGGGGGCTGGATGTTGTCCTGTACCGGGGTGGAGGGTGGCCTTCAAAGAAATGCTTTGAGGGACTGCGGTGTGTGGGAGGCATACACGGCTGAACTGTCTGGAGTGGAGCCCGGACATTTATCGCCTGGGACTGCAAAGCTATCATGTTCTTTAGCAGTTCTGTTTGCTCCTTCATGACGCTTATCAGTTCGTCCCTGTGTTTCTGCCTCCTCTGCTGGGATTCCTCTCTCCAGGCTCTATTCTCCCTTGCGGATTCTTGTGTTGCTTTCAGCAGGTCATTAAACATATCCTCCCTGTTTCTTCGAGAACGCCGCCTAATGTTTCTCATTCGGTCAGCTGGGGTAGACACCGGCCTTGTGAAGCTCAATTCTAATACAAAAATAACAATATAGACATTGTTAACACATAGCATAGATAGCCAATGTAACCTTCCAGTAGCACATTCCACTGGAAGGTACAGGGCGGTCAACACACTACGCTGCGCTGAAGCAGACAAGGTACATTCTAGTAGACGGCTTACCGGGGGCTAAGAATCGGAAGAGGGCACACAGATGGAACCCAATATCCCTCTCCTCAGAGTGCCCCTTCCATCTAGAATACATCTCCTACATGCCGCCGGTAGCAGGCCGGGACCGTATGCTGCTGCACTGTGTGCTGCCATGGTTCCCAGGGCTGTGCTTTGCAGCTGGAGAGGCAGAGTGTCCGTCTTTGGGAGCGCAGACACAAACGCTCTCCCATCTAACCTGAGTATTAGGCTCTGGAGGTACATCGAGGAAACCTTTTCTGACCTAAATGCAGATGATTATTTTACAATCACTGCTTGTATTGATGCCCTGCTAATGAATGCAGAGTAAATAGCGTGCAGAGCGGGGACCCGCAAGCACCCCCACCCCAGACAATGATATTTTAGCAGGAGCAGAGCTGAATGAAGGAGAAACTTACCTGAACCCCCCTCCGCCGCCTCAGAGAACAAGCTGCAGTTCAAGCCTTGGGTGGACGTCTCAGCGGGGCTGCTGAAGAGCTCCTGGCTACACGCGGTTGCGCTTTCCTCCGTGTCATCCTCCATCTCCTCCTCCTCCTCCTCCTCAACAACGTCCTCATCCTGCTCGGCTCTGGCAATCACCGGACGAGGAGGGGCTGAAGTGTCCACGGGACTTTTGGCAGTGGTTGTGGGGTCCCCGCTGAGGATGGCTTCTATCTCCTTATAGTACCTGCATGTTGCAGGCGCTGATCCAGAACGGCGGTTTCCCTCCTTCGCTCGGTGATAGGTAATTCTGAGCTCCTTCACCTTTGATCTACACTGCACTGTGTCTCTATCATGCCCTCTCTCTGACATGGCCCGAGAAATTATGCCAAATGTGTCATAATTCCTCCTGCTGCCGCGTAGCTGCGCCTGCACGGCGGACTCTCCCCAGATGCTGATCAGGTCCAGTACCTCTGCTGTGCTCCAAAGGGGTGCGCGTCTTCCACGGCGGGCCGCCATTGCTACTGATGATCGGAGCACAAACACACTCCACGAGGAAGAGAGCAGGAAGTGAAACAGACTTGAAATTTGAAAATCCCGGGAATAAGTTCGGGGCAGGGCGGGGACAGTTTCGTCACGGCCACAGAGCGGGTGGGGGGGGAGACCAGAGAGGACGACTTGGGAATGCTGGGACAGTTCCGGACTCCAGTCAATGCGCGGTAAGCGTACACACGAGCTCAAACGCGCAATATATGATCCGCAACAGCTGTTACCACTCTCGTCGGAGTGGTTGTTGGATTGCGCGACAACAAGGCACTTAACGCGCAAGAGCCCTGTTGCACGTGTGTACGCCGTTGTTGCTATCGCGCGGTAATGAGCTTTAATGCGCGATAATCTGATCGTGTGTACAAGGCCTCACTTAGGATGTAGGAGACAGAGTCAAGCCCCTGCTCCAGCGAACGTTCATTTATACAAAATGGAACAGCTCTACCAGGGAAGACAGAGAGAGCCCCCACCCAGAAGAGCCAATAGTCTCAGGGTTAGGGCATTGTGAGCCAGGGACCGCTTGGTGCCAACTGGCAGAGAGAACAAGGGTGCAAAAGTGTTACAGGGATCCTGACATCTAACGTATTCATTTACCAAAGGGTCTGACATCCAATGTATTAGTTTACCAAAGAATGTCATGTAAGGCTCTAATGAAAACCTGTGTCACACAGGTCATCATAATCATTGTGAAATATATGAATAGACAATTTGTGAAGAGTTATGTATATATACCATAAATGAAGTTCTCTAGGTCTGTGAACTCAAGCAAGTCCTGTCAGGCAGGGGGAGGGGGAGTGCTTAGCTCTCTCTGTCTGTTCCTGTGCAAATGGAGCATTATTTGAACCAAGCTCCCCACAAGCCAGAACACACCAACGCAAAGCAGTACCAGACCCTGCCAGAACAACAGATGCAAAACCTGCAGGCATATCCCCACCGCTACAATGAGCAATACCCGCCACAACACCCTTTTCAAGACCCATGCCTGTCAGAACATGTTCACCCACAGATGAAATGATAAAAGAGAAAAAACCGCATTACATCCATGGGTAAACACTTTTCGCAAAGTGATCGCTCTGTATCTGATTGTTCAATACTCCTCAAAGAAAACCTGTAAACACCATCAAAATGCGAGCTGGGAACTTAAATTCATAATACTTCTGGACACCAAAAACAATGGACTTAACACTGGGGTTACTGCTCATTATAACAACCTGTAACTTATTCCACTGCCTGCTAATTCTATTTCATTTAAAACAGCTTCCTACAGCACATGTGAACATAACACTAACCCTCAATTGCCTACTTCATCTTAAAGTGACTTGTGCTTAACAATCTGTCCGAACTTGTGGGCTATGCCCATGAAAGCTGATGTCTTAATACATTTGTTAGTCTTTATAAGTGCCACACAGGATTCCTTATTTGTTTTGCTGAAATGGACTAACCCGGCTACCCCTCTGGAACTTGTCCCAACTTGTATTTCGCTCAGAGATTCTGACTCTCTTCCCCAGTCCTGAAGGAGGGCTCTGTGCAGCATAAAATCTTCTCCTTTCCACCAACAGAAGTTGGTCCAATAAAAGATATTACCTCATCCATCTTGTCTCTCCATCATAAATGGTAAGATAGAAATAAGAGAGAGGTCATGGCCTATCCTTTGAGTTAATAGCTTTACCCCTGCAATATTTATTCTCCAAATCCTTGTCAAGGTCTTTACTATGATTTATAATAGAAACTTGTCTGGCTGACACTGCCCTGGATAGTTTTAAACTATATATTAAATAACCCTTGTAAAATTCACACAGAATATCTCTAACACTCCCCTTCCCTCTTCTTAAATTCATATGTAGATTTAGCCTCTCTCCAGAATTTGCAATACTGCAGACTGTCCCTTAATCTTATTTTCCCACCGAGAATACCGATCTTAACTTTCTAAAACTTCATAATTTGTTCTTTCCCAAAACTTGAATGCATGCAGTGTTTATTAAAGTGAGGAAATGAAAACATTTGCTGGTAGCTGATGTAATGCAGACAGACAGTATGTAAGCATTTATAGTAACCTTTTCTATCAGTGCTCATTCCAGACCTGCATCTCCTTTGGTAGTTATTTCTGGGGCATTTCTGCAGTGTAGAATGACAGTGGTTCTATGCAGTGAATTGCTGAATGGTTTTATGACATTCTCTGGGGGGGAGAAAATGGGGGGGAAAAGTGAAACCTCCAAGGTCACATTCACATCCAGACTAAGGACCCAATTCATTCTTAAGTTATTATTATTATTTGCGTTACCGTAGGAACTTGTCATGGATCAAGATTCTGTTGTGTTAAGCACTGCACAAACATGGGGAAAATAAGTCAGTCCCTACCCCAAAGAATTTGCAATCGAAGTATAGGACAGGAAACAACAGCCTGACAGTCAGGGAAGTACGTGTGATCATGAGACAATAATGGTGTCACATTTCTTGTAGGCGTCATGGCAAAGGAGAGTTTTGAGAAGGGATCTGACGGTGAAAAATGAGGCAGCTTTGTAGACGTTCACTGGGAGCACCTCTCAAACTGTAGGGCAGCATGGGAGAAAGCACAAAGGGTGAAGGTATGAAATTTAACAAATGGTCAGAGGTGAGCATTAAGCTCGCTAACGAATGAAAGATGATAGGGACAGTGAAGATTAACTATGAAAGGCCTTGAAAATGAATATAGGTTTATTTTATTCAACAGAGAGTGGGGAGCCCATGGAAGAATTCAAGGAGACGAGTAATGTATTCCGAGCAACAATTTAGGCAAGTGATCTTTGCAATAACTTTCTCAATGGTTATAAATGGGGCAAAATGGCATTTGTCGAGGCCAGAGAAAAAGATATTTACAATAATAGGAATGCAAACGGATGAGAGCTTGGATAAGAGTTTTAATTGTATGGATAGACAAAAGGCTATATCTTAAGAGATTTTATGCAGAAAATATCTGCATAATGAGGGTCTAGATGGAACTCAATCAAATCAAAGGTAATGCCCAGGTTACTGATCTGAGAGACAGGCAAGATGGTGTTGCTGACCACAGTGATCAAGTTCATTCCTATTCAGCAAAACACTTAAAAATATACTTAACCTTAAGTGTGTGCTTACATACTGCTCAAGTCTGGGATTTAAGCACTTGCCAAAGGTTAACCATGTGGTTAAGTGCTTCGCAGAATAAGGATGGATGACTGATTTGGGACCAAGATAACTAAGTCTAGTTGACAACTATTATTTACTTAACGATCTTGTTCTGTTACCCTTTCTCCTCAACTGATGTCACGTGAACCCTGAGAACCAGGATCCTCCACATAAACAATGTCAATGCTATTATGAACTGCTCTCCTATTCTACCTCTCCAAAGCTAAAAGAAATTTCTTGTTAATACAGGGTTAGAATGCCTAATAATCACTTGAAATAATAAATCACAATACACCTCACTAAAATGTTAGACATGGAACCAGATCTTCAGCTGGTGTCAACTGATGCGGCTCTATTAAAGGCATTAGAGCTACATCATTTTACAACAGCCAGAGATACAGCCTGTTGGTCGGGGTTTTCTTTGTTTGCTTTTCTTCCTTCCTGCAGTCACTTCAGGTTATCAAAAATTCCATTCTTCTTTTTTCTTCCCCCACTAGCAAGCTATCTTTTCTCTCTTTCTTATTTCTCAGTCTGATTTCTTTTATTTTGGGGCTACCTCTCCCAGTTTTTTTTCCTCAATGAAATTCTGACCTATCAACTTCTCTTACCACTGTAGATTTTTATTTGGCTCAAGTGCATTTTTATGAGCTTTTTGTTTTCATTTCCACTCCTTTATACTGCTTTGTAAATGTCTTATATTGCATCTCTTTTACAGCTCTTTTATTTAGAATTACACAGTACAGTAATTCCATATGCATCAGGAGAGTTATTATGTACTGTGCCCTCTTTAGCTATGTCTACACTTGGTAATTTAAGTCGACTTTAACTAAGTCAACTTAGTGTGTCCACATTTAAAAATAAAGTCGACTTAAAGGGGAACTTAAAAAGTCGACCTAGAGCGTCCACACTGGATGACTAGGTCGACTTCTAGGGGCTTAGGGGGATCTAGGGGAGGTCCATGGGGGCAGGGAGGGCACCCCTTGCCCAATGCCAGGGGGCTCAGCCTTTGCCCCATTGTACCTAGGTACAATGGGGCAACGGGGGACAGGGACTCTGGCAGGGCATAGGGGCAGGATGGGCAGGGCTCTGCCCTGCCCTGTGGGGGGCATGCCAGGCTCCCCCTGTGCCCCTCCCCCCGGCAGGGAGGGCTTTGGTGTAGCCCTGGGGTAGCCCTAAGTCGACTTAGGGCTACCCCATGTCTACACTGGCTTAAGTCGACTCTAGGGAGTTGACTTAAGCCTTAGGTCTACTAGGAAGGTGGTTTTATAAAGTCGACTTAATTTTAATTAAGTCGACTTTATTTTCCTTAAGTCGACTTAAGCAGCTTGCTTAAGTCGACTTAAGGAAACTGTAGTGTAGACGCAGGATAAATTAAGTCAACTTAAGCAAGCTTAAGTCGACTTAATTTACCAGTGTAGATGCAGCCCTTATGCCTAGCTGATATAAGGTTGGGAAGAGCTTAGGGTTTGATTTAAACTAGCTCATAATTATTTCTCACTCTCATGTCAAGTATTTCAATGTGTGCCTCATTTTTTTTTTAGCTCTTTTTAAATTTCAGCCTCTTGATCCTTTATTTTGGTATAACCCTGAGAGAATCCTAGGACCATAGCATTGGGAGGGACCACATGGCTTGTCTACTCTAACCCCCTGCCAAGATGTAAGATTTGTTGTGTCTAAACCAGTGATAGTCAGACCTCATTAGTTCAGGAGCCAAATTAGTGATCATCATTACCCAAGAGAGCCACAGAATGTAAATTTATTGTTTCATTTACTTGAGTACTTTACATTCATATTTAAACAGCATGACAGGGGAAATATTTAGTTACATTTATATATAATTCTCACAGCAAAATGAGTGACAAAGTATTTCTATTTTATCAACTTGAATTGGTTAAATAAGATAGTGAAATCATCCTGATTGGTTAATAACTTAGGTTGGTTAATAATTAAATTACACATTGTTTTATTATCATGTGCTGCCAAGAGCCCAAGGAAACATAATAAAAAGCCACTTGTTGCTCCAGAGCCTCAATCTGAGTATCGCTGGTCTAAACCATCCAGGACAGATGGCTAGCCAACCTCTTTTTGAAAACCCAGTGAAGGAGCTTCTACAACTTCCCTAGGCAGTCTGTTCCATTGCCCTCCTGTTGTACCAGTTAGGAAGTGTTTCCTGAGATTTAATCTAAATCTACTATGCTGTAGTTTGAACCTAATGTCCCTTGTCCTGCCCTCTGTGGCAAGAGAGAACAATTTTTCTTTATCTTTTTTATGGTAGCCTTTCAAGTATTTGATGATTGTTATCGTGTCCCTCCTGAATCTCCTCTTTTCCACACTAAAAGTATCCGGTTCCTTCAGCCTTTGCTTGTATGGCTTGCATTCCATCCCTTTGATCATCTTCATTGCTTGCCTCTGGATCCTTTCCAGCTTCTCCACATCCTTTCTATACATTTGGTGTCCAAAATTAGACAAAGTAGCCCAGTTGAGGCCTACCAGCACTGACTGGAGTGATACTACCACCTTCTATGGCTTGCATGCTCTGCCTCTGTTAATGCAAGCCAAAATTGCATTTGCTCTTTTCTTATTTTACTCTTCTATTTATTTCATACTAATTTATCTACATGTATTTATGGTAGTTTGATTTTTTTTTTTTAAACTAACCATTTTTTTGGTATCTGTATTTGTAATGCAATGTCCCATTTAAAGTTGGTATCTTGAGCACCATCTATGATCTCATTTGAGAGAAGGCGCAGATTGAATTCCAGAAACTTGTAGCATGTTCAGGGGTCTTAGCCAGCTTTTGGTCGCTGCATGAGGAAGAGGATCTGAACAGGCTATAGCCACTTGGCTAGCTTCAATTCATGGCTGAAGTAAGGAATAGTTACAAGTGGGTGTCAACACTGAGGACAGGACTGAGATGTCAACAAAGTTATGAAGAGACATAGTTATATAAGTAATATTGAGCCCTTGTATGGTTCCTTCAATATCAGAATTCAAAGATTTGGTTGAAAACTACAGAATTTTTTTTTTTAAAACAACTGTTAACATTTCAAATTATTGCAATTTTTGACTACTCTACAAACAGGTAAAAACTAAAAAAGGCAAATATATATATACTTTTAAAAGTCTGACCGTTTGCAGTTGCCTTGCTGGCTCCCTTAACTATACATATTGTGAGATAGATTCCTCAAGGCCAAAAATAGCTACGCTATGAAAGTTTTCCTACCTTGGAATTCAGTGAAGAAGATCCTCAGCAGCCATTTAGGAACATCAATTGTCCCCACAGAAAGAGACTGGAGTTGTGCTATAGAAGGCATGGAGGTTTAAAAGGACTCATTGGCTTGGGAAGTAAAATAAAAAAAGAAAGATGAAGTAATTTGCCCAAGGTCAAAGAGAGGGAGTCCATGACTCAACTAGGAATAGAAAATTTGAAAATCTTGAGAACCAATCTCTTCCTAGACAATACTGCAGTGTAAATTCAATGAGGTGGGGAACAGCAAGGTTTGGTAGAGAAGTCATGCACAAATATGAGGGCAACACCTGGAATTCATACAGACAGTATTCTCGTGCGTCACCATTTCCCTGAGTTGTGTTAAGTCCTATAGAAAGCCACTGAACTCAATGGAAAGCTCCCTATTTGTTTTTAAATGCGATTTGATCAGGCACCGACAGCCTAAAAATGCCATGGGAGCTCTTATCATACCATCACACATACTCTCTGACTTCAATCCCTTCCCATCCAATCTTTCCCCTGCTGAATAGAGGGAAACGTTTTAAAAGTGTGCAGCATCCAAACCATATTTCATTTAAAGAGAGCATGTGACTTCAGCCATTATTTTGAGACACCAAGAAGCAGTGGTCACTAATAGCGCAGGTGTCTGTATTTTTCTTTAAAAAGGTGTCGTGTACAGTATCAGAGATACCAGAAGTGCCATATGATGTGTTACCACAGCAACTGCTACTTGGGTCACAAATAGCAGGCTGAAAGCTCTTAGTTTGTATATGCTCTTTCCTTGTTTTCGCTCCAGATTTTCTGTCTCTGTTATGCATAACCAATACTGTACCATGCAAAGGGGGGAAGGAATTGGTGAGCTTCAAGAAATAGTTAATTTGTATGCTGTTACAGCACATGTTCTGTGCTTTTTAAGCTGCCCCCCTCATTTCTGCCACCTTCAGGAAAAATAATTAAATGATCTATGCTTAAATACAGGCCTGAGAGAATTGTCATTTTAAAATCTGACTTCAAAGGTTCAAACACAGATGGCATGCTATTATTATGATATTTATACATAGCTAGAGACCAATTATAATCAAGGGTATTGTTTGCAGGGGGCCAGAGAAGACAGCTACCTCCACCCAGAGTTTAGGTCAACTCATCAATGCAGATTTAAGGAGCAAAAATACCCTACCTATTTTATTTCTCCTCTGGTATGATTCTGTTTCTTTTCTGTTGCCTGCAGCACCATGGATATTCACAGGGCTCCAGAACTCCTTCTTTTCTCTCCCAGCCACTGCCTGACTTCCTGGCGCAACTTTAAGACAACCCCACAAAGCTGTGTTGTCAGCAAGAGCAAAAGAAGCATTTCAAATCGTCTGAATGACGATCGAGTAAACTGGAAATTAGCTCCCTGGCACAACTGTTGCAAATCTATTACACATTCAAAGGGGTTTTGTTGTTGTTGCGGTGCAAAGTAAGCTTTTCCACTGTCCCTTGAAAAGGGAGCCACTCCAATTTCTCACATAAGGCACTAACCAGTGAGTTGCGGTGTTTTAGAGTACTTACAGGCCTGGGCCCTGTTTCAAAGCACACTGGACCAGGTTTAAACACTGCAGCTCTTAACAGGAATATATGAGGTGGCTCTCCAGTGGCTGCTCCCCCAAGAGGATACAGAACTAACTTATGTTAAAGGGGCTTTAAGCAACCTTTGCATCCCACCCCTAGGCTGCTACCTCTGCATAATTTAGCCCAAGGACTCGGAGCCTGGCTAATGCTACGGCTTGGAATGTCTGCAGCATTGCGCTACGGCTCTGATCCAGACATGCCCATGTTTCCTCACCTCCCCTGGTCTGCTCCCTGAACTTTCAACCTGTGCTTGAGAGAGGGTCCTCGGAGGGTAGGCATAGGGCTGTCTTCTGCGCAGGCGCAACCCTGCCCTTGCCAATTCCAGAACGCTGAGAGCCCCTTTATGCCTGTGCCCTAATAGCTCACCTGTTTTTGTTTCGTTGTGTTTCATTTTTCCCGTATCAGACAAGCCTCGCCCACAAGAGCTGCTCATTACATTGAAACTGAAGCTGGCCCTGGAAGCAAGAATTTGAAGCTTAAGTACAGTCCCCAGTGCTGCTGAGAAGAGTACACGTCACCACGACTCCTTGCCGCGGGTCTGCCAGCGACAGCAGGGCTGGCTCTTAGGAAACGTTTTGCTGTGCAGTTCACGGCTTGAGGCATTAAGAAAATTATACATACTTCAAAGAGGCAATTGTTTTTATTGAGCCTATGGGTACTAAAATGGCAAAAAATAAAAGGAATCCCCTTTCTGTGAAATGTAACACGCTGATTATTACTGGGGTCTTTTAAAAAAATGATTACTGTTAAATGTAGCTTAATATACACACTGTGGGATCCTAATGCTGTATGGCAGCTTTTAGCCTGACAGTCCATTAAACCCCTGCCCGCCTGACGTGACCAGTAATCATTTTAAATGCCTTTGTATTGATTGATGCAGTGCAGGAAGCAAGCAGAGCTTTCACCTAAAGTTGATATTTAAGAACAGAGGTTCCACGCAGGAGCTTATCAGTGTTGAAATCAACTGAGGCTAGTGTCTGCCAAGGGTCTGCAAATGTGGGGACTGATCCAAAGCTGAGAGACTGGCATCATTTCAGTTCAGAAGGAACCATTCTGATCATGATCTAGTGGTTAAAGTATAATTTGATGGGCCCTGGAACTTTCTTAATCTCCGGACCCCTTTCCCATATTGTCTGGGCCCCCTTCATGCACATGTGGGCCCCAGCCCAGGTAGGCATTTGCAACCACTTTTCAGTACCACATGCATCCGTTAGCACTCCATGAAAATATTTATAATTTTATGTCTATAGCAATTATTGTCACAAACTAGCAAACACAGTAAGTATTGTGGGGCGTAGGACCTGCCAGCAGCCAGGACAGGGTGGAACATGCGTTCTGCCAGATTTTTCTATTTTTAGGGGCCCTGGAACTCTGGTCCCTCAAATTTGGGGGCCCCGGAACTGCGTTCCGGTGCGTTCCCCCTTACTTTAACACAAGTCTGACCTCCAACCTATCGCAGGCCACAGAACCTCACCCCCCACACACACTTCTGTAATAGGTGCACAGCCTTTGGCTGAGTCACTGAAGTCCTTGAATCTTTATTTAAAGACCAGCGAGTGACTTGTGTTGCACTATACGGAGGAAGGCAAAACCTGCGCAGGATCTGTGACCAGGAAAAAATGCCTTCCAGACCCCAAATATGACAATCAGTTGGACCATGAGTATATGGGCAAGAGCCACTAGCAAACACAGCTAGGAAGACGTTTTTGAAGTAACTCAGAGCTCTCCCCAGCTAGTGTCTCATCTCTCGTCTTTGGTGACATCTGCAGAAAGGCTGTATGCCAATGTCATCATACTATCCCCTTTGTAAACTTATCAAACTGAGGCTTTAAACAAATGGACTCTTTCCATGGGCTTCAATGGGTATGGAATCCAGGAATAAAGAACAAATCGTAAGCCCTAACAATATGGATTGCCATTGGAAAGAACTGACCAGCTCCTTACCAGAGCTGGCTATAGGATTTTGCCACCCCATCCCCACAGCCACAGGAATATTTTTGACAGATGTTCTACCCCACTCATTCTCCTCTGCCTAAAAGTAAGCACATGCAAAAATGTTGATCAGCGCCCTTAGCAACGGATTCTACAGTCCTGTGCTGAATTGAGAGTGTGGGGCCCCTACCACAGGCTTGGCAGTTGCCAGAAAGTGGCTCTACCTGTAACTAAATCTGTGCTAATGAACCCTTCTGCACATAAGCACAATCTTTATCATGGCCTATTATTTGAGCAACAGTAAAATGGATCACTTTCAGAATAGGACAATGTGGTCTAGAACCTTAGCTTCACAACTTCTGAAACGGGGGTAGCAATACTTTCCCCCTAGGAAGTCCTGTGCAGAATAATTAGGCCTACAAATGTAAGTAGATCTATGTTAGGTCGAATAGATCAACTTACAGCTCCTGCTACAGTGGCTGATGTTGACACTATTCTCCTTGGGTTGGTGGTGCACATCCTCACCAGGAGCACGTCCACTGATCTAAGAGGGCCAGTGTGGGAGCTGAAAGCCTGATCTCTCAGCTCTGCTGGCAACTCTCTCCTTGGATCCCGGCTGTCCCATAGCGACCCAGGATCCCAGCAGGTTGTCTCCTCCCACACTCCCTGTTCCCCACTGGGAGACACACGGGGCTTCTTGACCCTGGAGAGTGGGGTCCAGCTGCCTCAGCTTCTTGCTCCCCCTCATCCACTCCCCCTAGGAGCCAGGTAGTCTTATCAATTTCACAGCTCAGCCATGAAATTGACAAGACTGCCCAGCTTCTGGTGAAGCGAGAGCCGAGAAGTTGCCCAGGCTTCTGCTCTTTCCCCTTGGGGACTGAGGGAAGCTGCCCAGAGCTTCATGCCCCACTCAGCTATCTAGGGCAACGGTTGGGGATGTGGGGAGGGGGAGATGGGCTCTAACTCCCTAGTTTTCTTGTCAAATTCACAGTTCCAGCAGAGGCGTGAAATGGACAAGAATGACAGCCAACAGCCCATGTAAGGAACGCCGTGTCTACACTGCCATAAGCCCTACATCTCTCATTGAGGTAGTTTTATTAGGTCTGCACAATGCAGAGGCGGCTTTTGGGGTAGGTGAAGCGGGCGCATGCCTAGGGCCCCGAGCTGCAAAGGCCCCCATCGCTGACCCCAAAAGTCACGTCTGCCTTGGTCCGCAGCAGGAGGAGAAGCTGGCCCAAGGGGCCAGGGCCTTGTGGGGGGAGCTGGGGCCAGAGTGGTGGGGGAGGTAGGGTCACAGAGGTGGCCCTGCAGGCCTATAGTGGGCCTTGTGGGCCTATAGGGGGCCCCACAATGGGCCTTCACCTAGGGCCCCCAATAGCCAAAGGCCGCCTCTCGCAGAATGGTGGAGTTTCAGTGGGAGGAGCATTTCAGTGTGTACATCTCCACTATTTTGTTGACAAAAGCTATCTTTTCTGGCCAATAAGCTATAGTATAGACCAGCCCTAAGTCAGTGGCCGTAGTCCTGAAAGACACATGTAAACGGACCTCCCACTGAGCACAAGGGAGCTCTGTAAGCACCAGTCCCTCCTCCCATTAAAGCTCCCACTGACATTAACTGGCACTGGAACAAAGTGATGGTATTCTTACAGGGTCAGGTCCTATGTATGAACAGTGCTCCAAAGATGGCTCGGTTTGGGACTGTACAATGGAATCCTGGGGACAAGGGCCTCTGGTGGTGCCAAGCCCACTTGAAAGGCATTTGTTGCAGTGCAACGTCTGCAGTGACATCTCTGACGGGAACCCAGAGGAAAAACAGACATAAGAACATGAGAATAGCCATACTGTGTCAAGCCACCTAGCCAGTATCCTGTCTTCTGACAGTGGCCAATGCCAGGTGCATCAGAATGAAGAGAAGAAGGAATCATCAAGACTATGTCTACACTGGCAATTTAAGTTGACTTTATTAAGCTTAAGTCGACTTTATAACTACCACTCATTTAGGTCGACTTAACCCTTAAGTCGACTCAAGTCAACTTAAGGACAGTGTGGATGTGGAATAACACTTAAATTGACTTTATTAAATCGACTTAAGGGTGGTTAGGTCGACTTAAAGTGGACTAAGTCGACTTAAAGCTAAGTCAACTTAGTTCACTTTGTTAATAAGGTCAACTTTAAGTCAACTTAATAAAGTCAACCTAACTTTTTCTAGTGTAGACATCAAGTGATCCATCCCATTAGCTAGTCCCTGCCTCTGGCACACAGCAATCCCTGCCTATCCTGGCTAACAGCCGTTGATGGACCTATCCTCAATTAATGAACTTATCTAGTTCTTTTTTGAACCATGTTATAGTCTTGGCCTTCACAACATCCTCTGGCAAGGAGTTCCACAGGTTGGCTGTGCATTGTGTGAAGAAACACTTCCTTTTGTTTGTTTTAAACCTGGTGTCTATTAATTTCATTTGATGAGCCCTATTTTTTGTGTTATGGGAGAGAGTAAATACCACATCCTTATTTACTTTCTCCACACTAGTCATGATTTTATAGACTTCGATCATATCCTCCCTTAGTAGTCTCTTTTTCAGGCTGAAAGTTCTAAGACTTATTAAGCTCTCCTTATATGGAAATGTTTCCATACCCCTAATCATTTTAGTCGTCCTTTTTCCAATTCCAATATATGGGTTTTTTTGAGATGGGGCAAACAGAGCTGCACACGGTATGAAAGATGTGTGTGCACCACAGAATTATAGAGAGGCAATATGATATTTTATGTCTTATTATCTATCCCTTTCTCACTGATTCCCAAAATTCTGTTAGCTTTTTTGACTGCACATTCTGCACATTAAGTGGATGTTTTCAGAGAACTATCCATGACTCCAAGATCTCTTTCTTGAATAGTAACAGCTAATTTAGATCCAAAATTTTGTATGTAGAGTTGGAATTATGTTTTCCAACGTGCATTACTTTGCATTTATCAATACTGAATTTCATCTGCCATTTTGTTCATCTGTCAGTTTTGTGAGATACCGTTGTAACTCTTCACAGTCTGCTTTGGACTTAACTATCTTGAGAAGTTTTGTATCATCTGCAAATTTTGCCACCTTGCTGTTTAACATATTCATAAATGATCTGGAAAAACTGATAAACAGTACTGGTCCCAGTACAGACCACTGAGGGACACCATTATTTACCTCTCTCCATTCTAAAAACCGAGCATTTATCCTACACTATGTTTCCTATGTTTTAACCAGACACTAAATCCAGGAAAGGACCTTCCTTCTTATCCCAGGACTACTTACTTTGCTTAAGAGCCTTTGGTGAGGCACCTTGTCAGAGGATTTCTGAACATCTAAGTCCATTATATCCACTGGGTCATCCTGGTCCACATTCTTGTTGACCCCCTGAAAGAATTTTAGTAGGTTGGTGAGGCAAGATTTCTCTATACAAAAGCCATGTTGACTCTTCCCCAGTAAATCATAATCATCTACGTGTCTGATAATTCTGTTTTATACTATAATTTCAATCAATTTGCCTGGTACTGAGGTTAGGCTTACTGGCCTGTAATTGCCCAGATTTCCTCTGGAGCCTTTTTAAAAAATTGGCATCACATTAGCTATCTTCCAATCATCTGGTACAGAAGCTGATTTAAATGACAGGTTACATCCACAATTAGTAGTTCTGCAATTTCACATTTGAGTTCGTTCAGCACTCTTGGGTGGATACCATCTGGTCCTGGTGACTTATAGTTTAATTTATCAATTTGTTTCAAAACCTCCCCTAATGACATCTCAATCTGGGACAGTTCCTCAGATGTGTCACCTAAAAAGAATGGCTCAGGTTTGGGAATCTCCCTCACATTCTCAACCATGAAGACATGCAAAGCATTGATTTAGTTTCTCTGCAATAGCCTTATCTTCCTTGAGTTCTTCTTTAGCATCTCCATCATTCAGTGGCCTCATTGGTTGTTTGGCAGACTTCCTGCTTCTGATGTACTTAAACACATTTTGTTATTATTTTTTGAGTCTTTGGCTAGCTATTCTTCAAATTCTTTTTTGGTCTTCCTAATTTTATTTTTACACTTCACTTGCCATAGTTCATCCTCTTTTCTATTTTCCACTTTTTAAAGAAAGCCTTTGGAGGCCTTTTTTGCCTCCAACTGCCTCTTTTACTTTCTTAATTATCCGCCGTACGCCTTTTGGGGGGAGGGGATCCTCTTAGTATGTTTTTAATTTTGAATATACATTTACATGAACCTCTGTTATGATGTCTTTTTAAAGTTTCCATGCAGTTTGCAGGAATTTCACTTTGGTACTGTACCTTTTAATTTCTCTTTAACTAACTTCCTCATTTTTATGCAGTTCTCTTTTCTGAAATTAAATGCTACTGTGGTGGTCTGCTTTGGTGTCCGTCCGTCACTTCCCCTCCACCCCCACACCCCACCCCGGGATGTTAAATTTTATTACGTTATGGTAACTATTACCAAGCAATTCAGCTATAGTCATTTCTTGGACCAGACCCTGTGTTCCACCTGGGACTAAATCAAGAATTGTCTCTCTTCTTGTGGGTTCTAGGATTAGGTGTTCCAAAAAGCAGTCATTTAAGGTATCAAGATACTTTATCTCTGCATTCCATTCTCAGGTGCCATGTATCCAGTCAGAATGTGGATGGTTGAAATCCCCCATTACTGTTGATTTTTGTATTTTTATAGCCTCTTATCTCCCTGAACGTTTCATAGTTACTGTCATCACTCTGGTCAGGTGGACGGTAGTACATTCCTACTGCTATGTTCTTATTATTCAGGCATGAACTGCTATCTATAAATATTCAATGACACAATTTGGTTAATGTAAGGTTTATATTTCATTTGATTCTGTACTTTCTTTCAAATATAGTGCCATTCCCCATCAGTATGACCTATTCTGACCTGACACTGCTGGCTAGGGACGATGCAAAACAACGGGCACTTAAGAAATACACCCACTTATCTCATCTCCCAGAGAGTTTATCCATGGTCAGGGGTCAGAAGGAGCCTGAACTAAAATATAAAGTTATTTTCCCCGGTGGAGCTCCCAGGGAAGAGCAGCTGTGCAAACACAACGTCACTCGCCAGTGCGTGGGTCTCCTTTACTGGAAGGATGTGCTATTTGAATCTTTCTGCACAAGCAGGGCTGAATTAAATCTCTGAAATGTTAAGCATTCTTATTGTATCAAATCCTGCAAAAGTATCCTGGGGTGAATGTTAGCAAATTTGCATATGACCTCACGACAGTAATTAAAAATGGCTTGGCAGCTCCTTTTCCATCCACTGCAGACACAGGTCGAGAAATAAATTCCTGTTTCATACAATTGGACAAATATTTCTGTAACTGAAATATCCTTATTTTGCTCCTTAAGAAGGAAAATATAAGTGATATTTCGCATATATTGGCCATAAGGTGGCACTGCAACATAAGCAGTTTTTCTAAACCAGGAACCATAATCTTTAAAAAGAATGTGACAAAATACAGTCACTCACACTGCACAGCATATTAATATTAAACATGCCTGCATTATATGTGCATATCGTAGCTATATATATCATTTCAGCCACACAGTTTTGTCTTGCCTGTTATATAAGACCCTTTGGCTTAAATGGGAAGCTAGATTAATTCTTGGCAGGAAGACATGTTCAAAGCTGTAACAACTTCATAGTTTAGTAAACTGAAGCATACCAGCCTGTGCACTGGAATTAATAGACATTGATGGATCATATTCTATGGAATAAGGAAGTCTGTTTATCTTGGTAAGATGCTTTTTTATTGTGTTTTTTATTTCATTTTTTCACCTAACAAAAATTCTTGGATTTAATGCTGAGGCAGTTTTCAATGCCCACTGTGTCGGGGCACATTCCTGTGACGGCACACAGAGGTAAGTGTGTCACAATGAGCCGGGGAAATGGCTGGATTTGGCCTGGGAGGGGTGGGTTGGTGTGTCCTGTAGGGTCGCAATACACTGCCAAGTGTGTCGCGACCTGCAAGAGGTTGAGAATCATTACTATAGAAAACACTTTTTGCATTCTCTGGCAGTGTTACTGAACTGCATTGGAGACAATATTTGGAAATGGCCCTTCCCTTACTGGCTCTGGAACCAGGATATCTACAGCTTTCCTGATTACTCTTATTCAAGAGGAATAAGTGAAGACATAGGTACTTCATGCTCTTCAAGTTGTAAAGACCTACTGATACACTTTGGCAAGTTGTAAACACACAGTACTGAAAATACAAATGTAACCCTTCCACCAGGCCAAGGGCCAGATTCTATATATAGGGGTTCCCAAGCAATGTTACAACACCCACCGGATCGAGCCAGTCTCCTGAAATCACGCACTATTCCCTAGGCGCCCTAGTGGGGCAATGCTTCCTCAAGTATGAGTATAGTACATAAAACTTTTAACAGCAACATAAAGGGTATGTCTACACTGGGAATTTAGGTCAACTTAAGTCGACCTAAATTACTCCCCGTCCACACTGGACTTTTATTAAGTGGACTTAAGAAATTCCTTAAGTCGACTTAATGAAAGCTTAAGTTGACTTAGTAAGAACCGCCGGTTAGGTTGACCTAACCCTTGACTCCTTAGGTCGACTTAAGCACAGTGTGGACATGGATTCACCCTTAAGTTGACTTCATTGAGTCGACTTAAGGGCAGTTAGGTCAACTTACTAAGTCCAAGTTCAGGATAACCACTTTGTTAAGTCGACTTAATAAGGCCGACTTTAAGTCGACTTAAAGTTGACCTTATTAAGTCAACTTAACAAAGTCAACCTAACTTTTTCTAATGCAGACATAGCCAACAAGACTATATAGAGGCAATATCAAAACCAGAACTGATTTGGGGATACAATGCAGGGCAGGATTCCCACAAAACCCAATAAACAGGACTCACTCCAGCCCAGTGTACGTAGAGCGTATCCTTCACTTCTGCATTGCCACCATACTGACCATCATAGTTTTAGCATCCACTTCTCCAAGGGTGGGGGAGTGCTCAGCCAGCCCCCTGTAGTTGTCTTCTGCCACCTTGAGATCTGCTTGTGCCCCTGCTGGCCGCTCGCCCCATCCATTGGTCACTCACGTCTTCTGCTGGCCGCTCACCCCACTGTCTGCTGGTCACTCACGTCTTCCACTGGCACCGTCTGCTGGTCGCTCACACCGCTGTCTGCTTGCAACTTATGCTGGTCCTCGGTCAGCTTTTCAGTGAATTCAGCTCTTAAGAGAGGATTTCAACCCTCTAGTGAGCTCAGCTCCAGACTTTACCCTTTAGGACACCAGAGATTGCTCTCTGATCAAAAGAACAAAAAACTCCACAAGGAATCATTGTCTATTTTTTAACAATGGGAGGGAAATTAGGCATTGCCTTTGGCACAACTCTTCAGAAGAACTGATAGCTCCTCCCTCCTTCCTCTTACAAGACTGAAAAATAGGTTGGCCACTCTTCTGAGTTCTGTGTTGCTGATGGTGATTTTTCCATCCGTGCAGGCTAAACACAGTTTATATCATCAAAGGGCAGCACGTCATGAAAAGATAATATTCCACATCCGAGCAGATTCATCCACATACAGTGTAATTACGCTAAGTATTTAATTGTACTCATTCAAAATATAAAGCCCATGTAAATAGGGTACCCCCTCTCCATTTAGCTGCTGAGCAAGAGAAGTGCCCAGCCTCTGTGTAGAGTCTAGACTAAAGTGAATAGCACTACTATTTGTGCCTTCGCCATCTGGTTTACCTCTTAGGCTATGCCTACACGATCAGATTACAGCGCAGCTTCTGAACTGCGTTGTAAGAAGCACGTGGATTTTATTGCGCTTTACCTTGTACACACGTCGCTCCTTGAGACGTCACAGGATTCCTCGCTGCAATGCGCACTAGCGCTCTGAATTCTGGGCACGTATCCCAGCGTTCCAATTTCCCTGTGTACTTGCTTGCAATCATGTGATGAAGGAAAGGAGCACAAAGCACCATGGGTAAACCGGATGTTTCCCATGCTGCATTGCGTTTCCCTAGCATCTTCCTTGTTGCCAATAGCAACTCGTGCCTGTTTTCAATACTGTTTGCACGGATCGCGCCATTGGATAGAAACAAAATCTGCGTTAGAATGGATCCTGCTCTGGTCTCCACTCTCGCCCTCCACATGCTGAATACATCTCGGATGGTTGCTCATTATGTTTTGAGCTCCCTGCCAGAGGAAGTGAAAGTAACTAAAGTGAAAGTAACTAAATGTTTGTAAATCCCGGGAATCACCTGTAGGTGGGGACTGTTTCGTCACTGTCATAGAGATGGTGAAGGGAAGGGAAGTACAGACAGGACGACTTGGGAATGCTGGGACAGTTCCGGACTCCAACCAATGCGCAGAGACAGTACTGACGAGCAGAAACGCGCAGCAGATGATCCGGAACAGCTGTTACCACTCTCGGCGGAGTGGTGGTTGGAATGCGGAGCAAGAAAGTGCTTAGTGCGCAGGAAAACCATTTCACGTCTGTACAGTTCGCTTATTAACGCGCGGTAATGATTTTTAATGCGGATTACGGTGCTCGTGTAGGCAAGCCCTTAGACCCCAACCCATGTCCATAGTATCCCAAAGTTACTGTCCTGGAATTACTGTTCAAAAGAGAGACAAAAGGACTGAATGAACTTGGGAACTAAACTATCTTCTGCCTGTAGAGGCTTTTTGCAAAGTCAGTGGATGGGCAGTGTTGGGAAGCTTGCATTGTTTTTGTCTGTACTTTACCTGTTCTCTGGCTAAAATGAGAGGGTTTGGAACTCTCAGTGACATTGTGGCATCTTTGAAGAGTACTAATTTCACTAAGCACTATTCTACTGTGAGAGACCCTAGTTTGATATTTTCTTTTCAATCCTGGGAATAAACAGTGATATCTGCACATAAATGGAAAATTCCCACCATATCATCCATCTTTCCTGTTGTTTTACCCAGTGATGTCATATTTCTTCTGTGTTATGATCCCACAATTTGTTGGACTTTGATGTCACTTTTAGGCCCCAACTGAAGAGATGGGGCAATAAACACAGCCTGTTTTAAAAAAAAGGTCACTTCCATTTTCCAAATGACTACAGTAACCTGGAAAATCAGTAATGATAACTGTCATTTGATAAAATACAGAGTTTGATGGAATGCACCAGAGCATCTTCAATGTAGTGTGAGGACACAAAATCATGTGCAAATACATGATAATAACCTTAAAACAGCTTAGCTCTTCTCAGATTCCTATTGGGATATTCTTCTTTGTTTTTGATGGCACCCTTAGAGAGAGATCTAGAATCTGTACATTTAGCAGCACTTTCACTGAGCACACGTTAAATCTAATCTTTCCAAACCTTCATGAATTATTTTTCTGAGTCTATTAGTTTTTTCCTCTTTCCATTTGTGAATCAATAACCTTTTTATCAATTATCAGACTGGCATCCTTCCCAAACATTGCTGTACCTGATCTGGTCTCTGGCTGAGATGCCATTATTGTCTGCCATTGAGTAGGAATCTCCAACACAAAGTCAGGGTGCTGCAGAAAATAATGTTGGGGAACAGGTAGGGTATGTTCTTCTGTTCTATGAGTTAGAATTGAGCAGTGCCCAGACTTAATACAAAAGTATTCATCACCAAGGTTAGACTGTGATTTGGACTATGCCCCACAGACTGGGACTAAGGTCAGAAGCCCAGAACACAGCATTCCCTAGGGATGGATGATGGTCAGCTGGGACACAGCAGGAGATAGGAAATGATCCAGGGAAGCTGACTTGAAGCTGACACAAGATGCAACAGGATGGGCAAAGCTGAATCAGCTTCCCAGGGCCCTAGGTCATAACCAGATGAAACAGGAAAGTCCAGGTTCCCCCTCTTTCACCAAGAATTGTCCCTGTTGGGCACAGCTGCTGCCTGGGAATGGAACCTGCTAAGTGGGGTTGCCACCAAGAACCATACCAATTAGGGGGAGATGCCATTCATGGACTGAACCCACTAGGCAGGGTTGTCACCAGAGACAAACCATTGGATGTAATGGCCACCTGGGGCCCTAATTGGTAGGCAGAAGACACTGCCTCCTGTCCACAATCCCCTTTATAATTAGTGAATTCAGTGGGACTAGTTATGTGAACTAGCACTGCTCAACATAGATGAATGTTGCACAGTCTAGCTCAGGGTAATTTGGTTGTGTAGTCATTTGAGATACAAAGTGCTAACAAAAAATTCTTTAGCATTTAGTATTAGTAAATCCATATTGCCAGAACAGGGTTGTGCTACTCACTACTGAATGGAAATCAGTGAAAATGCTAGTTCAATACAACGGACTCTCACGGAAAAATGCTTTTGATCGTTTTCATCCACTGTTACTGACTACTAAGTGCTGATTCTGGTGTAAAATAGGGCAGACCAAATTATTCAGTGTACATAATATTTGTTGAAAATTTAAACCTTATTTCTGTTCACAGATTGTGTTTGAATCAATTCTGATTTCAGCAAATATGTCAATTATTCATAAGTATTCACTGAATAGTTCTCATGAATAATTTTGAATATATGTGTTTATAAACTATTTTCCCCTGACTTAAAGAAGAGCTCTGTGTAAGCTTGAATGCTTGTCTCTTTCAGTAACACAAGTTGGCCCAAGAGGTGATAACACTTCTCTCAACTTGTCTCTATAAACTACTTTACATGTGTGGTGTGAGAATGGGTGTTTCTGCTCCCTGATTGGATACCTGAATTTTTTTAAACAGGATATTTGCAAACAGTGAATACCAAATGACAAACTTCTGACATGAATTTTCACATGAATAGCCATTTGTGAAATGTTGAGGATTTGTGAACAATTTCCACCTTATATATCAGTCAAGTGAATACTGGTGAGTAATAAATCGTACAACCCCATGGATAGCAACACAATGAAGTCAGTACAATTATATGCAAATATATTTGTGAATCTGTTTTTTTTTATTATTTTTCAGCCAGTTCTACTATGGATACAGGCACAAGAGCAGAATGACAGTATCCAAAAGTAAGGGCACAGTATACTGGTTAGAACTGGTTCTTTCGACTTTGGTGCATCTGCTTAAATTGATCCAGTTTTGATTCAATTCAGTGAAGACATCTCCTAGCACTTGAAAAGAAACTAGACTGAAGGAAGAGTCTTTATTTGTCTATAATCCATTGTAATTTTAAAAAATCTGTTTTATAGTTAGACTGTATTGGGCGAAATTCTGCCTTCAATGTGGTTGTGTGGGTGTAAATGAAAAATGAATGTAGCTTGCTGTGTTTTAAATAAATATTGTTTATAAATATTGGACTATTGTTTTAAATAAAAAACATGGAATATTGTATGTCTGAGGTTACTTTGGACTAGAGACATACAAATTGTCTGAACAGGGAAAACAAGAACAAAAGAATGGCCATGCTTGGTCAGACCAATGGTCTACCTAGCCCAATATCCTTTTGACAGTGGCCAATGCCAGGTGCTTCAGGGAATCATCAAACGATCCATCCCCTGCCATCCATTCCCAGCTTCTGGCAAATAGAGGCTAGGGACACTCCAGAGAATGGTTTTGCATGCCCCGCCTCCCTGGTGTATAGGCTAGCCATTGATCAACCTATCCTCCATGACTTATATAGTTCTTTTTTGAACCACGTTATAGTCTTGGCCGTCACAACATCCTCTGGCAAAGAGTTCCACAGGATGACTGTGTGAAGAAATACTTCCTTTTGTTTGTTTTAAACCTGCTACTTATTAATTTCATTTGGTGACACCTAGTTCTTGTGTTATGAGAAGGAGTAAAATTTCCTTATTTACTTTCTTCACACCAGTCACGATTTTATAGATATCTATAATATCCTCTCTTAGTGGTCTCTTTTCCAAGCTGAAAAATCCCAAATAAAAACTTGTGTATTTCTATTATTCTATATTATCCCCCCAAAAGCATATACGGTCGCTTTCTCTTTGACTTAATATTTTCAAATCACTCATCCTAGCACTGAAGATAAAATTATTCTCTTACAACAAATTGTATCATATTAGAGGCATTAATTAGGTTTGGGAATTTACTTAAATGCAGTAATCCACTGAAAAGTCACTTGGCTTTGTTTTTTACATATCAGATTAGTTAATTAAGGTAATGTAATAGCTTTAATCAGGATGAACAGATCCTGTATTGTGTGTTGATGAGCTGTCAAAATAAAAACAGAATTTTGGATTAAATTCAATTACAAATTTTAATAGCTAATGGATATTTTTGATTACTTAGGAATGAATGAGGGGAGAACCTATTCTGAAAGTAATAATACAACTACGGTTTTAGGAGAACAATGCTAATTATATATTGTACTGTTTTAGAGAAGATTAAACTTCAAAACCACAGCTAGACAGTGTAAAAGAACTCCTTCATACCAATGCTATTTCCACACTGCTCTGTTGCTGGGGGAAAAGAAATTGCAAGAGACTGATAAGCGGGATGTTTTACATTCTCACAGGGAAAATGTGATCTAGCTTCAGTGAAGTATCGTATGTGAAAGGGAAGAGAACTCTCTTCTTATTAGATTTGTCTCTCCTTGGAATGAATAAAATGTAAATATTTGCACACAAAAATAGACTTTAAAAATAAAAGTTCCTTAAAGCATTGTATTTGTGGCACTGAATTTACATATTATGTCTTTTTCCATAAAAAAGCATCATCATAAAGAACGTGTGCCAGTTTTGTATTAAAAGGCCCATAGAATTCTCTTAGAATTGCCTTTGTGGCTGGTAACATAGGTCCCAGATTTCGATCTTCTGGACGTCTAGTGTTTGACGCAGGACTCTTTGTAATTAGAGCTTCTTGTTTCTCACTTACAGGCCCTGCAGTGAACAGAAAACTATTTTAATGTGTTTTTTCCCCCAAAATATTCAGGTTAAAAAATGTAAATGACTAAATAAATAGGTTTGTCAAGAAAAGATTAATGGAATTTTGCTAGCAGTGGTTATGTTTCAGAATATTGGCTAGTAGCTTAGCTTAGTAAAATAAATTACTGTAAGAATACATGAAATTACTTTGTTTTCCTTTCATATCAATTAATCATCTGTAGAATAAGCCACATAAATCATTTCTAGAGGTAGAAATTTGTTTTCAGAAAACAAATATTACAGTAAAAATAACAAAATGTGCATTCTTTGGTAACCATTTTTTTTCATTTCCTGATTTTTGTTATTTTTATGGAGTCACCTGATACCCGTTAGAGGGGAAATTCACCAAGTCAAATAATGCAGCACTTATGTCCTACTTCAGCCCTCTTTTTATGGACTTCAGTGGGATATAAGTGGTGGATAGGTGTTATGATGAATCCTAATAGAGAAGCAAATCGGAATGGTACTCATACACTGCAAGCATGATCGTGCAAGCACTGAACTCTTTCCACACAACATGGCTGTCTCTCAATAAGCATTAATAATCCAGAATGTAACTGTGATTTTTGCACATCACTCAAAACAGCTATATCAGCATTTCCCAAACTAATTTGGCCACAGAACATTTTTGGTTTTGAAATATATTGACTGAACACCTATATGCTGGTCTCGGGGGTGGGGGGGCGTGGGGGGTGGTGTGAGTGGGTTCAAACCAAAATATTGCCGCACGTATTGCTCAAAAGTTGATTTTAAAAAGTTAGAAGGAAAAATATCGCTAGCATTGGAATTTTTTCATGAAACACCTATTCATATTGTGCGGAACACCAGTGTCCCTTGGAACACAGTTTGGGAAACGCTGAGCTAGATGATACCTACCTAAATCCAGAAACTGGAACACCATATGCATGGTGTACTTAACATTAGATGCGTGATCCTCTAAGCGGAGAACTAGTATCTGACTTTTGTCAAAAACAGTCAGCCAGTCCAAGAGATACACAACATAAAGACCAACCTGTAGCCTCACCTACAAAGAACAAAGAAAAAAGTGGAGTTAATTCATTTAATCTATCTTGTATCAGAGTTAATGTATACTGAATGAATATGTTCTCCCTGGGAAACAAAATCTATTTTGGATTTTAATTAGAAGATTTAAAAAATATGATGTCTAGAAGAAGTTTAAAACCTGGATCATGCAGCTCTTGTGCATCACATAGCCTTATTAACTTCAATGGGCTGCTTGCATAGCTAAATCCTTCGGCATTGGGCCCCTAAATTTGTAAATTATAGCTCATTTTAGTGGGGGCCTCAGTCTGTATGCTTAGGGCCCATCCTGCTAAGTGCTGCACACTCTGGCCCTCAACTATACAATACCTATACACAATACAATAGGTATTCACTCAGGTATTTAAAGCTAAATATATGTTTAAATACATTCACCTTCATCAGTGTTAAAAGTCTCAGCACTTAGTAAGATTGAGCCTTCTGCCTCCCTCAAGGACAAGGCGCTGAAAGCTTTCAGCTCCTGTTGAGCACATTGCTAGTTGAAGGCCTTCGACACCTTTCAGAAATGTCTTACAAACCTTATGATGTATTGGGGTTGCAATTTATTCCTCTACTTTACCAAAAATGCATCCTAAAAGGAAACATTATACTCCCAGGATTGCCAATGAGAAAGTACTTCAGTACAACTTCTTATGGTCATGTCATCTGCACCATCCTTAAACTGTTGAACATCACCATTGCATAGAATGGTTTGAATTGCTATGGCACATACTTCATTTTTTCAAGTCAATTAGAATGTGAGGGGCTAATCTGTCAACTTTTGCTTTATGAAGAAGGATAGTTGGGTCTGCCACACTGAACCTTACAAAAGTTCAGAAAGAAAACATCACCGACATTATCTTAAACTGAAGATGGCAGAGGAATTGTGTACTATTAAACTATACTCCGGCTAGTTAGTACTAAGCATTACGAATACAGTAATTCCTAACAAACAAAATAGATACTAAGACTCTAAAGTTAGGGGAATGGCATAAATACCTAGATAGATTTAGTAATAAAAAATGTAATTGGTCAACATAAGACCAATCCTGTGGAGGAAAATATTATCCTTCTCTTTAATGTGAAGAGGCAAAATTTCAGCATGACCTTAACTTGATCTTCATTTTTGCTCAATTTTGCACAATAATTGGCAACGAACATTTGAGATTGCAGTTTAGGCTTCTTAAAACTCCAAGTATTTGGTTGTGCCTATATTTATTTCTTTTTTATCCTTTCAGATATAGAAACAGAGGGTGTGCAAACCTGGTCCCAAATGCTTTTGATTAAAAAAAAAAAATTGGTACATCTTGGAGTCACATTCCATATAGAAGAGACAAAAGAAGACAACAGTAATGTCTTGTGCTCTTTCAGTTTACTTGAGTAATTGCAATTATGATCCAAATACTGCTAAAAGAAGCCATGTTTTGAATCATTACCATAGCAATGGAGAGATTATTGAAACTAATCTATAAAACAATCTACACGTCAATAAATATCAAGTCATTCGAAAACAAACATTCTGCTTTCTGAGTTGCTAGTAAAGCATAAAAGGAATATTAATCCTATCCTCCAACTTTTGTCAGATCTTTGTTGATATTTAATTAAAATTCCAAATCAAGAATACAAAAGCAATATTTTGGTTTCCATTTTTCTGCGATGATGAAGACAAGTAGAGAAACTAATCTGTGATATCTGATTCAAAATCTATTCAAATTTAAAGGGCGAATTTTCCAAAGTCACCTCTGCATATATACTTTCAAAACTGCACATGTAAATTTGGGAGCACTTAAATTTTAATGACTGAGTTTTTAAATGCCAAACAACTTTTGATTTGCACATTCAAATAGAGTAGCTCTTTGCATGTGCAAAACAGTCGTTGGGAACACAGATTTAGAAAATGAGATTCAAAAGTTGTATCAGGAAACTCAGTATTTACTCTAGGCTTAAATGTTATGTCCAGTATTTCCTTTCTTAGTAAACAGTTCACACAGTTTACTCACTCCTCATATTGTTTATTATTAATTATTAGTTATTTGTACATTACATTTGTATATTATATTACGGCCTATTAGGCCAGAGGCTGAACAAACATACTATAAAAGCCAGTCCCTTTCCCAAAAATCTTACAATCTAATAATTATGGTTATCTTAGAAACTGTGACCTGACATTGGTCTTGGGCTGCTTATCAGTTATAGGGTAACCTATGTAGCAAAATTCCTTATATACATTGAGGCAAGTATTCACCCCCCCCCCCCCCCGAACCACCATTACATGCCAGAGCTACAAGCTTTAAATTATTTCTTTTAATTATTAGCCTCAAATGTATTTTGGTTCTACCTGAGTCACCAGTTAGCGATCAGGGGCCTATTATGCTAGGCACTGTACAACCATACAGGGAATCATCTACATGTATTCCTTATCTTTATTCCGCCATCTCCCGACAGGATGATATAGAGGCAAGTAAGAAACCAGTATAAGTTGTGTGATGTAGGTCATGATACTGTATTTTATAGCACCAAGCTTCTGCCCAAACAGGGAATTCTGGGATGGAATCTTTCAACATTCATTTTGTCCAGTGGAAGGAACTTCAAATGTAAAGTTCCTTTGCTGCCCAAGACAGTCACTTCTCTTGGGACCTCTGAAAAATGCATGATATATAGGCCTGTGTTTTTCCGCTGTCGTTCCAAAGAAATTCTCCTTTCCAGGAAAGTTATTTGCTATTCCCCTAGAAATTATGCAGTGCAACTGAGCATTTCCTAAAGAATTCTCCTCAACTGCAGTCTCTCCAATTTTCGTTCGATATCCCTGGCTCTGCTTCCCTTTCTTCGGTTAATACACTTTCCATTTATTGTAAGTGAAGATAAATTGAAGAACACCCCTTTTCTGTATAGAGGATTACCTATCAGCAGTGGTAATCGCTACGCTACTTGTTTTTCTTGTCTCTTAGGAGTACTTTTTTCTGCTGTAGTCACACAGCTACTGCTCTAACATTCAAGGTCATAGAAAAAATATACTCTTTCAATATATAACAAATTACACACATATAGACTTTGTCAGCTATGCTTGAAAGGAAGCTGAGAAGTCCATTGAGGAGCCTGGCTAGTGTTCCAGCTTTATTAACGATAGTCATTGGTAGCTTTCTAGAAATACAAATGGCCTCAAAAGAAAGAATAATGTGTTCATTCTCAGAAGTACCTTCATCAAGGTGCTGACTAAGAAGAGGAATCAACTGTGTCAATAAACAATGACTGTCTTGGCACCCAGGGGATATGATGGATGTGAAAAAGGAAAGCCCATTTTTCCATCCGTGCATTCATGCCACATTGCAGTTGCATTTGTGCAAGGGAGATGGTTAACAAGCACTGCATTACATTGGTGCTGTTCCCAGAGTGTGCATGGCTAGAGTCACTTGGAGCATGGCAGTGAGTCTCGGAGGAGGGAGGAGACTGCCTCTCTTTTTGGATGATCAGAATAGCAACACCAAGGAATATGGGGCTTGACTTCCCATTCCCACTACAGGCAAAGCTCCATTGACTTCAATAGGCTTTGGCTTGGACCTAAGATGTATGTTTCCCTCTGAGATTATTTTATTAACTGGAGGAAATGATAATGAGATGAAATTTGCTGCAATGTAGAGAAAGAGGAAGAAAGTGTCCCTCCACCCAAATCAAGAAAATGGGATGCAAAGGGCTGTATCACACAAACCTGGTACCTTAGAAGTACATCGCAAAGTAAATATGAGATACTACTATGTATCTCTTTAATATGCATATATCTTTGCAAAAAGCCTTCCCTCCACCCCACTCCACTCAAGCAAAATAAAACCAAATCAAGACTAAAAATGTGAATTTTGGAAAAATCACACCGAGATTCATCTTTATGTTCTTTACCAACATCTTATGTAATAGAATCCTCTGTTTTCTGCTGTGCAGGGCATTAGAGAGAAAGCAAGCATTTAATCTAGCTATCAATAGCCTTTTCTTGGATAAAAAAATCCAGCATAAATGATGTGTTCGTGCAGTTCAGAAATTGCCTTATCTTTGCCAGAGCTATTTTTTGGATAGGTTTGTGAAAAGCTTACACATTAAACTGTAATCTTTGCTAAATGTGCTCTTCATGCTCCTGCACAATAGAAACAATGTATTATTACTGTTGGCATTCATCAGGGAACAGACTGAAGAGACAGCTGAGCTAGCACATCAGTTTTTACATGCATGAATATATCTTTTATGTCACCCACTTAAAAAAAAAAGAGGAAAAAAGAAGAGAGTTTATTGGCAGTCACAAACTAAACCATGTCTTGCTTATAACGATTATTATTTTGCTGAAGATTCTAATATTTTAATAATCCCAACAAAACGTTCTGCTGTTTAAGCAAGGAATCAAATGTGATTGGAAATACGTACAGGCATGGCATTGCTGAGGGTGTTGTTGTAGACACAGGCTCTCAGTGAGAAATCCAGCATGCAAGTTTCAAACAGCTGCAGGGATTCTGCCACTTTTTCATGAAAGTCTTCTACAGATTTATTAGCACTTGCAAAATACAGATAATCAGAGTACAATCTGTGAATGAAACACACATGCATAAATGACAAATGAAATAAAAGAAAATTCATTTAAATGATAATGGAAATAAGATGGCAACATTGCTTGAGAAAAGAGGAGTTGTGAATATAACATTTCCCCATTAACTGCTGATCCGAAAATCTATTGAAGTCAACGACTGTCTTTCTGTTGATTTCGGTGGGCTTTGCTTCAGGCTTAAAGGTCCATTCCTGTGAGTTGCTAAGCATCCTCCACTCTTATTAAGGCCAGCATCCAACAGAATTAGGCCCTAAGTAGTAGGAAGCCAAACCTTTTCTAAAGAGAAACTCTTGAAGTATATCTGTTTATTTGGTATTATTTGTATTACAGTAATGCCTAGAGGTTCCAATGAAAATCAGGCCCTGTTGTGCTAGGCTCTGGATGCCCCCACAGTGAGAGACAAATCCTGCTTCAGAAAGCTTATAGACAAGATGGACAAAGAATGGAGGAAAAACTGAGGCACAGAGAGGAGAAGTGACCTTTCTAAGGTCACCCAGATGGTCTGTAGGAGAGTTGGGACTAGAACCCAGGTTTCCCGAATCCAATCCACACTACCTCTCTGTATGCTTGGCCGTGAGGAGCTGTATCATGTCACAAGCTGTGGTCTCACTCCTGCACTATCTACCCAGACAGGGCTCTCAGTTAGTTCAACAGGAGTTTTGCCTGAATAAGGACTGCAGGACGTAGAATCCAGACATGTATTCAATACCAATGTTATAAGCAACCATGCTGCACTATCTTGCTCTGCAGCAGTTTACTAAACACCTCAACTATACCAATTTGTAAGTATGTACTTTGAATGACAGTGCAAACAGCAGGGCACGTTCTTACTTCAAATATGAAATATTTGTGCAAGTCAATTTCAAACATTTATGGTTGCTTAAATATTAAAAGACAAATGATTTAATTCTGGTTCATTTGGACAGGGATAAAAGTGTAAAATGAAAGATGTATTTTTCAATTTAATCCCTGGGACTCTGATTAGAATCTGTAGATATCGATATGATTTTAAACAGAGATAAGGATGCCAAGATGTCACCAGTTTTTTCAGCGCAGGTGAAAGGTTATTGCAGTAGAAGTATTATGAGCACAAAGAATCCATTTTTGGACCCAGAATTCTAGAGACCCTGACTACATTTCATTTTTTGGAAAAATGGAAGACCATGTATGTATCTAAAGCATGACCTAATCCAGTGGTTTCCCAACTTTTTTCCCAGGGACCCAGTTGAAAAAAATAATTTATACCCGCAACCCAACAATTACATCTTTCAGCAATGCATTCCAGTCTTTTGGCGGCAGCAGCAGGGGGCGCCACAACCCAGTACCTGATGATCTGTGACCCAGTATTGGGTCCTGACCCATGGTTGGAAAACCACTGACCTACCCTATGAATTACTAATGTAAAAAGTGGGTTTTATTTCACTGTTAGAATACTGGAGGACCACTGAATCCACTTCCATCTTCGATGCCCACCCAATTCTATTAAATCAGGGGTTCTCAAATATTTGTTGTTGGGACCACCTTTGAAAATATTTCAGGCTCTAACAACTCCCCCCAAATGAGGATCTTCCCAGGGCAGGCTACTCTTACTTTCGTGCTGCTGCTGGGGGGGGGGCTGCTTTCAGCAGCTGTTTGACCACCCAGCTGTGAAGGGCTCGGGTTGTCAGCCCAAAGCATTGCTGGTAGCCAGAACCCCAGCATGCGTGAGGGCTAACAGCTCACCACCCCCACTTTGAGAACTCCTGTATTGAACAAAAATATCAGATTGGCCATAGATTTCTGTAGTAGAAAGTGAGAGCCTAAGACATAAAGCTAATATAACAGGCCTTGGGCCTCATCTCTGGCCTGTTGTATTAGGTTTATGCCGTAGAGGCTCTCACTTTCTACTACAATTTCCACAGAAGCTTTGAAATCCTGCTTTTTATTTAGAAAGGTCAGGCACAGGTACACCAAGATACTAAGCGGTTCCCCTGGCATTAAGTATGTGCTTCAATGCTTTGATGGATCAGAGCATTTAATGCAATATGAGTTTATAAAATTCTAACTCACCTAAAAAATGGAAAGACAAAAATAAAGGGCAAATGAAAGGGCCAGCCAGATAGAGGAGAAAGAGGTTGAAGGAATAAAAGGATAGTGTCTCATACAGACAGACACAATTTTTGAACTTTCACATTTATTTTTTAATTTAATTTTTATGTATTAAAAAAAATCACTGAAAACTGTTGAGAAAATGAGAATGAGACATAAAGGCTCTGGGAAACCCTGACTCACACCAGTGAAAATGAACTCATGCAAGTAGCCTTATTGATTTCAAAGAGTATGTCTACACTGCCGTTGGAAGTGTGCCTCCCAGCCCAAGTAGACAGACTTGCACTTGGTCTGCTTGAGCTAACATGCTAAAATTAGCAGTGCAGACATTGCATGGGCAACGGCTCAAGCTAGTCACCTGAATTCCAAGTGCCAATGGGCAGCCTGAGCCACTGCCCATCCCATAATCTCTGCATTGCTATTTTTAGCCTGCTAGCTCAAGCAGAACTAGTGCAGGTCTGTTTGGGCTGGCAGGCTCTCACGTACCTGCATTGTAGACATACATAGCCAATGCTCACCTAAATAATTGTTCACCAACATGAATAATGTTTGCACAATCAGGTCCTTAGCTTGCAATGTCAGGAGGAAGGACATGATTTGTATTCACTTCAAAATAATAGGCAAGCAAAAGATAACCTGTAGCTGTCTGTCACCAGAGACCCACTTAAGAGCCCTGTCCTGTATGTTTTCAAAATTTTGGCCACCTTTCAGCCCAGCAATTCTGTTAGAAGACTGCAGAGAATTTCCAATGATAAATATATATCTTGTTTGGAAAATTTAACTGGTAGGCAGGCAGAGCTTGCTGCTATTTCATTTCTGCTCCTTGGCAAAATTTCAAGTGTGTATTGATTTCTTTCGATTTATCTGCAGAAAGGGTAGAGGACTGGAGCTCCATTACTTGCATCTTTCTGTTTATGTCGTAAAAGACAATTGGTTCATGTCTGTTGCTGAAGCTTTCAGTTTTCAGCAAGGTAATGGGAGACACTGTCCCACAGTATTCTTATCAGCAAGTTAAAGAAGCATGGCTTGGGTGAATGGGCTGTAAGGTGGATAGAAAGCTGGCTAGATCATTGGGCTCAATGGGTAGTGATCAATGACTCAGTGTCTAGGTGGCAACTGGTAACTAGTGTAGTGCCTCAGGGGTCATGCTAGGGCCAGTTTTATTCAATTTCATTAATGACCTGGAGGATGAGGTGTAATGCACCCGTAGCAAGTTTGCAGTGACACTAAATGGAGGAAAGTGGTAGGGATAGGACACAGAGTGACCTAGAGAAATTAGAGGACTGGGCCAGAAGAAATCTGATAAGGTTCAGCAAGTGCAAGTGAAAAGTCCTGCACTTAGGATGGAAGAACCCCATGCACTGCTATAAACTGGGGACCGACTGGCTGAGCAGAAAAGTACCTGGTGGTTACAGTAAACAAGAAGCTGGATATGAGTCAACAGTGAGGAGACCCAAGTTATGAGCCTGAATGACAGGTGGGCCAGTGGAGTTGTCTGACGGAGAGGCTGAGGGAACTAGGCTTGTTTGGCCTGCAGAAGAGAAGAATGAGGCAGGATTTGACAGTAACCTTTAAAGGAAGGAAAGTTCCAGGGAGAATGGAACAAAGCTGGTTTCAGAGGTAGTAGATGGCAGAACTAGGAGCAACAGTTTCAAATTGCTGTGGGGGAGGTCTAGGTTGGATATTAAGAAAAACTTTTTAACTAGGAAGGTGGTGAAGCACTGAAATGGGTTACCTAGGGAGATGGTAGAATCTCCATTTAGAGGTATTTAAGGTGCAGCTTGACAAAGCCCTGGCTGGGATGATTTACTTGGGGTTGGTCCTGCTTTGAGCAGGGGGTTGACCTCGATGACTTCCTGAGGTTCCTTCCAACCTTAACCTTCTATTACTCTATGAAACAGGATAAGAATTCAAAATGATCTTGATATGCTGGAAAATTAATTTGAAATCAAGAAGAAAAAAATCAGTAAAGACAAGAGTAAAGTTTTGCACTTAGGAAGGAAAAATTAAAGCACAAATGCAACATGGAGTGTGACTAATTAAGCAGAGTTACTGGAGAGAAGGGGTTTTTTATGGGTGAGAAATTGAATATGAGTAAGTGTGATGCTGTCGCAGAAAAGGCAAATGTCATTCTGGGTTGTATAGACAGGACTGCTGTTATGTAAACCATAGGAAATAATTGTTCTATTCTACTCAGCACTGGTGAGGCCATAGCTGGAGCGTCCAGATTTGGGCACCATGTTTAAGCAAGACACAGACAAATTAGCCAAGAGCCCAGAGGAGAGCAATAAAACGTAAGAAAATTTGACCTATGACGAAAACTTGAAAGAACTGGGCTTGTTTAGTCTAGAGACAAGAGAAGACAGAGAATGGATGTAACATCTTCATACATAAAAGGTTGTTATAAAGAGAACAGTGATTAATTGTTGTCCATCTCCATGGAGGGTCAGACAAGAAGTAATCAGTTCGTTTACAGCAAGGGAGATTTAATTTAGATATTAGGAAAAACTTTCAAACTACAAGGACAGTTCACCACTGGAACAGGTTACCTAAGGAGGTTGTGAGATCCCTCTAGGAGGTTTTTAAGACTACAGTAGAGACACAGTCAAGAATGGCCTAGGTACAGAGGTGGCTTTTGGGGTAGGCAAAGCAGGCACATGCCTAGGGGCCCTGAGCAGAAAGGAGCCCTGTTGCTTGCTTCACCTACCCCAAAAGCTGCATCTGCTTTGCTCAGCAGCAGGAGGAGCAGCTGGCTGCTGGGGCCAGGGCTGGTGGCAGGTTGCTGGGGCTGCAGAAGGGAGGCCCGAACAATGGGCCTTTGACTAACAGCCAAAGGCCGCCTATGCCTAGGTATGCTCTACTCTGCCTTGATACAGTGCACTCCACGAAGTGACCTCTTTAGGTTGCGTCAGGCCTTACATTTCTATGACTTGCACAGTTGCAGACCCATCTCAATGCTCTGTTTAAGGACTGCTTATAAAATTTCTCATGGATATAATTGCATTCTGTTGGCTTTGCTTATGGGAAATACTGACACCTTTTAAAGCATCAAACCTCTCAGTCACTCTACTTCAGAATTATTTTCCTCTTTAAGGAGAAGGCCATAGAGTTAAAGCAAGCAATATTTTTAACTGCATGTTTCTCAATTACATTACCACAGTCCAGCAATAGAAAACCAGTTCTCTTTTAAGGAATATGTTGACAAGATTATAATGCAGGAAAAAGTGAAGGGAACATGCTTCTGGTGGGAAAGTCCTACTGTCCATCCTGAAATGACTGCTGCTGGCTCACTTACAACTCCTAGCACCTGAGAGAGAGAAGAAACGCTCTGCATATTTCCCATCCATTTGTACAGGTGAGGAAGTAGCTATCATGTGAATAGCCAAATGTCAGAGACGAATGGTAGGAAAATGATGAATATGTTTCAGGGTAGGGGAATCTTATTCTCTCACAGTCATCCATGCAGCTGCCCCTAAGGAAACTGATTTTGTTTAAAAAAGAGAAGCGCAGTAATTTTTTAAAATAACTTGAGTCAGAGTGGAACACACCAGCTCTTGGTGTTCGGCTGAAAAGACAGGAAGGGAAATGTATGCCTTTCTAAATCCCTATTTACTGACAATAAACAACCACTAAGTATTTGGCTGCTCCAGGCAACTATCTGTTCTGGTGTATATGGAAGATCTGGCTGCAGAGCAGACAGTATGATAAAAAGGTGGGAAGAAGCTGTGGGACGGAGCCAGCATATTTGAGTTAAATGTGGAAGGCATTAAGCACACAGCAATATCTTCCCTTTGCAGCAATACATGTGCATGTGAAGACTGCTGTTTGCTAATGGCACATAAACAAAACCATGAATGAGGATCAGGCAGGCAGCATTTGTCTTAGAGATGATAGGATCACCCTGACAGCTCTTGCCATTCAGGGCATGAGAGAACAGGTGCTAAGAGGAGGAACGGAGCCAGCAAGAATCATTTTCAAGATGAGCCATCGCTGCAGTTTGCTTAAAAATTTTCATTTTTCTGATTATTTGTTCTAATCACCCAATTTAGAAAACATTATTTTAAAGCGCTGCTGACACCTTGCGGAAAGCACTCTCTACTTGGAGACATTCTCTCTCCCCTCTCAGCTGCCTACATTGTATTTCTTTCCATCTGTTCTTCAATTCTAATGACACCTGCATGAAAATAAAATCTTTGTTGATCAGTATTTCAGTTGCTCCCCGTATTCACTGCTCACTTGAAGTCATTATCCTCATTCATAATCCAGCACAATGAAATGATGTGGCCATGACTGTGATATCACCAACAAAGGATTACGCAACAAGTCAACCCTGATATAAGCAGGTGCGATTCCTACCAAAGCCAGTTGGACAGTTTCTGCCTTCAATTACACTGGGAATCTACACCGCTGATGTCACTGGGAGTTTTGCCATTTACTTTAGAGCAAGCAGGATCGGATCCTAAATGCAGATTGAACCAAATTCGCCCCTGTGCTAGCCCAAAGGACAGGATAGGGGGAACTTGTGCTGAGACCTGCTGTAAATTGTAGTGGCTCTCCACTCCACTTTTTGAGCCTTGCAGCAGCTGGGGAATAGCTTCAATGCAGAATAAGCCAGGCCACACCCCTTCCCCAAACCATTCCTGCATCAACACACTCCAGAATGCCTTTTGTACCAGTGGACTTTAAGTGACTGCAGAATCTGAACCAATGAGAGTTGCACCCATTTATGCCAAGGCTAAATTTGCTGCTATGATTTCCAGAAAGGACAAGGAAAAAGATCAAATGAAATCCTAAGCATGGAGAATCTAGTTCCATGTCAATACAGAATTAGGGATATGGAACTCACTTTTTATCTCACCTGTATTAGAACTGACAAAGGGGAAAGACCCATATTACAGAAGGAGGCTAAAGTAATCCAACAACTGCTGGATAATTTATATGAGGGCGGTGCTTAAACCAGCTCTCTTGCATAAAGTTACCATCTCTTAAGCCCTAAGGTTAGGAGGCACATTCAATCATGAGAAGTACACTTCCTGACACAGAGGATAGGAAGAGCTGGCCTGGCTCTTCACCACTAACAAACAGAGATGGATTGCCCCATCAGTTCCTAACCTACCAAGGCCTGATGCGAGCAGATCTAGTCAAGGAGAAACCACAGCAGATGCCATGCCACCTGATACCATGAAACCTAACCGGATATGCCAGCATTGGGGTGGACCTGATATGAAGCTCCCTGATAAAATATTTCATTTACAGCTCCCACTCTTCTCCAGCAGTGTTAGTAGAAGGGATGTGCTTTATAACAGAACCTATTTAGGGCACCTGCCTAGGACATCTTTTTAAATACGTATAATATGTGGGTTGGTGTAAATCAAAGCAATTTAAATAATTGATTCTTATCATGATTTCAAATCGACAAGTAGGAAACCATGATTTAAATTATGTTTTGCATTTGTACTTTATTTTTTTAAAGACAGTTTGATTCTCATTGGCTAATACCATTAAAACATGTTGATTTGCTATTACCAATAGCCTTCATGCTAATTTTGATGCTTCATTTCACTGACCAGGAAGATATACTACATCTATATACATTTCTTTATGTAATTATACTGCTTACTTATTCAAATTCCTAATTTTTATATTTTTATTTTAATATAAAATGGTGAACGATGATTATTTACTAGAGTGTGATTAATTTTTCATTTGAGATTTGTATCAAGTTCTAGTTAGACGGAAGTTCAAATTAAATATGCACAACAGAGGCATTTTAGGTGTTTGTATTAAATAAAACTACCATAAAAATAGTGGATACATAAGAAAAAATCTAGACATTTATTAAAACATGTTTTGCATTTAAAATTAACTGATTTGTTACCCAAAAGTAGTATTATTGGTGGCTAATAAATTGAACTGACTATTCTGATTACTATGTCCTTCAAGATGTTAGAACTACTAGATATCCTCTCACAACTATTTTTTTATTCATACACTGGAAGAGGAAAACAAGCTTTCCTGCTTTTTCAGCTTCCAACTGGTTTCTTAAGTTTGAATGAACTAGTCACTGAACTCAACTTGTTGAATAAACTGAAATAAAGAAAATATCTCTCTGCACGTGCTGTGAAAAGCTGGCTTTGCACTTCAACTAACTCTGGTTCCAAGTGCTTAAACAGTGGCTTCCACCAGTTCAGTAGTTTGACTTTCTTTTAAATTTGGCAGTGTATATATGTGGCTTGATATTAATGTTTGTATTCAATTTAAATGATAATAGATAATAAGTAATTTAGATCTTCACACAGGTTGCTAATTTCTAACTTATTTTATTTAAATTAAAATTATCTACATTTTAAAATTGTTTGAAATTTATTTTAAAAAATCATTGATTTTTTGCACCCGGCATTATGGTAGCACCCAACATCCTATGGGGCCCATTGTGCTAGGTGCTGCACAAACATACAAGAGACAACCCCTGCCCTGAAGGGCTAGTCTTCACATCTCACCTCCTTATTCCAGATTTAATGCATTTTTCGTAGCACAATGATTATCAAAGTTCACAGGACAGAAGAGATAATGAAGTTTGCTCTCTCCAGGGTTGATGAACTGGAATTTCACTGGTAAAAGGCTCAAAGGAAAAGCTCTTGAGGTTTATCTCTAAGTTAGTTAAAAGGGGAAAAAAAAACTGTCTGTGAGGGTGATATTAGGAACCCACTCAGATATTACCTAGTATCATTAAACTAGTCTATATAGTTCATGTAGATACAGGAAATGACTAAGACACAGGCACTATGGGTGCGTCTACACTGGCACCTTAGGTCGACCAAAGAATGCTTAAGTCAATCTACAGAACTCTGTGTCCACACTCGGCGCTTATTAAGTTGACTTAAGTGCTTCCTTAAGTCGACTTAATAACACCACCTCTGAAGGTCGACTTAAGCTTAAGACAACCTTATTAAGTCGACTTAAAGTCAGTATGTACACTACAGGCTTTGTTAAGTCGACTTAACAAGGTCAACTTTAAGTCGACTTAAAGTTGACCTTCTTAAGTCAACTTAACAGAGTCAACTTAACATGTGTAGACATAGCCTATGGGTCTGTCTACACTGCTATTGAACACCTGCAGCAGGCCAGCTACAGGTTTTTAATTGTGGTGTAGACATACCCTGTGGGGTCAATCCAATGCCAACTGAAGTCAATGGCAGTCTTTCTATCAGTGCTATGGTCTACAGACAGCCCGTAAATACAGACAAACCCCTCTCTCTCTCTCTCTCTCTCTCTCTCTCTCTCCCCCCCCCCCCCCCCCGTCTCCGTCTCCGTCCCCTGACTTAGGTAACTAGGAACTGAGTCCTCCCTCCACGCAAACATGTTTGTGGATCCTCATCAGTCCAGTAAATCCCTTTTATGTGGGTGAGCCCAGGCAGTGGGGCACAGCATACTGGGACCCATGAAGAACTTGGCTAGGGCCTGGAATGCCTAGATATAGCCCTGTTTTGGGTAGCCTCTTTAGAATGATGCAATTCCCTCTCCTCCCACCCATTCTTGTAGCCTTTGAGATATTGTCTTATTTTGACTCTAGATATTGGGCCAAAGGTGTCTAAATCATTACAAAGGGCAAACTAATGTCAAAAGTTTTCCAGTGCTATAGAAAATGGAGAAAGAACACCACTGTTGATCCTCGCCACTTGTGTGTGGACCATCAGAGGCTGCCCAGAGAGGCACAGCCCACAGCCACAACCTAGGGCATAGGTGGGAAACTCCGGCCCAAACTCTGTGCTTCTTAGATACCAGTGTCTGCTGTCTACTCTTCCACTAACCTCTCTGATCCTCTCACCACCTTCCTGTGCACCTGAGGCACATTTTACCTGAGACTTGTCCTTGAAGAATGGTGAAGCCCTAGTCTACAGATGGTTGAATTGCCCTAGAACTGTGTATTTGACAAAATGTGTTATTGCTCTTGAGGGTCTGCTAGCAAGAGGGTCACCCTGCACAACTTCAGTCTGATCCACGGGGCATCTGTCCTTTGCTTTGGCTACAGGAGCACAATTCATAGAAAGCCCACTCTACTGACAGCCTGTTAGGGCACAGGTGCCCAGGGAAGAGCTGAGACATAAATGGAAAAAAAGGACGCTTGCGTCTAGTGCACTGGAAAAATAGTTCAAAAACAGTTTCTCTGTGTAAAAGTACAACCACATACCACTACCAAAGTTAGTACGATCTGTTACATAGGTGCTGCCTGTGGGAGTTAAAATGTCTGGGACACCTTTAGCTTAGTATTGTATCAGGTCTTCCCAAGATTTTAAAAACGAACAAACAGAAAAGAAACGTGTATAATTTTCTTATTTGGGGGCCATTCTCAATCTTCCTTTTAAATATTCTGCTCCTTCGGAGAGATAAATCTAATTTAAATTGGAGGACAACACAGTGCCAGTTATTTTTTCCCCCAAATATTATTAAACTGGAAAATTCAAAAATACTTGGAATGAAACCATACATATTTACAAAATCTAAAATCCATCATAAATTAATAAAGATGCAGGGGTTTTCCAAATATTAACATTTATGCAAGAAAAGAACTTGCTCTCAAGCATATAAATATTATAAGTACATTTATACAACTTAAATATACCTTGCTTCTAATGATAAACAATTCCACACATTAGGGGTGCATTGCTTTATTGCTAACCTTTCAACAGGATCCCTCAACATGACGATAAGCTTGGCGTGGGGCTGGAAAGCCTGGATAAAATCCTGGATTAAAAATGGAGGTTCTCCATCAGTACTGTTATAGAAGAAAACCCAGGCATTGTTATCCCACATGGTAGAAGCACTGGCCTCTCCTAGAAATGACAAGGATTTACAATGAGTATCAGTGACTACATTTATTTTTTCACATTTGCACAAAAGATATAGACCCTGGTACTAAGCTCATATAAATGAGTCTAGCTCCATTGACTTTGATAGACTTGTGCTGATTTACACTGGCTGAAAATTTGGCCCATATTTCTGTGAAATTGGGACACTCTTACTGTTTAAATGTAGTTATAGTTAAAGCCTCTTTTATATAATCACACTTAAATTATCATCATTACATTTTACTGCCAACATATTTAACCTAAGAAGGTTGTGACCAATTATAGAATGCACAGAATTTGTACTCTAGTGGTAGTAGAGTCATTTCCAAAGAATTTGCCTACAAGTCAGACAGGAAGAATTTTTATCCCATAGACATTTTCTATTCCACTTTGTCCATCTTTAAGATGCTTTCTGAGAATAGCTTTTTAACACTCCACTAACTTCAGGGAGCTAATCTCTAAGTGAATGACACCATTTATAACTGGCCATACTGATTAAAAAATATAAAGAACCACTTTATATGGGGGGATCAATGTTGCTTATAACATGAACCAAGGAGGTGAGAGGTACACAGGCAATATAGGAAAAGAGCATCAGGCAGGTTGGCTCTGTTACAGTGCACTGAATCTTTTCTTCTCCTGGTTTGTTATGAGTTATCAGAGCTTTATTACACACCATAACAGATACTGTACAATAGCATCATGTCCCATGGTCTCAAGTATGCATTTAAAAGGACAATAAAATAAACAAATTTCACAATGAATAATACAGTTAAGGACTAGATTTGGATACATTTTGATTGAGAAGAACCTTACTCTGAAATTAGTCTCATTTGTCTTTCTAGGACTACTCCTGGAGTAGGTTGCTACACAGTAACTGCTCAACCTGAGTCAGAGATACCGGAATCTACCTGACAGTGCTACATACTGCATCCCTCTTTTAAACTGTGCAATCTCTTTCCTTCTGCTGAGAACACTACAGTTTATGAGAAATGGATCTTAATCCTCTTATTGCTTCAACAAAACATATGCTTTAGCCTCTTGCAACCTTTTTGCCAATGTGGGAGGCACTAATTTCTGTAAATGAGTTTTTCAACCATTTCAAGAGATGATAAAAAAAATCTTGTAATTGATTGTTTTGTTTGTGATTTAATCACGTACACATCTATATATGCAAATATATCCTTGTTCTAGGCTATTTTCCTTGCCTCCTTTCTGTCTGAATCCTCATTTTGGAAAAATCCAATAATGTTTTTAAATTTAAAATAAAAATTTGTCAAAACCTTAATACTAAGTAAGCAATTCCTTTCACTAAAAGGCCCTGGAAGCCATGAGAAAAACACAATTATTTATTGATATTCTCTTCATCATTCTTCTGAAAGGAGAAACTGGGGCTCTATGGTCTAAGACTGAAGAGGATCCTTGGCTTATCATTCCAAATCAGTTATCAAGAACATTGCATAACCTTGAGCAAGTCATGTGACATGTTATTTCAGCAGTGTTCAGTTCCGCTCCTAAGCTGGGTAAAGTGGAACCACAAAAGAGCAAATGCAACTTTACAGCTCAGTTTTTCTGGGCAAAAACATCACACGAAAAGAGAAGTGAGAGTCTATATTTGAACTCCTGGTGCTGAACAAGATGCAGTGCTATTAATATATGTGAAGGCATATGTGGGACACAAATCTTGCATGGCCTGAATAAGAGCAACACTTTTAGATATACAAGTTATCTGACAATCCTAATTGGCACAGCTCCACTGAAGTTTATGAAATTACACCAATTTACACCAGAGAATTTGCTCCATAGCCTCCAGCCAATTTAAGAGCTGTGTTAGGTAGACCTCAGATGCATTGGATCCAGTGTTGTTCTGCTGTGTGGGAAGAGGGCAGGAACTGAGGAATTCAGACAGAGAGTGGGCTGCATCCATCCTATTGCAAAGAGATGTTTGAGGGGCAAGCAGCTGCCCAGGGCAAGAATTCACATATTCATGCATCTACCCACTAAAAAAGCAGGGGACAGCAGCTACAGAAGCCACAGTAACTGTGACAGAGCACCTCTGAAAATAATCTGCAACCTTTCATCTATTTTCCCAGCCAGCTGCAGATGGAAGCATGGTGTCTGAATAATTAAGATATTCCTTCTTGCCTTTACTCCTTTGGAACTCCTCTGAACAACAGCCCATGCAGAACCAAATTCTGCCACCCTTACCTACAAGAATAATAATGGTGGAGTCTACACCTTACCCTGGCTGTGGATTTGATCCATTTGATGTTTACTTTTGCATACATGCATTGAGTTTCAGAGGGGTAGCTGTGTTAGTCTGTGTACAGCAAAAAACCAGAGCCCTGTGGCACCTTAAAGACTAACAAATTTCTTTGGGCATGACTTTTGTGGGCTCCAACCCACTTTGTCAGATGCATCAGTTTTGTGGGTTGGAGCCCACGAAAGCTTATGCTCAAAGAAATTTGTTAGTCTTTAAGGTACCACAGGACTCTCGTTGGTTTTCCTCTCAGTTTACTCATTCAGGGGAGTAAACTTTAAGATCAAGATGCTGTTTTTAGGGTGGTTAGTTCACAATAGCCTGTGTTCGGGAGTAAAAAAGGGGGTGACCATGAGGAACTAAAAGAAAAACAAAATTTTACTTATTTGATGTGTCTCTTTACACATAGTACAGATTTAATATCTGTAAAGCGGGTACCCTGTTCAACACATGATGAATGAATCACTGTTATATACACTTCATTTATATATCAAATTACTATAGCACAATCAAAAATACACCAATTTTTTCATAAGGAATTAAAGCATATACTCGATGATTGAACTGCCTACTTTCATTAAAGGATAAATTTACAATGTTCATATTGTGAGACTAATGGAATAAAATCATGTCAGGTTTTCATAAAACATTCTTATGAATTTATCATATTAATGATCATAAATAAATACGGTAAGTACTGCTCAGAATGCTTGAAGTTAGAACAGCAGGATCTTCTATAGCTCTTCTAAAGATCTGCTGTTTTATTTGAAAAAAATATATTGCCTAATAAAGATATGATTCAAAGATGGTTAGAATTCAAAAATATGTTACATGATAAAGTTAAAGAAATGTTTATAGTTTTAATTAAATTTCCCTTTTTAATAATCTGAAGTTTAACAACACATCATCCTAAGGAAACCTGATTTTCATACATCACATAGACTGTCTCTAGACTAGACTGTTTTTTATCGAGGTCATAAAAAACTGATTAAATGAGGATAATAATTCAGAACTTTTCCTGTAAACTTAACAAGAGCCAAAGGAACTTTAGCAATAAGGGAACTGAGACTACAGAATAAATATAACTCTAGAAAAAGCTGTAACAAGAGGTAAGTATTCAAGTATGTACATTGCTAATTAAAATTAGTGATCTGAAGGTTCCACCACTGAAAAAATTGTAGATTGTAATATAAATAGCAAGAATATCTGCTGATGTCCTTGATGGCAGAACTTCATAGGACCCGATTCTGCAATCTTGCCAGGTAAAGAAGATCCATCTAGGTAAATGAAAGTAACCTGCCTCCAAAGCAAGACAAATAATGCACCTATCTGTACAAGGGGTACTTAACTGACAGCAGTGGCCTTCTGCTACAGTTAACTTATGAAACACGACACTGTTAAATTTATTTTCCCATCACTATAAATATTGTTATAAAAAATTTAGTACCACTAATGTATTTTCATAAGTAGTATTTGCAGTACCAATGATTATGTTGTTCATCTCGCCGCGCCCTTTTGTGGCATCACTCTGTAACACACCCTGAATCTGATGTGCAGCCAAGTCAAACAGATCAAGGTAATCTTCTACTGGGTAGCGATCATGAAATCCGTCCCTCAGACGAATTATTCCTAAAAACAAAACCCCAATGAGTGAAAAAGAAGCTAGAAAATAAAAAAAAAAAAATCAAGACCCTGATACACTGTAGGTGTAAATCAGCAGAGCTTCATTGACATCAATCAATCTACAGCATTTAGACCAGCAGAGGGTTAAGTCAAGAAGCAGAATGTTAAGATAAAAATGCCAACTATGATGTAGTTGAGATTCAAGATACTGGAATATTAAACTATATATTCACGCTGACAGGAAATATTTTGAAGTGCTATATTTTATAAACCATAAACTTGCACCTACATTCTTCTAAATTTAACTTTTGAAATGAACATAAAGGGCTGTATTCTGCTAATTTACACCAGTGTAAACTACAGTCTCTTCACTTTGGATTTACATTGGGGTGCCTAATAGCAGAATCTGGTGCTGAATTTGTCAGTCACACCCACACATAAAAAATAAGAAAATGAGCAGGTTAACAACATTGACTATCTTATAAATTTGAAGAAAACAGCACCTTTCTGCAACTCCCCAATTTGACAACAATTTTGCGTGAGGTTGAGTGATTTTCACAGACACTTTCAAACAAGATGGGAATGAGAATTTAAAAATTGTGGGGGTGTTTATTAATTATTTTCACTTACATATCTAATTAACAGTAATAGTAAATTGGACTGATAAAAATGAAAAAAATGAAACCCAGATGTTATCCCATAGCAAAACACTGTAATCTTCATGCTACTTTTTCGTCTACATTCACCTTGCATCCGGCAGTTTTTCAATATCACCAACCCCCACCCCCCACCCAGTTATACTCTGCTTCTTTTTGCTTTTTGTGTCCCATTTGTTCCTGCTTCTCTTCCCATTTCCCCATTCACTTTATGTCTCGCCCCCCATACCCTCCCCCAAACTCCGCATTCCTGCTTCTTTCTCCAACAGGTTAGTAAGGCCCAGCTCTAAGAAGCTGCCCTTACCTTACTTTCATTTACATATTCTGGCTCCTTGGTTGTAAATGACACCAATTTAGGCCTATGGGAGTATGAGTGGAAGAAAGTTTGTTACTGTGTAGGGAAATCTAACCTTACACTTCACCTCTGAATTTGGTCATATCTCTTCCAGTGCCCCATCGTGGTAGATACATTCAGCTGAGATACTTGACTGACAATCCCTACATTTAAACATCTGGAGGTATTCCCAGTGGAATGCTCTATGGATCTGAAATTCACTTCCTCCATTGATTTGACAGAACTTAAGCCTATTAACCATCAGGTCATGATATAAGGCTTATCATTTATTTTCAGGCTTTTGCCTAGGGGCTGACTGTGAAGAATGAATGTGATTTGTATAGATTTTTAAGACTAGGAGAGAATGCATTATGATCATCTACTCCAACTTTACGCTTTATACAGCCCACAGAATTTCATCCAGTGACTCCAGAAATGGAAGAAATTATTTTTCTATTATGTCTAATTTGGTGAAGAAAATCTGTTTTAGGATGATATTGTACTTGTGCTATATTGTGCGATTCCTAAATTATGACCGTGCACTCAAATTATCTGGTGAGCACATTTTAGAAATTTAAATATAATACCACAAATAATGTATTTAATTTATTAAAAGACAAGAAAAGCTCATGTGGAAAAGGAGATAGCTATCTAAATGGTTGCTTTACTTTATCTCATTAGTTTTAGTTTATTTTAGTTCATTTTTTTTTACTTCATTTGTTTTGCTTGCTTGCTTTGCTTGAACACACACACATAAAATATACTGTAAGTAAACAGATCTAGATATAAACACACGTCTAGCCAGGAAGATGCTGAGTATCTCCAATCTCTATTCAGACAAATCCTGAAACCCTAATTCAGGTTCACTGCCCTTATACTTAGGAAGTTTTTCCTAATGTGTAACCTAAATCTCCCTTGCTGCATTACTTCCTGTCTTGTCCTCCATGGTTAAGGAGAACAAGTTATCACATTCTTCTTTATAACAGTCTTTACTTACTTAAATATTTACACCCCTCTTCCCCATCTGTGGTCTCTTCTCCAGATTAAACAATAATATACTCCAGTTTTTCAGCCACAGGTTATGTTTTCTAGACTTCCTTTAATCATTTTTGTTGCTCTCTTCTAGACTTTCTCCAGCTCATCCACATCTTTCCCAAAGTGTGGTCACACCTGGACACAATACTTTAGCTGAGGCCTTATCAGTGTTGAGTAGAAGAGAATGACTTCTCTTGTCCTGATTGCTGCACTCCTGCTAACACATCCCTCAATTTTTAATTTTCCCCCAACAGTTTGTGACCCACTGTAACCCCCAGATCCTCTTCTGAAGTACTTCTTCCTAGGCACTCATTTCCCATTTAGTATTTGTGTAGTTAATATTCCTTCCTAAGTGTAGTGCTTTGCATTTGTCTTTACTGAAATTTATCCCATTTAATTCAGACCAGTTCTCCAGTTTCTCAAGATCGTTTTGAATTCTAATCCTGTTCTTCAAAGCGCACGCAACCCCGCACTGTTTGAGATCATCCGCAAACTTTTATAACCATCTCACTGCTTTTATCCAAGTCATTTATGAAGATACCGAATGGACCATGCCCAAGATGGATCCCTGTGGGATCCTACTCGATATGCCCTTTCAATGCGACTGTGAACCACTGATAACTACTGGGTATAGTTTTCCAGCCAATTGAGCACCTGTCTTACTGTAGGTTCATCTAGGCCATCTTTCTCGAGTTCAGTGGTTCTCAAGCTTGTTTGATCGGATCCCCCTTCTTTGTGTCTGTAGTTGTTTAGGTCATCTCCACCTCTCCCTACATACTACTGCCCCACTCTAAAAACAGAGTGGAGAACAGCAGAATCTGGCCAGATGCCCACTTCTGAAGACCGCACAGCACCAGCAGCAGCACAGAAGTAAGGGAAGCAATTTGTGAAAAGTGATATCTGTCGATATCATTTTTCACAGAAGACTTAGTGCCCCATTGCCACCCTTACTTTTGCATTGCTGCTGCCAGCCCCGAGCTGACAAGTGGAGCCCTGTTGCCTCCATGTGAAGGATTGAGAAAGGAAGGGGAAAGGCAGCTCAAGCTGTGTGGCCTTTGGCTGTCAGTCCTGGGCAATAGGTCCCTGGCTGTCCTCTTTATTCCCATTCTCCAGGTCTGCGTGGCCCTTCTCCACACGCCCCAGCCACCTGGGGCTGACAGCCAGAGATCTTTCCTACTCTCCCACACCCCAAAATCCCTTGACACATTCCCATGCCTCCCTTGCAAAGCCTGCCCATTGGTTTGAGAACCACTCCTCCAGTTTGTATGTGAGACAGTACCAAAAGCCTTTACTAAAGCAAGGTATATCATACCTCCTGCTTCCCTCAACCACAAATCTTGGCTAAGAAGGATATTAGATTGATTTGACAGGATTTGTTCTTGACAAAAACAGGTTGACTGTTGCTTATTACTTCTTTTCTTCCAGGTGCTTACAAATTGATTGTTTGATTATTTGCATCATAATCTTTTTGGGAATCAAAGTTATGATGACTTGTTGATAATTTCCTGGGTTGTCTTTATTCTCCTTTCTACAGTTAGGTACTATATCTGCCCTTTTCCAGTCCCCTGAAGTCTCTCCACTCCTCCATGAATATATTCCTCCATTATTTCATCAAAAGTTAATGGAGGTGTTTCTCATAACATGAAGAAGGCACTGCTCCCTGAGGAATTACACTTCCGTAGCTGCAGTTCTTTTGAAATATTAGAGTATATGTTTACTCACCAAATCGCTTCCTTGTCCACCAGTGTGGTTCTTTAATTGCTGAGAATCTAACATCAGGGTGTAACCTGAGCCTGTCATAGAGATCAGTTGTTCCACACTTTGGCTGGCCTATTATGTAGAAATGAGGAAGACAACGCAGCCGATAGTGCTTGTCCTTATAATAATATAAGTGGTTCCAAAACACCTTTCTGAGGTAATCAAATATGGTCCGAAAACGCTTTGAATACAGTGCATATGAGTTTGTTGTGTAAGGATCTGTGGTAGTGTTTCCTCTATATTCTTCATACCAACAAGGATTCTTGCTATTTGGAAGGAATTTATTAGGAATTACTGAAAACATCTGCAACATAAAGAACAATAATTTCAGTCAAGGCAGCAGCAAAATTTATAATGATACTTTCTTATTTAAACACAATTAGTGAATACAACATAACCACTACATATGTGTTCCAATCCTCTTAATTTCTTGTAATTCCACAGTAGAAAGAAAATGCTGTTGTTGACCAGACTGAAGCCAGATCCTGCACAGCTGCATGAGGTGGACAGAGGGTGCAGAGCTAGATGGCGAAAGGAGAAAATTCATACACTTGTAGACAGTGCTTTTTTTTTGGGGGGGGGGGGAGGGGAGGAGAGGTACCGGTACCCGGACAGGGACCTGGAGCTGCCACTGGCAGGAGCCAGGGCTGCATCACTGTGAAAAAAAGGTGCCAGTACTCAGTACCCCTGAATACCATCATAAGAAAATCCCTGCTTATAGATTATAAGGCCATAAGAGATAACTATGTTCATCTAATTGGACCTTCTGCATAACGCAAGCCATAGAATTTCACCCAGTAATCCCTGCGATGGAGGGATACTTCCTCCTGAATACATAAGCAAACATGACTGATCCCAGCAATTTGTAGCCAAAGTCCAGCATTTAAGCAGGAGTGATACAATGCCTCTCACAGCTCCCAAGTAGGATATGGATTTCAGTACCACCTCAATGCCTGAAAGCACTTCTAGAGTCCAGTCTAATTCCAGCTGGAGACAATAGAAAGGTTCTCACTGATGTCCCTAGCGATTGGCTTAGGCCCTAAAGAAACAATTGAGCCCAAAAAGATTTAAGAATTAAACTGAACATATTTTTCCATCTTATCACCCAATATCAGAGTTAATAGGGTTTGGGGGTTTCTTTTTGGTTTGTTTGTTTGTTTTTAATGAAGCAAAAGATTGAGGACAAAAACAATATAGTAAAAAACAAAACAAAAAACCCCCCATCTTCTCCTGTAGCTATAATGGATCTACCCCAGCTTGCTACCTACCATCTCCAACCCCCATTAAGCAAATCCTGAAACCTAACTCAAGTTTTACTCAGTCTTCACTCAGAGTAAATCTAATTTCTAACTTTACTGAAAGGAAAAGATTTCCCAGTTTGGCCCATTGACTTCAATGGAAGCTGTGAGTGCTACACCATCTCAGGATCTCAGGCCTTATTTTTATGCAAGAGCCCAGCAAAATTCTGTCAAGCCTGCTGGAATCTGTAGTACAAATTAATTTGAGGAATCCTTAAAATGTGCTTGCAAAGAATAATAATTAGCAACATTGATTTAGGCAAAGATAAAATAATCAGATCAAATTAACTTCCAGTTTTTAATTCTGAAATACGAGATTTGTATGCGTGATTGGAAGTCCAATTACTAGATTTCTGGCACAGTAGCAATCAGTTATTAGAGAAGGCTGCTTTTTATTTGTTAGTTAAATATTTTGGCACATCTAATTCTGCTGAATTATTTTGAATAAAATGGCCCGATATAAATTCAGTGTAATCTCAAGGAAGATTTTCTAACTTCTTGTCTCAGATGTTGAGATCATTTACATAATCCATCTCTTTTGCCTATGGCTCAAATACAAATGATTATATTATACATATATATATACACCCATAAAGCAGGGATGACAGCACAAAAGTCCTGTAAATTGACATCTTCAGATTAATCAATAATTCTCTTATTCCAGGCGCTTTTCTGTACATATATATGTGTGTCTGTAAGGAAATATATAATATATATAAAATACATTTATAATTACTATTGACTAAGGTGAAAATGTTAATTTACAAGATTTGTGTGCTGTCATCCCTGCTTCATGATTCAGAAACACGGACTACCTATGCTAGGCACATCAGGAGACTGAACAGTTTCCACACGAGACCTGTGCAAGATCCTGAAAATAAAGTGGGAAGACAATATACCGAACACAGAGGTGCTGGAGTGTATAGGACTGATGTACTTAGAAACCACTATCAAGAAGGTAGTGATGTTCAGTCATGTCAGCAGAATGGGAGGAGACCATATACCCAAGAATATTTTGTAAAGTGAGATTTGAGACAACTCTTGAAAGCAGGGTTGCCCTTTATGTCCATATCACAACATGTGAAAACATTATATGAAGTCATTCAACATCAATGTAGAAAGCAAGGAGCAGTGAGAGGAATCTCGTTCAACTTGGAGGGAATACCTGCCACAGGGTACAGCTCAACATGAAGTGCCTTTAAGCCAGTGGATAGAAGCAAAGCAAGAGAAAAGAAAGCAGAGTGCTGTAATCTTGGACTCTAACTCAGATAACACATGGATCTTTGTAATTTGTAGTAAGCTGTGTCACTCTTGAACTGTGGTTGTCAGCCATAAACCGATTCATCAGGCACCTGATTAGCTCTTATACATGTATGTCATGAGCCAGTGGATTGATGGCTGCCCATATATACATATATATAGGGACAAAGTCTTCAGCTGGTGTTCCAGATCCTCCGCTGGTATGAACCAACATATCAACTTCAATTGAGCTATGTGGCTTTACCTCATCTGAGGATCTGGCCCAGAATACTTGAAATAAATACACAAAAAACCAAACAAACAGTTTCAGGGGGAATTTAATTTATACTTACATGCAGCTCTTGTTTCTTCAGCTCTTTAAAATCTGGACGTTGTCTGGTTATAAACTCAATCTTTGAAGTAATAGCGTCAATAATTAATTTAATGCTTGGATAATCCTTCACAGATGAAATATTAATTTTAGAAGGCTGGTAGTGGTCTTTAATATCACTAAGGCTTTCGTTGTCCATTACGTTTGAATGGCTAGTAAAAACTCCATAATGGAATGGTGATGGTATTAGCAATAGGCCATGTCTGGCTCCCGTCAGTATGTATGATGCCATCACTAGAGTCATTATCATCAACCCAAATATCAAGCTGCATAGCTTCCCTTTTTTCAAGCAAAGACATCCATTCCAGCTTTCATTATGATCAGTCCTTACCTCCAGAACTGCAAGGAGGTTCATCTGCTTGTTATCTACATACAGAGGAACTTTATTTCCTTGTTTGCACACAGGACATCTCTGGTTATTATGATTAGGCCCACGGCATCTGAAACACTGTTTGTGCAAGTCATTTGGTAATAAGTGCATGCAACAATTAATGCAATGCCTCATATTAGTACAGTTAAACAACTATATTAATAAGCCATGTATAGCCATAAAAATATTTCTGATGCATAGAAATCATTTTCTGAAAATGTGAAATAATTTAATTCCTTGCATTACTATCTATTTTGTAATTCGAAAAGCCAGGTTCAAAGCAAAACAGCAAAAATATGCTGAAATTAATATACTGTCTCAGTTACAAATGAAAAACAAAAATAAAAATAAATGTACTGTGGACATGTTTCATAAATATTTGGCTCAATAAAGGAAATCTAGTAAAATAAAAAGCACCTACAAGTCTTGCTCAAGTTTTTCCCATTGAACAAAATGAGGTGGAAGAAACTTCGCTATATAATGTAAAAATATACAAAAAATAAAAAGACCTCATTGTCCTGTGAGTATTTAGGAGTCAGGAAATATAAAGAGATCAGACAGAAGGTGCCTTGAAAATTCCCAGATACTCTCAAAATAGGTAGATTCCAAAATGGAGCGCTGCTTCTGAAAGTCTTCTCTTCATAAAAGTAGCTTCAAAGATCTGTGTTGCATATCCTAAAAAACCCAAAAAACATATATGGATATATTGCAGAAGATAAGCCACTATAGTAATTAGCTGCAGTGCAAGAACACTTTAACATCTGCAAACAAATTGTTAGTCAATTTAGCAACCTTAAGTGAAAGGTATCTTCTATTTAAAAACAAAAAATATAGTTAGTAACTTAAACCTACTGAAAATTTGAAAACTTTCAGCTAAAGAATTATCATTCTCTTTAATCAGTTCAAGAGCCCTTTGCTTACACCGTTGACCAGTTACTTGCAGAAGTTGCACCACTAGCTACAATAATTGTTCAAAAAATGTAATTAAATAGTTTGTAACCTGGCCTTTTCTTTGGAGACCTATTTGGTGGAATCCATGAAGGGACTTGAGCACTGCCACGCAAAGTGTTAGGGCATCTAAGGGGCCTAGAATATCATAGGAACAACACTATGACCCACAAAGTTGAGTTAGTCACCTAGGTTCCCTATACAATGAATGGGAAGAAATAACCGCCTTTGAAAAATCACCTCTACTCTGGCTGTTTTATATGGAGTGAGGCAGGCACCTAACACTCGATTATATTCATAGATTCATGGATTCCAACGCCAAAAGGAACGACTGTGGTGATCTAGGCTGACCTCCTGTATAACACAGGCCATAGAACTTCCCCATAACAATTCCTAGAGCAGATCTCTTAGAAAAATGCCCAATCTTGATTTACAAGTTGTCAGCAATGGAACATCCACTATGACCCTTGGTAAATTGTTCCAGTGGTTAATTGTTCTTACTAATAAAAACGTATGCTTTATGTCTAGTCTAAATTTGACTAGCTTCAACTTCCTGTCACTGGATCATGCTATACCTTTCTCTACTAGACTGAAGATGCTATTATTAAATATTTGTTCCCCAGATAGGAATCTACAGACTTAATCAAGTCAACCCTTAACTTTTTCTTTGTTAAACTAAAGAGATTGAGTTCCTTGCATTTACCAGTATAAGGCACATTTTCTAATCATTTTATTTTCTGTGACTCTCCGCTGAACCTGCTCCAATTTATCAACATCCTATTTGAATTGTAGGCACCAGAACTGGAACAGTATTCTAGCCAGACTTGCATCAGTACACCCACATCAGCAGTGGCAACCTAATAACTTTTGGCCCAGTGGTTAAAGTACTCACCTGAGAAGTGGGGGGCCCAGTTTCAATTTCCCCATGCCTGGCGGAATGGGAGAAAAGAGTTGAACAGTGGTCTCCAACTCACAGGAGAAGTCTCTTACCACTGAGCTATGGAATATTCTCATGGAGCCTCCCTCTGGCTTTCCTGTTGAAGCTATTTGACTGTAGATAAATACTTGAACAGTCACTGGGCAAAAAAAGACAGCAGAAATGACTCTTTAGCCCAGTATTAGGGCACCACCTGATGGACAGAAGACCTTGGATCAAGTCCCCATGCTTCAATCACTCATCAATTATTTATCCAGAGTGGAACAGCTTCAACAGATCGTAGTGTGGGACTTCAGCATCCAAAAACCAGAACTCATTTGCCTAAATCTGGATGTAGGCACTAAACAGCTTCCTGGATACCACCCTTCTGTTCAGTGCTCAAGGATCTAATAAATGAATACCTAGCCCTCTCCCTGCTCATAGAAATTACATTATATTCCCAGACCTAGGACAGTATCAAACAAAAAGCCAAACACACACAACTTGCACAAGCCCCATTGGTGCTCAAATCCTTTCACAGAGCAACCAGAGCTGTCCGCTTTGATCTCCTCAGCAGACTACCAATCCTTAAAGAGACAGAACACAGATAAATCTAACCCTAATACTCCCTTATGAGTGTTACAAATCCATCTGGTGGGGACTGGGGTGGGGTGTTAGAAGCAATGGTTCAAGGGGGTGGAAAAGAATTTTCCTGACAATTTCTCTCAAAGCTGCAGGGCCTTCTAAAGCCAAGAATGAAGTGTTCAGTTGATTGAAGGTTGTGGATGTGCTGGCAGTCAAGAGCAAGAACTCAAGACAGCAGATCTGGTAGATAGCCTGGGTAGCTCTAGGATGTTGGGGAGTATCAAGGGGAGGAAGGAGGGGCTACAGATGACCCATGATATACAGAAAAATCACTGCAAAACTTTCAGCATTAGCCATTTGTATTTGGTCACTTTTGCAATGAAATGGTTAGGAATGTTGTGTTTCTTTAATAAAAATGTATGTTAGCAGTGTGATTTGAAAGCTACTACCCCACCAAAAACACTTAAGCATCTTTAAGCATAGAAGTAGACCCCTAGAGTCATGTTAGATGGAGTTCCTTGACTGGGGTTAAGACTGGATACAGTATCTCATGTAAAGACTTCTAGATACTAAGACGACTTCAGTGGCACTACTCACAAGCTTAAGTTTACACAGCTGCTTAAGTGTTTATCTATACTGGGGCCCAAATAATTTTCAATTAAATACTTATGTAGAACCAGGTGCTCATGTAGAACCATGAAACAAAGTCATTAATAACTTCTTTATTTAAAACCCATTTTGTTTGAAATTACCGTCACAGGAAGAATTCAGAGCAGAGAAATTAAGTCATAAATCCAAGTATTAGCTTCCCAGGAAAAGTTTGATCCTTTTAATGAAGGTCAGAATTATTTAATTTTAGTGTCTTTTAACTCAAAACCAACTATGCCAATTTGTTTCAGAGTTTTTATTTTATTTATACATTTAGCTAATATCTTTCAAGCTTTCCACAAATTCAGGGGAAAGGGTTTTTTATTTGATTTGTTTCATTTTGGGCAAAGCTATGAGGGCAGAGGTGTCAAACACAGATTTTATGGGGTGACAAACAAAATATACCAGCCTTCAGTGTGTTTATCATTTAATAATCCTTTGGTTTGGGCAAAGTAAGCCAGAAAAGCTTTTAAAATAATTCTGAAAAATCAGAAACATAACAGTGAATGTAAGGTGAGAGAGTGAGTAAAATGATGGAGGAAGCCAAGGAGGAAAACAGCTGAGATGCATCATCATCAATGGGCAATATTTAATTTTTATTTTAATACACCAGTAAGCTGTGTAAATGTTTCTTTTATAAAATGATGGGGGGATGTCTTATTGAAGTCCCTCCTTTACCCACAACCCACAGAAAGAATATACTCATGGGCATTTTGTCTTTATTTAGAGCTCAATCTGAAGCCCACTGAGGACATTGGAAAGACTCCCATTAATTTCAATGGGTTTTGCATCAGGACATTAGACAATGGAGATGTGGACACTGAAAAAAGTCATCACTTTGTAGTATCAGACATAAAATTACAGCCCTGACTTACTGTATTGTGACATACAGCATGAAGCCAATTAAGGCTTGACCACTCCATAAAGAGTTTAAGATTAAAACCTACTAAAATATACACAATACGCAGGGTCAAGCTCCCTACAAAGTGATACCACAGCAAGGATATGCACAACCTGGACATATATAGTACTCCAAAGTCATCCGATCTGGACAAGAACAAATATGCCTACTTCCAGAGGTCTGATATGCTTAATCAGACCTACCTAAGTGCTATATGCCGCAAAATACAGAAGATGACCTAATGCCTTTTTACAAAGCTCTGCTATTGAACTATTTCTCTGTTGAGCCACTGTCACCGTTGTCAGACAGGGGAATGATGTGACTCTCCTAAATCAAAAAGCTGTACCCTTAAAGTAGGTAATATGCGACTGATGAAGGAGAAAGAGTCTATTTATGTGACTGAATCTGTGACAATGCTTAAAATCATATTTCCTATATAGGATTCCCCAAAGAACTATATGTTAAGAGCTAAATATTGTAAGTAAGGGGCAATGAGGTCCACCCTGTCCATTAGGGAGCTTGGGACAGGTGGTTGTGCTCATTTAGGATGGTGCCACTTGCCCTCCTTACCACGCCCACCCCCTCAAGTCTGGCTGACCTGACCCCAGTCATAGCTTGTATGAAATGAGATAGCCCATGATTCTACTTCCTTGCTTACCTTCATGGTTCTGTAAGCTTCCAGGATCAAGGGAGTGCTTATTTTTCCTCACATTCTCTGCACCATCCACACTATGGCCTGCCAAAATCTGACCTTAAATGAGTTTGCCATTTAGGAGAAATGATTTAACAGGATTTTACAAGACAGCAACTGCCTAGATAGCCAGCCCCTGAACTTAGAAAGTGATACGGTTTCCGCAATCGGTTACTGTTCTCCTCCAGAAGTCCCTTATGCTGTTTTCTCTAGCCCCGTGTGTCTCTGACAAGACTAGGAAGAACAGTATTAACAGATTACGTTCACCACTTAAGCAAAAGTAATAGTATGGGAAACTGCAGTTCTCCCCAACATACATACGTTTTCATAGGCTCACAATGAAAATCACTCTTCAGCTGAGCAATTTAAATAAGGAGGAAGGGGAGTATGATATGTGAAATATTGAATGTCTTGATGCTCCTGAAATACAAATCAAAACATCCTTCCCTTGGTTCCTTTTTCCATTTCCTCGTTCACACAGGAAAAGAGGTGGCATTTACTCTGTGTTGCTCTAGCACTCTGAGCCATGTGTCACCCCCAAGCATTATGCACTGCACATCTTTTTTTTCTTTCAAAATCAACTCAGTTATGTTCCAAAAGAGGAGCTGCAGGGAGAAAATGGAAACTACAGAGCCAACTGCTTCTCAGCACTATCTCATAAAAGGTGAACCACAATAGTGAGTCATGTTGGAAATAACTTCCCCAGAAATAAAAGAGGATTCTATTTTCTAGTCCCTGCCAGGGCAGCCTCAATAATAACTTGAGCAACAGAAATATCATTAGCAAACCATTTATAAAGAAATTGTAATTGAGAGGCTCACAGAAATACCTCTGCAGATTAGATAATTGAATGTCCCTTCCGTGCAAAATTGATAAAGGGCTTCCTGTTTCCCCATAAGAATCATATCAAATTATTGCAGATAAAAGTAGAGACAGCAGAGAAGAGAGAGCCTGAAGAGTTCAAGAGGACTGTGGCCTTATCTGAGTAAAATATTAAACATTAATCCAGCGGAGAGATAGAGAAACACTAGTTAATTAAATTATTGTTTTAATGAAGTTAATCTAGGTCATTGTTGGCCTTCACAAAAACAGAGAACCTTCCGCCAGTTTTTATGATATCCCTAAAGGCTCAACACCGTCTTCTCACTGTTTACATGGAAATACATTTTTCGAGAAATCAAACAAAATATGAAATAAAATAGATGTTTCGTTATTCAGGTTTAACAAAATATTATTCAGTAATATCAGCGTGGCATAGATAATGGACTAATGAGTCACTGCAACAAAAAATAACATTTCATCTGCAAATTGGTCCAATTTACGAACAAAGTCCCCAGTACAGACATGCCTTGGTAAGCTCCTACTTCCTACCGTGACAGCCTCCTTGCTTCCCACTTTGCCATTGTCCATCTATCCAAAAAGCTGTTGCTAAGATCATCCTCTTGTCCTGCTGGTGCTGACAGTTCCCTTCTCCAAACCCTCTGTTAGTCTATTATACTATCAAGATCTCATCCTCATTTAAAGTCTCCATACAACTTCTGCCTGACTTCCAAATATCTTTGGTCTCTCTTCTTCCTTCTACCACCTCTGGCTTTCTTTGCTCTATCCAAGCTTCCAGCCTAAGTCATTGCACTAATTTAAGATGAATCTACCTTCTGATCATCTCATGTATTATGTATTATTATCGATGTGTCATAATGTACGAATCCTCACACTTAAAACCATCAGATTTCAATTGAAATTGAAATCTAACGATAGTATTCCACAGCCAGGAATGACAATACACAAAGAGTGAAGAAGAGGCTAATAGAGGACAAGGGTGAAAGAGCAATACTCTCTTTCACATATGTTTCTTGAAAAAACTTTTTGTTTTTTATTTTAAAAATGGAATATATTTATCTTAAACAATATATAATGAAACTAGATGCAGTGTCCAAAATGAAGTCTAAGATTAAAGTTAGTGATGAAATTAAGTTTGTGGAGGGTTAAGTCTACACTGCAATAAAAGACCCACAGTGGTGCATCTCAGAGCCTGAGTCACCTGATTCAAGACTTGTAGGGCTCCAGCTGCTCTGAAAACCATGAGGGGTGTGGGTTTCAGAGCCCAGGCTCCAGCCTGGGACAGAACATCTACACTGCTGTTTTTAGCCCTGAAGCCAGAGCCCTATGAGCCACAAATCAGTATGAGACTCACTGTCACAAGTTTTTTATTGCAGTGTAGACATGTATTCTGAGTTGCATGTTATGTAGGTTGAGGGGGAGGTGTTTCAGACATAAGAACAACATACAAAAATAATTAACAGGGGCTTTAAAAACCCAAACTCAGAATGATACTGCAGATAAAGCAGTGCACATTGGGATGAATAAATTATCAAAATAATACTAAATTGTGACTGAAGGGATAGAAGCTGTATCCTTGAAAACTGATAGTCTTAGTGGCTTGAATAGGCTTGATCTCATCTAACTTTAATGATTAGCCTAAGTGTAGTTTGCACTTGGAGGTTGAGTACAAGAAAAAACATTGTTTTTATGGGTGTCTGATGAGCTGACCATTAATGTAATAAACTAATATTGATATGACTACTCTGTTATTTATAGGTATCATGGCCTTCTGTAATAGTAATAGCCTTTTTTTTTGCCATTTTAAAAAATCCCTTAATCAGGGTACAGAGTAACTACTATATAATCGCTCACTATTCACAGAAGTAATATATCTCATATTGCATGTAAGAAACACAAATTCATAGCAATGTTGCAATTAGAGAGACCCAGGCAAGTGCCAATTGAAGCCTTTTAACAATAACCAAGATGATAACTAATGCTGGTTCTGAAGTAAAATAGGATGATGTCCTTCAATTAGGTCCCAAACAGAATGATACAACTTCCAAATATTTTTCTCAGTTAACAGCAGTTATGTATTGGGTAGCTCAGGCAACCAAACCAAATAAGCGGGTGAGAGGTCCAATTGGCCCAGTACCCACAGGTTGGAAGAAGGCTGTGTATTTTCCAAAAATTCCAGAATAAATGGTAAGAGAACAAAATGCAAGGCAGGTTGCCATGTTGCTGCTAATACCTCTAGAATTTGCTGTGACTCATTAATAATACTTTGGAAAGACCTTCAGGGATCCCATCAAACCTCCTCAAGATCTTGTTTCAAAAGAATAGGGATGAGAAATCTGAAGGTATTCATTAGTATTAAAATAAACATGTATATATCATCATGAATTTACATGCTACTTTGAAAATTTTAAAGACTAACAAATTTATTTATCGCATGCACTTTCATGGGAGAAAATCCCACTTCATCAGATGCTTCCCCATCTTTAGTTGTGGCCTATTGCAGGAGTGGGTGGGTGAGGTCTTGAGGCCTGTATTTTGCAGGAGGTCAGACTAGATGATCGTATTGGTCCCTTCTGACCTTAAAGTCTATGAGTTTAGTTCCCATTCTGCAAGTTCCCCATCTTCAAAGCATCTGACAAAGTGGGATTTTTCCCACAAAAGCTCATGCGATAAATAAATTTGTTAGTCTTTAAAAGTGCCACAGGACTCCTTGTTTGTTTTGCTGAACTGGACTAACACAGTTACCCCTTTGGTACTTTGAAAATATATATCCTGCAAACCCTTATGCAAATGCTTAATTTTACTGAATGAGTGTCTTCACTGACCTACAAAATTATTCAGGTAAATACAGTTAAACACATACAGAAGGATTTAAAAGAGATCAGATCCTTACTGTAAGACATATTTCTTGCCCAAAAGACCTTACAGTTTAAATCAGACAAAGTTAAAATAAGGCAAAGCGTAACCATTTAAAAACAGAGTGAGGAGATATTATGAGTGAAGGGGAAAAAAAGGGGAATAAAGCATTCCTGGAAGAAATGAGAGTTTTAAGGACTGTTCCAAAAAGTGAAGCTGATATAATTGTGATGGAAGGTTAACTAGAAAGACCAATATCATAATATTATATACAACATCAAGAAGTTTATTCTTGCAAACACACAAATAATTCCACAAAACAAAGGAATAGCTAAAAGATAAAAGGAAAGCCTTGACTTCAGTTTGGTTACAAAAAAAATCAAGGAAAGGGATTATCAACAGAAAGTTTTATCAACAAAGAGAGAGGAGACTGAAGGATTACACTAGGATTGTGACTGTAGGCTATGGGAAGGATAGTGTATAATCAACACTTATAGAGAAAGGAGGCAAAGGGGAGGGTTCAGGAAGAAAGAAGTTCCATTTTGGCAAGACTAAGTTTCAGATAGTGATGGAGGATCTGAGAGAAAATATCTGAGCGTGAGTTTAAGAAAGATGTAAGTTAGGGTGGAAGAGGAGAGGCAAGCAAGGCAGATTTAGGAATCTTCACTGATAGGAGATGGAAACAGGTGGGTCCCCAAGCATGAATGGGAAGAAAAAGAGAGGGAAAAGAGGAGAGGACTCTGTGGGTCATCCAAAAACGTAAGAGAAGAAGGGAGGAAGAGTAGCCACCAAAGGAGATATTGAAGAAGTGATCAACACATTTCACTGGTGGTCATTAAAAAGTCATATTTATCAAAAGTTACCTCACAATGATACAAATAACTGTGAAGCATACAGTGTGTCTCTTCCCCATACAATAACCATACTGCTTTCGTGAATCCTAGATGCTAATGTAGTGTCAAGTGAATATCTCTTTAATCTAGTTTCAGAACACACTTCTTTGACTCTTTTTCTTATATGCTCAGAAAGTATGCATTGCCTATAGAGAAGGTTAATTTCCCATTATTTCCCAATTCTTTGTTAAAAGTTTTTTAATATCATTAACTCAACAGATTTATCTGAGACACTATAATTTGACTGAATCAAGTGCTTCATGAGAGGGTGTTTGACTTATATTCTCATTTTTTCCAGTGCTGGGTTGTGGGTCTTAAAGGAACTACATAAGGCATCCAACTTCCATGAAAGTAGTGTCCATATGTATGTGAATAAATTTAACTAGAATTTATTGAAGTCTTTTGAAGTAGAGACACTTTTTATGCAACTATGATATAAATATTGTGAATTGAAGGGAAATAGTGCTAATAGCTCTTTGATGGCTGAAAAAAATGCTTTAATAAGAAGTTGAGATATATATATGCAAAAAACCTATGCTAATGCCAATATGAAGTTAAGATTTAATCAAACAAGCCATGAGACTCAGAGTTTAGGGTTTCATCAGCAACCATAATTCTGCCAACATGTGCATATGCATTACAATAGAGTATTTTATTACATGATCAGTATGAAGACCCACCACTGGGCAACATGAAAGACTACTCAGCAAACAGAATAAAAATAAACTGATATTTTTATAACTATTAGATGCATTTTGTATTACTACACATTTGTCATGTTCATGTAATGAAATACTCAGCTGTTGGACACACATAAAGCATACAGGTAATTCCCAAATATAATTCTCTTCTCCTTCCTTGCCAAACAAGAATCCCAAATTTAATTAAGTTCATACCACAATCTTTCACTATCCATTTCAGAAAAAAAATCAGAACAAATGTTAGTTAATCTAGCAATTCCACGGACCATTTCCCTTATGTGATTTGTATATGCTTTCCTCCTACAGAAGGTTGCCTTGCGTCACAAGATGTATCTCATATTCTGCATCTAACATTTAGCACTTCCAATACACAGCAATGATTACAGTTATACCATCACCATTTATGTGTGCTCTATTCAGGAATGAAAGTAAGATATGACTTTAAAAAGGATGTGAATTTTAACCTCAAGAGCAGCCATGAAACATTGGAGTTGGGGAAAAAAAATGGTTTTATTTATTTGGATGTTCCCTGTTGTAAAACTTCTACCAGAATATTATTGATTTAGGTAAGAAACAGTTTATTTGGCCAGTCTTGAATAATGTAGCACATAATTTCCTGCTGTTGAAATTAATGGTACATTATTTGTGGCCATCCCCATACAGTGTGTGAAAACTGTACATAAATGTATATCAACCTTAACTTAGTTCATCAGTCTTTGGGATTCACCCTAAAACTTTTCTAGTCCCCTTAGCCAACAAGTCGTTCTCTTCAGAAAATAGAGGGGGAGCTCACATTAGTAGGAAGCATAGATTAGTTTTTAAAAAATGCTACGTAGGAACAGAAAGGAAAAAAACTAAGAGGTAGCTATTTTAACAGGCTCACTCACAACCCAATCTGACCTCCCTGAAGTCAGTGGGAACAGCTGCACTCATTTCAGTGGAAGGACGATGCTCACGAACATAGCTGTAGGTGATAATGATTTTAACAGGTCAGTTGGTAATGGGAGTGCTTTCTCGAGTTTCACTTTGCCGCAAACTCCTCATATAAATTTCTATACTATTTTAGCTGGCCTGAGATCCAGGGATAAATTGGTTAGAACAGGTAGCAGGTACCAGAGAGGCAGATGTGACAGGTGGTACTTATCTGAGGCAAAAAGCTAACAATGTATGACAGACCTGCTGTGCCTAAGAGCTTTGAGAGAGGCATAGTAATGACCCTGGAACTCCCACCAGCGTCCGCTCCAGAGTTATATAATGTAACAAAAAATGGCTAAATCAACAATGTAAAACAAGTGAGATCTTCTATTATTCATATATTTTTGTATTCTGCTACCTAGAAAGAAAATATTCAGTTTCTATTTTTTTTATGGCTCAAAAATTTCTTCCATAAAAGTAAAGGAAGCAGAATACTATAAAAATATGGCTATTAAAAATGGCCTTCATGTACTAGTAACTAAATCTCTCCTCATCTGTATAATGACAGGAAATAAAACAGATGGGATAGATCCCATTTTTGAGAACATGATAATGTATTTCCTTTATTTTGCAGTTCTCTAGTCTTAATATGTGTTGTGTTACCTCTTTCAGATAATTCTGTAAAATACAGATGTAAAAAACTTTTAAGACTTGCCTTTATGTCCCTGCCTGAATCCCAAATTTTATACTGACTTCATTATCCTTAAGCAATTTCAACTTTTCTTAGTACAACAGGAAAGAGAAATAAACTTTTAAATTACTTCAAACATATTTCAAACATACCAAAAAATAAGCTTGGCTAACTAAATCATCACCTGCTATAAATTAGCACAGATCTTTTGAGGTCAATGGAGCTACTTCAGTTGACACTAAATCAGGATTTGGCCCCAAGACATTTTAATAAGAATCTCCTCCTGTGCATTTTAGGGCCATACACTCACCTGTCACAGAAAAGTGTACACACACATATAAAATGAGCCAAAAGCTGAATGTGAAAGTTGAAGCTGAAGATTTAACACAGCAGACCGTTTACAAGTACGATGTAGTAGATCTGGTCATGGGTGCAGATAAGAGAATATATAGAAACACCCAAAAAGTGCTTAGCAATGTATTTTGCTGCAATGCCTGAATGTGGCATACTGGTTGCCGGCCACGTTGCACAAGGACATGCAGGGGGCACAGGAAAGCATGGTACCATGAGCATATTCAAAGTCGATAAAACTTGTTACGTGTAAATAATACAATGAAGGTCATATGATCACTTCAGAAAGTGAGTGTGAAGGAGAAAGCAAATGTAGGTAGTTTTAAGACATGGTAAATGACTATGTTCCCTGGCATAGTGATTGCATGATATGAAGGACAATAAATAATGTTTGATAAAAAACAATGAGAGTCCTGTGGCACCTTAAAGACGAACAAATTTCTTCAGGCATAAGCTTTCGTGGGCTGCAACCCACTTCATCAGATGCAACGTTTGATATCACGTTTGATAAGTTCCAGAGGGGTAGCAGTGTTAGTCTGAATAGAGCAAAAACAACAGGTGCCACAGGACTTTCGTTGTTTTAGTGTTTGATGAGTTGGTCTTTACAAAGAATCAACAGAATGCTCAGAGATGTACACATATAGTAACTTATTCCAAGGAGTTTGCAGTCAAGATCTTGACAGCATTATCTTGACGCATCATCAAGCTGTGCGTATGTCATTTACACAGCTTTTGTTCGTCACGCTCCCACAATTCCTTGAGAGGTTTCACATGCATTCACAGGCAAATCCAGCTCCAACTCTGTGGTCAGAGGTTCCTTCAGCAGCGGAAACAATGTGGTGCTGCTCTGTAAGGGAGTGGTGAGTATTAGGATACAGGACATAAAAGGAGGGAGCAACCCAATTCCAGTGGGCTCCCTCATACAGTAAGGAGTGCAGAGGACTTCTCCAGTCACAGAGCTTAAGTAGTCTCCATGGAACAGCTCAGAAAGGGCTCAATGGCCTTAGGAATATAGGCTATGTCTACACTTACTAAAATTAGTTCGAATTAGTTAGTTCGAACTAACTAAATCGAACTAATTTTAGTTAGTTCGAATTAACTTAATTCGAACTAGAAGAAATTAGTTCGAACTAAGCAAGTGCCATTCATGGCACTTGTTTAGTTCAAATTAGCGATTTGCATTGAATTGAATGGGCCGGTTAGTTCAAACTAAGCAATTAGTTCAAACTAACATGGCCACATTGGTTAATTCGAACTAACTAGTTCAAATTAACCCTTACTTTGAATAGCCTATTCAAATTTATTAGTTCGAATTAAGGAAGCCCTTAATTCGAACTAATTGAAGCCTAGAGTAGCCATGGCTTTAGTTAGTTCGAATTAAGCTTCCTTAATTGGACTAACTTGCCAGTGTAGACATAGCCATGATGACTTGCCCTTTTCTCCCTGTGCATTTCACTAGCCCCAACCCAGCTACCCGGGTCAGGCACTAGGCTGAGGATTTGTCATTTGATGTTGTTACTAGGGCTGTTTGGAAAATGGGTTCCTTTCCAAGGAAAATTTTGATTTAAAAAGAAATAAACAACAATTGAAAACTAAGATATTTCCATATGGAAATACTGTCACAGTGCCTCCATTCTCCTCTATAGGCCAGGCTCTCTAATCAGACAATCTCCCATGATGGTTAATGCTTTCTGATCAGGGTGAGGTGAGATGGTTGCACAATGGGAGTCCCTAGTCATGACGCATTGCAGGAGCTGTATTCCAAATGGGGTGTACTGCCCATAGAAGAGAATGGGGACATAGGGAAACCAAACTACATCTTTATGATGCCCCATGCCAAGTATCTGAATAGAAATATTTAGGTCTTGAGGCTTTTGGGGTATGTCTACACTAGAAAAGGTAAGTCGACTCTGTTAAGTCGACTTAACAAGGTCAACTTAAGTCGACTTAAAGTCGGCCTTGTTAAGTTGACAGAGAGTCCACACTAAAAAGTTAAATTGGCTGCCTGTGTCCACACAGGCAGGTGTTAGGTCGACCCAGGGGAAAGGGAGCCCCACCTCTCCGGGACAAGGGAGCCATAGCTCCCTTCTGCCCAGCCCTAGGCCAACTTAGGAAATTAAGTCGACTTAGGGCGTCCACACTGGCTTTAGGTGGACTTAATGGGTAAACTTAAGCGTTAAGTCGACCTAAAAGAGTGGAAGTTATTAAGTCGACTTAAGGACACCCTTAAGTGAACTTAATGAAAGCCCGGTGTGGACGCGGCATTCTGTAGGTCGACATAAGTGTCCTTAAGTCAACCTAACTTGCAAATGTATACATACCACTGATTATTTGATGGTAAATCAACATTTTCAACAGAAAGCTAACACTTTTCATCAAAAATGTTCCTGAGTCAAAAAATCAATTTTCCATTGAAAAATAGTTTTGATGGAAACTTTCTGACCAGCCCCAGTGCTTACATTTTATTCCACAGCTACATTTTCTAAGCATGGTAGGACTGAGCCAACTGTCATTGAAATGAATGGAAAGACTGGGACTGACATTGATGGGAATTAGATTAGCCCCCTTACACCTTAGCCTTCACTGTACTCTGAGCAAGATATAACATTCCTATTTCCATCTGCTCAGTAGTTTCTATGAGAACAAATAGCCTCTAATTAAATACCACCTAATGGCCTTCTTCAGGCTTCAAATGTGTTGTTTTTATCAAGAGTTTCAGAATCATTCTCACTGATCCAGGCAAAGATTTTCAATACCTGATGGCTTTCCATGAAAATCAGGAAGATTTATGCAATTCTTATTTGGTGGGGCTAGTGTTAATATTTGCTTGGTTAAAGTCTTATAAGTGAAGCCAGCTCAACATACTCTACTATAGCAGCTCAAAAATACAACTCCTTTAATTACTATTTTACCCTTAAGAATTCAATGTTGTAAATATTTTGTAAAACAGCTGTGGCTAACTCTATGTGAAAAACCTCCCTATAGCTATTTCAGGATAAATTCTCTTAATAGTTTGAAAATCAAAAAGGAAATATTAAGTTGGGTTTTTTTAACTGAGACCTCTATAGCATTTTCAGTCATTTAAAAGAGCTGAATTTCAGTATTCATGCAGAACATCAATTACAATCTCATTCCATTTCCTAGCCATTGAACTGCATTTACAATTTACTGGATGCAATCTGGCTCAGGTTAGTAGCACCTGGCCTTGTTGTTGTCTGGTGATAATTCAATGGCAGTTTTAAAATGAGTTGATGGACTCAGTTCTGCAGAAAACACATGTAAATAAGAAAACCCAGAACACCATCATCACTGGCACTTACTAAGTAACAATCTCAGCAGCAAGGGAAAGGACTGAACAGGAGTGGACACTGAATTATGTTTTCATTCCCAGTTGTGTTGCTAGAATAGGTTGAGGCATTCTATCAGAGCAGTGTGGGGAAATTTACACCATTGCTGCACATCCTTTACTGCTCAAAGAATGAACATATAAGCAATAAAAATCACTTTAAAATGAAAAAAGGGAGAGGGGAACACAAAAGAGAACTGATTCTCCTTCTGTTGAATGTTGAACATATTTGGCTTCTCATACTAAAATTCTGATGATAAACTTTGCCTGAACTCAGATATTTACTTCTGAGCAATCAACTATCTGCTCCTCCCCCGCTCCAACCTCTTTCCCCCCCCCCCCAAACTAGATGATATGAGAAATCATTGACCTCTACAACTTCACCACAAAAACTTGTAATAATGGTTTTGAAAGCCCACATGGTTCTTCATTATAAAGGTCAGCAACTCTCTACAGAAATCAGACTTCCTCATTTGCTAAAAAGAGCCTTAAAACTCAACCCACAGGGAAAATCATGCTGTAAAAGTATTACTCATCAGATGAATTCCTTAAGGGAACCACTAACATTATTCATTTTGTCAAAAGCTAGAACATTTGGTAACAGTCAAAAGATTATTTACACAGCCTGCATAACAGTTGTTCAAATCTAAACTTGCCATAACTGTTTAAGATCCCAAATCTTGAAGCCTTTATTTAGTAAAGCTGAAAAACTCCTACCGAAGTCAATACCTTGACAGTAATGATGACTTTAGGATTGTTCCCTAACACTTAAATTTGCCCTAACAGACTTAATCCAAACATGTTCTAAATGCTACTCATCAGTTTACTTAAATAAAAAGTGCAAATACTGAGCCACATCCTCATTTTGAGTAAAACAGCAAGCTCCACTGAAGTCAATGGATCTCTCTCAACTTAAATCTGCTGAGGAGTGGGCCCAGACTTCTTCCATTTATTTCTTGAAGGTGGCGTAACAGTTTTTAAGCCTGATTCTCTTTTCACTTATAGAGGATTTACCACTAGTCAAAATCTGTAGGGATGGGAGGGTCTACACAATTAAATTTTTAATGAAATTTCCCATTGAAAAATTTTGGTTACAGATGACTTTCCCATGAAAAATTAATTTTCTTTTCAAATAAACCTCCATTTATTAATAGGAAAATGTGTTGGTCAGAAAATGTTGCCTACCTCTAGAGTTTTACACCTGTGCTTCTTGGATTTATAGCTGTGAATAAGTAGACTGTTCATTTCTGTATTTTATTTTCAGAATGAAATTTATTTCCAGGCAGAAAATATAGTAGAGATCTTGTGAAATGATAGGAATCAAGCCAATTGTTTCTCTGGTATTGACACTTGTGGCAAACTGAGCACTCTCAGTCCCCATGGGTCCTGCTCTCCAGTCCAGCTGGGCCACAGTTCTCCCACCTCCAAACCCCCAGTGCTATGGATCCTCAGTCCCTCCTATCCTGGGGCTGGGCTCTCCTCCCCACAGGCTGCTGAGCCTGAGACCCTAAGGCCTGTCTGGGCAAACTTGCCCTAAATGCCTGCGCCTCCTAAGGGGTGTCAGTAACAGCTACTGGTCAGCTCTTCTCCACTCTTCTTCGCTCTGTTCTCCACACACCAAATTCTGCTCCTATCTCCTCCATCTTCAAACAACACGCCCAAACTGCAGGGAAGGTCTTCCACAACTGTTGCTAACTGTGTGCTTCTCTGAGTATGCAGTCTCTTTGCAGTTTGATTAATAAATCCAGTCAAAGCTGACTTATCGATGCTCTGTTATTACCAAACTAAGGCCTTGTCTACACTGGGAAGTTTCGTCCACAAAAGTCAGCTTTTGTCAACAAAACAGTGCTGGAGTACACACTGCTATGCCCCGTTTGTTGACAGAGCTGCCATGTTTTCTCAACAAAATAAAACCACCTAGAAGAGAGACATAGAGCCTTTTTCGCCAAAGTTCTGTCACAAAAGTATCAGTGTAGAAGCTGCTGTATGTTTATGTCATATGACATGGCCTCCAGGAATGTCCCACAATGCTAATTGTGACCACTCTAGACACCCATTTGCATTCCACTGCTCTGCAGCCATCCGCCCTTCCCTCTTTACAGTCATGGAAGTTTTGAAATTTTTGTACCACTTCCTCTTGGTTGTCATGGAGAGCTTACATCACTTCTTCCCAGGTGATCAGGGCAGCACCACGCAACAAACACTCTCTCACTTGGAGTACACTGGAGCTGCTAGACCTGATCAGCATTTGGGAAGGGTCAGTCATGCTGTCCTAGCTCTGCTCTAGCCAGAGGAACTTTGAAACCCACAGCCAAATTTCTTGCCATAGTGGAGAAGGGCTATGAGCAGGATACGCTGCAGTGCCAAGCTAATATCAAGGGCTATGTCTACACTAGAAAAGTTAAGTTGACTTGTGTTAAGTCGACTTTAATAAGATCGACTTTAAGTCGACTTAAAATCAACCTTATTAAAGTCGACTTAACAGGTGGCAACACTTTAAGTCGACAGTCCACTTTGTTCAGTCAACCTAACTGCCCTTAGGTCGACATAACAAAGTGGACTTATGCATCCACACTGGGCTTAGGTAGACTTAAGGAAGGGTTAGGTCACCTAAGGAGGCTTAAGTCGACCTAATGAATGGTAGTTATTAAGTCGATTTAATGAAAGCCTAGTGTGGACGTGGCTTAATTTAAGTCGACTTAAGCCTCCTTAAGTCAACTTAAATTGCCAGTGTAGACATAGCCAAGGGGCTGCAGCAGAGCTACCAGAAGGCCAGGGAGGCAAACCACTGCTCTGGTGCAGAGCCCGTGTTCTGCTGCTTGTACAAAGAGCTGGAAGCCATCCTCAGTGGGGACCACAAATCCATAGACATCTCTGTGGTCCCAAGTCCACCAGTTACCAGATTAAACCCTGACAAAGAGGTCATAGATGAGGAAGTGGAGCTGAAGGATGACCCAGAGCCAGGAAGCTTCTCAGTTGCACAGGCTGGGAGTCGGGGGTTGTTCCACCCCAGAAAGCAGTCCCAGCCCATCAGCTCAGGCACTCAGGATGCAGGAGGGGGTTGCTCTATTAAGTGAAAGCTGATGCTGTTTTTGTACAGGAGGCACGAGAATCCTTAGCTTGTCTAAAAAACACAGATCTTTGAAGGGACAGAAACACACAAGATTAGCTGTGTTTGCATGAGCTTTCCCATTCCCTTGTGCCTCTAGAGGGTAGGGCTGAGAAGCACATCAATGCATGCTGAGATTTCACAGGTGTCCTCTGATATGACTCAAGGAAACTTTCTTGGAGGTATTCCCCAATTCTCTGCCTCAGATTCCCCAGCAGAGTGGCTGTGTCTCTTTCCCACACCAACTGGAAATCACAAGAGCAGGGACCAAGGCAATGCACAGTCGTGCAGCAAAGAGACCCGATCTGAAGCTGCTTGCATGGAAAAGATGCATCCTAGCATCTTTGCTGACTCTAAGAAGCAAGATATTGGCTTCTATGGCCCCTGCCTGTGGAGAGAGAGAGCACAATTTCAAATTTGTTTTCTCAGTGCACCTGCATATATGCTCCAAGGAAGCACCTACCCAGAACCATGGATGGTCTTGAGCACCCTTGCAAATTCACCATTTCCAGGCTGATCGAGAAGTTGTGGTCTGCACAGGGGACAAGTGAGAATAAGGTGTGTTTCACAGTGATTCATGTATACTATTAGGGAACTTATAATAATGCTTCTGTTCACTGCTTCTTGTTCTTTCAAAGGATGCCACCTTTTCATAGAATCATAGAATAATAGGGATGGAAGGGACCTCATGAGGTCATCTAGTCCAACCCCCTGCTAAAAAGCAGGACCACTCCCACTAAATCACCCAGCCAGGGTTTTGTCTAACCGGGCCTTAAAAATCTCCAAAGATGGAGATTCCACCACCTCCCTAGATAGCCCATTCCAATGCTTTACCACCCTCCTAGTGAAAAAGTTTTTCCTAATATCCAACTTTGACCTCCCCAGCTGTAATTTGAAACCATTGCTCCTTTTTCTGTCCTCTATTACCATCGAGAACAGCCTAGCTCCCTCCTCTTTGGAGCACCCCTTAAAGTAGTTGAAGGTTGCTATCAAATCTCCCCTCAGTCTTCTCTTCTGTAGACTAAATAAGCCTAGTTCCTTCAGTCTCTCCTCATAAATCATGTGCCCCAGCCCCCTAATCATTTTTGTTACCCTCCGCTGGACTCTTTCTAATTTGTCCACATCCTTTCTGTAGTGGGGAGCCCAAAACTGGACACAGTATTCCAGATGCGGCCTGACCAGTGCCCAATAGAGGGGAATTATCACATCCCTCGATCTGCTGGCAACACTCCTACTGATGCAGCCTAATATGCCATTGGTCTTTTTGGCAACAAGGGCACACTGTTGGCTCATATTCCTCTTCCCGTCCACCATAACCCCCAGGTCCTTTTCTACAGCACTGCTACTTAGCCAATCGGTCCCCAGCCAACAGACTGCCTCTGGCAGACAAGGAAGTGTCCATGGAGAAGCAAGGAGGGGATGTTCAAGGAATTCCTCCAGTCTTCCGATGCATCCAAAAGAGAGAAAAGGGCATGTAGAGAATCAATGTCAGAATCTCAGGTGGACAGAGAGGAATGGAAGGGAAACCAGCAGAGAATTTTCCCTGACCATGAGCGCATGATCAACGCCATGGAGGACCAGATAGAGATTCTGAAGACAACAGTGTCATTGCAGCCACAGTTCATGCAAGGTTGCCGTCCCACACTTCCGGCAGCTGCAACAGAACTTCTTTTCCGGGATACCACCAACTCCTTCAAACATATTCCTACCAAAGTCACGGACCATTCCACTACCCTATTCATTCCAACCCCTTCAGGCAGCTATGAGAATGACAGCTGAACTTAGACACAGCTATAAGAGCTGGCACCCCTCCTCTTCAGGGTTTGTTTGTGTTGTGCACTGTTTTGTGTTTAAAAATAAAATTCTCAGAACAATAAGCACTGTTTATTTCTGTGTTCACATGATATTTGCACGTCCACCAACACATATCTGCTGAAATGGTCTGAGATAAATAGATTGAAATTCAGTAACGATAGCTGCCAAGTACTCCACTTAGGGTTGAACAACCCATTGCCACACGTACAAAACAGACAATGACTGCTTAGGAAAAAGTACTGCAGAAAGGGATCTGGGTATAATAGTGGACCACAAGCTAAATATGAGTCAGCAGCGTAATGCTATTGCAAAAAAAAGCAAACGCCATTCTGGGATGCATTAACAGGAGTATTGTGAGTAAGACATGAGAAGTGATTCTTCCACTCTACTCTACACTGATTAGGCCTCAACTTGAACACCCAGTTTTGGGTGCCTCATTTCAAAAAGGATGTGGAGAAACTGGAGAAAGTCCAGAGAAGGGCAACAAAAATTATTAGAGGTCTGGAACATTTGACCTATGAGAGAAGATTGAAAGAGCTGGGTTTGTTTAGTCTAGAAAAAGGAGACAGAGGGGATATGATAACAGTTTTCAAATACCTAAAGGTTATTATGAGGAAGAAGGAGAAAAATTATTCTCCTTAATCACAGATGACAGGACGAGAAGAAATGGGCTTAAATTGCAGCAAGAGAGGTTCAACCTAGACATTAGGAAAAAATTCCTAACTGTCAGGGTGATTAAACACTGGAATAAGTTGCCTTGGCAGGTTATGGAATCTCATACATTGGAGGTTTTTAAGAGCAGGTCAGACAAACACCTGTTAGGGATGGTTTAATGGGAGTATTTGGTCCTGCCATGAGTGCAGGGAACTGGACTCAATGACCTGTCATGGTCCCTTCCAGTTTCTATGATTCTTAGGCACTGGCAGCTTTTGGGGGGAAGAGAGGGGGATGCCAGGAGGGACGTTCTGCCCCCTGGAGTACCATGGCACAGCTAGGCGACAAGGCACAATCCCTGGGCACCCTGGTGACCTGGAGTCTGGGTTTTGTCGAGCCCTGATTTATTGATTTACAAATTATTGACAATGGATGAATTATCCACACTGAAACCCCGCGCTATAATAGAGCCCCACCATACTATATGAGAATTAGCTCCTTAAACTCCCATTAGAGTTTGGATTACATTGTTATGAATCTCTATTTGGGATCTATTTAATCTCTAAAATGGGCACCTGGCTATCAAGGAAAAAGATGAACATGAGAATGTTTCCCAAAACTGAATCCCATTTAATACTTTCATCTAAGGTTTTAGTGAGGTTTAGGTTGAGCAACAGAGCCTTGGGAAAGGGGTCTGCCCTTGAATAAATTCAACCCATAGAATATTTCCAAAAATGGGAAGGGCGAAAAGAATGACCATTACCTGGCTCATGATACCATGCATCTCAGATGAGGACGATGCCTTAATATACATCAAAACAAACAAGGAGTTCTGTGTCACTTTAAAAGACTATCAAATTTATTTATCGCATGAGCTTTCATGGGAGAAAACCGCACTTTGTCAGACGCTTTTCAAAGCATCTGACAAAGTGGGATTTTCTCCCACAAAAGCTCATGTGATAAATAAATTTGTTAGTCTTTAAAAGTGCCACAGAACGCCTTGTTTGTTTGGCTGAACTAGACTAACACAGCTACCCCTTTGGAACTTTATATATGTCAGTTCAGAGCCCACTGTCAAGCTAGTATACCTGAGTCCTTCATCTCAAAAACACAAGGTGAAATTCTGTTCCCAATCACACCTGAGGTATACCTGAGAGCAGAATTTGGCCTACAATACCTCATCCTTTTAACATTTTTAAAAAACACTGTGTAATATCTCCAGCCATTCATATTTTTATATAATTTAGTTTCTAAGCATCTCACATAGCTTTTCACTCTGGAAACAGAGTCAGATTTATGTTATACTATAGTAAAACTTCATCTTTACATCAATTACTGTAGCACAAGACTCCATAGAAGGAGAGTCACAAAAATGGCCGCACTTAGTTCAAAGTTTCCAGAACTGGTATGTGTGGTCAAAGTTTAATATAGCTTTTCCATTCTCATAGCTGACTTTATCAAACTTCCCCGCATTATTCTTGAGGTCCTACCACAAACCTAGGTATGGACTAAAGGATGCATTCTATTTGGATCAAGGTCACTCTTTTCTCATAAAAGTAACCTGGAAACATAACTAAAATCTCAGGGATTCAGAATAAAACTAGAAATCAAAGCAGCCTTTGACTCATCTATTTGACTACTGCTGAAACAGCTTCATACTGCAAATCTCTCATTATCACTGAGAATTAAGGCCAATCAAGAAATGTCACAAGTGCTTCAAAATACCACTGTTTGTAATAATTAAGTTTCATCCCTTTTAATCAACAGAAAGCATATAGTATTCACTTGATTTTCCAGAATGACAACCAGCTTTCTCAGAGTAAAGAGACCACCTAAAAAGAAATTATACTCATATCAATTTACCTTGCACTTTCATCGACATATTATTACTGAGGATTTTTCAGTTGGAGCTTATAACATTTACTTTGTTATATTCGAGAAGGAAAAGAACCAGTCTTCACATGATAAGGGCAAAAGAAGTCTCCAAAACACAAGTACAGGTGGAGTTAAGAAAAATAGTGAGACAAATCCAACCACTCAGCACGTTATTTTAATTCATTTTTAAAAGGGCCTAACAATCAATATGCTTTTCCAAAGAATAAATCACATTATCATCCCACGTATCAGCAGAATTCCTTTTAAAAGGAATAAAATAAAGGGGAGCTGTAAAGTCTCATGAAACATGAAAAATGACTCCATTCTGGAGCTCTTCCACTCAGGATATTTTTACCATCAGTCTGTTGGGCTTTGGAGTTGACAGGCAGGGAAGACTACTGTGCCTAAATACAGCTCTGCTATGTCCTGCAGTCATGCTATAGTCAAAAATAAATAATAAGTACTTATCTTGAGAAAACTCGAGAGGCAAAGAAGTGATCTAGTATTAACAGAGATCACTTATGAAATAAACTGTTTTTTCATATCAACCTGACTGCCTTCTATTTTTTCAGATCAACCTGATTGCCTTATATGAGGAGAAGACTGGCTCCATAGATGTGGAAAAAGGAGTGAATGTGATATACCATGATTTAAGCAAAGCTGTTGATACAGTCTGTGACCGGGGCCTCCTGGGATACCCTCCTGGACGTGCAAAAATCAGGGCAAGCTGCAAAACCGGGAGCCAAACTCCCCACACACTGATGGGTGGTACTTAAACCAGTCTCCCTATCAGTCACAAACAGGCTCTAGTTCCCCACACTGGGTACCAAGAAATCTGCCCAAAATAGAAACAGCTCCCTTTATTGCACTCCAGCTTCTCTGGCTCCCACCTAGCCGCACGGTCCCTTAAAGAAATAGGTTCTCCTGACCCCAAAGGGCCAGCCACAGCACACAGAACAACATAGGTTTGGATCTTACCCAAAATACCACACTGGTAGCCAATCCTTTAGCAACTACAACTAAAGGTTTAATATAAGAAGAAAAGAAGCAAAATATGAGAGATGTTAAAGGGTCAAAGCGAATCACATACGTACAAATGATTTAAAGTTCATGAAAAGCAGTTTGCAGGCTTGTTCCTCTGGTAAACACCCAGCATCAGGGTGGGCCTCAATCCTTTGTTCAGTCTCAGAGGAATAGTTCCAGAGATGGGTGTTGGCTGTAGCCTGGGGACTTGAGAGCAAGATGGAGTCGGGACTGCTGCCTTTTATCACCTCTGGCCTTCTCCATGCTGTGTGCAGTTCTCTCCAATCAAACTGGAGTTGAGTCACATGTTCAAGTCCTAGTGGCTCAACAGGTTTTCTTCTTCGGTCCATTATAATGGGGAGCTTCCTTAATGGGCCATTGAGGGGACAATGGCTAGGTAGACATTCAGTCTGGGGGAATTTCCCCAGACTCACACCAGTTAAAATATAACAATCATATTCCTAATTTCTAATATGAATACGAATCCTACACATAAACTATATAATCATTCCCCACAAATTATTACCTTTCTATTGACACCAAACATGGCATAGTTCCTATGGATTATAACAATTATAAAATATTAATACAAAATAATATCATAAATGGTTCCCTAAATCCGGACAGCGTCACACAGTCTCCCACAGCAAGTTAAAGAAGTATGGCTTGGATGAATGGACACAGCAAGTTAAAGAAGTATGACTTGGATGAATGGACTATAAAGTGGAGAGAAAGCTAGCTAAATCATCGGGCTCAAAGGGTAATGAGCAAACAGCTCTTTCTCTAGTTGGCAGCTGGTATCAAGCCAAGTGCCCCAAGGGTTGGTCCTGGGATTGGTTTTGGTCATCATATTCAGTAATGACTGGGATGATGGGGTGCATTGAACCCTCAGTAGCTTTGCAGATGACACTAAGCTGGGGGAAGTGGTAGATACACTGGAGGGTAGGGACAGGATACAGAGTGACCTGGGCAAATTGGAAGATTTCACCAAAAGAAATTTAATGAGGTTCAAAAAGGAGAAGTGCAGACTCCTTCACTTTGGATGTTAGAATCTCATGCACTTCTGCAGACTGGGGGCCAACTGGCCAGGCAACAGTTCTGTAGAAAAGAAACGAAGGTTACAGTAGACAAGAAGCTGGGTATCAGTCAACAGTGTACCCTCGTTGCAAACAAGGCTAATGGCATATTGCTCTGCATGAGCAGAAGCATTACCAGCAGATCAAGACAGGTGATTCTTCCTCTCTATTTGGCACTGGTAATGTCACATCTGGAGTATTATATCTAGTTTTAGATATAATCACTACAGAAAGAATGTGAACAAATTGGAGAGAGTAGAGCAGAAAGCAACAAAAATTATTAGGAGACTGGGGCACATGACTTACTAGGAGAGGCTGAGGAAGCTGGTCTCATTTAGTCTGCAGAAGAGAGGAGTGTGTGTCTGTGTGGGGGGATTTGATAGCTGTCTTCAACTATCTAAAGGAGGCGGGGTCCAAAGAGCGTGGAGTTAGGCTGTTCTCAGTGGTAGCAAATGACGGAACTAGGAGCAATGGTCTCAAGTTGCAGTGGGGGAGGTCTAGGTTGGATATATTAGGAAAACCTTTTTCACTTGGAGGGTGGTAAAGCACTGGAATGATTTACCTAGGAAGGTGGTGGAATCTCCATCCCTAGAGGTTTCTAAGGCTTGGCTTGACAAAGCTATGGCTGGAATGATTTAGTTGGAGTTGGTCCTGCTTTGGGGCAAGGGGTTGACCTAAATGACCCCCTCTGGTCCCTTAAAATCCTAATCTTCTATGATCCTAGATGCATTTCTTTCTGATAGCTGAATGTCCTACTTTATTTTCAAGCTTCCAAGTCTTCTTCCCCATCTAAGTCTTTGGACAGAAATTGCTTTAATCACCTAAAATAGCTCTTTTGCAATACCTGATTCATAAGAGATACAGCCTTTTTTCCCCCTCATGTAAAACTCAGGTTGGTGGGAAAGAAGATGCACTTGTTTGCATTCCTTTACCTGAATACAGGAAAATATACCTTCCACTGTTTGTTCTGCATGGCTGGGTTACTCAGTCTGCAGAAAAACAACATGCCACTCACAGTTAATGTCCTTGATATTTGCAGCTGATTGCAGAATGCAGTACCTGCCATGGAAATCTGGAAATAATATAGCAACTGTTCCCCCATCCCCTCTTGCCACACTAGGTTGCTTCTGGGAAGTTCTACTCATGCTCCTAAATGTTCTTTAAAGACACAAAGACTTTTTAAAAATAATTATGGCCTAATTTTCAGAAATTCTGAGCACCCAAAACTCTAGCTGACGTCAATGGGAGTACTGGGTGCTCAGCATCTCTCAATAGCTGACCCTTGGTTTCAAAATATTTGGCACCACTTCCTCTGAAAAAGGAACTGAGGATCTAACTTTGCTTTCAGATGCACACATACAGCTCTAGTTTGAGATAAATGAAGTGGTGGGTACATAATTAACTAGTTAGGGCCAGATTGTGAGCTAGTTACTTACACTAGCAAGCCATTACTTATGTGGGTAGTCTGAGTGACCAATAATGGACTCACAACCTGGCCTTTAATGACTGTAGTAATAAGCATGATAGAAAACTCGAAATTAGAAAGAAAGAGCTCTCAGCACAGAATTTGGCCTTGAATCTTTTTTAATCAACAGAGTGCAGACTACAACTGTACCCAGAGACCATAGTAATGAGCATCTTGCAATAGCCTAAACAGTCTTCTTGTTCGCAAAAGCTAAGCACAATCTGGCCCTATAATACCTAGATATAGAAGAAACTGTCTCAAAGCAAAAGAGAAGATGCCGTTTTCCCTGTCATTACCATTCATGAGATGAATAAACATATTTTCCTACCTCTTTTAATAAGCTTACTAGGAGATCCAGCCTCCCTCTCAATTAACAGCAGATTTGCATACATAACTCCCTGAAACACAAAGAAAATTCAACCCTTAACTTTTCAATGTCATAGTGTTATAGAAAACAAAGGCTTCTTAACTACTGAGGTACAATGAGCACAAATTATGATGTAATGTAATCTTATACCAGCTACTAAACTGCACTTAAACTCAAGAGTGTGATTAATGTACCTAGGCTAATAAAAAGAGCATAGTCTCATCTCTACAAAATTAACTTTTTGAATTGCAATGATTAATTACAATTCTTCCTAAGTGGCACATTGCTTCTATAGCCTAATTTTCAACTGATGTTCTTGTATCTGCTTACATCAAATCAAGAGTTATTCAATCAGAAGTGTTCAGGATTTTATTTGTTCAACTAAACTAGCGCTACATCCAATCCAAACATATTTGTAAAATTTTGACTGATTGTAAAGTTTTTAAAACTCACATTCCAGGAACATCTTTTGCAAGCAAAGTCACATAAATTCAATGCCAGGAAATCTTCTAAGATCTCAAAGTGGGAGGAGGAAAAGAAGAGAAAAGGGAAAACACTGAAGAATTTACATCTTAGGTGCTATGTTGGAGTAAGGACTTCTGGACTGGAGTTTAAAGAAATAAGGACCTGAACCAGTGAATGCTGAAATTAATGGAAAGATTCCCCCGGACTTCAGTGTGCCCCAAGTGTTCGTAGTTAATTCACTGATTAATACAACTATCATTTTCACTATACTCTGTTATATCTCCCTTCTTTGTTAATGGCAGAAAAATTCCTTTCATCCACTCCTCCAGCCAATTTCTAGTTATCCACACATCATTACAAATTGTCCATAGAAGATGAGTACTGCATTTGTCCAACACTTAACAATTCTGCAGGCACATTATTTATCCCTGGTGCTTTCCCAGGCTTCATTTTCATAATAGCATACACCACTTCCTCTCACAGGATCGATGGGACTGGCTCCGTACTCTCTTTTCTGTTGTCCTGAATTCTGAGCGGCTCTCTTAAGGCACACAGATTGGCACAATAATCTCTCCACTTGAATTTACTATCATCAGTGACGACTCTGCCATCATGGTGTCTGCTTGATTGCAGGAAAAACTTTTGGTAAGAAGTCTTACCATTGTGAACATACTTTTCTGATTATTACTCTTCTTTATAATACCATACATTTTGCCCTTCATATTTTGCGCATCTTGCTTTGATTGTCTTTGATTCTGTCTGATACATTTCTTATGTTCTCTCCTACATTCTTCCATCTCCAAACCATTCTCTTTCACGCCGTCATTTTTTCTGCCAATTGAACCATCTTCTCAGTTAACCATGATGCAGACTGATGCTGACTTTTTAGAAAGTGTGCTTTGGTGGTTTCAACAATAACACTTTTTATTTTATTCCACAATTTGTAATCACATGCCAGCAAAATTATCCTCTACATAATCCAGGATCACAAGAAATGAAGGGGTAGAAGCAGATATAACACTGCAACAAGCTGGTTTCCGAGAGAGCTGAGGCACCATGACGAAATCGTGAGTATTCACTACGTCACTTATGACACAGAAGGGCAAAGAGGGAGCTGGAGAGTGATAGAAGGGAGGTAGGTAAGTTCTAGAATGATCCAGGTCTTGTCCCCTATGAACCGAGGAAAGGTCGATTAGGAATACCTGAGGCCAATTACGGCCCAGTCAGTGGCCTGAATAAAACCCCTGCTCTAGCCAGGCAGCTGAGAGGAGAGCAGGTGAAAGCGCTGGAGACTATTGAGAAATACAAGAGAACAAGCTGAAGGGGAATGCTGAAGGTGTGCTTGCTGAATCCCAGAAGCTGAAAGGACAGGGAGGGGAAAGTAGCCCAGGGGAAAACAGCAGCAGTGTACAGGCACTAATATTAGGGGCCCTGGGCTGGGACGTGGAGAAGTGTGTGGGCTCCTCCTGCCTTCCCTCCCACTTATCCCTCGGGGCATTACCAGGCCAGCCAACACTTGGAAACAGGGGCCACACAGGGCACCCTGACCCTCCAAAAAAACAAAAGTGCAGGACTTACAGTAGTCAAGGCGGTGATTTGCCACACACTTAAAAATCCAAGACAGCACAATGTTTCACTGACTACTCAAAAACATTTGATATTGACCAGTACGACTATCTTGGGAGGAGACTGGCAGACATGAAGATTCCAAAGCATCTCCCTGAATTTATCGTAAATTTCTACCATCAACAACAGAGCACAGCGAGAACAACAGTAGGAGACAGTGAGTTTTCCATCAGGCAGGGTGTGAGACGAGTGTACTTTTGTCCCAGAGTCTCTTTAACATGTATTGAGAATTTATTATGAGACAAGCCTGGAAAGGTTTTGACAAAGTGGAAGAGTTTGGATTTCCCTGCTGGACATCTCTTAACTAACCTCAGATATTCTGATAACGATTTTCTTTATTACAACCACCGATGCCATACAAGACATGCTGGAGTCTGTAAAAACAGTTAGTATGGAATAGGGACTATTCCTGAATGTGATGAAAACAAAATGCATGCACTCATTGACGTGAGTACCAAAACAGTACACAAGAAGACATCACAATTCATGAACGAGCTTAGTGGTAGTGGATTAATTTAATCATCTGGGATCATATCTATCCAAGCAAGAAGGCTGTTCTAAAGAAACCGCAAGTCAAGCAGAGATTGATCATTCAGCTATGGCCTCCCCCACGGAAGTGTGAAAAAAATGGTATTTCGAAATGCACAAAGGTGCAATTGGTGAAATGATGGGTTTTTCCCCTCCCCCAATGGATGTGAATCCTGGAAAGTTAAAGCTGCTCTCAAAAAATACATATGTTTTAAACATGGTGCTGGCGAAGACTCTTGCACTATCTCCTGAATGGACAAAAAGATGAATGCCTATGTTATAAATATAAGTGGAGAGAAGCCGATCCTGATGCTGGATATCAGCAGACACAAGTGCATGAACTTTAATCGCATTGGGGTAAAGCTAGAAATAACCTAGAGGAAGTCATCATGGAAAGAATGGTGGAAGGTCATCATTGTAGGTGATGATGAACAAGGAAATGGATGGATGGTGCGCAGCAAATCTCTCTCAGCTGCCAAGTGCTTGAAGTTAGCAACGCATCATGAGGATTCCTGAAAATTCTGTAACAAAGTCACTGATATTCAGACATGAATAACTGGATTTACACTTACTTATTTTCTACTACAAAACACCTTTGATACCTTGCACAATATTGTAGATGAAGCTCTGCCCTCAGTTATAGTGAAGTCATAGGGAGTTGGCACAGGTGTAACACAGCAGAATTTGGCCCACTATATTAATAAGCAATGCTAAGGGCAAATCTTATTAAAGGCTTATAAAAGATTTATCTTTAGCACTTTATCATTTGGAATGATCCTGCTGTAATTTCAGGGCATGAATAATCTTTAGTCGTGTCTATTTCTCACCCAAATTATTGTAAGAACATTCCACTGGCACTGTGATACCATCTTGTTTAGAAAATGGAAAAAGTTAAACATCAAGAGAGGCAGCTTCTTTAATTTACAGGGAAGTGGGAGCACTCTGTACCTTTCTGTCAATGATTCATTAATGGAGTAATGAAAAGAGTACAGGAATACACCCATGAAGTAGCCAGGTTAAACATGGCTGTAAAGCACATCTGACCCCAAGACTACTTCACTTATGTCTGCCATAGACACTGAAGGAATTAAGCCAATGATGCCCTGCTGTTTGAGCAATGAGAAGCTGTCCTTAATATTAGAAATTGAGTAGTCAGCAAATATTCATAGTGGGTGCTAGACAAAACTCATTCCATTCCTGTTCATTACAAGAGACATCAACTCATCTTAGATCTTAATTCACTTCTATACTACAGAGATATAAAAATGCAGTACAACATAGCTGAGATTATAGACAATCTTAACACTAAATAAATCAATCCTTCAGTCATTTTAAATAGGGATTTTTTTTTTCTTTCTTATTGATTACCAATATAGGGCCAAGTCCTTGGAAAAAGTTTTCCTAAAGACGTTTGCACAGCTCTTACCAAACATTTCTAGCCTTGGCATATTGCAAAATTGTGGATATTTAAAAAAAAAAATCACATAATTTCAATTACCATGTTGCTCTTTTTCCACTTCAACTCTTAAATGATTTTAGCAGCTGCTATATGAAGAACATTTAGAGCTGGAAACCAATTCTTTACACCATCGGAAAACTAATGCTTTATTCCATCTTTGAAGGATATAGTGCATTAATTGCTAACTATAGTAGTTTTTGAGCTATCAGATGCTAACTTTAGGATTCTTTTGGTGGATGAACACCATTATATGTAAAAGAAATAAATGAAATGTGCAAAACATAACATCATTGTTGCCTTTTTTGTCTCTGCTTTCGTAAAACATGGTTTTGCATACAGCCACATGCTCCATTAAAATAATGCAACAGAATTCTACCTACTAGAATTCATTTGATAATACTTTCCACTCTACCATATATGAGTATTCTTGGCATAGGGAGCTGCTGAAGTCAGATTCTCAATATTGATTTAATGTAGTATTTGTATGACAATTCTAAATCCACATGTATTTCAACAGCTGCCTACCTGATCATTACTGTAAGAAAAGGGGTTCTCTACATCCGGAATTGATTTATCATAATAAATTTATATTTGCTTAAACCTCACTTCATACAAAATTAGAATTCTTTTTAGAAATCAAATATGTAACTTCTCCAAAAGTCATGCATTAAAAATGGGTGAAAATATAGATCTAGACTATACATGAGTAATGTGTAAGTTCTTTTTTCCATGAATAAGGCACTTTATCTTTCATCTATTGCTGAGTGAGTGAAAGGAAACATACACATCTGTGTCCTGAAAAGAGAAACTGTTTGAGCATTAGAGTCTGTCATTAAAGTTTCTTGTAAACTCAAACAAAAATTAGTCTACAAAAACTAATCACTGATACCAAATGACAACTGTGGTTTTGTTTTAATAATTTTAAAAAAGTGTTTCAAGCTTAGTAATAACTTTTACAAATTTTCAACAACTTCAATTTTTAAAATATTAACACAATGTATACAAAAAAATCCATCTAATTACTGCAATAACGAATTACATACTCATTCCTTAGATAGATAGTTGATTAGTAGATTGCAGTCCAAGGACTGGGATAAAAGCAAGGTCTAAATGTTCAAAAGAATTCACAATCAAAGAAGCTTCTATTTTGGAATGTAAAAATAATGTTGTATCACTGGATGAAACCCAATCTGCCTGCAAATAACTTCTGGCTCCCACTAGAAGCAAACCTTTCCTAGGGTATATATTGCTTTCAAAGTCCGAGACAATAGTTTGTATTCTAACAATCATATGACATTCATTTTCAGAGTCTCCTTCTGCATTCAGCAAGTACACACCAATTAATCTAAGGCTTGAACTCTACCACTTTTCTCTTATTCTTTCACCCATCCCCTGACAAAAAAATGTAATTAATTTATTGACCACCTCATAAAATACTACTTGTCTCTGTATAGATGTGCTTAGTTTGTGTCACAATTAGTACTTTTCTATGCTCTTTATGCAAGAATCAAGTGTCACTCACATTTGATATAGTACCTACCACCAGTTCATAATTCATAAAAAACAAATGCACAGTCTAAAAAATAATCACTACCTACATATATCCACTTTCACCAGCACACACATGCACTACAACATACAATTGCTTTCACCAGCCTGTTAGCATTCAAGTTTTTCCTACGTAGCACTAAATCAATGGTTCCCAACCAGTGGCCTGCAGGGTCTTTCAGAGTGGCCTGCAAAAGTAAACCACTGCCTAAGAATCCAGGTGGAGCACATCGCTGGCGCAAGCTCCTTGCTGCAGCCAACGGCGTGGGAGATCAGCGCTCCTCTCTCCGGGCTGTAGCAGGGAGCATAGCAAAGTGCTCCATCTAGTCTGTAGGTGCTGGGTCTCTGCTGGAGCCAGAGGTAGGGGAATGCTGTTCTCCCATCCCTCTGGCTGCAGAAGGGAGCCCCTGCCTAGGGACCCATGTGGAGCTCACGGTTTCCTACTGTAGCCAGACAGAAGGGAGATCCTCCTTAATTAACTCCTTCCCTCTGGCTGCAATGGGGAGTAGGGGGAGCTGCTAGCGGAGACTGATGGCCCTTCAGGATTGTAAAACTTATACTTGTAGCCCTCAAGCCAAAAAGGTTGGGAACTCCTGCACTAAATCACTACAGATATGTCTACATTGCAGGTGGAAGAGAACATCCCAGGCCAAACAGACAGACTCACATTAGCAAGGATCAAGCAGTGCGCTAAAAATAGCAGCATGGCCATTCTGGCTGCTGCTGCCATTCATCTTCTCAAGTCCATGCAGTGCTTTAGACTTAAGAGCTGGAGCCATGACTTCCACAGTGCATGATCAAACCTTGATGACATGAGCCTGGCCCGAAAGTCTTGCTCCCAGATGCAATGCAGACCTGCTCTATCACAACTATAAATATTACTAAGTCAGAGGAGCCAGTTACAACACAGTACGATGTTGTAGTGTAAATGGGACCCAAGCATGCCTCAGTCAATAGGTTAAAACTTAAAGAAGTACAGGACAATCCATACCACAACTAAGAGATAATGCAGAGCCTTGACTTTGCTATACGTTTAGTGAAGACGTGTCCAATCCTCGTTATAAATGTGTGTGTGTCTTTAGCTTCAATCTCCTAGCTTCCCATGTGGAAAGAATACTATCAATGATATCTTAACATGGATTATGATGTCCATAATGCTGACTGCACATCATTAAACAAATAAGATAAAACCCTCAAACCTTTCCCCACCCAGCTCATATGGAAAGAAACCAGGGAAAAACACCAATTTTGCATAATGATTAACAAGCCAAGGGGAATTTGGCATGCATCTCTCACACTCTCTCTGCTGAAAAGGCAACATTTGCCATAGCATTCCAGACAGTATTAATTGGTAGTCAAGAGCCAAACCAAAGCAAGCGCCTCAATAGATTTTTATTACTGTTATTTTTCAACAGAGGTGTTAACCACTTAATTCTTATTGTAGTAGAAACTGAAACTGGCTAAACTAAACCCAGGATCTAAATTATAAAGAGTTGAAGTGCACTTTCACGGCCCAATGTTGTGCTGAAGGGTGGAGAATGGCACGAACTCATGAGGAACTCTGAGAAGCAGAGTTCCAAAGGGGGTAGCTGTGTTAGTCTAGTTCAGCAAAACAAACAAGGAGCCCTGTGACAAGTTCCAAAGAGGTAGCCGTGTTAGTCTAGTTCAGCAAAACAAACAAGGAGTCCTACGGCACTTTTAAAGACCAAAAGCCCCTTTGAGTGCAGAGGAGTATGCTTCTTCATAGGGTTCTATCTACTCCTCCTACATGTTAGCTGGTGAATAGTAGGGAATGAGGCTGTGTCCCTGCCAGCTCCCTGTTCCCTTTAGGATGTGTCTTATGTCTCAGGGAACGCATGCAGGTAGAAGTCACTGGGAGAAGTGAGACTGCAATTTTTCCCCATTATCCCACAAAAGCACAGGTCACAAATCTTTTTGCTCTCTACAATTCCCACATGCCCCTGTGAAGCAGCAGGGCACAATCTGACCCTAAGTGAGCAGGGAAAATAGAATGATCTCTGCCACAGCTGCTTATTCTCATATAATAGTTAAATGATCACCAACTGTAGATAGTCAGTTTTGTACAAACATTCTAAAACGTAGTCCCTACTCCACTCCCTCACCCCGCGGTTACATGTGAATCAGACACGAACATAAATTATACAGAGTGTTTTCATTCAACTAACAGAGAGGTCATTTGCTGAAATGTTTCTTAAGAGAAATGTTTTTAAGGAAATTGGAAAGAAAACAAGGTGATCATATCTTGAGCAGTCCAACACATTTGCTGAAATGACCAAAATTCTGTCACTTACAGGTGGCAGCTTACCTTTCTCAAAAACACAGGCAAAAGCGTTTCTGATAGTGAGCATTCAGGAATTATGTAATGTATGTATGGCTGTTCAAGGGAAAAAGAATTCTAATTACTAGCAAATACTGGCTCAGTGCTACAATAATTTATCCATTTAAGGGCAGCTTCATTTGTAAACATCCCTAAATCTAGTGGTTACATTTTCTTTTGAGATTTGCCTTCATCAGCAGAACAACAAAATACAAGGAATGGATCTAGTTTGTGGTAGTCATCCATGATTTCGGTCTCCACCCTATGGCATCAGCGTAAGCAACCAAGGCTGCTGTCATCACAGTTACATGAAAATTGACAAGGGCTCTCAAAGATGCAAGGACCTTCACCTCTGAGACCATAGTTTGACTTCTAATCAACACCCTCAGCATCCACTGAAGGAGACATGGGACCCTTTCAAAAAACATTCCATAAAGCAGAAACCAACAAAACGACCCCAAAACATCCGTCCCTGATGTCATAGTAATCGCGCTACAACATTTGCCCTAAAAGGCTCTGTGGAGAACTGAACAGAAATCTGCAGCAAAATTCCAGGCAAATACCATCCAGGTTCTATACCTCCAAATTTTAGTATTGTGAAAGTGTTTAATCCAAGAACCATCTTTGTTTAAAGGAATTCCACAGTAATGATGAAATGCATTTACTGATTCTAGTTTATTTTTTCAGTGTGCCAGTAATATTCATTATATCCTGAACCAAAGACATAAATCTTTGATTTCATGAGATTAGATTTAATCATTTTGTTTTTGGCTGCAAAATACATTCAAGGGCTTCAGAAGCACATGGGAGCAGGATGCACTACGAGCAAACAAAAGTACTCAGACAGAAGGACTTTTGAAGTAAAATGGGAAAAATAAATCATTTTGAAGATTGTTTATGAATTCATTAATGCACACATGTAACAGGAAAGACACCAAAAAAACCCTCATCAGAAGACTCTTACAGAGACTGAGAGAGTTAGCCTTCCAGTACAGCCTTTCATTTAGTGTACGGACTCACAAAATATTTTCTGATCCATTAGAAATTTGCCTGATTCATAGCAATATAGTGAGAGGGAGGGGGGGCAGTAGTCTTTAAGGAGGTAGCCTGCTTTACCACTTGAAAGACTATTCATGTACATTTTCTTGAAAACTATTTATTTTACAACAGTAGCATCAAAAGACCCCAAATGAGGTCAGGGCCCCATTGTGCTAGGTGCTGCACAAATACATAGTAAGAGAAACTCCATGCCCAGAAAGCTTACATTCTAAACTGACAAGTCAAAAGGTAGGGGAAAGGAAGTATTATTATCCCTATCTTACAGATTGGGAATTGAGATACGGAGAGGTTAAGTGACTTGCCAAAGGTCACAGAAAGCCTGCAATAAGGCACGGGAACTGAAGCTAGATCTTCTGAATGTCTTAATTATAAGCTTATTCTTCTCTTTTAAAAAATGTATATGGCACCCAGATAAAGATGACCAAAATAGCAATACATAAACTATCTATTTTTTCATGCAAATAATGCTATCCAAAAAATGAATATGATAAGTAAGACATATGCAAGTGGACCAGTACTAATAAAAGTGCAGATAATTAGTCTCATTACAATTCTAAAGATGTTAGAAATTTGTTATTTTGGTAATTGCTTGACAAGAGTAGAGAGGTTTGAAAATGGATTCCATGTTGATTTGTTTCATAAGCAATACTGCAATAATGTATGTCCAGTGTTTTTATGTGATGTGAAGAACACCCTTATAGGCATAGAAATGGCTCTTCATGAGGCTTAAGTGTAGCTTATTTTTATGCTTTTCATGACCCTTCCCAGGAATGTTCTTGTCGCCTTGACTACATATTTTGCTGTATAACACAATGACTTTCATAACAGTCTTACTTAACTGTCAGTTTCAACCGAGGGTCAATATGGAATACCATCAAAGCTGATGGTTGTTGAATGAATTATAGTCTCAAGTACCTCTGGCATGCTTCTTCATAAAACCAATCCTTGCAGCCTTTCAGAAACTTAAAAAAACCACAAAAAGCCCCCCCAAAATAAAAATAAAAACCACAACCATACAACATTTCCTGCAACTTTACATAAACAAATTACTCACAGTTGTAAGGAACATTTTCTTTTAAAAAAGAAAACATTTGGGTACACGAGGAGCTTAAAATAACAAACAACTTGTAAAGTAGCTTAGTTAGAGGCCAAATGAAGTTGATTACGTCTCTTTTATCAGGCTTGTTAAGACTCTTAGGGTGCATCTACACTTGTAAATTAAGTCGACTTAATTTACTCTGCATCTACACTACACTTTCCTTAAGTCGACTTAAGCAACTGCTTAAGTGTGGACATGCTAAGTCAACTTAAAGATTGAAGTGTTCCCCTATTGGGTTTGTAGTGTTGCAATTTCTGATGTCAGATTTGTGTCCATTTATTCTTTAGCGCAGAGACTGTCCTGTTTGTCCAATATATAAGGCAGAGGGGCATTTCCGGCACATGATGGCATAAATCACATTGGTGGACGAGCAGGTGAACGAGCCCTTGATGGAGTAGGTGGCTTGATTAGGCCCTGTGATGGTGTCATCAGTGTAGATGTGAGGGCAAAGTTGGCAGCGTGGTCTGTTGCAGGGATATGTTCCTGCTTTAGTGTTTCTGTTGTATGATCTGTAGTTGCTGGTAAGTATCCTTTTAAGGTTAGGGGGCTGTCTGAAAGCAAGGAGAGGTCTGTCTCCTAAGGCTTGAGAGAGTGAGGGATCATCTTGTAAAATAGGCTGTAGATCTTTGATGATGTGTTGAAGAGGTCTGGCTTGGGGGTTGTAGGTGGTGACCAGTAGCGTTCTGTTGTTGTTTTTCCTGGGCTTCTCCTGCAGGAGTTGACTTCTGCTTGTCCACCAATGTGATTTATGCCATCATGTGCCGGAAATGCCCCTCTGCCTTATATATTGGACAAACAGGACAGTCTCTGCACCAAAGAATAAATGGACACAAATCTGACATCAGAAATTGCAACACTACAAAACCAATAGGGGAACACTTCAATCTCCCTGCTCACTCCCTTGACGACTTGTTAATAGCTGTGTTGAAACAGATGAATAACAAATCACAGCTTCAAAGAGAAACTGCAGAACTCGAACTTATATGCAAATTTGACTCAGTTGTTTTGGGGTTAAACAGGGATATGTTACAATGGTTGTATTCTTTATGTCCTCAATGGCTCATCAGTTTACTCCCTGGGACCAGATCACCTGGCAGATTCCTTAACATTAAGGAGACAATGGTTGTTCACACCCTCCCGTCTAAGACATTTGTCCAGAATGACACAAGTTAAACTATGGATATAACATCAAATTCTTAACTTCTAATCAAAATAGAATTCCTAGACATAAACTATATAATCATTCCCAGCAAATTACTACCTTTCTATTGATACCAAACATGACATAGTTCCTATGGATTATAGCATTTATGAGATATCCATAGAAAATAATATCATAAATGCTTCCCTAAATCCAGACAGCATCACACACAGGGCTCTGCCCTGCCAGGGTCCCTGTCCCCTTTTCCCCCATTGTACACAGGGGGTGCCTCCCCCGCCACCGTGGACCTGCCCAAGGTCCCCCTAGCCCCACAAAGTCGACCTAGAGCATCCAGTGTGGACGCTCTAGGTCGACTTTGTAAGTTCCCCTTTAAGTCGACTTTAATTTTAAGTGTAGACACACTAAGTTGACTTAACTAAGTCGACTTTAAGTCGACTTAGTTAAAGTCGACTTAGTTAAAGTCGACTTAAAAGTGCAAGTGTGGACATAGCCACTCAGACTACCAGACTAAATGATTTCATTAACACTACTGGTGTGAGTAACTGGTTACCAGTATCCATGGGGTTCAGCTCCTGCCCTTGAGTGATGTTTTCCCATACTGCAGCTGTTCATATATTAATCATATTTTATTCATTGAGGAATTAAAAATTATGGATGAATGGCCATGAATTCAGAAGTGACCCTTCACTTCTCTAGAGACACTTCATTTTGTTTAGTCTCGCTTTCACTTGCTGTCTCAATATATGTGCTTTGTGTAATTCACTCAGTCCCATGTTAGTTTTTGTCTTATCTTGTTTCTTTTAACTTTGCTGAGGATGAATGCATATTTAAATTCTTATATATTGGTTTGAGTTATCTCTAATTCTTGAACATTTCATATAGTAAAGTCACATGGGGCAAAAAATGTCCTTAAACCCTTGTGAAAATTCAACAAGCCAGCTATTTTTTTTTTAATGGATGTTGTTGTTGGGATTTAAGATTCTTACAATGTTCATGTCTCTTGTCTATGAGAACCAAGTGGTGTACACTCCACTGTGAATTCAAACCTCTCATTTACTATATTGCTAGGGCCTCAATCTTGGCCATTTGTTCATTTTATTTATCAAAATTAACCCCATTTTCCCTACTCGGGTATAACTACCTCCCACTCTGAAAAAGATTTCTTAAAAAGACCCATGATATTAAAGAAATGTTCAAAAAATAAAATAAGTTAGCTGTGTCCTGATCTTGATTGCTTAATAAACCGAGTATTAGCAAACAATACATGTTTTAATATGGCTAAATGTAAACGTATACATCTGGGAAAAAAAGAACGTAAGTCATACTTACAGGACAAGGGACTCTACCCTGGAAGGCAGTAACTCTGAGAAAGATGTGTCGGCCAGGGTGGATAATCTGCAGAAGATGAGCTCTCAGTGTGACACAATGGCCAAAAGAGCCAATACAATACAAGGGTACATAAACTACGGAATTTTGATTAGGAGTAGAGCTGTGATTTGACCTCTGTATTTGGCACTGATGAACCACTGCTGGAATACTGTGGCAAGTTCTGGTGTCCACAATTCAAGAAAAATGTTGGTAAGTGGAGAGGCTTCAGAGAAGAGCTAAAAGAATGACCAAAGAATTAGAAAATATGGTTATAGGGATGCCCTGAAGGAGCTCAGTCTATTTATCTTAAGAAAGAGAAGGTTATGTTATGAGGGACGTGATTGCAGTGCAACAGTATCTATAGGGAACATACCAACAGCCTAGCAGAGAATGATCCAATAATATGAGCCAATGGCTGAAAAGCCATAAAATTTTAACAGGGAGAGTAAATAACCACTGGAACAATTTACCAATGATAATGGTGGAATCTCATCAAGGACTGTTTTAAATCAAAGTTGGATGTTTTTCTAAAAGATACATTCTAGGAATTATTTTGGGAGAAGCCCTATGGCCTGTGTTATATATGAGGCCAGATTACATGATCACAATAGTCCCTTCTGCCCTAGAATCAATGAATATATGGAATCACAATCCATCTTAAGGAGGAAACTTTTTCCCACCCAACAAAAATACTAGAAATTATGGACACTAACAAATAAGCAAACAAGCAGACTACCTTTTTCTCCGGTTATTTTTAATGTATTGCTTCTTAATACAGATTTATATATTTATCTTATTGGTAGGTGCCATCAACCATGAGAATAGTGCCATCTAAAATATACAATAGATGTAGGAGAGACATATGCACAACAGGAAGAAAATATGCTTTAGATAAATTTTCTCAAAGTATTGCACAGATTTAGCCAGGCAACTCCAATGCAAGTCAATGAGAGCAAAGCAGATAAAATTCTTGCATAGAATTTTGATAATTTACCCCGAATAATGCTTAAGGAATTTAATACCAATCCAGTGTTCTCAAAACATGGTTTCTTTTCCGAGAATCCTTGTGTACACCTAGGAGTTACGATTTTCGTTCTCGGGTTAACAGCACTGCGGTCACCCGTTTGAACATTTAGACATGTATACAATGTCATTGCTGTCTTCTTTTATTACCCTTCTCCAGTGGTTGCATGTGGTCAGTTCAAGTCTTATTCTCCCAAACCAACACTTTCAATATAAGGCAATTTGCACTCAACACCCACTATTTGATCAGGTTAAAATAAAATCCCTTTGAAAGCAAGATGTCTGCAGTGTAACTAAGGCTATACGTACGGCCCAACCAAAATACAAAACTGCCAACACTGTAATTTCAAGGTTCATAATCACGGCTTCATCAGTAATGAATATCTGGAGACACAGAATATAATTCATAAATATCATCCCTGTAAAAGGAGATGAAATACAAATACACTTTCTGCATTTATTCACATGGAAATTCAAGGATATCCCTGCTAAATAAAAGGGATGGCAATCTACCCATAAAACATGGAATCAGAGGCATGTACGTGAATTTAAATTTTGACGGAGTTGCTCTCTCTCCCCGCCACAGCCCTGAGATCAAAGGACTTCTGTGTGCCTGCCAATTATTGTCCCTGCTTGCCCTCCTATGTGCACACCCCTGCATGGAATGTTCTTTTGAGCAGGGGCGGATTACTGCCCGGACCTATGGGACACATGCCCATGGACCCCCACATTGTGGGGGCCCCTAGCCCTGCCAGTGCTGATGGGGGGGGATGACACAGGGCCTCCCTGGGCCAGAGGCTAGGCTCCACACTCCTGCTCCGCCCCAGGGCCAACTGGTCCACCCCCAAGGGTGAGTGGGGTGGGCTGACGCGGGGTCGCTTCACTTTGGGGGCAGGACCAGCTGGCATGCTGTATGACCTCCGGGGCAGTCTTTCAGGGACTGTATCCCTGGAGGGCTGCACTGAAGCCCCACGTGCCAGTTGGCCCCACTGCCCCCAGGGGCAGACCAGCTGAAGCTGGGGGGCTGGAGCCCTAGGGTGGAGGGGGCCACCGGTGGGGGGCCAAGACCCCAAGGGCAGGGGGAGAGGGAGGAACCACAGGTGGTCTGGGGCCCATGACTCCAAGGCCCCTTAATCCACCGCTTCTTTTGAGGTCATGCTGGGAGAGATTTCACTTTGAGCTTAAAAAGGGGGAAGAAAAGACTCTTTGCCTCCTATTCAATTGTTCCATAAGGTCATGCTGCCAAAAAGGGCAAAGCTAAGAATGTTGCCGTGACTAATTTTGAACACCGCTACTTAACAAAAGACGACTCTCAAAGCTATCACCAAAACCATAATATAAAACAATATTTTTAGCAAAAAATTGAGCCTTGGGAATTTCCCATGTTTCTTAGGGCCAGACCTGAATTAATAATGCCCACCTCCTTCAGGATGATCAGCATCAAGGTGAGCAGAAGATATTAAGTTCAGCACCTCCATGGTCTGGACTCCTTCTACTAGGTAATTACGTATTTATTATTTCAAAAAGAAATGTTATTTAATTCATTTTCACATATTAACTACCATCGAGGATGTTAGCATCTTCTATGTAAAGCTTCCTGGTTGATCTAAAGAGGAATGGGCATAGAAAACTGGAGACAGCCCTCACTCTAGCATCAGTAACTCATCAAGACCTAAAGAATTTCAAGTTTACCTCATTCTGAGGGTGAAATCCTGCCCCATCTCAAATGAAATGCAAAACTCACATTAACTTTAAAGAGGTCAGGATTTCACCCCAGGAGTTCTCAACTGGAACACATGCATCATACACAGTACCTAACTTTAAATGTGTATTGTATCATTAAACACAACTTTGCAAATAACAGTGCAATAGGAAATACAAGTTTGGGGTTTTTTTGGTGAAAGAAACAATAACTCACCAAAACAGTAACCTTTTAATTATTTCTAGTATTTTTAAAAAAAATAAATTTGGAGGATTCTTGATTTAATAATATGAAGGTCTTTAAAATGTCCAAACAGAAATTGTTATCAAGTTTTCCTTTACTCTCTAGCTGTGAAATAACTTTACAAAACAAATTAAACTGGCAAAATATCTAAAGGAGTGTAAAAATCCAACAAAAATGTTTTTGTTACTTGTGTAGGTACTTGTATTTTTTACAATACATTCCTAAATGTACCAAGGCTGAAAGATAAGAGCCTAAAATGCTAGATAACTTACTATACCCACTAAAAGCACACCATTAAAAAACTACTAAACCCAGCAGAAGCTTTTTATACATTTCATTGTATAATTTCAGAACGAATTATTGCAAAATTGTACCTGTGACATCAAAAAAGTATATTCTTTAGCAAGACCACTTTGAAGTGCTAAAACTGTGTCTAGCAATCATAGAGTGGCTTTCAAAGTCATATTTAAAGAATATTTCAATCATAAATTACCTAAATCTGTTTTAACAAAACTAAATGGTGGTGACATTAAGTTAAAAGCTACCTATTACAGAGATTTAGCTGCATAAAAGTACTAGTCTGTTACATTAGAGTGTATTTCTTAGGTTTTACTACCTTACCAGGAAAAAGATGTCTCATTCATATACATCTTACAACAGTGCTTAAACCACTTCTTTGTAAGCTGGCAAGGTAAGTCAGAATATCATGGGTCCCATACTTCGCAGGTCAGCAGAGATAAGGATTCTACAAGAGCACAGAATGGAGGGACGAATGCCATTACTAGTACTTGATCTGGGTGCTATGTAAGAACCTGAACCACTATGTCACCTTAGCTCTCCAAACTAAGGCCTTGTACACACGATCACTTTATCGCGCATTAAAAATCATTACCGCGCAATAGCAACAACAGCGTACACACGTGCAATAGGGCTGTTGCGCATTAACTGCCTTGTTGTAGCGCAATAGAAAAACCACCTCGGCAAGGGTGGTAACAGTTAACGCGGAACAACTGTTGCGCCTTTCCACTCATGTGTACGCTTACCGCGCAATGATGGGCTTCCGGAAGTGTCCCAGCATTCCAAAGTCGTCCTCTCTGGTCTTCCCCCCAACCACTCTGTGGCCATGACGAAACTGTCCCCGCCCTGATCTGATTCCCAGGATTTTCGAATTTCTCGTCTGTTTCACTTCCTGTTCTCTTCCTCGTGGAGTGGAGTGCATCTACGATCTTCACTAGCAATGCCAGCCCGTCGTGGAAGACGCGCACCCCTTTGGAGCACAGCAGAGGTGCTGGACCTGATCAGCATCTGGGGAGAGTCCGCTGTGCAGGCGCAGCTACGCGGCAGCAGGCGAAATTATGATACATTTCGCATAATTTCTCGGGCCATGTCAGAGAGAGGGCATGATAGAGACACTGTGCAGTGCAGATCAAAGGTGAAGGAGCTAAGAATAGGCTATCACCGAGCGAAGGAGGCAAACCGCCGTTCGGGATCAGTGCCTGCTACATGCAGGTACTATAAGGAGATCGAAGCCATCCTCAGTGGGGACCCCACAACCACTGCAAAGAGTCCCGTGGACACATCGGCCCCCCCTCATCCAGTGAATGCCAGACCCGAGCAGGATGAGGACGTGGTCGAGGAGGAGGAGGAGATGGAGGATGACCCAGAGGAAAGCGCAACAGCGTGTAGCCAGGAGCTCTTCTGCACCCCGCTGAGACGTCCACCCAAGACATGAATTGCAGCGTGTCCCCTGAGGCGGCAGAGGGGGGTTCCGGTAAGTTTCTCTTTCGTGCAGCTATGGCTCCTGCTAAAATATCATTGTGCGGGGCAGGGGTGCTTGCTGTCTCAGTCCCCGCTGTGCACGCTCTTTACTCTGCATTCATTAGAAGTGCATCAACACAAGCAGTGATTGTCAAATAATCATCTGTATTTAGGTCAGTCAAGGTTTCCTCGATGTACCTCCAGAGCCTACTCCTCAGGTTAGATGGGATGGCGTTTGTGTCAATGCTCCCAAAGATGGATACTCTGCCTCGCCAGCTGCAAAGCACAGCCCTGGGAACCATGGCAGCACACAGTGCAGCAGCATACGGTCCTGGCTTGCAACAGGCGGCATGTAGGATATGTATTCTAGCTGGCAGGGGCACTCTGAGGAGAGAGATATCGGGTTCCATCTGTGTGCCCAGTGCAGAATGTTAGCCCCCAGTAAGCTGTCTATTAGGACGTACCTTGTCCGCTTCAGCGAAGCATAGGATGTTGACTGCCCTGTACCTTCCAGTGGAATGTGCTACTGGAAGGTTACATTGGTTATCTAGGCTATGTGTTAACAACAGCTTTACTATTATTTTTTTTTTATTAGATTCGACCTTGACAAGCCGGTGTCTACCGCAGATGACCGCATGAGAAACATTCGGTGGCGTGCTCGAAGAAACAGGGAGGATATGTTTCAGGACCTGATGAAAGCAACACAGGAATCCGCGAGGGAGAATCGAGCCTGGAGAGAGGAATCCCAACAGAGGAGGCAGAAACACAGGGACGAACTGATAAGCGTGATGAAGGAGCAAACAGAACTGCTCAAGAGCATTGCTTTGCAGACCCAGGCGATTAATGTACGGGCTCCACTCCATACAGTTCAGCCATGTCTGCCTCCCACACTCCGTAGTCCTTCAAAGAATTTCTTTGAAGGCCACCCGTCCCCCCGGTACACTCCAACATCCAGTCCCCCCCCCCCCGAGCTGCTGTTTAGCGACCCGCGGCTACACCCACCTGTAACCGCCCCACCACCACCACCACCTTTTATGTTTGAATAAAAACAGTAACAAATAATTTGAAGAGTGGCTTTATTTGTACACATTTAAAATCTCATAAGGTGCACCTGATGCATCCTGGAAGTTAACTAGGGGAGGGCATAATTGAAATGCTCCCTGAGTGCCTCCCTTATGCGAGCAGCTTCTCCTTGGGCCACCCTAATACTCCTAGTGGCTGGCTGTTCATGTGCTTCCTTGAGGCGCTGTGCCTCCATAGCCCACACCGGGGAAAACTTTTCTCCCCTACTTTCACAAATGTTATGGAGGACACAGCACGACGCAATCACAGTAGGGATGTTGTCCTCCGCCAAGTCCAGCCTCCCATACAAACATCGCCAGCGCCCTTTTAAACAGCTGAAGGCACACTCCACAGTCATTCTGCAGCGGCTCAATCTGTAATTGAACTGCTCCTTGCTGCGATCCAGGTTACCGGTATTCGGCTTCATGAGCCATGGCATCAGTGGGTATGCTGGGTCTCCGAGGATGACTATGGGCATCTCCACATCCCCCACTGTTATTTTTTGATCAGGGAAAAAGGTACCCCCTTGCAGCTTCCGGTACAGACCAGTGTTCCTGAAAATGCGGGCATCATGCACCTTTCCCAACCACCCAGCATTGATATCCGTAAAACTCCCCTTGTGATCCACGAGTGCTTGCAGCACCATGGAGAAGTAGCCCTTCCTGTTGATGTATTCGGTCGTGAGATGGTCTGGAGCCAAAATTGGGATGTGTGTGCCATCTATGGCTCCCCCGCAGTTTGGGAATCCCATGGCAGCAAAGCCATCCACAATCTCACGAACATTGCCCAACGTCGCCGTCCTCCGTAGCAGAACGCGATTGATGGCTCGGCACACTTGTGAGAGGGCTAATCCGACGGTGGACCTCCAGACTCCAAACTGGTTTGCAACCGATCGGTAGCAGTCAGGAGTTGCCATCTTCCAGAAAGCAATTGCTACACGCTTCTCCACCGTTAGGGCTGACCTCATGTTGGTGTCTTTACGTCGCAGGGCAGGGGCCAACTCGGAACACAGTTCCAGAAAGGTTGCTTTCCACATTCGAAAGTTCTGTACCCCCTGCTCGTCATCCTACAGCTGCATAACAATGCGATCCCACCACTTGGTGCTCGTCTCTCGCGACCAGAAACGGTGTTGCACCGTGTGCAGATGATCGGTGAAGGAGCTGAGCAATGCAGTGCTGTTGCTCTGCATGGCATCGATCAGCCCCTGCTCCTCAGCTCCTAAGCTCCTCTGACTCGGAGCTCCTTGCGTACTGAGCAACCAGCCGAGATGTATTCAGAATGCTGAAGGCGATAGTGGAGATCAGAGCAGGATCCATGCTGTCGCTGTTGTGATTGCTCACAAGTGGTGTGGTGCGTCACTGCACTGTTGAAAATAGGCACGAGTTGCTATTGGCAACGAGGAAGACGCAAGGGGAACACAGCGCACCACGGGAAACTGAGAGGTTATCCATGGCCCTTTGCGTTCCTTTCCTTCATCCCATGATTCCAAGCGCCGATTCAGGGAAAATTGAACGATGGGATAGGTGCCCAGAATTCATTGCGCTACATCGCAATATTGCAAGGAATTCTGTTGCGTTGCAAGGAGCGACATGTGTACGCGCTCTCCCGCAATAAAGGTCACGTGTTTTTTATAGCGCGATTGCCATGTTGCGCTTTAATCTGATCATGTGTACATAGCCTAAGGTGTCTCCTCTGCAATATTCTGCTAGTGAAAAGCAGCCTCTGCAGGCCCTATTCACACATCTATTAACAAGTAAAAGGCCCACAAAGCAGTTACATGAATGCTCTCCTAGCTACTTATGAACTACACACAGAACAACCCCAGCCAGTTCTCTAGCCCAGACTTGCACCCTGCGAAATAGGAGTCCTGTACTGCCCAGTTCACTGACTGTCAGCCCAAGTTGATATCAAGTTCATCATTCTATCACAGGCTTATAATAAATACATTACAGTCTCTGTTAACCTGAGTAGAGATTCTCCAACCACTTCACCCAACTTTTTCTAATGTTTAGATAAAACAAGTTTCTTAACTAGAGAAAGACAGATTTAAGTGATTATCATAAAGGCATATAAGCCAGAATTGATTATAAAAGAAATAAAAAATACATATGCAAGCTATTTCCTGAACTTTAGAAAGGCTAATAGATTTAAAGCAAACCGGGTTGTGTCACCATAAACGGCAATACATTTCACAGGCTTTCTCCTTCCAGCCCGAGACCACCACTCCCATAGTTCCAGCTTCCTTTTGTCTTCCCAATGCTCCTGTTGCCATTTCTAGACAGGGGGAAGAGAGCTCAGGGAGAAGCCACTGTCTCTTATTTTATAGCTTCCTCCTTCCCATGAGGAATACCCCCCACACACTAGGGTGCAGTCTATAGTGTACATAACATTTGAAGAGTCTTTCAAGTGAATTGTACATTTTTGGCCTACACCTTCTGTGTAAGTGATGTTTGAAGCACCTTTGGGGGTGACATGCAAGGTCTTTGTTTACAGTCCTTTAGTTATTTCTAAAGACCTAGTCTGTGGGCATTCCCCAAACTCACAACATGCTTCAGTAACAAACATAAAGCCATATCTCATAACTCCATATAGAATGATAATACACACATTAACAAGACAATGATAATCAGTAGATCCTTAGTTTTCAAATGATACATCACAAGGCATGCCCCGTACAAAATATAACCATACAGAAGTGGTGAACATGAGATACAGATGGGATGCAAGGTGTCACAATAGAATCACAGAAACATAGGGGTTGGAACGGAGTTCAGGATGTCATCTAGTCCAGTGTTTCTCAACAACTGGTCCATGGACCAGTGTCGGTCCCTGAGATCTCCCTGACACAGCTTACACGCAATTTAGGAAAGCAGGAAACCGATCCCTGGTATCAAAAAAGTTGAGAAACACTGATCTACTCCATCCCCCACACAGAGATCATATCAAAATATACCTAGACCACCCCGATACATTTGTCTAACCTGTTCTTAAAACCTTCCAATGGCAGGAATTCCACGGTCTCCTGAAATAACCCACTCCAATACTTAATTAGCCTTATAGTTGGAACATTTTTTGCTAATATCTAACCTACATCTCCCCTGCTGCAAACTAAAGCAATTAACACTTAGTCTTTCCCTTGGTGGACATGCGGAACAATTGATCACCATCCTCTTACGTAGCTCTGACTACTTAAGGAAAAGGATAACCTTTGGGAAGTGGGGAGAATCAACCAGGGATGCCGCCCCAGCTGTAGAGTGAAAACATGCCCAAAGAGATGGACTGATGTGAGGAGAATATGGTGAAATTGGCCTTGCAAGGAAAAAACCTCAGAACAACTGGCCTCCTGACAAATTCCTTGATATGTGTTCTCAACTGGACATACCCTCATGCAGAAGGACATTTGCTGTGTAAGTGACTTTTGAGAGGTCAGGGTGGCTTTCTACTTAGTACAGTAGTGTCTTCTGCCCTTTCCTAAAAAACTGAAAACCACTTTCTTGCAGATAGGCACCTAAAAACGAGCCTAACAATGCTGAGCAAAATAATTATAGACTACACAAAGAAGGGCCAGATACTAGTCTCATTTTCTCAATGCAAATTCAGAGTAACTCGTGACTTCAACTGAACTAAACCTGATTTACTCTGGTACAACAGAGATCCAAACTTGACTTGCAGATGTCAAGATGTATATATTTCTCCAGATTAAATAGTCTCAATTTTTGCTGCTGTACTTAATAATGTACAAAGTCTTCTCTGCAGAAAACATCAGTATTTCAAATAGTCTGATAGAATGCATGTGAATTTTTCCCCTTTCTGATAACGGGACACATTTATCTTAGATTCTCATTATTCCTTTCTGTTCACCTTCTCACATCCAGTTTATTATTGAAACTGTTTTAAAGCTGGTGTAAACAGCTTTGCAAAGTAATTCTAATACTAAATGTCAAATGTGATAGTAGTTCCATTCTGATTTATTTTCATCTACTCCCTAGGCAAATTAATCCTCAATCTGAGATACTGAGCTGTTTTTATAACATTATCATTTATGAAATTTCTCATTTTTTTTCTAATTTCAGGAAGGGCTTTAATGAGACACTCAGGACCTTGACCATTAATACTCAACCTTGATGAGCTGCTTTGATATGGAAGAGAGCTGCAAAGTCACATACTAATAGTGAAGTGATGATCCTTGTATTACACTCCAGCCCAGCGAGGCTGAGTCATTGCAACTGATCATTATATATGTAGTAAATAGAAAGCCAGGACACAAACCCTGCAGTCTTAGGGTATCACTCTGTGTTTTATTGAATTGGGGTCTGCTAGCATAGACCCATCCTCCGGTGCAGAGTCCAATTGACATCAATGATGCAGACGTTCAACAGCTAATCCTAATGCACAAATAGATCTTATTAACAAATTTATCTCCATCCAAGAACCTGCCAGATGAGTAGTTCCAAACAACAAACTTCCTCATATGACAGCCACCAAGCCAGACTTATTACCTGTGGGATGAGCTGTCAAGCCATATATAGTCCTTCAAACATAATCTGGTAAGATTTCAGAAGACTTCATTAATATTGTTACTTATGTGTATTGGTTCAGCATCCCATTATGCTAGGTATTGTACAAACACATAGACATGGTCCCTTCACAGAGAAGCTACAGTCTAATTAAAGACATTTCAGTTACATTTGGATAACTGCGATGACTCCTTCTGTCCCAAACTGGGAGGAGCTGTGACCCCAAAGAAATAAAACATAAAGATACAGGAATAAGATATACAGGGATAAGAAAATATCAAAATAACATTCCCCTTTGAAAAATGCAAATTTCTGTAACACACCTTGGGGGAAAATTAATCAGAAACATACTGAAAAGCAGGAGAATTATATGAAGGAAAACATATGGGGGAAATGTTTAATTTGCTGTCCACAATCTCTCCTAGCTCCTTCACCATTACAATTTCCTCCATCTCTTCCTTCTCTTAAGTGTGTGTTTCAAATAATGTTCCTGCTGTTTAAGTATGTGTTTCTGATTAATTTCTAATTAATCAATCTTATTTTGGTATTTTCAACCCATTTTTTAATCTCTATATTTTACCTCTTAGGTTTCACAATTCTTCCTAGTTTGGGATAGAATGAGTCATCACAGTTATTCAAATTTAACCAGAAAGTCTTAAATAAGACTATAATTCTCTGTGTGTTTGTATAGTATGTACTATAATGGGATTCTGACCCAATACACGATATGTAACAATATTAATGAGGTCCTCTACAACTTAACTAGCTTTGTTAACTTTATGCTAAGACTGCTGAACAAACTATATTGAAAATCATTATTTTCTATAGGATAAAGATGGAAATCTTTGTTACATGCTTATTTCTTCATACTGAAAACTATGAACAGAGTAAAAATGTCAGTTTTAATGAGTTTATGTTCAAAACATATGTTGGAGAATGTATACATCACACAGACGAAAAGTATACTTAACATGCAGACATACAAGAAAACACAAATATTTATAAAATTAAATATGTACATTATAAAACAAAAGGCTTGTAAATTAGCTTATAAAAGACATTCTGTATATATTGCACACTACCAAACATGAGAACCTCTATCATCCACTAACTGCAAATGTGGTGTGGTTTTGAATCATTGGGCCCCTATTCTGTAATTCTTAGTCAGGCAAAACTCCAACCGGAGACATCATCATGGTGTTATTTTGAGGTGAACAGGGGTTCTGCTTGACTAAGGGTACAGAATTTGGCCCATAACACAGTAACTGAGGCTTGAGGAACATCAGTTTTATACTCCAGCTTGCTTTTCACCCACCTGCATCTCTTTGACTTTGCACACCCTGGTCCCTGAGCCGTTACGTTCAATGAATTTTTCATCAATTGTACAAACATTATTGCTGATCATCTTCAGTATCATTGATGACCACAAAAACAAAAAGAAATTCTTTTACGTACATCAGAAGCAAAAAGCCTACCAAACAATCAGTAGGGCCATTGGACAAACAAAGTGCTAAAGGAGCACTCCAGGAAGACCAGGCCACTGTAAAGAAGGTAAATAAATTCTTGCACTGGTCTTCATTGAGTAGGATACGAAGGAGAACCCAACACCTAAGCTATTCTTTTTAGATGACTAATCTGAGGAACTGTCCCATACTGAGGAGTTGGAATGAATGATTCACCACCAGGACCAAATGGAATTCATCCACGACTTCTGAAGGAACTCAAATATGAAACTGCATAACTGCTAACAAATACATAACCTATCAGATGTACCAAATGACTGGAGGATAGCTAACTTAACACTGCCTTTTAAAAACAGTCCAGAGGCAATTACAGGTTGGTCAACCTAACTTCAGCACCAGGCAAATTGTTTGAAATTATATAAAGAACAGAATTAACAGCCATATAGATGAACACAGTATGTTAGGGAAGTGTCAACATGGCTTTTATAAAGGGAAATCATACCTCACAAATTTGTTAGAGTTCTTTAAGGGTGTTAACAAGCGTCTGGGCAAGGGCAATCCGACTGATATAATATACTTGGACATTCAGAAAGCCTTTGACAGAGTCCCACACCAAAGGCTTGAAAGCAAAGTAAGCAGTCATGGGATAAGAGGAAAGGTCCTCTCGTGGAACAGGAAAGGGTTAAAAGACAGAAACAGAGAATAGGAATAAATGGTCAGTTTTCAAAATGGAAAGAGGTAAACAGTGGGCTCGCCCAAGCATCTACACTGGGATCACTGCTGGTCAATATATTCAGAAATGATCTGGGAAAGGGGGTAACCAGTGAGATGGCAAGTCTGTAGATGATAAGTTAATCAAAGTAGTTAAGTCCAGAGCAAACTGCTGAGAGTTACCAAGGGATCTCACAAAACCTGGTGACTGGGCAACAAAATGGTAGGTGAAATTCAGTGTTGATAAGTGCAAAGTAATGTGCATTGGAAAAGACAATCCCAGCTATACATACCAAATGATAGGGTTTAAATTAACTCTTACAACTAAAGAAAGAGATCTTGGAGCTGTCATGCATGGATAGTTCTCTGCAACATTTGCTCAATGTGCAGCAGCAGTCAAAAAAGATAAAAAATGTTAGGAACCATTAAGACAACAGAGTCCTGTGGCACTTTTAAAGACTAACAGATTTATTTATCGCATGAGCTGTTAGTCTTTAAAAGTGCCACAGGACTCTGTTGTCTTTCTACAATAGACTAACACGGCTACCCCTTAGGAACCATTAAGAAAGGGACAGATAGTAAGACAGAAAATACCATGATGCCTCTATAAATCCATGGTATGCTCACACCTCGAATACTGTGTGCAGTTGCAGACAACCCATCTCAAAATATATAGATTAGAATTGGAAAAGGTATAGAGAAGGGCAACAAAAATAAAACAGCTTCCTTTGGGAGACAGATTAAAAAGACTGGGACTGTTCAAGTTAAAAAAGAGATGACGAAAGTGGGGGGTATAATAGAAGTCTATAAAATCCTGAATGCTATAGAGACAGTGAACAGGTGGGTTATTTCCCCTTTCACATAACACAAGAACCAGGAGTCACCCACTGAAATTAATAGGCTGCAGATTTAAAACAAACAAAAGGGAGTACTTCTTCATACAGTGCAAAGTCAACATGTGGAACTCATTGCCAGCGGACACAGTGAAAGCCAAAAATATAATTGGGTTCAAAACAGAACTAGGTAAATTCATGGAAGATAGGTCCATCAAACATTCTTATTCCAGGCGGTGATGGACACCATCTCATTTTCTGCATGTCCCTACACCTCTGATTGCAGGAGCTGGAACAGAAGGACAGAGGATGGATCACTTGAAATTGCTGTTCTGTTCTGAAGCATATAGCACTAGCCACTGTAGGAAGACAGGATACTGGGCTAGATGTACCAATGGTCTGACCCAATATGGCCATTCTTATATTTCTATGTTGTCTCACATTCATGATCTACTCAGGATTTACATCCATTTCACTCAAAAAACTCTGAGGAGGACATGTCGATTCTGTATGAGAAACACTGGGCGGAGGAGCCAATAATGAAATGTTCATTTTTATTAGTGTTCACAGTAATATTTTGGATCCCCGGCCTCTGACCACAAATGGAATGAGCACAACTACAACGTGTCTCTCCTTATCAGCAGCCATTATGACCTGACATCTTAATTCTGTTTGTTCTTGCTAAGAATCATGTGCTAGAGATTCTCCATTTTATGATCATTAGCTAAACTATCATGGAGGATGTATGTTCCTTAAAGCTAGCATTTACAAGCTGTGTTCAACAGCAGCCAGAAGCTAGGCATAATATAAATGAAAGTTCCATGCAAAAACTACATTAACCCTTTAATGTGCCATTCATTGCCTAGAATAGCTGCGTAGTCAGACTTGTACTGCCCCCACTGAACTCAAGTTCCCCGACAACCCGTCTCTCCTGGTCATTATACAAAAGTCAGATCAAGCAACCAGTTCTGTAGTATGATTCCATTTTCAGTCATTTGGTCAAATGAAATGGTTATATGAACAAACAATTAGTGTGGCTGTCAATCATACCCTCAATTAAATAGAAACATTGCATTCTGCCACAAATACATTAGAGTGAATCAACAATCTGCATATAACTATGCAACACTGGTAAGTACTCAATCTTAAGGAGACATCAGCAGAATCTCTAGATTTCAGGTTGCATGGAGATTTGCACTTAAAAGCAGTATTAAAATCTCTCAGTTTTTCACTTAACTTGTAGAATTTAATCTCCAAATTCGTCAAGACTTGAAAAGACAATGGAATATTATGGATTTTTGTTTGTTTTGTTTTGTTTTTACTTAGTAAAATATAAAATTGAGTATATTTTTAATAAAATGTACTAAATTTGGACAGGGTGTTTTTTAAATGCTCCCTATTGGAAATTTCCTCGGTTTTCCCCATGTTTCCTTGGGCTCCTCTGATTAAAGTCCCAACTAAGGCACATGATGGAACTTGAATTTATTCATTGGCTGCTCAGACTGAGGGGAAAATAGGTGTACTGTGTGTGGTAGAGGGAGGCAGTGAAGGCTGAGAAGGGGAACTGATGAATGCTATGTAAATGGGAAACAGACCCTCAGCTGGTGTGTATTGTTGGACCGATGACAAATTACACCAGAAAATCTACCCTAGAGTGTTGAATCACTTAATTACAAATTTCCTTGTAGTTTCTGATTTGTGAAATATAAAATCTAGTAACTTAATGCTCATAAGATTTTTGTGTGAGAATGTAATGGCACCTATTTTAGGACTGGTTCTTTCCTATTGAGTTGCTACACCTGTATAAAAGAAGTAAAACATGTGGATGGCCTAACTTCCTAAATCAGCATTTCCCAAACTAATTTGGCCACAGAACATTTTTGGGCTTCGAATATATTGACAGAACACATACATGCTGGTCCGTGGGGGGCGAGGAGGGGGAAAGGAGTCCTAGATTTGGATTGTTTTGCAACAAGTCACATAACAACTATACTATTATGAATGCATTATAAATATTAACATGCCGACAATCTAAATACTATTCAAATACCTTAGTATTTTTGATACACTCATAATTAATATTTTAGAATGAAAAATATCACTAGCATCAAAATTATTAAAATTAACAATGTAATTGCAATGGAAACCTAAATACATTGCTACGCACAAGATCTGCAAGTTTGTTTTTTATTTGTTCCTATTACAAATATACGGAAACAATAGATAATGCATGGTTTGTTTAAGAAATAATAGGTTACGTTCACACCTATTATTAAACAGAGAAATTTTCATAAAAACAATAGATCTCCAGTTATTTATTTTTGTGTATTTTTCAGTGTGGAAGGCTTGACACTCCATCCATTTAATAAACAGGCCTTAGATAGAAATAAATAAAGCCTCAAAGAAATGTATGAGTGTTGGGAACCTTGTTAATCTTTAAAAAAACTGCACATACATTGCAAATGTAATTTTCAGAAACAGAGTTGTAATTTTTCCCTTTTACAGAACTCTTTGTTGTCGTAAATTCCAGAGGGGTAGCCGTGCTAGTCTAGTTCAGCAAAACAAACAAGGAGCCCTGTGACACTTTTAAAGACTAACAAATATATTTATTGCATGAGCTTTTGTGGGTAGAATACCACTTCATCATACACTTGAAATGGAAAACTTACAGTATGGAAGGGAATAAATAAATGCAGTGAAGTGTAAATCACAAAGATCTGTTCAGATTATTTCAGCAAACTTCAGCACGTTGTTTTGATGTCATAGAGTTCCTGCCATATGCCGCCTAGAGGCACCAGTATTATAAAAATGTCCCCAATAACATTTTACCATATTTACAGTTATTTAAAGAACACTTTGTGGTTACTGTGGGATGCAGATTAAATAATGACTTGTCAATTGACTTTGACAAAGGAAGAAAGTTTCAAACTGATTGGTTTCACAACACATTTTGATACGAATAATATAAAGTACCTCATTTTCTAACTACCTCCAGGATTTTGTTTCTTAACCAAAAAATGTATCTCCAGCTTTCATTATGCTTCAGGCAATTAATTTTATTCTACTATTACCAGCCTTTTTCTAGCTAACAAATTAAAATTTGAGCAGAGCCTAATTTCTATCTATCTTGGCAATAATTTTATGAAAACTTAATGTCAAAAATGAACAGGTAAGAAAAGCAATTGTAAAATTTTGCTGTACTGAACTGTGTACCAAAAGCAAATTGCCTGTGTTGATTAAATGAACTGAAAAAGTATCAATAATATATGATGCATATCTGCTGGATTATGCATCTATAACAAGAGCCTTGTTATTACTTGTGGTGGATTGTCTATCTAGATCCATCCTTGTATTTTAAGCCACATGAAATACCTGAAATATCAAGTCTTCTTTTATCTTCTCCTTTGTATGCTTTCCAACCATTATAGTTTTAGCTTAACAAATATCATTCAATCCATTATAGCATCTTCAGTTATAAATAGCAGGATTATAAGTATTTTGTAATACAAATTTAAACTGTTTAGCTACATTCTTGTTATAAATCTCCACGTAAAACATTTTGCATTTGGAATTGATTTTTCTGTCAGTTCTTGAACCATGAAACCATGCGTTGTTGACTTTAGAACAGGAGTGTCAAACATGCAGCCCACAGGACGGATGTGGCCCGCGAATCCTTTTTATCTGGCCCAGGGGACCACACTCTCTCCCTGGGGGAGGGAGGGGGGGAGAGGGAGTGGTGGCACTGTGGAGCGCAGTCCTGCGTACACAGTGCTCCGCGATGCTGCAAGAATGCCCTAGTATTTCGATTTATGGTATGTACGGCGCACTTGAAGTACATTTAAGTTAAATCTGGCCTATCATAACAAATGAGTTTGACACCCTTGCTTTAGAATATAGGATTGTTCTCCATGTTGACTGTATTTACAAACACAGGTATGCTGCTTTGACACACTTCTCCCCCACCCGAAATTTCAGTGTCATCAAAAAATTAGTGGTGTTCACTGACCTTTCATACAGGTCATTCCTTCTTGTCAGCATGTAAATTATTTTTTTTTCTTGGCATGTGAAGAGCCAGTTGACTACTTTGACTCAATGCCCAGGAGTATGAAATGGTATCAGCAGCAGAGAATATGAGGGGAACTCTCAGGGAATCAGAGGTTACACCATTTGTATCACCAATATGTACAGAACATTTTAAGACAGTTATACCATCGTATATAGAGAAAAGTACCAATTTTTATGACTACAGGATTAAGATGCCCTCTTTTTGGCAAAAATAAAAAGTTGCCTATAGTCAGCATTAAGCCTAATACTATTCAATTAGATATCTGTTAATACAAGTGACTAAACAAAAGCACTTAATTTTTCAGGTAAGTTTTCAAAATATTTAATTTTTGTGAATAATTCCAATGAATTCAAGACTTTCAATTTCGGACTATAACAATCTTTTGATTATTCTGGTTCTTAAATAGATGATCATTTTCTGGACACCAAAAAGTGTACATTTTAGCCACATCAATGATTGAGCTAATCATTCTAATTAATTTTATTTTAATTACACATTTACAAGCAAACTAAAGCAGTGTGAAGATTTGTTCCAAATCAAGGGTTACAGAATGAAAAATACACGTTGCATGTCTGTATCTGAAGGTTTCATATCTATGTAGACAGTACCATCCTAAAAACATTGTCCTGTTAACCTACAACTCAAATTGTAATCAAAAGGGTCAGTTCACTGAAGAGCAAGGCCATAATATTATGGTAAAACAAGAAGAACAACAAAAGAAAGATAACATGGGACATCTAATTCATTACTGAAATGAGTCAAACTCTAAAAACTGATCACTAAACCTTAAGTGCATTCTCACCAAACGCATACTATGAAGCTATTTTTAATGGTCAACAGCTTTCATCATCTAAAACAATAGTCATTCACAATTTTATTCAAGGTTCCGAGACATTGTCTGAGATCCCTGAAGGAAAACACTCCGGATAAAAGCTGTTGTACAAATGTCTTCTCTTACAAATCAGGGTAAAAACTACTGTAATTAGCCAATTGACAGTCCACAGGCAGACAGGCATCAAGACAACAGGCAGCAAAGCACAGTGACAGCAAAAACTGCATTAACACAGTAAATATGCCATTCTTCCAAGGCCTCGCTATGGCCAGCTAACATTTTCACACTTTTGAAAAGCCAAGTACCCTGATTTGTTTATAAAGTGGAAATGCTGAATAGCTCAGCATCCAAGCTGAAACCCCGAGCAGGCAGATTAAGGGATGACTAACCAAGAATGTACATAAAGAAGCATAGACTACGCAACCTCAAGCACATGTTACCCAGTATTTGCCCAGAGAAGGTTTAACACTTCAATAAAAGACCTCAGATGTAGTCCTGGCTCATTCAAAGATGCTGTTCTTGCTGTCTTTCACGCAAAGATATTTTGGGAAGTTACTGTCATACTTCAGTTTGCAATGAGGAGAGGAGGAAATGTAAAGCTTCTTGCCACCACCAGCAATTGCTATTGAAAATTGTCAGCAGGACATGACAAAGTCTGTCTTTTTCTCCCTCTCACACACTGAGTTCAGGAAATTAGATTCTATATGGAGATTGTCACCAACAAAAAGAACACCAAAAACAAGGACTGACGATGGACACTTACAGAGCTCTTTCAAGGCAAATAAAACACAAAGTCCTTCTAGAAAGAAATGACCCCACAAATCTACATACCTTCACACAGAAGCCCAACATCTGAACAGCCTGATAGCACACTCTGTTATAGAAACAGCCCACATATTCTCCCTAACTCTCTGTATGTATACAGAGACACAATCCTATATGAGCACATACTTTCAAACCCCCTATGCATGCATGCCTTAACCCATTCCCCAGCAAATCTTATTGTGTACTTTATTACAATACACAAAGTAATAGCTATGCTTATCAAGCTGATCTTAATATAAATGTTGAAATATTACAATATCAGCAAGTCGTTACTGTAACAAAGCAATAAAAAAAACCATTACCACACAGCTGCGTACAGTTGTGTATCCTTAGGACAGCAAACCAGAAAGGCAGATCTCAAATAGCTAAGGCAGTAATGAAACAGTGCAGAAATGTGTGTGGATGGTTATATTAAGCGCCTGCTTTACATACCTCATTGTCTGTGTTCAGAGGTAAATTTCCTGCTCAGCCTTCATGAGTCTGTGTGCAGTGAGGCTACAATGCTAGGTCTGCACTCCTCAGTGTGTGTGTGTGTGTGTGTGTGTGGGTACACTGTCTGCTCTGCACTTCTCAGTGTGTGTATATAGGTACACTGTCTGTCTGCTCTGCACCCCTCAGAATGTGTGTGTGTGTGTGTGTGTGTGTGTGTGTGTGTGTGTGTGTGTGTGTGTGTGAAAGGACACTGTCTGATCTGCACTTCTCAGTGTGTGTATATAAGTACACTGTCTGCTCTGCACCCCTCAGAATGTGTGTGTGTGTGT